>CM077091.1:174125731-174860045 GCA_039513925.1 Platanthera zijinensis
AGAAATGGTCGAGTGTGCGTCCCAAGTGTGGGTAATTGAGGGAAGAGTTGATGTACGAAGCTCACTTTGCAAAGTAACAGTTCACCCATGGAGCACAAAGATGTACAGGGATATGAAAAAGCTGTTCTGGTGGCCCGGACTAAAGAAAGATGTGGCTCGTTATGTGGCTGAATGCACTACCTGTGCGTTGGTGAAAGCAGAGTGCCAGAAGCCTGGCGGTTTCCTGAAGTCTTTACCTATCCGGAGTGGAAGTTCGATGATATTTCGATGGATTTCGTGCACGGGTTGCCGAGATCTCAACGCGGTCATGAATTCAATCTGGGTGATTGTGGACCGGTTGACGAAAGTGGCGCACTTCCTTCCAAACAGAAGAGACGATTCAGTGGAAACCTTGGCCAAGCTGTATGTGGAGCAGGTTGTTCGACTGCACGGTGTTCCTCGGAGCATCGTTAGTGACCGTGATGGGCGGTTCACATCGAATGATTGGCGGCTCGTTCATCAAATGTTGGGTACAAAGTTAGCGTTAGTACGGCCTTTCATCCCCAAACGGATGGCCAGACTGAACGAACCAACAGGACGATGGAGGATATGCTCCGCATGTGCGCCCTAGACTTTGGTAAGAGATGAGAAGATTATATATTTCTCGTCGAATTTGCCTATAACAATAGCTACCAAGCGAGTATTGGTATGGCACCATTCGAAGCGTTGTATGGTCGGAAATGCCGTACACCGTTAGCTTGGGCAGGAGCAGACCATGCGAGCTGAGTTTCCCGAGTTATTTGTATAAACTGTAGACCGTGTACTTTTTGTTATAACAGAGTTATAGCATTGCTGGTTTTGTTTCCTTACCGTGCAAATTTCGGGACGAAATTTTGTTAAGGGGGGAGAGGGTTTAACACCCCAAAAGGCCCCAAAAGACTCAACATGAAGTTTGAGTAGCAGGCTGGTTTACACGGCCTGGGACACGGGCGTGTCCCAGGCGTGTCGGGTGTACACGGCCTGGGACACGGGCGTGTACCAGGGCGTGTTCGAATTATTTTGCGAATTTGGCCTATTCAAGTCAGAGCCGGACACGGCCTTGAACACGGCCTTGAACACGGGCGTGTCAGGCTGGACACGGGCGTGTCAGCTGCCGTGTTCCGACCGTGTACTGGTTGCAGCTCGATGGAGCAGGAGACACGGGCGTGTCTCAGGTTTGACAGGGCGTGTCAGGTCCGACACGGGCGTGTCGATGACCCGTGTTGTTCAGTCGGTTCAAACTGTGTGTGCCGCTTAAAGGGTACACGGCCTGTGACACGGGCGTGTCACAGGCCGTGTCGGCCAAAAAATGGGTTTTGGGAAAATCTTGGCCGTTCAGTTTTCTCTCTTTTGATCCAAGGGCTCAGGTGGTTTCTTGGGCTGGATTAAGTCGTGAGAGAAGGATGAAGAGTCATTCTTCATTTGTGCTTAAGGAAGAGAGAAAGAGAGAGGAAGAGAAGAAGGAGGAGGAGAGCAAGCCACCGGCGGAGCTCCCGTGGTCCGATTCGTGATCCGAAGCCGGCGTTGTGAAGGCAAGGCTGCTGCGGTTCTTTCTCACCGGCTAGTTTTCGATGGCACCGAAGAGATCGACAAGGGTAACGATCTCCCTCCTTGGACATGTGAAGTCCTTCTTTTCTGCATTGCATAGAGAAAACCCTTCCCCGCGAGTGTGCGGTGGTTGTGGTGTCCCTTGGAGTAGATATGTGAAGTCCCCCTTGTTAGAGTCCGGAATTGGAGTACGGATCTAGGCATGCTGTGTGAAGCCCATCTGGATGTAATCTGGATTGGTGATGCTTGTTTGCATATCGGAGAAGGCTCCGTGATTATGACTTGTGATGCCTAGGGCTTGTGATGCCTTGTTCCTACCTGTTGCTTGGTGCGCAGGAAGTACTGGACGATGTCCAGGAAATGAAGAGGGTTGGATGCAACTCTTGTGGCCGTGTGTGTGTTTGCCACTTTGTGAGTGGTTGAGCCGTTGGGCTGCAACTCGATGAAAAGGCAGATTGCCGAACAGGAAAGGTGAAACCGACCCGCGCCTATAAAAAGCCATGGATACTTCCGTATTCGAGGTGGCTCGGCGACTTGAGCAACGGGGGGTGGCTGATCCGTACCTGCGTTAGGTCCGTCCGACTTGGAAGCCTGGTACAGGTTTTGTTGGAGCGCCTAATGAGAGTCTTAGGCCCGCGCGCCGGAAAGACTAGAAATGCTCAAATACCGTGTAGACGGTGGTGTTGACCCTGGTATTCCGGTACACCGAAAATGTGCCCTGAGTGCACGGACTGTCGGGCCGGGTGGCCGATGGTTGTGATGGCTTGAATGTGCCTGCGCGCACATAGTTGCTATTTGATGATGCCATGCTTGCAGGGAAAGAATGCTCATGCCCCGAGAAAGGGGTAGGATTGTTATAATTGGGTCAGCTGAATGCTGACCGTTGCATTGTTTGACACCGGTTGGGTGGATTGTTCCGTGCAGGTGCTGGAGAGCCAAGTGGTAAGTGATGGGCTGAAGCCCTACTGTTGTTGCTGCTGCTGCGGCTAGCCCTTGAAGGCTAAGCGAATGGCTTTGTTTTGTTTTCTCTTTTACTCATGTATGGCCGGCCTGCGCGCCGAGGTTTGTAAAACATGATGTATGTTCAGAGGAACTGTAAGGCCTTAAGGTCAAACTCTTGTGATTGTGGACATTCCGTAGTATTTATATATAAAGATGGTTTTATATATTGGACATTCCGGTTGAGAGTTCAAAGTTGTAACTTAAAGCTTCCGCTAGAATGCTCTGAGGTAGGATTCGTATGGTTTGGTATTATCCTGTGACCTCACCGTCTGTTTGTGGCATATAGTGTGGGGCCCCGGCCGGACCTTCTACGATACGTCATTTAACGGATGGGGTCGTTACACAACAAGCACCCATCGTGCTTGCCTCCGGCAAGCCCTCCGCTAACAATCTCCCCGCTTACTCTCCACTAGCAAAGCGCTTTGTAGGCTTTCCTCCAATAAGCGCCCCACGAGCTCTCCTCTAGCAAGCGCCCCGCGCGCTCTCCATCAATCAGCTTTTTTTAAGACCCCCTCCACACACAAACCCTTGCCTCGGGTCGAGCCGGAGGGGATCTTACGAGCGCAAGACGTCCACCCAATGCTCCTTAAGAGGTAACGACCCACTCTACTACGCTCTTGTTGGCCGTCTTGCTCGGCTTGAATCACAACATTCACAACACATCAGAGAATTGCGGAAGCATTAACAAGAGAACACTTATATATATATATATATATATATATATATATATATATATATATATATATATATATATATAATAGTATATATTTACATGAGTACATGGCTTTAACGTATATTTTTATATAAGCCCGCAGGCTGTACGAGTTCTACACCTAACCCTCATTCTCCATCTTTATACTGCTCACTGGTACTCACGTCTTGAAACTCTTGAGACGTCGGTGGTGCTTCGATTTGATTAGTCCTAACTACTGGCGCATTCTCCTGTGGCAGAGGATTACTACGGTGCTCCATTTCCTGTGAATAGTCATTTAAATAACCGTTAGTCACAGAGCTAAGTAGAAACAAATCCTCTCCGTAGATCCACATCTTGGGGACGAGCACGCACCCAGAAGTATAAGATAGTCGAAGCATGAGAGGGTTAACACAGTGTTTAATCTAAGAGTTGTAATAAAAGAAACGTAGAATAACTGAAATGACAGCAATGTTAACACTAGTTATGAAAAGGGCAATACTAGTACACCAACACACCAGAAATACACCTTCTATATCCTATCGCGGGCATTCACAGCCGCGCACACACATCCTAAGTCAACATAGTATGAGCCGCCTCTTTTCAAGCAAGGTAGCGAACCACGCGGGCCTCACCGATGTGGTCGTCGGTGACAGTGGCCAGCCATGCCACTTCTGGGGGTGGTCGTACAACACAGCCTCAGGCCCCAATGTACAACTCTGTGTACCATTGGATGTGAGCAACATCCGGCGTTACCATATTTTAGCTGACCAGCGGAGGAAAACCCATCAGGGAACACGACGTAACAGTAGGTCACCCGTGGTATCCATCTCCATGTTGCCTTGAATCGTCGACTTTCTCGCACCGGTACGAACGGTCTACGGGAGGGACTGACTCGCCGCAATTTTACCGCAAGCAATTTTCAAGCAATCAATCAATTTTTATGCTAATACGCACCAGGTCTGCTGCGGTCTGCCCTACTAGACGTTAACCTTCAGGCAGCGACGCTCAGCTCAACTTTCGACAAGAAGCGTGGGGGCACTTATTTGAGGCTAACCCTGGAGGAATACCTCAACTCTAATTATCCTCAGCTAAAGCTTAGCCTCAACATACAACTGTTCGTCAGAGCAGGACCCGTGCCTATAATAGTAAATTGTAGTAATTTAAACCACTGACAGTAAATGTTGCATATTGAATGTGACCAATACGAAACTGGAGTAGAACTGAATTGGAAGTACTGAACCAAAACGAACTTGACCAGTACGAGATTGGAGTAGTACTGAAATGAAATGAGCTTGACCAGTACGAGACTGGAGTAGTATTGAATTGAAAGTACTAAAATGAGCCTCACCAGTACGAGACTGGAGTAGTACTGAATTGAAAGTACTGAAATGAAATGAGCTTGGCCAGTACGAGACTGGAGTACTACTGAATTGAAAGTACTAAAATAAAATGAGCTTGACCAGTATGAGACTAGAGTAGTACTGAATCGAAAGTACTGAAATTAAATGAGTTTACTAGTACGAGACTGGAGTAGTACTGAATTAAAATTACTGAAATGAGTTTGATCAGTACGAGACTGAAGTAGTATTGAATTGAAAGTACTGAAATGAAATGAGCTTGATCTGTATGAGACTGGAGTAGTACTGAATCGAAAGTACTGAAATGAAATGAGCTTGACCAATCCGAGACTTGAGTAATCATAAAGAAAATGGTTAGTAGTCCAGTCACTCCATTTAGGAGGCTTCAGTTCCATCTCCGTTCTCAGGAGGTAATTTTTGTTCCTTCAAAGTTTACAGGAGGCATTTACAATTCCTTCTTCATTTTCAATATTTCCTTGGTTTATATTTATGAGTCAGATTCGTTAATTTGGTTGCGCCTTTTAGATTACGGCTTAATCGGATCAAGATTCTTTTGGGGGTTACATTTTTTGTTATTTGGTTGGAATGATTAGCAACACGCGACTCGTATTTTATTTTTTCGAGTCTGCCCAACTACCAAAGGGTCGTAGCGCTTAGTGGTTTCACGAAATCTCGGAATGTTCAGAGTGTTGCCTCTTGCCTCGGCCACTCTCGTTGGTAAGCAATTTAAATTTAATATCCAATTTAGGGAGAGTGGCTGCACGCTCTAATTTTCTTTTCCGAGGAGAAAGAGCAAAATAAATTCTGAGCGCAACCCTAGGATCCCAGAAATTTGGAAGCATGTCGATTTTTATCACCATGCCACCAGATTTTAATACAACTTCTAAAAGGGTATAAAATAAGTCTAGAAAACTTTTCATAATTTTACGAGTCATTTTGGGTCCTTATTTTGGTCAAATAAACTTTGTTTAAGCTTTTAAAAATACCAATCATTTTCAAAAATTCTCAAATTTTATTGGAGGGAGTCCTCATTGAGATGAACATTTTTCATGTTGACCATTTTGCCCTCAGGGGTCTTGATTTGGCACAAAAAAAATCCACGACCTTACTGTGTATTTTGGTCTGCAAATAGCAGATCAACAAAATTCCACGGCTGAGATTGAGTCGTGCGATGCCTTGTGTCATTATATCCCCACAACGGATTAGACGTGAACCCTCTGTGAGAGGGCACAGAAATGGAGGGGGGCGAAAAGAGGAAATCCCCACTGTCCATCTCATCACCGAGGATGGACGGCGGCGATTTCATCCCATCCATGGGGGGAGGTGGCGGCCGTCTGCCACCGCCGGCCAGCCACCGTTGGACGCCGACGCCATCCCTAATCGGTTCGCTGGGGGCCGGCGAGTCCTTTGGTGATGGCTCGGAGGCCTGCCGCTGCCAGCCAGCGCCTGTAAGGGGCAACCTGAGAGCAGGGTGGAGGTGACTCTGATTCCAGCGCCGCCACGCCACCCTACCTCTCCGGCGTTGAACCCAGCCCCGAAACTATCCCCAGCCGGCACGCCGGGGGCAGGCTCTTCTCCGATGGCGGTCCGATGACCAACCGCCACCGGAGACAAAACAGAGCATGCACCCTGCTTCTTGGGTGCTTCCGGAGCGGCTTTTTCTGGCGGCACCACGACTTTCCCCCACCGGGAAAAGTCATCCTAGTGGGTTGGCCCTTCTCAACCGCCACCCCCGGTGTTGGGAGGGGCTAGTCTTCCTGCGGCCACCACCCGACCTGGAGCATGGGTCGGGTGGTGTCGGCGGCACTCCGCCCGCCTGGAGGCCCATGCAGATCATTCAAAAGAAGGGGAAGGGGGAGGAGAGAGCTTCTACCTGTGCAGGAGGGGCTTGGGAGGAGCCGGCTTGGATGTCCATGCAAGGTGGCAGGGGTGGTGGAGCTCGGGCTGGTTTTTTCCAGCGAGCTAGGGTTCCGGTTAGGGCTCCCTGGGCTCGAGTGGGTTGGTGTGGGGGAAGGCAAGCTGGGTAGGGTCTTATATAAGCAAGGGGGAAGGGCTTATTTGGTTTGGGAGATGTGGGATTAATCCTATGGGAGGAGGAGCTCCTCTTCTCCCCTCCACTTGGGATGGCCAAGTGGCACCATTAGGGTGGCCCCAAGTGGCAACAAGCAAAATAAAAGGAGTGGGCTTGGGTTTGGGCCTTTCTCCTTAAGGGGAAGGAAGAGGGGAAGTAGAATTGGGCCAAGCTTGGCCCATGGCCTTATTATCTCATATGGCTAGTCTTAGTGGCCCAAAATGTGATATGGTAGGGCCTTAACCAATTAAAGAAGAGGAAGTGAACACCTCTTTGGAAAAATCCAAAAAATTGACTTTTAGGGGGATTTGACCAAAGTTAACCCTAGGGTGGGTCCCACATGCTGGTCAAAGTCAAAGTGAGTCCAAGACATCAGAGTCAGGTCAAAGTTGGGGTGTCATGTTATAATTTGTGTGTGCATGCTTTTCGGTGCACGAACACACTTGATTTTACCTAGAGTTGACCATTCGTCATTGAAATTGTCTGGGACGACTTTTATTGACTCGTATTAACCATACGAATCTAGAGCCATTGACTGTGGTCGAATCGGAGTTCGTTTGGTAAAAGTCCAAAATCTGCGTGTCGCGGAGCATTAAATCGGTCAAAAGTCTATATTCATCGTTAGACCTCATATTGTGAGTTTGTGACGCAACGAGTTCCGACGTGCTCGTATTGTCTATACGAGGTCATAGGAGCTGACAGAACTCAACTCGGAGTTCTCTAGACCGATATTAAAAATCTTGTCTTCGCGATGTTTTACGAGGGATGGTCATATCCACTACATGGCCTTGGGGTCCAACGAAACGAGTTCCGATGCATTCGTACTTTTTATACGATGCCACAGGAACTGACAGAACTTAACTCAGAGTTTTTTAGCTCCACTTCTTTCTTAGGGTTACCTTCTACCAGGTCATGGGTAGGATTCGAGTCACTTTTATTGGGCCTATTAGGGCTCTGGTGGCTCAATAAAAGTCGGGATGTTACACTCTTCGCGTGCTCTACTGCTCTGCCACCAAATTTAATCTAATTGGCAAAAATAGTGGTGGAGGCGTCCTTTTCACCTATTGTTGAATTTGATCTAATTTTTAGCATGGATTGGCTGACCGACGTGAATGTCAAGATAGATTACATAAGTAAGGAGATTCAGTTAGAAGGACATGATCAGTCTCTCATTACTTTTTGAGGCTTGAAAGAAGTTTCCAAGTTGATCATCTCCTCTGTAAAAACCATGAGGCATGTTAGTAAAGGGTGTCGCGCCTTCTTGGTACTGTTGCATGCGGAAGCGAAAGTCATTTTACAGAAGGTACCAGTGGTTTGTGAGTTTCTCGATGTCTTTCCCGAGGAGCTACCTGGTGCTCCTCCCTCTAGGGAGATTGAATTTCATATTGATCTCATTCCTGGATCTACATCAGTGATTAAGACACCTTATCGCATAGCTTCAAGAGAGTTGGAGGAGTTAAAGATCCAGTTGCAAGAGTTGCTTGATCTGGGATTCATCATACCTAGTACATTATCGTGTAGAGCTCCGGTCCTTTTTGTGAAGAAAAAGTACGACAGTTTGAGATTGTGTATTGATTACTGAGGGTTGAATAAGCTATCATCTTCCAAGTATAGATGATTTGTTTGATTAACTCGAGTGGTTTTGCACATACTCTGTTGAAGCCAAAAATGACCGAAGCCAAAATTGACTTCTGTGGAGTTCGACCCTTGGGGAAAGGGGTGACCTCACACCTACTATGCTCGGAAGAACGTCACGGACCGAAGACTTAGGAAGCTATGAACTGACCCTCGGCTCTAGCGTGGAGGTCCCACCTCACACCCGGAAGACCTTTGAGGTCTCCCCCTCCCTAGCCAATGCTTGAGCTAGGTGCCTTGGAGGAAGAAAGCCAAAGAGATTTTTATGGCTAAGGAAAAAATGACAAGTCCCTCTACAAGACACCCTCAAGGGTCTATTTATAGTTTTTCCAAGTCCTGGGGGCAAAATGACCAAAATGCCCCTGAGGCAAAAATGCCTCCAGCCAATAGAAAGCCTCCACACCGGGGGGCAAAAAGGGAAAAACCACCTCGGGGGTAAAACGGTAAACGCATGCCCCAAGGAGTTCCCGGGGCGAAAACCCGCCTGGCCGGCGGTCTCGCCCGGCGAGCTGGCCTCGCGGGCGAGAACCCGCCTGGCCGGCAGTCTCGCCCCGGCGAGCTAGCCTCGCGGGCGAGAACCCGCCAGGCCGGCGGTCTCGCCCCGGCGAGCTAGCCTCGCGGGCGAGAACCCGCCAGGTCGGCGGTCTCGCCCCGCAAGCTGGCCGCGCGGGCGAGAACCCGCCAGGCCGGCAGTCTCGCCCCGCGAGCTGGCCGCGCGGGCGAGAACCCGCCAGGCCGACGGTCTCGCCCCGCAAGCTGGCCGCGCGGGCGAGAACCCGTCAGGCCGGCGGTCTCGCCCCACAAGCTGGCCCTGGGCTCTGGCTCAGAACTAAGGCGCATCTGGGGGGATGAGACCTTGACCTCCCGTCGACCCCGCTGCCCCCACTTCACACTTTATCAAGTCGGGGGGTGCCAGCCAACCTGCCGCTCCCGCCCCTCAAAGAGGGGGGTAAGGGGGAGGCAAATTTTTTCCTCCCCCTACTAGTATATTTCCATGCTAGAGCCAAAATTGGCCACCAAGAGTCCAAAATATCCAAAAAGCTTAAAAGCTTAAAACTGGCTCTACGCCTGCCGAAGGGACCCTACTCTGCGAATACGGGGTTGTACCCAATCCCCGCTCTTTTCGAGATTGGCACAAGCTCGGAAAGAAACATCCAACCCAACGTATTCGCTGAGTGTAGCTTGCTCTCGCGGTGTCGAAAGATTATGGGGCCTCTTCCAAGGGGCCAACCTGCCATGCCAGCTGATGAGAGCCTGGGTGGCGAGACCTCCTCAGGGTAAAAACGCTTAACCCCCTGGGGGGGTCAACCTGCCATGCCAGCTGATGAGAGCCTGGGTGGCGAGACCCCCTCAGGGTAAAAAGATCTAACCTCCTGGGGGGCCAACCTGTCATGCCAGCTGATGAGAGCCTGGGTGGCGAGACCCCCTCAGGGTAAAAGGATCTAACCTCCCGGGGGGGTCGACCTGCCATGCCAGCTGATGAGAGCCTGGGTGGCGAGACCCCCCTCAGGGTAAAAATGCTTAACCCCTTGGGGGGGTCAACCTGCCATGCCAGCTGATGAGAGCCTGGGTGGCGAGACCCCCTCAGGGTAAAAAGATATAACCTCCTGGGGGGGTCAACCTGCCATGCCAGCTGATGAGAGCCTGGGTGGCGAGACCCCCTCAGGGTAAAAGGATCGAACCTCCCAGGGGGGGTCAACCTGCCATGCCAGCTGATGAGAGTCTGGGTGGCGAGACCCCCTTAGGGTAAAAGGATATAACCTCTTGGGGGGTCAACCTGTCATGCCAGCTGATGAGAGTCTGGGTGGCGAGACCCCCTCAGGGTAAAAAGACAACCTCCACGAGAGATCAACCTGAACCCACCAACTAGTGAGAGTCTGGCAGCGGAATCATCTCGGAGCAAAAGGGCTTAGCTCCCACGAGAGATCAACCTGAACCCACCAGCTAGTGAGAGCCTGGCAGCGGAATCATCTCGGAGCAAAAGGGCTTAGCTCCCACGAGAGATCAACCTGACCCACCAGCTAGTGAGAGCCTGGCAGCGGAATCATCTCGGAGCAAAAGGACTTAGCTTCCACGAGAGATCAACCTGAACCCACCAGCTAGTGAGAGTCTGGCAGCGGAATCATCTCGGAGCTAAAGGACTTGGGGCTCCCACGAGAGATCAACCTGAACCCACCAGCTAGTGAGAGCCTGGCAGCGGAATCATCTCGGAGCAAAAGGGCTTAGCTCCCACGAGAGATCAACCTGAACCCACCAGCTAGTGAGAGCCTGACAGCGGAATCATCTCGGAGCTAAAGGACTTGGGGCTACCACGAGAGATCAACCTGAACCCACCAGCTAGTGAGAGCCTGGCAGCGGAATCATCTCGGAGCAAAAGGACTTAGCTTCCACGAGAGATCAACCTGAACCCACCAGCTAGTGAGAGCCTGGCAGCGGAATCATCTCGGAGCTAAAGGACTTGGGGCTCCCACGAGAGATCAACCTGAACCCACCAGCTAGTGAGAGCCTGGCAGCGGAATCATCTCGGAGCAAAAGGGCTTAGCTCCCACGAGAGATCAACCTGAACCCACCAGCTAGTGAGAGCCTGACAGCGGAATCATCTCGGAGCTAAAGGACTTGGGGCTCCCACGAGAGATCAACCTGAACCCACCAGCTAGTGAGAGCCTGGCAGCGGAATCATCTCGGAGCAAAAGGACTTAGCTCCCACGAGAGATCAACCTGAACCCACCAGCTAGTGAGAGCCTGGCAGCGGAATCATCTCGGAGCTAAGGGACTTGGGGCTCCCACGAGAGATCAACCTGAACCCACCAGCTAGTGAGAGCCTAGCAGCGGAATCATCTCGGAGCAAAAGGGCTTAGCTCCCACGAGAGATCAACCTGAACCCACCAGCTAGTGAGAGCCTGACAGCGGAATCATCTCGGAGCAAAAGGACTTAGCTCCCACGAGAGATCAACCTGAACCCACCAGCTAGTGAGAGCCTGGCAGCGGAATCATCTCGGAGCTAAGGGGCTTGGCTCCCACGAGAGATCAACCTGAACCCACCAGCTAGTGAGAGCCTGGCTGCGGAATCATCTCGGAGCTAAGGAAAAATGAGCCACCCCCCGAAGCACTCTCGACCCTGCCAGCTAGTGTGAGCCTGGTATGAGGAGATTCTCTCGGGGGTTGGGAGCTGGGCATGTCACCTAAGCTTTTTCAATTCCAACATCCTCTAACGGGGGAAAGAAGGTGGGTTACATGACTCCCTCGACTCTACTGGTCAGGGGCTAGACTCCTTACAATAACATAAACAAAAAAAAAGATACATGACTCCGCCGAGGCGAGGCTTCTTCAGGGGGCCTGGGCCTGGTGGTTGTCATCAGGTTCCATCCCACTGGCCACCTCAACCCTGCTCAGGCTCTCCATGATCTTCTTCATCTCCTCTGCCTTAGCCAACCAAGAGATGGTGTTGACTGCTGTGACGTAGCACTGCCTCGCCATCCTGGAGTCTCCCTTGATCCTGACTTGGATCCCATCTGAGTTGAACTTGAGACATTGGTGGAAGGATGAGGGCACACAGCGGAAGGCGCTGATGAGGGGCCTTCCGAAGATGGCATTGTAGCTGCTTGGAGCGTCAACAATGACGAACCTGCAGTTCCTTGAGGTCCCTCCCAACTTCACCTGGAGTCCGACTTCACCTTCCACCTCCTTCCTCTCCCCTGAGAATCCAAACAGAGGTTCATCCGACGCCACTATCCTCCTTGGCTCCACCTTCATCCCCTCGAACGCCTTCTTGAAAATGACGTTAACCGAGCTTCCGTTATCAATCAAAATCCGGGAGATGGTGAAGCCTTCGACGGCTGCTTGGATGACCAGGACGTCGCAGAAGGGATCCTCATGCTCTGGCATGTCCTTTGATGAGAAGGTGACCCTTTCCTCCGGAGGAGGGGTCTGGGATGTCTAGGCAACACTCCGCCGATACATCACATGGAGACTTGCCTTCCGAGCGGCTTCGATCCCCACCCCCCCGTGGATCACAGCTATACCACCTCGGGGTCCTACGTCGACCCGGTCCTCGCACACATCTTCACCCCCTCCTTGGGGTAGAACTTCAATCCGCTCCGGCGGCGGTTGCTGGGCAGGACCTCTCGCCCCTCTCACCTCCAGGAACTCGGGGCAGGTAGCCGTGGCGTGACCTTCCAACTGGTGGAAGTCACAGTACGGCAACTCTACCCTGCCTCCCCCTCTCCCCTTGCGATTCCTCCTATCCCTTCGGCCAATCGCCATCGCTTGCTGGGGTGGGGGCAGGAGTTGTCTTGGGGCTTGCCTCTGGAAGTTGAACCTCCCTTGGCCCCCA
This sequence comes from Platanthera zijinensis, assembly GCA_039513925.1. Taxonomy (NCBI): domain Eukaryota; kingdom Viridiplantae; phylum Streptophyta; class Magnoliopsida; order Asparagales; family Orchidaceae; genus Platanthera; species Platanthera zijinensis. Next base: position 174,138,391 of record CM077091.1, read on the forward strand.
TGATGGTTCCCTCCATCCTGGATGAGAGCTCTTCCTGGACCATGGGCGGGTCCTCCCTGCTGCCTCCAGCCTGGCTCCGGACCCTCCTATCTCTGGAACCCTTGAGCTATATGCTCCTCTCTCCTTCTCCCTTCATGATGCCTCGAGCCACCTTGCTCCTTTGACTCCACCTCTGTCAACCTTGCCAACTTATTTACAAAGGCCGGGTTGGCTGCCTCCATGGCTATCTCCTCTGCCGCCCTTTCCATCAGCTCCTCGAAGGAAAGGGGGGCCTTCCGAGTCAAGCTCATCTTGAAGAACCCTTCGCGCAATCCTATCGTGAACGCCATCTGGAGGGCATACCCTGGCACCTCTTGGATGTCCAGGACCTCTTCCTGGAACCTGTCAACGTAGTGGGCCAGCGACTGCTCGGCCCTTTGCTTTATCAGAAAGAGGGACTCGGGACCTTTCTTCCTCTTCTTGGAGGTGGAGAAGCGAAGCTGAAAGCTCCGGCTCAAGTCTTCGAACCCGAAGATGGTCCTTGGAGGGAGTTGATGAAACTAGTCCCTTGCCTTCTCCTTCAACGTGATCGCGAAGAGGCGACACTTGAAGGCATCCGTCATCGGCCTGATGGAGACGGCATCCTCGAACCATTGCAAATGCTGGACGGGGTCATCCTTCCCGGTATAGTAAACCATGTCTGGCTCTCTGAACCCTTCGGGAACGGGAGCTGAGATGATCAACTCACTAAAGGGTGACCCCCTAAGGGGAGCTCTCGCCACCTCCACTCGCGCGACCTGCTCGCCTGGAGGGCTAGCTCTCGCCGGGCTAGGGAACAACTCGCGGCCTGGGAGGTCTCGCTCAACCCCTTCTACCATCCGCTCCTTCCCAGGCCTCCTATCCGGCATGCTCACTTCCCCCCTGCTGGGGTGATCTCGCCTTGCCCCCTAGGAGCCAGCTCGCCGAGACCACTCTGGGTTTGCTCACCGAGACCCCTGGGAGCTAGTCCCTGGGGGGTGGGGGTTGAGCTGTCAGCCCGTGGGGCAATGCTTCTCAGCATATCCATGATGCCTGAGATGGAAGCCATGAACTCTTCCCTTCCTACGAAGGGTCCTAGGTTGGGGAGACCACCGAGGTCATCACTACCTCCCTGATCTCCAGCCATGACACTCTCCCGAGATTTTCTGTTCTGGTCACTCTCCACGCTCACCGCACCAAAACTGTTGAAGCCAAAAATGACCGAAGCCAAAATTGACTTCTGTGGAGTTCGACCCTTGGGGAAAGGGGTGACCTCACACCTACTATGCTCGGAAGAACGTCACGGACCGAAGACTTAGGAAGCTATGAACTGACCCTCGGCTCTAGCGTGGAGGTCCCACCTCACACCCGGAAGACCTTTAAGGTCTCCCCCTCCCTAGCCAATGCTTGAGCTAGGTGCCTTGGAGGAAGAAAGCCAAAGAGATTTTTGTGGCTAAGGAAAGAATGACAAGTCCCTCTCCAAGGCACCCTCAAGGGTCTATTTATAGTTTTTCCAAGTCCTGGGGGCAAAATGACCAAAATGCCCCTGAGGCAAAAATGCCTCCAGCCAATAGAAAGCCTCCACACCGGGGGGCAAAAAGGGAAAAACCACCTCGGGGGTAAAACGGTAAACGCATGCCCCAAGGAGTTCCCGGGGCGAGAACCCGCCTGGCCGGCGGTCTCGCCCGGCAAGCTGGCCTCGCGGGCGAGAACCCGCCTGGCCGGCGGTCTCGCCCCGGCGAGCTAGCCTCGCGGGCGAGAACCCGCCAGGCCGGCGGTCTCGCCCCGGCGAGCTAGCCTCGCGGGCGAGAACCCGCCAGGCCGGCGGTCTTGCCCCGCAAGCTGGCCGCGCGGGAGAGAACCCGCCAGGCCGGCGGTCTCGCCCCGCGAGCTGGCCGCGCGGGCGAGAACCCGCCAGGCCGGCGGTCTCGCCCCGCAAGCTGGCCGCGCGGGCGAGAACCCGTCAGGCCGGCGGTCTCGCCCCACAAGCTGGCCCTGGGCTCTGGCTCAGAACTAAGGCGCATCTGGGGGGATGAGACCTTGACCTCCCGTCGACCCCGCTGCCCCCACTTCACACTTTATCAAGTCGGGGGGTGCCAACCAACCTGCCGCTCCCGCCCCTCAAAGAGGGGGGTAAGGGGGAGGCAAATTTTTCCTCCCCCTACTAGTATATTTCCATGCTATAGCCAAAATTGGCCACCAAGAGTCCAAAATATCCAAAAAGCTTAAAAGCTTAAAACTGGCTCTGCGCCTGCCGAAGGGACCCTACTTCGCGAATACGGGGTTGTACATACTCCAAGTTAGATTTGAGGTCGGGATATCATCAGTTGAGGATTCAAGATGAGGATATCCAGAAGGCAGCATTTAGTACCAGATATGGGCACTTTGAGTTTGTGGTCATGAGTTTGTGATCATGTCATTTGGGTTGACCAATGCTCCATCTGCATTTATGGATCTGATGAACAGTGTGTTCAGAGAGTTTTTGGACCGATTCATGATTGTTTTACTTATGATATTCTGGTGTATTATAAGAGCAAGGAGGAGTATGTCACGCACTTTATGACAGTTTTGAGCACTTTTGGGCAGAATCAGTTATATGCTAAGTTTTCTAAGTATGAGTTCTGACTCTCATAAGTGTCATTTTTGGGGCACGTGGTTAGTAGAGATGGACTTGCCGTTGACCCAAATAAAATTGAAGCGATCAAAGATTGGCCAAGACCGAAGACAGTTGTAGAAGTCTGTAGTTTTCTGAATTTGACAAGCAACTACATGAGATTTATTAAAGATTTTTTGAAGGTAGCCCTTTCGTTGACTTCACTTATCAGGAAGGGAAGAGCTTTAGTTGGACCTCAGAGTGTGAGTCTGCTTTTAAAGCGTTGAAGACCAGGTTGTCAGAAGCATCAATACTATATCAACTTTCAGGCGTGGATAGCTTTCAAATTTTCAGTGATGCTTCAGGCCAGGGGCTGGGATGTGTTCTCATGTAGCATGGGAAGGTTATAGCTTTTGTGTCTAGACAACTGAAGAATCATGAGAGGAATTATCTTGTGCATGATTTGGAGTTAGCGGCAATCATCCACGCATTGAATATTTGGAGACACTACCTCTACGATGTACGATGTGAGGTCTTCACATATTACAAGATCCTCAAGTACATTTTGATCAGCAGGAGCTCAACATGAGGCAGTGTAGGTGGCTCGAGTTTTTAGCAGACTATGATGTGACTATTCAGTACCATCCGGGAAAAGCTATTGTTGTAGTGGATGCTCTCAGTAGAAGGAGTTCTAGTTATTCTCTCGTCACCCAATAAGAAGAGTTGGTGTGAGCCTTGGAAAGGCTAAAGATCAGTGTGGTGTCACACACTAGTTTTAGCCCTATCCATTTGAGTTCGATTGAGATTAAGTGCGACATCAAGGAGAGGATCTGTGATGCCTTGCCCGTAAATCCCAAGATGGTTGATATTGTGGAGTTGTCTCGGGCAGGTCAGAAAGATGATTTCATGGTCTGTGATGGGTTGTTATTGTTTAAGGGCAACACGTGCATTCCTGATGTCGGTCATCTTTATTAGGATATTTTAGTTGAGGCTCATAACTTCAAGTATTCCATACATCCGGGCAGCACAAAGATGTTTGCAGATCTCAAAAAGTCAGTATGGTGACCAGAACTTAAGGGAGATATCTCAGAATATGTAGGGAAGTGCGAGACTTATAGGTTGGTTAAGACGAAGTGTTAGAGGTTTGGTTGCAAGCTACAACCCCTTCCTATTCCAGAGTGAAATTTTGAAGACATCTCTATAGATTTTGTGCATGACCTCCCTAGATCTCAAAGTGGGAATGAATCGATTTGGGTGATCGTGGATCAACTATCCAAGGTTGCACATTTTATTCCTAACAAGAGGACCGATTAGGGTCCAAGGCTGACTCAGTTGTATGTGGATGAGAAAGTTCATCTTCATGGTGTGTCGAAGTCTATTGTGTAAGATATAGATGGTAGATTTACCACCAGATATTGGAGATATATTCAGAAGCGTCTGGGTACTCAGTTGAAGTTCATTACAGTATTTCATCCCTAGACTGATGGACAGATAGAGTGTATAGATAGAACTATAGAAGACATGCTTCGCATGTGTATCTTGGACTTTGGGAATTAATGAGAGAAGTATGTCACGTTTAGGGCTGTACGGTTTGGTTTGGTTCGGTTTGTAAGCAAAATCGCAAAATAAACCATCCCTATGTGGTTCCAAAAATTTGGAACTGAACCGGTGGTTTAAATAATGTGATAAAGCTTAAAGATTTATAGATAGAGATCAGAGATGGTGCAATGAATGAGCCTCAACCATCCAACATGAAAGTGATGTCTGAACACAATTCCTATCACTCAGTCTCCTTGCGCCTCTGCCCCGATTTCTGAACGAAACACTCCACACGGGATCTGAGATCGAAACGACGAAGGTGGAGAAGAAGTAAGAATGGTGCGCGGTACTCAGAATGACAGAAGAAAGGCACACAGTTAGCGGGATAGGGCAAATCGCGATTCGCGAGGGAGAAGCAGCCAACAAAAATGATTTCTATATCACCAGGTGAAATCCACGAAAAATCATGCTCGGGTGTGTCTGGTTCGCCCATGGGTTTAATCATTAATGAAATATAATTAACTGTTTGCCGCAAAAGTCAAAATCATGAAGCGTATGGTTTAACACTTTAACGTATGATTTAATGAAAATATGAAATGTAATTAACTGTTGTATGATTAATCATATGATTTAATGAAATTAAATTAATAAATTAAATATTTTTATACACAACGGTTCGGTTTGGTTCGACTCGGTTTGGTTTGCCACATAAAACCATAAATCGAACCGAACCGTATGGTTTTTCTAAAATCAAAACCGTGACCGAACCGCGGTCTACTGAAACCGAACCAAACCGTATGGTTTGGTTTAGTTCGGTTCGGTTTTGCGGTTCGGTTGGTTTTGGCTTACAGGCCTTGTCACATTAGTGGAATTTTCCTATAATAATAGTTTTCAGGCGAGTATCAGCATGAAACCTTTCGAGATCTTATATGGCAGACGCTGTCGGACACCCTTTAAGTTGGGCAGAAAGTGAAGATAAAGCTTCCAACAAGAAATCATGGATAGATAAGACCACGGATCAAGTCAGACTAATCCAGGAGCAAATGAAGATAGCTTAGGATAGACAAGCCCAGTAGTACGATCTGAGGCATATAGCAGTTGAATTCAAGGTTGGGGACCACATTTATCTGAAGGTTAGACTAGTAGAGGAAGTTTCTTAGATAAAGCACATGAAGAAGCTGAGTCCCAAATTGTTGGACCATTCGAGGTACTATAGCACATAGGTGAGGTTGCATACAGGTTTTCCTTACTCGAGGATGTGAGTTGTGTTGGGGTTGTGGAACACTTCCAGTCCTCTTGTTTCTCACACCGGGTTAGCCCACGTGAGCATAGAGGAATCGAAGTGTGATCCCCCTCCGACATATCTGACGCCGACGACAGCGGGGGTCCGAGGGAAGCCGCCCCCTGCGGAGGTCCAACGCCCCCGACCCAAAATTTTTGGAGGGTTGTTTTTTTCCAATGGTCGAACTGGGTTCGACGTTCGTCGAACTCAGCTCGACGTTCGACGTTCGTCGAACCCAGCTCGACGTTCGACGTTCATCGAACCCGCTTGACGTTCGTCGAACATCGAGCTGAGTTCGACGTTCGACGTTGAACGTCGAGCTGAGTTCGACGTTCGACGTTGTGCTGATGCCTTTTTAAGGCGTATTCCGGTTGTTTTTTAGGGATACGGTTAAGGCGACGGCTTTTGGCTGATATACCTTTTGGAGGCGCCTACGAGGTTTTTGTTGGAGGCGATCCAGAAGGGGTTCTTCCGTTGTTTCTTGTCCAGAAGGAGGAGTTAAGGTAGGATCGGTTTTGGATCTTTGAAACCTTTGTAATCTGTTTTTCTTTTGGTGATTACAAGAACTGAGAAGGGAAGGGATATGGGACGTAGCCCGGTTTTGGGTGAACTTCTGAAATCTGTGTGTTTGTGTGCTTGCTCTGTTCCTTTTGTTTACTGCTTTTATTCAGATTTCTACTTTTCGGTGCTCCGGATTTCCTACAAGTTGATTGCATGATGTATTTCACGTCTCCTATTTTGTTAGAAAAGATTGTGGACTCAAGGATTCAGATGCTCGAGAACAGAGAGATTCGTATGTGTTACAGACTAACTCGATGCCCTGGTTGTTCCGGTTTAACTTGGACCGTCTTAGCCGACGGAGCGGTCGAGAGCGCACACAGTCAATGAAAATAGAGAGTTGACACAGTATTTTTTTGATGTGGAAAACCCTAGAAAGAGGTAAAAAACCACGTGGCCGGATCTGTGTCGACCAACCTTCCACTAGATCTGAGCGTTGTTACAAGGCTTTTACAAGAACTCGAGGGCGACAAACCGCCTCTCGTTACAGTTATTGGGGGGAGAGAGAAAACCTGGAGGGTGAGAGGCCGCCGCTCACAGAGTTAATAATTTCTTCATGTACTGCGGGGAGCGATGCGCTCGTTATATTCTAAAATTTTTTAATTATTTCTGGAGGCGGCAACAGCTTGTTGTACTCGTTCTGATGCCTAGTGCATCGAAACTCGAAGGTGCGCTTAGAGCACCTTATATTCCGCTTTTTGTCTCTGATTGTCTTTCGAAGAAGCGCCGTTTGGTTATCTTATCGGTAGATAAAGCGCTTGTTCTTGAGCGCGTAGGGAGCTTGTTGACAAAGAGCGTGCTGGACGCTTGCTGAAGGAGGGCGCGTGAAGCGCTAGATTAAATAGGTGGCGGCGCCCGAGGAAGATACGCGCGCGAGAGCGCGCAAGGAGGCGGCGCACGCGCGGAGTGCTTGCTGGTAAAGAGAGCGCGTAGGGCGCTTGTAGGAGTAGAGCGCGTCGGGAGGCGATGCGTACGAGAGCGCGCAAGGGAGAAACGCACGCGAGGTGGTGGCGCGCGCGGGAGCGCGCGAGGAAGATACGCGCGCGAGAGCGGGCAAGGAGGCAGCGCACGCGGGAGCGCGCAAGGGAGAAATGGCACGAGAGCGCGCAAGGTGGCGGCGCGCGCGGGTGCGAACAAGGGAGAAATGCGCGCGAGAGCACGCAAGGAGGCGGCGCGCGCAAGGGAGAAATGCGCGCGAGAGCACGCTAGGAGGCGGCGCGCACGAGAGCGCGCAAGGGAGAAACGCGCGCGAGAGCGCGCAATGAGACACGCGCGCCAGCGCGCAAGGGAGAAATGCGTGCGAGAGTGCGCGAGGCGGAGGTGTGCGAGGCGGCGGCGCGTACGGGAGCGCGCAAGGGAGAAAGGCGTGCGAAAGCGCGTGAGGCGGCGGCGCACGGGAGCACGCAAGGGAGAAAGGCGTGCGAGGCGGCGGCGCGCAGCGCGCAAGGTAGAAAGGCGTGCGAGAGCGCGCGAGGCGGCGGCGGCGCGCGGGAGCACGCAAGGGAGAAAGGCGCGCGAGGCGGCGGTGCGCGAGGGAGAAATGTGCGCGAGAGCGCGCAAGGTTGCGGTGCGCACAAGGGAGAAACGCGCGCGAGAGCGCACTAGGAGACGGCGTGCGGGGGAGCGCGCAAGGAAGAAACGCGCGCGAGAGCGAGCGAGGAGGCGGCGCGCGCGGGAGGGCGCAATGGTGAAATGTGCGCGAGAGCGCGCGAGGGAGCGCGCAAGGGAGAAAGGTGCGCGAGGCGGCTGCGCGCGCGGGAGCGCGCAAGTGAGAAAGGCGAACGAGAGCGCGCGAGGCGTCGGCGCGCGCGGGAGCGCGCAAGGGAGAAAGGCGCGCGAGGCGGAGGCGCGCGCGGGAGCGCGAAAGGGAGAAAGGCGCGCGGGAGCGCGCGCGGGAGCGTGCAAGGTTGAAAGGCGCGCGGGAGCGTTCAAGGTTGAAAGGCGCGCGAGGCGGCGGCGCGCGTGAGAGCGGGCAAGGGAGAAAGGCGTGCGAGAGCGTGCGAGGCGGCGACGCTCGGGGTAGCGCGCAAGGGAGAAACGTGCGCTAGGAGGCGGCGCACAAGGGAGAAATGCGCTCGAGAGCGCGAGAGGAGGCGGCGCGCGCAGGAGCGCGCGAGGAGGCGACGCGCAAGGGAGAAATGCGCGCGAGAGCGCGCGAGGAGGCGGCGCTCGCGGGAGCGCGCAAGGGAGAAATGCGTGCGAGTGCGCGCGAGGAGGCGGCGCGCAAGGGAGCGCACAAGGAAGAAATGCGCGCGAGGAGGCGGCGCGCGCGGAAGCGCGCAATGGAGAAATGCGCGCGAGGAGGAGGCGCGCGCGTGAGCGCGCAAGGAAGAAATGCGCGCGAGCTCGCGCGAGGAGGCGGCGCGCGCGGGAGCGCGCAAGGAAGAAATGCGCGCGAGCTCGCGCGAGGAGGCGGCGCGCGCGGGAGCGCGCAAGGAAGAAATGCGCGCGAGCTCGCGCGAGGAGGCGGCGCGCGCGGGAGCGCGCAAGGAAGAAATGCGCGCGAGCTCGCGCCAGGAGGCGGCGCGCGCGAGAGCGCGCAAGGAAGAAATGCGCGCGAGCTCGCGCGAGAAGACGGCGCGCGCGGGAGCGCGCAAGGAAGAAATGCACGCGAGCTCGCGCGAGGAGGCGGCACACGCGGGAGCGCAGGAGGAAGATATGCGGACGAGAGAGAAATTCCGGACAGAAAAGATTAAGATCTTCGAAGACGAATGAGATCTTCAAAGAATGCTTGAAGATCTTCGAAGGGGAAGAAGAAGATGAAGGAGGAAGGAGGAAAGAGAGAGATGGAATCCGTAGGAGGATTTTTTCAAGAAGAAACGAATGAATTAAAGGGGAAGAGGGGCCCTATGTATAGGCTTCATGGGTGGTTAGAGAGGTCGTAACCACCTCATTTAATATATGAAGACCAAATTAATATAGTATTAATATTTATATTATTTCATTTGATTTACTAAATATAGCCCCCTCTAATTATGACAACTCATTATCATTATAATGGGTTGTTCATGCTAAATTTGGCAACCCATTATCCCATTATAGGGATGATCATGCAGGCGGTTACGTGGGGGATTACCTACGCAACCGATAACGGCGATCGCGGGAACATGATCGAACGATGGAGGATTAGCGATGACCAAGAATCCGGCCAGCGACGGAATTCGGTCGGCTGCGAAGGCCGGCCGAACGGAGGAGGAGACTGCATGACGAAGGAAGAGACCGGTCATGATGGCGGAGGCCGACGAGCGGCGGGCGAGGCCGGCGATGATGGCGAAGGCCTGACGAAGATGGCGGCGATCGCGACATTGGGAGAAGACGGCGGCGGCCGTGGCGTTGAGAGAAGACGGCGACGGCGGTCGTGACGTTGAGAGAAGATGGCGACGGCGGTCGTGGTGTTGGGAGAAGAACGGCGGCGAGGCCGTGATGTTGGGAAGTGACGGCAACGGCGGTCGAGAAAGGGTGGGGGGACGCGTCCCTGTTGGGAAGTGCACAAATCCCTGCTGGGGAGTGCTGTGCACTCCCCATCAGGGGAGAGAATTTTAGGTACACGTGAGTACCTAGAGGAAGGTGCAATGCAGTTTTTAGCCGTTGGATTTGAGATCTGACCGCCAGCATTAAAGGGAGCAAAAAAGCATTTTAAAAAATGCAAGATTTTTGTTGATCGGACGGCGGGCCTCGCAGATCGGGCGGCTCGCAATGCACGCGAGTACCTTCCTCTAGGTACTCGCGTGTACCTAAAATTTTTCGCCATCAGGGAGGCCAAATATAGGTGCTGGCGCCTACTTTAGGCGCTGCCTTGGTCCGCGCCTTTTCCATCCAATGAGGATTTAATTTAATCCCCATTGGCTGGAAATGCCGCGCGGGATGGTTCCCGCGCGCAGGAACCAAGTTTCCTGTGCACGCGGGAATCGGGCGTGTGCAGGAATTCCAGCGCGCGCAGGAATTTGGAGCGCGCGCGCAGGAAATTGTGCGCAGGTGGAATAAACCTCCTCCGCACTCATGCCGTGGGGGAGGATTTCAGCGTGTCCGAGCGTGGCGCACGTCCTGCGCAGATGGGAACGTGTTGCGGGCGTTGTTGACGATCGGAGTTGTTGGGTGTGGCCCGCCATCCAGGTGTTGGATGGGGTGCCTCCCGAGCGAACCCGGGTTGGCTCCTGGCATGGGTGCAGGGGAACTCCATGGTACGGTTTAATGCAAGGGAGTCGGGTTGGCTCCGGGCATGAGTACAGGGGAGTTCCGGGCACGGTTTAAGTGCGAGGGAGCCATGCAAACAGTTTGACCGGTCCTGCTAAAATAATATAAAGGAATTGGTAGCGCCCTTCCTAACACTCCGGGGTTTTGGGAGAGTTGGTAGGCGTCATTCCTAACAATTGGTATCAGAGGGAGGTTCCGCGGGGGTGATCGTCTGGACGTTCGGGTTCTAGATCTGGGTCAACGGTAGGTGACGACATTGGTCCGCTCCCTATCTTCCTAGATCGGCTCCGCGAATATCATCTTGATCGCCCAGTAGCTCTGCGAGCAAGACAATGTCGGCAAAATTCGAGATTCCAAAATACGACGGCAAAATTGATTTTGGTCTGTGGCAAAAACGGATCAAAGCGGTGGTCGAGTTCGCGCAGAGAAAGGGCCTTGGCGAAGACAAAATCTTCGCAGCCGTGGAGAAGAAGGGCAGAGTGTCATCTCAGAAGTGCCCAGACACCGCAAGGGGAGCCATCTGGCTCAGGGGTCCCACCAAGGAACTCAGGTTTACTCAGGAGAAGGTGGAGTCGCACAGTGAGAGGTTGAGTGCGAGTCGTCTTGCAAAAGACTCGGTCTATAGGGCAAGGGCGAAGCACGTCGGGGTGCGCCACCGGGAGTTGAGGGAGTTCGGTAGAGGTGGAGGCATGGAGTTGCGGGAGATATCCTGGAGGGACATTAGTACGGACTTGCGAGGAAGTCCAGTGACTGGAGTCAAGTTCAAGAACGGTCTTGACTTGACTCATTCTGATGCGCGTTGATCGCGGTCAGACCCCAGGGAGAGGGGGCTTGTAGTCGCCGGTTGGGGAGATCCAGGTTGGAGGTAGAGTTACGTTCGTTAGGCTTCGAGGTGGAGTTCATCGTGTGAGGTGTCAAGGTGGAGTTTGTTGAGATTGTGCCACCTCACCGATCCGTGTGCCCTCTTTATTCCTGTTTTGGGGGAGTCCTAAACATGGAAATGCTTTATGGGGGGATATAATATAGAAGATGTTCTTCCTATTTGGTTGAGACCTATTTTGGCAACCCCCTCCATATGTGTTCATCTCCATATATTGATGACTTTTGATCCTATTATAAATAGGGGTCCGCCTCCCTTAGCCACATGATGGTTCAGTAATATACAACACTAGTGAGAATTCAGAGAGGGAAAGCTTTGAGCTTTTCAGGCGGTTCTTCCGACGAACGGCGGCAGCAGGTGGCGGCATCTGGCGCGCAAGGTTGCGGCGCATCCGGTCACCTCAGGCGAGGCAACATCCGGCCGGCCACCTGCAGTAGGCCCCAGAGGTTCGGCGGAATCAGGCGCGGCGACGGCGGCAGCAGGCGCAGAGGCGGCGACACAGGCGGAGCTAACGGAGGCGGCACATCCGGTCACCTCAGGCGAGGCGACATCCGGCCGGCCTCCAGAAGTTGACTCCAGGCGTTCGGCGGCTTCAGGCGGCTGATCCAGGCGGGATCGGCATCAGGCGGCGGAAGCAGGCGGTGATTCCAGCGGGGAAGATAGACAGTGTTTTTCAGTTTTCTCTTGTTGTATCTTGTAACCTCATCTGTTTTAGTGGATCTTTCTGGCGCGCTCCCCGTGGACGTAGGAGCCCAACTCCGAACCACGTAATCTTTTGTGTCGTCTGTGTATGCTAGAATCTCGTTCCGTATTTTATTTTGTGCGATATTGGTTCTTGCTCATTCGTGAAATTCCGTTGCGCTACCGCGGCTTAACTCGATCCGATTTCACAACAATTGGTATCAAAGGGAGTCGGGTTGGCTCCATGGTACGGTTTAATGCAAGGGAGTCGGGTTGGCTCCGGGCATGAGTACAGGGGAGTTCCGGGCACGGTTTAAGTGCGAGGGAGCCATGCAAACAGTTTGACCGGTCCTGCTAAAATAATATAAAGGAATTGGTAGCGCCCTTCCTAACACTCCGGGGTTTTGGGAGAGTTGGTAGGCGTCATTCCTAACAACTGGTATCAGAGGCGAGGGGGAGGTCATGGGTTCGATCCCCCTGGATGGCGTTCCAGGGGGAGTTTGTTGGGTGTGGCCCGCCATCCAGGTGTTGGATGGGGTGCCTCCCGAGCGAACCCGGGTTGGCTCCTGGCATGGGTGCAGGGGAACTCCATGGTACGGTTTAATGCAAGGGAGTCGGGTTGGCTCCGGGCATGAGTACAGGGGAGTTCCGGGCACGGTTTAAGTGCGAGGGAGCCATGCAAACAGTTTGACCGGTCCTGCTAAAATAATATAAAGGAATTGGTAGCGCCCTTCCTAACACTCCGGGGTTTTGGGAGAGTTGGTAGGCGTCATTCCTAACACGGAGTGCGCTTGCTCGGACTGCGGCTCGACCGGGAGCGGAAACAGGGAGCCCGTCAGCATAGTTCAGGACCTTTGGATGAATTTTGGCCGAGCAGAGTTTTTTTAGGAAAGAGAGGACGAACTCCGTGATAATGAAGATTATGTGTTTCTCTTTGATTCAGATACGTTTGTAATTTCGAAGACAAAAATTTTATTAGGATGAGAGATTTGTAACATCCCAAAATATTGATGTCATGTTAAACAAAATTTCAGGGACCGAACGCAAGCAAAGTTAATCGAGTCTGCGACCTGTAAAATTATTAATCAATTTGTAATTTGTCAATTATACATTTATACATGATAATCACGAAATGAAGAGTCGGCTCGCAATAAAAAAAATTTATATTTCGTTAGGCTAGCTTTAGAGGTCTGCAGGAATTTAAATTCCCCAATTATTTTCATTGGTTCGCCTATTTTAAAAAAATATAAGAGAGTAACGGATCTGCCGGTTCAGTTCATGTCTCTACCCGGTGCTATTTTATCGAAGGGTCAGTTATAATAACCGCACCCCTCTAATCCGACTTCATTCTGTCTAGAGCTATCACTTAAAATCGAAAACCGAAAACCGAACCAGAACTGTAAAGAATCGGACCGAATCATTTGCAAATTTTTCGGGTTCCGGTTTGAATTTTGGAACCGTGAACAACACTGGTTTGGGTGTGGTTCTTACATATTATTATCCGGACCGGAACCGGAACCGGAACCGCAACATACAAGTCTCAAGCGGTTTTAATATTTTTAGACCCGATCCGAACCGGACCGAAGTAGAACCGAACCGCAACCCGTTTATTATTATTCTTATTATTATTATATTGTTATTATTTTATAATTTATATATTATTTATACTTATTATCATAAGTGAAGCTTGTACAGTTTGAACTCAAACCGCAACCGCACTAAAGAGAGTTGATTTTGGACCGAACAAAACTTCACTGCATAAAAACCGTATGATATGATTTGACATTGTTGCGGTTTGGAATAAATTTTTGTAATGTATTTTTTATTTTTATACAGTTATATAATATATTTTCAATTTTACTTACATATTTTTTGAAATATTTTATTAAAAAAATATAGAAGATATAAAACTACTATTTATTAGTAATCATGAAAGACAACTAATTGTAAACGGTTATTACGGTTGAGCATGTCGACGAGACGTGCGCAAGCCAATTAGAATTCATGGCAAATCTACACGCGCACAAAGACAATTGATACTATCCCATTGATCGTGGAAAAGACCGTCGAGAAGTGAGCAACATAATTATTTTTATTTCGATGTTGTTTTTAGTTTTACTATTTGCAGCCCGTTTTTATTTCATTCCACCAAGTTTGATTTTGTTTTAGTTGGAACCGATTGGAACCGGACTGAACCGCATAGAGCCGGACTGAACCGATAGTGGCTGGTTTGATTTTGGTTCTTGTTGAACCGGAACTGGAACCGTTGACACGACGGTTCCAAAAATTAAACTGGAATCGGAACCGGTCAAATAAAATAAGGTTTTGGTTATAATTTGAAGAAATATTAACTTAATGGTTTGTTTCATGATTTTAGTAGAACCGGAACTGAACCGGAACCGTGACAACTCTAATTCTGTTGTGATTGGCCGTAGAGACAAAGTTTCGTACTTATCACTTGTTATTCTAAGGCTCTGTTTGGGAGGAATTATTTTCTCCGGTCAGGCGGTTACGACCGCATGAACCGGATCTTAATTAAGGCCCGATTCATGCGATCGTAACCGCTTGACCGGTGAAAATAAGTCCCCCTAAACCGAGCCTAAATAGGTCCCGCCAACCAATCGTTGTCACATTTAGAAGACTCATGAATGAAGTCAACGCCATTCCGGTTCAATGAACCTGGACGTGATGGGGTGGATTTTTTTTTAAGTCGATGGGGGTGGATTCGAGCCGTAGACTTCTCTTCCCAGTTTTCCAAGGAGGAATTCGTGCTGGCCGGACAGTTCGGCCATTTTACACCGCTGCTTTAAAAAAAAAATAATTATTATTTTTAAAAAATTTGAGAGCAGGCGGTCTGGCAGCATGAGTGAAATTGATCTCCTGTTACAATATCTAAGGCTTCGTTTGAGACAACGATGACGGTCATATAAGTTCTAATTCTGAACTGTCCTTCGTGAATGCCCAGACTCACCTAACGAACTTCATTCGTTTTTATTGTCAAAACTAAATTTCTTTTGATGGTGGCGGAATAACCGTTGTCATGTCAAACATATATTTTATGACAATGACGTTTTTATTCATGCTCATTGAAGACAACAAAAACATAGGATATCAAGTTTTCCCCCACCTTCGATGACTCTAGCCCATGATAGCCACTCCACCATTAAATTCATTTACTTTACCGCTTGACCGGTGAAAATAAGTCCCTCCAAATGGAGCCTTAATTCGGCCGGATTGACCATAAGAAACCGCCCTAATCATGTAGGGTCTTATTGGACCGATCAAAATCTGATCAAACCGTTGCTTACAAATATGTGTTGGCCTGCAAATGTTTATTAATTTGCACGAAATAGTTTAAGTAAATGATAATAAATTATTCAATCACGCAGGGATTAAGGAAATAAACTAGGCCTTAAAAATCTGTAGAGAAAATGTCCATTTCATTTTGCAAAAAATAATTAAAATAATTTAATCATGTCCTCTGCTGATTAAACAAAATATTAGAAGCTTCCATGATTGATTACCGCAATACCGTAGAGGGCAAGTTAGGGAATAATAATTGCAAGCAAGTGACACTTCTTTTTCTGAGAGTTGGTGAAATTTAACCCGTTGATTTCGCATATTCAACGTCGGTGATCTCACCGAAATAAAAAATATCATAAATTTTGAAGCATAATTGGACGGCAAGATCGTTACCCTCGCTCCTTTCTCTGGAGCGAATAGCGGACCAAAAATTATTTCAAGTTAGGACTAGTCTACGGCAGAAAAACCAGAATCTTTTGAATTTTTGTTCTGTGAATTATTTATGGTTTATTAAAAATATATTTAGCTGATACAAAATGTTGTTTTTTCCCACGTCCATTTTGATTTCTGACCCCCCGTTCAGACGGAAGTTCTTCCATTCGGTTCGGAACAACCGAAAGTGCTCGAGCGATCTCGCCTGTCCTCTATCTCGTCTTTGTTTCTTTTTTTGTTTTTCCGGTCTCTAAAACTCATCCATTGATAGCTCCATGCGATAACACACCCTCGCACCCGGCGGAGTTTTCGGAACGAAACCGATCGGAATATTTTCCCCGTTGAGATCATTGACCAATCACACAAATATTAGCAATATTGCTGTACATATATAAATATACGAGCATCTTCGCACATGCTACGTCCGCGATGGATTCTCTCAAGCAGTCTTTTGCCGCATCTAAGTGGGCTTCGCCCGCCCCCGGCACGCAACCGGATTTTAATTATTAATATATCGTTCTTAATGTAATTTAATTTATAAATTAATGAACATTATTCGAAAATGAATTTTAAAAAAATGAAAGACAAGTTTTAGGAAATAAAATCATGTCTAATTAATACTTTGAAAATGGACAAAGCATACTTTGAAAATGGACACATATTGGGCGGGCTATACGGAGTAGGTAGGGCTCAATCAGACGAGCTAGATGCAGGGCCGACGAGATTTTTGTTGAAAATCATGTACAATCGCAAACACAACTATAAATACTGCAGATACTAAAGAAACACAAAATATAGCCACACAATTTATATAATGAAAATATAAATTCAAATACAAAGAAAACAAGAGAAAAATGATCGTCTGGCAAGTACGTCACGAATGCTCCGAACACGCACGATCCGAGGATCCGATTAATCTGAGATCTGGACTGCAATCCGCCTCACGCGGACGCATACAAGGTTCAAACCAAACCTTCATTTACGTCGAATGGTAGCCGATTGCTTGTTCAACCGCTAACCATTCCACCGGAGATGATAACTCCACCACCGGATGATAAGTTATTTACCACCGTCGAGGCTAACTCGATCGACGCCGCATGGCACAAACGTCGCTCAATCACTCATCCCTGCCTCAGTTCCACTCCAAAAAAGAATGTTCACTGCAACAATTTTGCCAGCTATTTTAGCAAACTGCTAACAGTAGTAGCTGATGCGCAAGCTCAAGCTTATAGTGACGTCTCTCTACTTTCACTCAACAAACTCTCGGAGGCTACTTCCTCCAAGATCGGCGACAACACTCAAGGCCAACGGACTCTCCGAGTGCACGAGCGAGAGAAAGATAGAGAGGAGAGAGAGAGGGTTGTGGTATTCTCTCATAGGCGGCACACACAATCCTCACCAGGCAAATTCTCCTCTATATCTCTCGGTTAAGTAGCCACCATGAAAATATTCCTCAGAGTTAATGTGCAATTATCTCATCTCCCAATGTTAACGGGAGATAAAAAAAACTAAGGAAAAAATAATTTCCTTTTTTTCTTTCCTTACTTAGGTGGCAAGGATCTAAAGCAATCAAAAAAGCAACAATCCATCACCTTGGTTTGGGATCCGGAACCACCACTGCAAGAAACACTTCCTACACAAAAGCAACATCTGCAATAGGCAACACTGCACGTAGCACGATCTGCACGAAACACCAGTCTGCACGAAGCACCGCCTCAAGGACCTGAGGTGTCAGTCGACCTGCTCCAGTCGACTCATCTTTGCTCGGGCTCAACCTATGAATGTCGTCACAACTGGATCGCTGAATCTGACTCGCCTAGCCAGACAACCAGAAGGGCGATCCCCTGCACCACCTCGACCATCAACTCTGTCGGCCGCAGAAATCATGGTCACACCACCTCGCATTGTGATTCCCATCAGCCGGTAAAGAGTATCACACTGCACAGCTCGCATGAGCACGATGCGTCCTTGCATCACCGTAAAAAATCCACCTCTCGCCGCAAAACTGCATCTTCTGGAGTCTAGTCTGCCCAGCGATGTCAAATTCCTGCGCAGCTTGGGTACCAAGTGTACCCGCTCAAGCCTACGCACTGCTCCATCATGCATCCTAATGTCCATCGTCTCTGTCCCCACGACCTCACATGCTGAGCTGTCACCCAGAAAGACCGACCCAGTCGTCACCTCCAATGAACTGAACATCCCTTCATCTAAGCAAATATGCTGCGAAGCACCAGAATCGAATATCCAGTTATCTGAGTCATATGGACTCTCAGTGATGAGGAGAAACACATCATTATCATCTGCCATAGCTACCGTATCCTTGCCCGCACCCTGGACGTCCCCAGAAATCTGTGCACGCTGCGGGCAATGTCTCCTGATATGATCATTCTGCCTGCAATGGTATCACGTCACTGTCTTCCTCGATGCGGATCTGGACCGTGCACTCCAAGATCCCTTCTCAGACTGCCTCCCTCGTCGTCCTCCTACTGCCAAAGCATGCTCACACTCAGGAGCGGGGTCCGATAACATCTGATTGGACAGTAACGCAGATGTGATCTGCTCGACGTCTACTGTATCCTTCTTATACAGCAGAGTGATCTGCATGTGCTTATACGACGTCGAGAGCGAGGTAAGAAGCAATAAGACCTTATCTTCTTCCTCCACCTTCACACCAACCACATGCAGTTGACTCAAAAGTCCATTGAACACGTTGAAGTGTTCATGCAAGTTACCACCCTCATACATCTTAAGGTCGTACAATCTCTGCTTCAGCAACAGCCTCGTGGTCAACGAATTGCTCGTGTAGAGTCCCTCCGGCTTTTCCCACAGCGTGACAGCGGAATCTTTAATACCAATGTTGAATAGCACTTTGGTGTGGACGCACATTCTGATAGTGTTAGTGGCGCGCTCATCCATCTCCGTCCAGTCAGAATCCTTCACCGGAGCGGGCAAAGAATCACGCCCGACGGCACTTAGATCAACCCTTGCTCAACCAACATATTCTTGACCCGAATCTGTCACAGGCAAAAGTTCTCGCTACCGTCAAATTTCTCCACCGAATATCTGGCCAACACGATGTTCTTCGCTTCCATAGCTGCCTGCAGTATCTCTAGATGATCTGATTAATTCACTGATCAGATCTGAGAAGATAGAGAGCGGGCCGATGTCATCACCTACTGTTGACCCAAACCTAAAACCGGAATGTCCAATCAATCGCCTACTCGGAACCTAGCTCGGATACCACCTATTGAAAATCAGGTACAATCGCAGGCACAACTATAAATATTGCAGATACTAAAGAAACACAAAATATAGCCACACAAATTATATAATGAAAATATCAATTAAAATACAAAGAAAACAGGCAAAAAACGACCGTCCGGCAAGTACGTCACGAATGCTTCGAACACGCACGATCCGCAGCCGAAATCTGAGATCTGAACTGCAATCCGCCTCGCGGACGCACAAGGTTCACCAAACCTTCAACGCCGAAGTCCGACGTTCAACCACACCACCACCGGAGAACAACACCACCACCGGAGAGAAACCACCGTCTAGGCTAACTTCACCCACGCACGTCGTCGACAACACGCCTCTCCACTCCAAAAAACGTTCACTGCAATGCCGACGACAAACTGTAACAAGCCTGACGGCAACTCCCACTCTTAACGTCGACGTCTAGCTCTTCCAAGACCGGCGACAACACCCAAGGCCAACGGTCTGTCCGAGTGCACGAGTGAGAGAAAGAGAGAGAGGATAGAGTGATCAGGGATGTAGTCTTCTCTCACAGGCGGCACACACAATCCTCACCAGGCAGGTTCTCCTGATCTATATCTCTGGGTTAAGTAGCCACCGGGAAAATATTCCTGACAGGTAATGTGCAATTATCTCATCTCCCAATGTTAACATGAGATCAAAAACCTAAGGAAAAAATAACAATTTCCTTTTTATTTCTTTCCTTAGGTGGCAAGGATCCGAAGCAACCAAAAAAGCAACCGTTTTTGGGTCAGTTTGTTTCGGCGGTGGCAGTAGCTAAAGGAGTTGTGAGAATGGAGCTGTGAGAATGGAGCTATTCAGAATGGAGAAACAGTTTGGTAAAACAGTAGTGACAGAGCTGTTCAGAATGGAGAAACAGTTTGGTAAAATAGCGGTGACGTTTCTGTTTCATATATTTAATATTTATTATAAATTTAATTTATTATTATTAATAATCATATTAATAAAAATATTAATAACCATAATTATAATAATAATAGTAATAATCATATTCATAATATTATAATTGACTTTAAAACTTAAATTTTGATTTAATTTATTAATAATAGTAATTACAATCATAATAATAATAAAATAAATAATGATAATAATGAATTATAATAAATATTTACTATTAATTTAAAACTTATGATAATAATAATATAATTATTATATAAATGACTTATGATGAATTCAGAATATAATAATAATAATAAGAATAATAATAATATCAGAAAAATAATAAATTCAGAACTTATGACTTATATCACCAGAAACAAAAAATTAAATCACGCTGGGGGCGGGGGTCTCCCGGGCCTCCATCCTTCTCGCCGGCGTCGTCCTTGGCGGTGGAGGAGGAGATGGGGGAGGGGTTCTCCACGGCGTCACGTCGGCGTCCATGACAGAGCTTCTTGATGCCGTCCATGACCGAGCACGCTAGCTTCCATGACAGCTTCTCGATGCCGTCCATGACAGGGGGGGCTACTCCATCGCGTCTCGCCGGCGTCCACGACGGAGGAGGAGATCCAAGCTCATGGCGGCGTAATGCGTAGTTTTTTTTTGCGAAATTAATACATTAATTAGGCGGTGGCGGTGGGAAAGCTCCTTTGAAAAGGAGAGCCAAGCTCCTGTCGGAAAGCGTCGATGGGAACGCCAAAAATTGGCACGTTGACAACGCAACGCTCAAACCAAACAGATCTATAAGCCCAATAACGTTCCGATGCCAACGTAAAGGAGGAAAAACGTTCAACCAAACTGACCCAATATATTTGGCGGTCCGGATTGAGTATTTTTCAGAGTTGCAAAGGTAAATGACAATTTCACATAGATTTAGTTACACCCTACTAGATTTATGAAACCTACGAAAATATTGGAGAGAGAGGGAGTGTGTAAAGGCTGTAGAACGGACGGTGATCGAATTATAGAGACAAATCTGACGACTGCTGGAATTTCGAACTCATGTTATTTGCAGACCGGCCACAATATTTCTTTATATATGATAAAGATTAGTTAATTACGTCTCAGATTTAGATACCAACTTTTAAAAGCATTAAAAGGTCTCAAATTTCTGGAATAAGAGGAGATGTTGATGATCTTACAAAAGCTACAGGGTCTAGTTTTGCAGGTTCACTACCATTAAAGACCTTTCTGTCTCTTCACATAGGGAATATGCATGTATTTCTTATTTGCATCCCACACCCATCTTTCTAACTCTTTCACTTGCTTGAACTGCAAAGGCAATGAGATTCTTGGCCTTACATGCTTTAGAATCAAACATTTTGACTAGAATTTTTATCACATCCTATGTCAGAATGCCTTCTTGGAGTTTACAAATGAATTCATTTCTCTTGCCAATAAAATTCTAGATAAGTCTATAAACAAACTCTAAATAAATCATTAGAAAAATCTCAAGATAAATCAGTACAAAGATCCAAAAGTTAGATAAGTACATAAATCCTTGGATATATGTTATTGTAAAATTATAAAAAAAACCTAATAAAATCACTTAAAAAATTTATATATAAATTCCTAGATAAATCAAATGTTAGATAAGTGATATGGTGACTATGAACTTTTGTTCGTGAATGTTAATTATTAAGAGTTTGTCAAAATTAATCTAATCTTCTGATTATCATCAATTTCATATCCGTGAATGTCCACCACCTGATTTCTCTGTCTGTGAAATTGTGATTAATGATGTTATATGTTCGAGCGATAGTCTTATGCACGTTTACAACACGTATATTGATTTTATCGTTATAAATTAGTCTCTTGAGTTTCTTCGCACAACAATTATTTAGAGAGATCACATGAATTGTTATTTAAAAATCTGCAGCCTCCAGTTTAGTCATGGGCGGACCTACATCAAGGTCTTATTCTAAGGGTGGGCGGCCGCCCACACTGGATTTTAAAAAATTATAAACTTTTATCCAATAATTGAATATAGGTTCAATTTTGTCTTGATGAATAAAGTATGAGATTACATATACATATTAAAAATATTGTAAACTAAATTTCAGCATGTACCTCAGTTGGTGGAGTGTTTGTCTTTTATCCTTGTGCACTACAGTTTTGGGTTCTAATCCTAGAGATGCACTTTGTTTTCCCCAATTTTTCGCGCCTTATTAGAAATACGTGTTTGTACTTTTATGCTTATGGTTTTGGGTTCTATTGTTGTTGTTATTTAAAGTTTTATTTTCTTATAAACAAACTCACAAAGTTGTAAAAAAGATCTCATCGAGTTTACAATTATTTTGTGTTAAACTTTTTTTAATAAAATGCATGTACAAGACGTATTTCTAAAAGTTGCGCATAGAATTTTGGGTTATAATTAAGTAGGGTACATTTTGAATAATCTTGTCGACAATTGCATTTTCAGGAATAATTTTATGTTTCGCCCACACGAACAGTTGTAGAACTCCTGCGTCCGCCACTGCCCTCAGTTAATTTAGTCTACATCAATCTTATTCTAAGGCCTACAAAAAAAAGTTGAACACTTTGATCCTGAAAAGCATGTTCAATTTTTCATAGACGTATTATACATTTAATGCAGCATGCGATTTAAATTATTCTAGCATTGAACCAAACACACTGTGCATTTGATATTCACATTCCTTTTCTCCTTCAACATAGCTTCTGAAATTATGAGTTGCTCAGCACCTTAAAGTTTTTTTTCTTGAACTATTGCACGTAATATTTTTGTTGAAATAAGGCGATGTTTTTTGCAGTTAAATAAAATAGCTTTACGGTTTAGGCTACGTTTGACGCAGCGTTTGGAGCTTCTCTGTTTGGGGCAAACGTCGCCGCACGGCGGGTAACCAAATGGCTGGCGGCTGCATTTGCTCGATTTGCACCCGCCGCATCATAGTAAATGGAGGAAAGCGGAGTGATTCCAACCGCGGCCTTCCCCCTTCGGTTTCCAAAAACCCCCTCATTCTCCTCCCGTCGCCTGAGCAAAACGACAAATCAAACGAAGCCTTAGAGATTGGTTGATCTCCCACTGATTTGATGACTCCTTCTCAGGCTCCCCCCGCCCTGCTTGGGTGAAACCTTTCCAAAATGAGATTTTATAAAAAGAATACTTAAAATATCTTGGAGAACTACCTGCAATATTTGGCCTGTCACTAACTACATTGTATTCATGCATTATTAATTTATTTCGGTTCGGTGCGATTTTATTAGTTTTTAAAAATAAAAAATCACACCGAACCGAAATAAGGTCAGTCATCCTAAATGAAAAACAGCACCTAAATTGAACCGAGCGGTTCGATTTTGGCAGTTTGATCGGTTTGATCGGTTTTCGATTTGTAATGCACACCCTAACTAAAACATCAATTTAGTATTTATAATAAATACTGTTTAAATAATTTGAAAAAAAAAAAATAATAAATCATTTGCACAAAAAATCACATTTAATTTCAAGAAAAAAAAAATGATATTTTATCACTTTCTTTTATTTCAAAATGATTGGACGACAAATGTTTGCAAAAATCTCCAGCCATGGCTACTAAGCCTGTTTAAAATTGCCAGGCCCGCAAAGCCCACAGGTCTGTGAATCTACTTCCTAGATAGAGTCTTTCGCATTAATGTGAGCCTTATTTGGTTCGGCGGTGGCTAAGGCTCTGTTCGAACCGGATGGGGGAGGGATTGCTCCAAACGGAGTTTTTTGGGGCGTTTTCAAGGCGGATGGGTGGAAACGGAGCAAACGCCGCGGATGTTTATTTATTTACCCTCCTTCCGGCGACGTTTGCCCAAAACGGAGCAGCGAAACGCCCAAACAAATAGAGCTTAAGGCTCTGTTTGGGACTTTGAGGGCTTATTTTTACCGGTTACGATCGCATGAACCCGACCTTATTTTTACCGGTCGGGTTCATGCGATCGAACCGCTGACCGGTAAAAAGAAGTCCCTCCAAACGGAACCTAAGTTTTAACAAAACTTCACCGTCATAGAATATACGTTTGGCATGAACGGCTACGAGCTAGGTCCAACACCACAAAAATAAAGTTAGTTTTAAATATAAAAGTGGATGAAATTTTTAGTTGAGGTCGGGCGTTCACAATCAATGATTCGTAACCACCACGTTCATGATCGCCGCCGCCGTGCCAAATAGAGGCTTAGGCCGGAGCCCGAATTGAAAGCGTGGGATTTCCGCGAAAATCTCGGCGCCGCGGAACCACGGTCACGGTCCAGCGCCGGAAGATTTTCACTGAACCCCACAGCCGCATCAAAGGAGGCCTAGATGAACATTTCCCTAACTCCTGAAAGTCATTTAAAGGGTTATGGCTCGGTTTTTTTATAAGTTTGATAAATTACATATACTAGCTCTTTTTTAAAATGGTTGCTATCTATTATTATGTTTGCTAGGAATTATGGCTGATAACGAGTATAGTTCGAGTGATTTGGATTTGGCTCGAAATCGAAATTTTCGACTCAAACTTGGCTTGAAATTGAAATCGATTTCGAGTCGATTCAGCCAATTGTGAGTCCGGCCGAAATTGAATCGAGAAGGCTGAAATTGAACAATTTTCTATTTATTTCAGTTGTTCAAATTAAATTGAGCAACTTATAAATTTGAAGAAACACTTAAAGTCTTCATTCTTTTTATTAATTTAAATTTTATTTTTTAAATTTTAAAATAAATATAAAATAATAAATCATAACATTTTTAATTAATTCCTGTTAATTGAATCATATTTGAGTTCAGGACTGACACAAAATCGACTTGAAATTAGGTACGAGTCAAATTGAATCGACTCAAATTAAGTCAAATCAATTTTAACGATTGCTCAATATTAAAGCGCTGAATAATATAATCAGCCCTACGTACTAGGAATAGTTTCAACAACAATAAAGGGGATATCTAAATTATGAAAAAGCTTCACAAAAATGATTTTTTAATTGTAATTCATATTGATGGGAGCGAGGTAAGAAGAAGAGGGCTTTGTCTTCTTCCTCTACCTCGAGCAAACCACAGCAATTGGCCAGAAGACCGTTGAACACATCTGAAGTGTTCCTGCAGGTTGCCACCTTCCTGCTCTTCAGCGCAAGGCGCTGGAACTGTCCCAAACAGTTAAAAAACAGCTTTGACGGCTGGAATAGAGATTCTCCAGCCGCCAGAGCTGCGCCAAACAGATCCTAAGGCTCTGTTTGGGACTTTGGGGGAGGGGGGGGGACCTAGTCTTATTTCCTTATCACGTCGTCTACCAAGCGGCTCTGATACGGCCGCATGAACCCGACCATAATAAAGAAACAAGTAAGGTCCGGTTCATGCGGTTGTAACCGTTTAACCGGTGAAAATAAGTCCGACTAACGGACACACAAGGTTCACCGAACCTTCAACGTCAACTTCCGACGTTCAACCGCAACCACCGCCACCACCATAGAGAAACTCCAAGTTCGGACCCGGACCTTGCCACGAACGTGTAGCCCGTCCTCAACGCAAACTTTTCCTCTCCACAGCCTCCACAAACAACCGGGTTAAAACAGCCCCGTCTCCGCCTTCCTTCCACGGCAACGGCCGACTGGACTCGGACGGCGACGACGGGCTGCCCTCCTCTTCCTCAGCGACGGCAAACACCGGCGGCTCCTCTTTACGTGCACCAAGCCGAGAGAGAGAGAAAGCAGCGACATGAGAGGGAGAGAAAAGAATATAATAATGAGTATATTATATTCCCATTACCACCTCCCAAATAAAACAAACACCTGTTTTATTTGGATAGATTTCAAAAACATCACGGCTGCCTTCCTCCAGCGGCGACTCCGGAAATTCATCACATCCCCAACAAGAGATCCCAACGTGCGGTGACCCAGCAGCCACACACAGCCTCCTGTACCAAGCCGAGACCCCATACCCCAGAGAGAGAGAGAGCGGTTGTGGTTCGAGAGCGGGTGACGGGCTGCGATTTTTAAGCGCCCTGCAGGGAGGGAGGTCACAAGAAAAAAATGCGGCACACAAATATAACTTGGAAAAACCATTCATGGGTACACTTCTCTTTTAGCTTCTCTCCCTTCACTTTTCACTCACAGAGAGAAAGAAATATAATAATGGGAAATTATATAAATACCCCTATATTATAGGGGGCGCGCTGCCCCCGCCCCCCTTCCAGTGTTGATCATTACCACCTCCCAATTAAAATACCAAACCACACCAGGGGTGTGTGGCCACCGCTCGGTCGTGCCCCCACCGGTTGGTCGGTGGCCGGTTCCAAATTAAAACCTGTTTAATTTGGACAGATTTGAAAACAATTTTTTTTTTATCTCCTCTCATTTGGACAGCTTTCAAGACAGCAAAAAACAGTTGCAACCTCAAATACTGCGTTGCAACCTGTTTTCTGCTCCTAATGCGCCCGGTCTATATGAACCGGGTATGAGCCAACCCAACAATCTGTCACTCTCGGAGCCTCTTCTCTCCTTTTCTGTCAAGAACTGTAACGAGGGACGGTCCGTCGCCCTCGCATTTTCTATAAAACCTTGTAACAACCACAAGATAGTGGAGGTTTGGTCGGCATACAAAGAGCACGTGTTTTTTTTATCCCTTTCCAAGATTTTTCACGTCAAAAAATCTCTTTGTCATCCATCTCGTTCTTTTCTGACTATTTGCAGGCTTGATCACTTTCAAGATAAGACGGTTCGATTTTAAACCGATCTACCAGAGCATCGAGTTTACCCGCAACAATAATATATATAAAAATATACTCTAAAATATCTAATCTAAGAGTTCAGATGCTTATAAAAGTAAACATGTCTGTGGTGATTACCAATCCTTGTTTGCGAATGCCCAACCTCAATTAAGAAATCTCATCCATGTTTATGTTCAAAATTAGCATATTTTTGTCATTGCCGTTGTCCGATCAAATACATATTTCATGATAGTGACGTTTTTGTCCAAACTCACAAGAGCAAAAAGGCAGCACCACACAGAGCTAATGCATGGCATGATCTAAGAGATCTCTATAACATGAGAGGGCATGATTTTTGGGTGAATAAATGGGTCTAGCTTCACGTCGCGGGCAACGCTATAACAATGATATCGTCTACATCATATATGTTGTTCTCAAACTTTGTGACTTTTACATCAATCTCATATATTGTACGAAGATGATTCAAAGGAGGGAGACAGAGAAAGAAAGTATTTATATTTCAATCTCATAGGAGGGAGACAGAGAGAGAAATTACGCAATAATTTTTCAAGCACATGACCCTTTGCACACTGAGGGATGGAGCGAGTGAAAGCGTGCAAATTTTTTTTCCACAAATGCGCTCTGGCCACCCGCCCCCCCACAATGGGGCCTTCTTCGTCCTCCACCTAAGGTGCATAGGGAAGATCTAAAGCCAATGCCAGAGAACAGTAAATTTTGATGTGGTATTTCCGTCAAGAAGCAGGTAGACTGTATCTTTAAATGTGAATTTTAATTCAATTAAAATAAAATTGAATTATTTTTTTTCTCACATAATCAAGACAGAATTTTAAAGCAAAATAATCTAACTCATCCATCACATGCTTTTAACCTTACACTGCATTGACAACCGGTACCCTATATTCGCCCGAAATCAAAATAGTTTTGAATATACATGAACTATGATAGTATGCTTCAAAGATTTAATATAACATGATAAAACCACAAGAAATAACAGCAATTTTTCTTGCTTTTTGCGGCGTTTTTCGAGCGCGCAGAGTTGTTTTTGTAGTGTTTTAATTAAGCGGCGAAAAATCATCGTGGTTGCGTTTATGGTTGTTGCCATTGCGTGGTTTTAAGAGAAAAACACATGAGGCACGCATAAACCCTATTTTGGTGTTTTTAATTGAAGACAAGATATTAATTGATAGAGGAAATTAATAGGGCAATGGTGAGATTCTCATGTCCAAGTCTTTCACCCATTTATCCATTAGCTATTCAATATATAACCCACCTTGCCTTCTCTAGCAACTTCTTCTTTATTGACACACCAACTATTTTAATTGGCTCATTAAATAATCCACCTAGAACAATAGACATTAGTTAAAATTATAACCAATTATTATTATTATTAACCTCATCATCAATTAATGGACATAAAAGTAGTCTATTTAGAGTAGTGTGGACCACCAAGCCCACACAAGCCAGTGCAACAAACTTCCTAATCTTATACCTTTTGATTGATAGATTGAGGGACCACACTAGCTAATCTTTTTCTATTGGGGTCCGTTTGGCACGGCGTTAGCAGTCATGAACCTAGTGATTATGAACTGCAGTTCGTGAACGTCCGCCTAAAGAACTTCATTTACCTTTATCTTTATGTTCAAAATTAGTTTTTTTTTTCTTCTTTTGCTAGTGGTCATAACCGTTGTTAAGCAAAACATACATTCTGATAACATTTTTGTCTAAACACACCGGTGAAAAAGCGTCCCATACACCAAACAGAGCCTTAGTATGTTCATAGTCTGGGCATTCTACATTATTGTGACCTAATTTTATGACTTTCACGAAGAAAAGAAGACTAATTTTGAACGAAAAAACAGACGAGGTTCTTTGGGTGAGGAGGTAGTTCACTAAAAGAAAACAATTTTCTTTTCTTTAAAAAAAGAAGAAGAAAATTGACCCATCAGCCATCTCAATCACCCTGCAGCTTGCCTTCTTCAGCAAAACTTCTTCTTCTTTTTTTGAATAAATAATCCACCTAAATCTATAAACCGAAGTGACAACCATAATAAGCCTATGGGCTATAACATATAATAATAATTATTATTATTATTATCAGCATCAAAGGAGAAATATATATATATATATATATGTGTGAATAATAATAATTCATCACCAAACAGAGTTACAGAAACAGAGTACAGCATGATTGATTGAGTGATTCAACAACTGCCCGTCTGCCCCTCAGGGATTCCCTCCCAAAACTCATAAACACCAAGCTTTTAATCATGAAAAAAAAGGAAGCATTAATTCAACTCATTTCCAATTGAATCCATGGGCGAAAGCGAAACTAATATAATTCACATGACAGAGCATGAGTTTGGGTTTTCATCACTGAACATGTTGGTGATCTGCTCCTCCTGCTGCCTGATCCCATGCTCAGCAACCGTAACGGTCTCCACGTTCCTCACATAACCGGGGGGCGCCCTTTTATCGTACGCCTGAACCGCGTAGGGGTGACTTACGAGGCCGTAGGGCACATAAGGCCAGAGCTCTGTTTTCTTCCCTGTCCCCTGAACTTTCTTCAGCACCTTGTTTGGCTCCACATAGCCGGTCACCGTCACCCTCTGCTGCTTCATGTTTATGTCCACAGACTTCACTCCTGCTCATGACCGTCATTAAAAACTCATCAAAATTAATTAAAGAGATGAACTTGTGGCCGGAATCAATTTGTGTAAAGAACATGCATGCCTTTCATGGAAGAGAGGACATTTTTGACCTTGAGCTCGCAGCCCTCGCAGTCCATTCTCACCTTCAGCTCCACAGTGTTGAGCTGCCTCTTCTTTTTCCCGTGTTTGTGGGAGCTGCTGAATAAGTCGGTGAAGTACTCCACGGTTCCGGTTATGCCCATGGTGGCTGGCCGGGAAGATGCGGGAGATTTTTGGGAAGGGCTGGGCGGCGGTGTGGTTTGGGAAGAAGCTAGGCCTGTGTGGAAGAAGGGTGAGAGTGTGGTTTAGAAGAGGAGGGATGGCTGCTGTTATAGTATTATTTGCTATGGGAATTGGGAAGTGAAGGGAAAAGGGTGCCAGCCAACCAAGCCTTGGTAAAATTTTAAAAAGCATGGCTACTTTTGTTTTTCTTTTTTGCTTCTTGAAATGAGGGGGGGTGATGTGATCTAGACAGAGGAAATTGGGGGGCATGCAAGATGTTAAAGTAAATAAATTGTGGACAACATGCACCTCTAACATAGCCGGCCAATAACTCCTATAATCTTTAAAAATAGGTTCATAATTCTAGTATTTTTGTTCATTGTCCAGTAAATAACTCTCATAATCTTTACAAATAGGTTTGATAATTGATAGGGGGGTACCTCTGAATTTTTCACGGCAGGACTCCGACCAAGAATATTCAAGTAGCTAGTGTGATCCAATCGAGCGAGCAGCACCCGCTCGAAGGGCCTGAAATTACCCAAAAAGAAGAGCGGAACCAAGCACGCACGAGGACCGTGCAAAGCCCGCACACACATGCACGACCAAACAGCCCATGTACGCCGCCGGCTGCCGGGCAACCTTACCGGGCGAGCTGTCTGGACCACCCGGGGGGTACATCCGTCATTTCATAAAAATTAGTGATCAAGGTGACTGGAACGGTGCGACGTCATTCACCAACTCAAGATCCAGCCATGCGTAATTACTTACACGTCCCTCCAGAAAAATATTAAAAGGTCCCCAAGCCTTTATTTGACGACAAGAAAATTACAGAGTCTAGAGAGAGATCTGAGGTTTTCCGGCGAGAATGTGGGACTTTGATTGTTTCTCTGCTTAAAATTCGCTCTCTAGTCCGCACAATCCTCGTCGCTCACTTGGATGCTTTTCTGAGCCCGGAAGATCGAAGGCGCAAAGGAACACTCTCGTGGACGCTCTCATCCAAGCTTCGTGGACGCTCTCACCCAAGTTTTGTAGACTTAGTTTTTTTTTTTCATTTTTTTGTACTCATAGCTTGTAACGGAGCGGTCACATGTCACCCTCCGAAAAAACTCTTAACACTTGTAAACTCAAAGCTAAATAGTGGATTTTGGCTCGACATCGGTCTGACTACGCGGTTTTTCACAATTCCGGAGTTTTTTGCGGTAAAAAAGCCTCTTGTTACTGCTGTTAAATTTTCATTAACTGTTTGCGTGTTCGATCTGACACCGAGCTAAGGCGGTTCGATTATCTAGACTGGAGGAAAATCGGGTGACTCGCAACAGGGTTAATAAAGGGAGTTGATAAGGGCACTGCAATTTTGACTAGGCGCAACACACTTTCTCTAAATTTTCTGCGTTTTTTGGAAATACCTCTTGTACATACATTTTTGGAAAAAATGTTCAACACGAAAGTTGTATATCTCGACGAGATCTACAACTTTTGTGTTGAACACTTTTCCTAAAAATGCTTGTACAAGGCGTATTTCTAAAAGGCACAAAATCTGATCGTATTTCCAAAGTACGCCGTGTATATGCATTTTTAGGAAAAACATTCAACATAAAAGTTGTAGATCTCGTCGAGCTCAACAACTTTTTTATTGAAAACTTTTCCTAAAAATGCATGTACAAAGCGTATTTACAAAAGACACGAAAAATTAGGAGAAAATGCGGTGCACCTAGCCAAAACTGCGGTGCCCTTAACAACTCCCTTAATAAATCATCTTATATTTCTCGTCATAGTGGCAATATTAATCCCCTTAATCTTTAGAAATATATGTATAGCTCGTTATAGGAATTTGCACAAAAAACTAAAACCGATCGAACCGGCTTGAATTGAACCGTTTATAGGCCTACCCCATAATCCATTATCATTTACAGGCCTTAGGCTCCATTTGAAATGGCGTTAGCGATCATGAATGCAGTGGTTATGAACTAATCTTTGTTCGTGGACGCCCGACCTCACCTATTGAACTTCATCCATTTTATGCTCAATACTAGTCCTTTTCTTTCATAACCGATGTCATGCCAAACATACATTCCGCCGCAATGGCAATTTTGTCCAAACTCGACAGAATATTGTAGAGTGCTCTACAAACCCTGCAAGTTATAAAAAAAATTATCTATAATAAAAATGTAAATATTTTTCTCATCCATAAATATAGCCTTAATTATCGAGAGGAATCGATCATATACATATACGTATTATTATGTTCTGGGGTAGTAAATTGATATGTTTTTTTTCATCTACTCAATTATTACTTATTAGCAATAATATCCATGCATTTATTTTCTGATTATTCAATAAAATGTTATATTATTTTAATTTTGACCGATGATAGGGGTAGCAAGTACCACTGTAGTTTTGTTTTTATTGAATAGAAAGAAAAAAAAAAGAGGGATTATGGATTTTGTGTGTGACAGCAGCGAAAAATGAAGGCTTCGGATGCAAGGAAGCTGCGGTGGGAACGTGGGCTCGAAAGGGACCTCCCTCTGGGCCCTACCCAACCCATTCATCACTAATTAATAGTTATATATATTATATATGCATGTATCAATGTATGTATGAATGTATCTATATATATAAAAAAAAAATCTATATGTATATATTATTATAATTAAATGCATTTCCAAACTTTAGGCATAATAATAAATTTGGAGGAAAGCTGAGTGGGTTTTGATTTAATTCATTTCACAGCCAAATTTAGTCAATGATTAGCCCCCCACTTGACTTCAAATGGCCAATGAAAATGCGAAACTTGTTCAATCTTAATTTGAGAGAGCTTACCATGGTATGTCGACGGGAGAAGTTTTTTGGTCCTGTTGCGGCCAAACTCGACGCCCTGTTCAGACCGGATTAACTTAGACTGTCTTACTGCACGGAGCGGTCGAGCGCACACACAGTCAATGAGAGAGAAGATGTACACACGATGTTTTGAGGTGGAAAAACTCCTCAACTGGGTAAAAAAACACGCGACCGGGTCTATGCCGGTCGAAATCCACTATATGCTTGCGATTACAACTTTCTTGGAGAATCGAGGGCGACATGTCGCTCCTTGTTACACTTTGGTGGTGAGAGAGAAAGAGAGACTCAGGCTTGCGGCGGGGCAACACGCTGCTCCGCGCGAGACTTGTGGCATTGGCGATGCGCACGAGCGAGCACTTGCTGTCGTAGGGTTCCCTCTTGTTGCACACTCGTGGATTTAGGGGAATCTCTGGCGGAAGGGAGGCACGTAGGAGAATTCTGGTCGTGAAGTGGTGGCTTGAAGGTGGCTCGAGGGAGGTATCCGACAGAGCTTTGGCATGAGGAGAAAAATAAGGGTCTCTTTATAGCCTCCAAGAGGTGGTTACGATGATTATGCGTCTATCCGCACAAAGTAACCACCAATATCATAACTATGAGTATAATTTTGGGGAAATATTAATCGTATATTTAATTTTACTAAATGCAGCCCCCACTAAAACGTGTCCTCCCATTATAGGAGGTGGTTACGCAGGTGGTTACCCACACATCAGACAACCGCGATCATGGGTGAATGATCGAACGGCGGGGGCGACGCTCGAGGAGGGCAAGAGAGGCGATCTGTCACAACCCGCATTTTCCCTGAGGTTAAGAAGTATCAGAGTACGGAAAAATACGCGTTGTGATGCCACGTCCAGCAGGGGATAACTGCTGATGCTCAGGCAATGCACTAAGATTTCAAATCACTAGTTTAGAAATAGAAGAAAACTAGTTTATCAAAAGGCTGTATCCCTCGGCACAGTGGATCAGCTAGTCCACGATAGGAAACAATATATTTGTTTGCAGCGGAAAATATTTTGATTTAGTTGATTTGACATCCTAAATGAGTATAAGGGCTCTCAAGGGACCACTTATAGTATGCACGACTCCTAAGGTGAGTATAGTATTTATATACGAAAAATATTTTTTACGCTTAAAGAAGATAGTGCTTTAGTTTTGCAAATATGATATGCATGAGGTACATATAATAGTTTAGGGTTGTAAAATACCTAACAAGCAACCTAACATAAAACCTTCCCAGAAGCAAGTAAGCAATCCCAAGGGGCAAAAAAAACAGCAGTTTTATTTCATATCCAGCAAAACAAGTAAGCCACCAGTGGGCGTCGACAACCCGACACGAACCCACCGGTGAGTGTGCATGTCTATACAAAATAGAAGAATAACTACCTCACCAGGTGAAAGATCTGCAACTCAGCTACCCTGGAGGCTACCAGCAAAACCCACTAAAAGGAATCAGCCGCTCTATCGGCTACAACCTGGTCCTGAGGCATTCAAGATAGAACACCTCAGCAAAGAAGAAATCAACAGAAAAGGAGCATTAGACTAATTAATAAAGAAGAGTTTACCAACCCGGCAACAAATTGCTACCAGCAGAAGAAAAGACATGCCAGTAAGCAGAAAAAAATTGTCAACAAGAATAGTAAAGGTAAATCACACCAAGTGTGAGCACAAAAGCTACCTGCTCTGCAGAAAGAACCAACCTGCAGCAGTAAAGCATCAGTATACTAGCAGGAAAAACCAAAAGCAAGCAAAGCGAGAGATAACAATCCTAACTTTGCGGGCAAATGACCGGGGAGTAAATAATAAGGGGTTGGAGCGTGTGGCAGTACCAACACCAACAACCAGATCCCAAAATACATACTCAAGGGTGAAACACAACCGGTGGCAGCCTTAGGGTCCACACACCTAAACAAGTTGGCCCCATTGTCCACACTTAGTAGTGTCCACAGCTCAGCACACGCATTTCACCCCTCCAGAGTCCAAAAAACACCCCCTCCGGTCATAGTCCACGAGTTGGCATGCAAAAAACTAGCTGAACACCCCAACATCCCCCTTAGGAAGGAATAAAAAACTCCTCTAACAGTCCTAAGGAAGCACACACCCCAAGGCTAATGACTTAGCCAAAAAAATGACCATGGCGTTGAGTGAGTGCACCACACTCAGCGCCATAAGCCTAACAGTCTAGGCGTTGAGTGAGGTACACTCACTCAATGCTTTTGACTTAGCCTAATCCTCAGCTATCCCAACCCCAGCCCACTCAACGCCACTCATCCAAAGAGCTGGAAATCGATTCCAACTCTCTCCTACCCCCTTCTACCCGACCACAGCAGCCTAATAATTTAGACTATAACCTAAATAAGCCCAAACTCTACTTCTAGCTACCCAATGAACACAAACCGAGAGCAAGGAAAGAGAAGAAGAGAAGTTAAGCTAAACTCTACTTCCTGAAGCCAAACATGGCTGAAACAAGAAAAAGAAAAAAAAATTGATGGGCTAGCTATTAGGAAGCAAAACAGAGCTATAACAGGAATATTAGCAAGCAATGATTCAGATAGCAAAAGCGAAGAGCCACTTGCCTCACCACCAGGCTCCAACACCAGCCTTCACTTCACGGCTCGGCACCGACAACAAGGCTACCTAGGGAGAAATAAAAGCCTGGAGCTTTTAGAGAAGAGGAAGAGGAGAAGACCAAAAAAAACTAGCTCCTAATGGCGGCCCTAAATCAAGAAAAACTTACCTAGGATGGAAGATCTGGACGAGAGCAAGCCGGATCCGCTTTTTTCCGAGCAACCCGAGCAATAGAGCCACCGGAAACCACCGGCCGAGGCTTCAGCTCCACCGCCACCTTCCTTCCGCTGGAAGCCAGCAAGCTCTCGGGAAAGGGGCGAAAAAATGGGGAGGAGGAGAATAGCTGGAGCTTTTAATGCAACCTCCACTTACTTATCCTACAGCTAAATAAAGATAACCTAGCATAAGCACTAGCTGACTACATAAAATATAGCAATCGGTCACTAGCTGACACTTAAAAAAATAAAATAAGCCACACAAACCGAGCACTCAGCTGAGCCTTTGCTCATCCAGCACAGTCCAACTATAGCTGAAAGCTTATATATATCTATATCTATATATATACAGACATACACTAATATATATATATATATATATATATATATATATATATATACACGGAAATATGTATATCCGCGCAACGCGGATATACAATATTTCCGCGCTTCTTCCATCTTAGCCGTTGGATCTAATCCAACGGCTGAGATGAAACGCGGAAGGGTAAAATGAAAGAGTATGGACCGTGATCGAACCGCCTGGGCCAGTGATCGCACCCACGTGAATGCTCGCGCGCGCCATTTGTTCTTGGTAATGGGGATTACTATATAAAGAGCAAGAAACCTTTGTTACTGGCGGTGTGGGACTAAAGTCCCGCACCGCCTGGAAGCCGTCCGATCGGGCGCGCTCGATCGGACGGCTTTCAGGCGGTGCGGGACTTTAGTCCCACACCGCCAGTAACAAAGGTTTCTTACTCTTTATATAGTAATCTTTTCCTTCTTTAACAAAGGTCTAGCGGGCGAGCCAGCTATCTCCCTCGCGCGAGTTCGACCCCGCATTGGGCTGGGTTGCGGTCCTGGGTTCACTGATCCGGCATAGTACTTATTTTTACAGTTCCGTGCTTAATCCTAGCCGTTGGATTACATCCAACGGCTGGTTTGAAAAGCGCGAATATAACTTAAATCCGCGCTGCGCGGATTTCCAGCCCTCCCACATATATATATATATATATATATATATATATATATATATATATATATATATATATATATATATATATATATATATATATATATATATATATATATATATATATATATATATATATATGCACACACACACACAGAAATATATATAACTATATATATATACTCACACCTATATATATATATATATACAAGGACACATGCATACAAGCTAGCATCAACATGAATATAACTAATTAGCTAAACAACTTAGCCTAAAAAAACAAGGCACCAGCCCTCCAAGCTCAGCCACACAAGGCCATGCACAGCAAACGTCGAAACGACACGAAAAAAAACACATGATCTCGGATTTCGACAAAACTCGCGTCGTAGCTAAACCACCAAGATACGAAAACAACGGCGAAGTCGAAAACAACATCCGACGATCAAAACTCGGGCTATCACTACCCGAAGCCAAAACACAAGCATTCCCCGGGGCCTCACCGAGTCACAAAACCAGACCCGGCTTGCCAGGGAATCTTGCCAACAAGCTACAAACAGGCCACTCAAGAAACCTAAAGAGCTAAGACCACGCTCTAACAATGGCAAAGGCCGACTACGCGTCACCGTAACGCCAAACAACGATCAAACAAAATACAAGAAAATCGGGGGCGTTACAGCCACTCCCCCTACAAGAAAGTTTCGTCCCGAAACTTTACACAGTACGCTTCTATCAAGAAGGGGAAAAGAAGGAATAACCAAGCAAAAGCTATAAAGGAAAGCACAATACATACCATGCAAAAGGTCAGGGAAACAGATGAGGGTAAGCCTTCCTCATCTCCGATTCCAGCTCCCAAGTCGCGTTTTCCACATCCTGGTTCTTCCACAAAATCTTAACCATAGGAATGGTTTTACTCCGCAACACGCGATCCCGAGCATCCAAAATGCGGACAAGCATCTCCACATAAGAAAGATTTGGCTCTAACTGTGGCACAGAATCCAAAACCTGCCTGACACTCTACACACACTTCCGCAGCTGACTGACGTGAAAGACATCATGTACGCCAGGAAAATTTGTAGGCAACTCTAACCTGTAAGCTGATACTCCAATCCGCTCGGTAACTAAAAATGGCCCTACGTATCTCGGGTCCAATTTCCTGTTCCTGCCAAACCTCTTAATCTCGCTCATCGGGGAAACTTTTAAGAACACTTGGTCCCCCACAGCAAATTCCAAATCCGATCTACGCCGGTTGGCGTTCTTTTCATATCTCTCCTGGGCTATTCGAAGCTTTTCCCGAATAACCTTCACCGAAATCTCCATCTTCTCAAGTGCTTCTGGACCCAACAATGGTCCCTCGCCAACCTCAGCCCAAAACAAGGGAGTCCTGCAGCGCCTCCCATACAAAGCCTCAAAAGAAGCCATTTGCAAGCTTTCTTGATAGCTATTGTTATACGCAAACTCCATAAGCCGCAAACGCTCGTCCCACGCTCCACCATGGTCCAGAATATAACATCGGATCATATCTTCCACAATCTGATTTACCCGCTCCGTCTGACCATTGGTCTGCGGGTGATAAGCTGTGGAATATCTCAAATCTGTCCCCAACCCCTCTTGAAGCCTCTTCCAAAAACGAGACGTGAACCTGGAGTCTCGATCTGATATGATGCTCACAGGTACACCATGCAGTCTGATGACCTTCTCCAATACAGCTCGGCTATCTTCCTCATCGGGTAGTCGATCTTGAACGGCATGAAGTGAGCCCACTTCGTCAGTCTGTCCACAATCACCCATACTGAATCATGCCTCCTAGGAGATCTTGGCAAGCCTATAATGAAATCCATCGAGATGATTTTCCACTTCCAAGTCGGAATCTCCAAGGGGGTCAGCTTGCCACCTGGTCTTCCATGATCAGCCTTCACTCGCTTGCAAGTGTGGCACTCAGAAACAAATCTGGCTATGTCTCCCTTCATCCCATACCACCAGACAATCTGCTTCAAATCGCGGTACATCTTGGTGGATCCTGGGTGGTAGGCAATGCTAGATCCATGGGCTTCCCTGCACACCATAGCCCTGATGTCACCAACCGCGGGAATGCAAAACCTGCCACGGTATTTCAAAGTACCTGCATCATCTAAAGAAAAATCTGGCAGTTCACCTCTCTCAGCTCGAAGATACAAATGCAGAAGGTCAGGATCATATTTCTGATGCAATCTCATGAGCGCGATCCATGAAGGTTCTGCCACTGCCAGGCTGCTCTGCACATCGCAGATACCCACATAAATGCCCATCAACAGAAACTCCTCTACTAACAACTCGGCTGTGAGACCAAAAATCTTCCCTGATTTTCGACTCAGGGCGTCGGCCACCACATTGGCCTTGCCCGGATGATACTGAATCTCAACATCATAGTCGACCACGTACTCTAACCACCGCCGCTGACGCAGATTCAACTCCTTCTGCGTGAAGACATACTTCAAGCTCCTATGATCAGTAAAAATCCTGCACTGCGGACCATACAACAAATGCCTCCACAACTTCAGAGCATAGATCACGACAGCAAACTCTAGGTCGTGCGTCGGGTAATTCCTATCATGAGTCTTTAGCTATCTCGACCCATACGCAATCACCTTCCCGCCTTGCATCAGCACGCATCCCAGCCCGATATGTGATGCATCCACATATACATCATACTCAGTGTACAACCCCGTATCCAGCGAGTGGGCTAACAGGAGCCAAACCGGCCGGCTCAGACTGCCCCAGAGTCTCAGGCGAGTT
The DNA here is from genome assembly GCA_039513925.1 of Platanthera zijinensis. Taxonomy (NCBI): domain Eukaryota; kingdom Viridiplantae; phylum Streptophyta; class Magnoliopsida; order Asparagales; family Orchidaceae; genus Platanthera; species Platanthera zijinensis. The sequence goes on from CM077091.1 coordinate 174,177,015, forward strand.
CAGCAGGGGATGCCGAGCCCAGCACGCCGAGTACGGGCTCGACAATCGTCGGGCCGAGCTCGGAGTTCGTGGAACTGAGCCTGACGAAAGGAAGTCGTTCATCGTGGGGTAGACCCGGTCGAGTACGTGCTCGCCAAGAGCCAAAGGGTTGGCGAGTACCGACACGCCCGTCATCCGCGAGCAGGGGCTTCAGGGGCAACTCGCCAGGGCCCAAGGCGAGGCGGGCCAGACCGGCGATGCTGAGAGAGGCGAGCTCACTCAACGCCCTCTCTCGCGGCGTTGAGAGAGGCGAGCTCACTCAACGCCTTCTCCCGCGGCGCTGAGAGAGGCTAGCTCACTCAACGCCCTCTCCCGCGGTGCTAAGAGAGGCGAGCTCACTCACCGTTTTTCACCTCGGCATGGGGTGGAGCCTCCTCGCCCCTGTACTCGCCGCCCTTTCCTAGCGGGCGTTATCTCAGGGCCCACTCGCCCTTCAGCTGTGGGGTGTTTTTACCATGTTATCCCCTTTCGGATTGCCTATAGTCTTCGAAAACAATGAAGTTTGGATATTTACAGACCGTCTTTTCCTATAAATAGGACCCAAGGGGTACCTCAGAAGACACGCTTTCTAGTGCCTGGTCTTCCAGCGCTTTCTGAGATACCTTAGCTTTAGCACTTGGCTAAGGAGGAGAAGCGCTCTAAGATCTTCCGGGTGTGTGGTGGGACCTCTGTGCTGAAGCCTTGGGTCTGTCCCCGGTCCTTTTCCCTTGTCACTTGGGGCTTGTGAGGAGAGAAGTAAGTGTGCGATCACCCCTTCCGCAAGGGTCAAACTCCTCAGGGACCGATTTTTCGGTTTCAACACTTTGGTTCGGTGAGCGTGGAGCGTGGTTAGCACAGAAAATCTTCCGCAAGATCGATGGCAAGAGACGAAGGGCAAGGTTCAGACAGGGCGAGCTCGCCACCCCCTCCCCCTCCCGCAACGGCGGGGATGTCTGTGGAGCTCAGGGAGGAAGTGCTCGGACTCGTCATGGTCGCACTCGGCATGCGAGCCGAGAGCACGATGCCGGCGGTTCCCGTGGTCGCCGATCCAGCACTAGGCAACGATGCGCCCCTCATGCGAGCGGGGAAGGAAGTTGCGAGCGAGGGGGAGCGCGAGCCGAGGGGGCGAGTCCTCTTCCCAGGCTCGGCAGACGAGTATCAGTTCGGCGAGACGGTGGGGAGGGAGTTCCCAACTCGCCCGACTGAGGGAGGAAGCACCTTCAGCGAGTTCGTTTCGTCAGCTCCAGTTTCAGAAGGGTTCCGAGAGCCGGAGATGTCCTACTACTCAGGGAAGGGAGATCCGATCCAGCACGTCCAGTGGTTTGAAGACGTGGTATCAATCCGATAGATGTCGAATGGCTTCAAGTGTAGGCTCTTCGCCATCACCCTCGGGGAGAAAGCGAGAGAGTGGTTTCATCAGCTCCCGGCCGGCTCCATCTACTGCTTCGCGGACCTGCGCAGGGGTTCATGTTGAGATTCACCACCTCAAAGAAAAGGAAGAGGGAGGCCGAGTCCTTGTTCAGTATCAGACAGAAAGTAGGGGAGACCCTGGGAAGTTACATGGACAGGTTTCAGGAAGAACTGTCCCAGGTACAAGAAATGCCAGGGCATACCATGATGGTGGCCTTCACCCTGGGTCTCCAGCCCGGGTTCTTCGCCATTGAGTTGAAGAGGACGCCTCCGGTGTCTTTTGAGGTGCTCCTAGAAAGGGCGGTAAGGGAGGCCGACATGGAAGCAGCACACCCAGAGTTCGCTCAGAGGTTGGCCAGGTGGGCCGTAGAGGAGGAGAAGCCAAGGGGAGGCCGAACCCAGGAGGAGAGAAGGGTCGAGCCTCGGTAGAGAGAGCAGCAGCCGCAGCAGCCTAGGTGGGGGCGTCAGGAGCCAAACAACTGATTGGGTTGGAGGCAGGAGTGGTAGGATCAAGGGTCACGAAGGGGTTATCAGGGAGGAGATAACCGCCAAGGTGGGCGCGGCCAGTTTTACCCCCAAGGGGGAGACATGGCCAGAGACCCCCCCTTCCTGATCAGGAGGAGGCCATGACCATCGCCCTGGGGGGGAGAAGGAGAGGACAGCTAAGGAGGAGGAGGGAGGTCAGGGTAGACCTGCCCTATTGTGACTACCATCAAGAGGAGGGGCACACGACGATCACGTGTCCGGAGTTCCTCGAGATACGGGGGAATAGGGAACAGCAGCAGCAGCAGCAGAACCTCCAGGAGGTGCGGATCGAGGAAGTCCGGCCTCACGCGGAGGGGGATCGTTGCGAAGACCGGGCCAATGTGGGGACCCGAGGAGGGATCAGAGTGATCCATGGGGTGGGGGGTGGGGGTCGAAGCTTCCCGGAAAGCAAGCCTCCACACCATGTACCGAAGGAGCATCGGCTCCACGTTTCAGACTTCACCCCCAGAGGAGAGGATCACCTTCTCAAGGGAGGACATGCCGGGTCATGAGGACCTCTTCTGCGATGCGCTAGTCATCCAGATGGCCATCGAGAATTTCACAGTTTCCTGGATCCTCATTGACAATGGGAGCTCCGTCAACATCATCTTCAAGAAGCCTTTCGACGCCATGCAGGTAGAATCCAAGAGGGTGCTGGCCTCCGATGGGCCTCTCTTCGGTTTTTCGAGGGAGAGGAAATAAGTAGAGGGGGGAGTGGGACTCCATGTCAGCTTAGGGGGGCAATCCAGGAACTGCCAGTTCGTCATAGTGGAGGCCCCCAGCAGTTACAACGCCATTTTCGGACGGCCCCTCATCAGCGCCTTCCGCTGTGTCCCCTCCTCCTTCCATCAATGCCTTAAGTTCAACGTAGAGGGGATCCAGGTCCGAGTTCGCGACGACCCCAAGGCAGCTCGGGAATGCTACGTGACGGCGGAGAATTCTATTTTTTGGCAGGAGGAGGCCGAAGAGATGGGGAGAAGGATGGAAGAGGTGGAAGGGCAGGAGGCTGGAGAAGAAGGCGGGGAGGAAGGAAAGCTGGAGGGGGAAGCCCGCGAGGAGGTACTCCAAGAGGAGTCGGTCGAGGCGGTAACCATAGAAAGAGGGGAGATCCTTACTCCAAGAGGGGAGGGCATTGCAGAGTGGGAGGAGCAGTCCCAGTTGGAGGCCGCCGAGGAGGTGGTAGAGATGGAGGTTCTCACCAAGGATGGCAGGGTGGAGAAGGTCCGCATCAGCGGAGGGCTTACCCCGGAGGATCAAGGCAGGATGCTGGAGTGCATCCAGAAGAATGTGGATGTCTTCTCTTGGAGTGCGGCCGAGATGCCTGAGATCGATGTTGACGTCGTCTGCCACCATCTCAACCTAGACCCAGAGGCTCGCCCCATCCAGCAAAAGAGGAGGTCCATCACGGACAAGCTGGCCGAACCGATCAGGGAGGAAGTCGCCAAGCTCCTCAAGGCCGGTTTCATTTCCGAAATTCAATACCCCGGCTTTGTCTCGAATGTTGTAATGGTGAAAAAAGGGGACGGCCGGTGGAGGATGTGTGTAGATTTTTCACTTCTTAATAAATCATGTCCGAAAGATTGTTGCCCCTTGCCTACAATCGACGCGCTGGTAGATTCAGCAGTTGGTTTCTCTGTAATGAGTTTTTTAGATGCCTTTTTAGGTTATCATCAGATCAGGATGCACCCTCCTGACATAAAGAATGTCTCGTTCATCACAAGAGATGGATACTACTGCTACAAGATGATGCCTTTTGGGTTGAAGAACGCAGGGGCAACATACCAGAAGATGATGGACCGTGTATTCTAGGGACAGAAGGGGAGGAAACTGGAAGTGTACGTGGAGGACTTGATGATAAAGAGTCGGGAGGTCGACTCTCACCTCCGGGATCTGGAGGAGACCTTTGGCACCCTGCGCAAATACAAGATAAGGTTGAACCCCCCTGAAGTGCATCTTCGGGGAGAGCAGGGGCAAATTTCTGGGTCACCTCCTCACCCCCGCTGGAGTTGAACCCAACCCTGACAAGGTCCGGGCGATTATGGAGTTGGGGTCGCCTCGGGATGCAAAGGAGGTACAGTGACTGACGGGGAAGCTGGCAGGGCTGAGCAGGTTTCTCTCCCGGGCCGGGGAAAAGTGTTCTCCCTTCTTCAAGACCTTGAGAGGAGGTCGGAAGTTCGAATGGACCTTGGAGTGTGAGGAGGCGTTCCAGGCCTTGAAGAGGCAGTTGACTCAGGCCCCCTTGCTCTAGGGGCCGAAGGAGGGGGAGGACTTGTTCTTGTATTTGGGGGTCGGGACGGAGGTCGTGAGTTCTGTCTTAGTTCGGGAAGAGGGGAGGAAACAACTGCCCATCTATTACGTGAGTAGGGTTCTGAGTAAGGCGGAACTCCGCTACCCCATCATGTAGAAGTTGGCCTTCGCTCTAATCATCTCGGCCCGGAAGCTCAGGCCCTACTTCCAGGCACACTCCATCCAGGAGGTGACCGACCACCCCCTTCGCAACATCTTCGAGGGGGTGGATCACTCAGGAAGACTCGCCAAATGGTCGGTGGAGTTGAGCGAGTTCGACATCTCCTTTGTCCCTCGACTCACGATCAAGGCGCAAACAATGGATGACTTCCTGGCTGACTATGTGGTCGAGGTAGCAGAAGACAAACTCACTTATCCCGTCCCTTGGAAGGTGATGGTGGATGGGGCTTCAGGGAAACACTCCTTAGGGGTTGGGGTCGTCTTGGAAAGCCCTCAAGGGACCCGGATTGAGCAAACAGTGGTAATACATTTTTCCATAACCAACAACCAGGTCGAGTACGAGGCGGTGATCGCAGGGCTGCGCCTGGCCAGGGAATTGGGAGTGCATGATGTGAAGGTCCTCACTGACTCCATGGTAGTAGCCTCCCAGATCAACGGGGAGTTCGAAACGAGGGAGCCTACCCTGTAACGGTATCTGGCCAAGGTCAAGGGAATCATTGGGGGGTTCCAAACCTTCTCCATTCAACATGTGCCACGGGAGGAAAATGAACAGGTCGAACATCTTGCCAAGCACGGCCCTCGGGTGGGGGGCACTATCACGGACCTTTTTCACCCATCCTTGGAGGAAGGAGAGTTGATGGAGATAGATCGGCGATCCACATGGATGGACCCCTTCACCACCTATTTGTCCACTGGAGAGTACCCAAAGGGGATGGATAGAAAGAAGATCAAGTACAAGTCAGCATACTACCTCTTGCGCGACGGGCAACTCTACCGCAAGACCCTTTCGGGATTACTGGCTCGCTGTGTGGCGGAGGGGGAGGTGTCGAGGATTTTGGAAGAGGTCCACTCCGGGGAATGTGGGAGTCACTCGGGAGGTCGGACCCTGGAGGGAAGGATAATCAGGCAGGGCTACTTCTGGCCTACCCTGGGCATGATGCATTAGAATTTGTCAAAAAGTGTCATAAGTGCCAACTGTTTGCCCCCTCCAACTACAACCGGCTCAGCGACTCAGAAGTATCACGACCCCCTAGCCTTTCGCAATTTGGGGAATGGATCTGGTAGGGCCCTTCCCCCAGGCAAGCGGGCAAAGAAGATTCTTGTTAGTAATGATTGATTATTTCTCCAAGTGGATGGAGGTGAAGGCATTGGCCAAGGTGACCTCGCAGATCATTTGAAATTTTGTATGGGGGGAGATCATCTGCAGGCATGGGATTCCCCAAGCCATCGTCACCGACAACGGACCACATTTCGCCAGCAACGAGTTCATCAAATTCTGTGGAGAGCTCGGGATTGACCTTAGGTTCGCCTCTGTCCATCACCCAAGAAGCAATGGGCAGGTGAAAGCGGCCAACAAGGTTATCGTGAACCTCCTGAAAAAGGTGGAAAATTTGAAAGGGAGTTGGGTGGAGCAACTCCCCTCTGTTCTTTGGGCCCTGAGGACTACTCCCAATACCGCCACGGGGGAGACGCCCTTTAAACTATCTCATGGAAGCGAGGCGGTGCTCCCCATCGAACTCAAGGTTCGTACTCCTAGGGTCGCTGAGGCGGAAGCCGGAGGGGAGGAGTGGAGAGTTGAAAATGAGGGAGAACAGCGGCTCTTCTTAGACTTGATAGAAGAACTGCGCGACCTCTCAGCGGTTCGGCATGAGGAAGTCAAGCGAAAAATGGCTAAGTACTTTGACAAACATGTTCGGGTTAAACAGTTTGTTGAAGGCGACCTGGTCCTAAAGAAGGTAGATGCGGCGGGAAGTTCGGCGGCCGTGGGCAAGCTCCATCCAAACTGGGAACGGCCCTACATCGTAAAGGAGGCACTAAGATCGGGAGGGTACCGCCTCCAAAATGTGGAGGGCGAGACTTTGAGCCACACCTAGAGCGGCGACGACCTGAAACGCTTCTATCCCTGAATATTTGTATGTGCCTTAATTTTTTCAATACAATGTGTTTCACTCATTTGAGCCCTTTTTGCATGATAATCGTAACAGTGACATGAGATGTGGCAGAACTTTCGTAGCATAATATCAAAAACCCTCAAGAAATATTCTAAGTCTTCTCGCTCTGGGGTTAGGTCTCGATTCTCCCACTGCCAGGCTCCCTCTAAGCTGGCAGGGCCGGGGTCTCGATGGACGTCGTTATGACCCTGGAGCTGAGCCTGGAGGATGTTCAACACCCGCCCTCAGGCTCCCGTCTAGCTGACTGGCTAGGTGGTAGCACCCGGGAGAGGCAAATGTTGTAAGTCTTCTCGCTCTGGGGTTAGGTCTCGATTCTCCCGCTGCCAGGCTCCCTCCAAGCTGGCAGGGTCGGGGTCTCGATGGACGTCGTTATGACCCTGGAGCTGAGCCCGGAGGATGTTCAACACCCGCCCTCAGGCTCCCATTAGCTGACTGGCCAGGTGGTAGTACCCGGGAGAGGCAAATGTTCTAAGTCTTCTCGCTCTGGGGTTAGGTATCGATTCTCCCGCTGCCAGGCTCCCTCCAAGCTGGCAGGGCCGGGGTCTCGATGGACGTCGTTATGACCCTAGAGCTGAGCTCGGAGGATATTCAACACCCGCCCTCAGGCTCCCATCTAGCTGACTACCAGGTGGTAACACCCGGGAGAGGCCAATGTTCTAAGTCTTCTCGCTCTGGGGTTAGGTCTTGATTCTCCCACTGTCAGGCTCCCTCCAAGCTAGCAGGGTCGGGGTCTCGATGGACGTCGTTATGACCCTGGAGCTGAGCCCGGAGGATGTTCAACACCCGCCCTCAGGCTACCATCTAGCTGACTGGCCAGGTGGTAGCACCTTGGAGAGGCCAATGTTCTAAGTCTTCTCGCTCTGGGGTTAGGTCTCGATTCTCCCGCTGCCAGTCTCCCTTCAAGCTAGCAGGGCCGGGGTATCGATGGACGTCGTTATGACCCTTGAGCTGAGCCCGGAGGATGTTTCAACACCTGCCCTCAGGCTCCCATCTACCTGACTGGCCTGGTGGTAGTACCCGGGAGAGGCAAATGTTCTAAGTCTTCTCGCCCTGGGGTTAGGTCTCGATTTTCCGGCTGTCAGGCTCCCTCCAAGCTGGTAGGGCCGGGATCTCGATGGACGTCGTTATGACCCTGGAGCTGAGACCGGAGGATGTTCAACACCCGCCCTTAGGCTTCCGTCTAGCTGACTGGCCTGGTGGTAGCACCCGGGAGAGGAAAGTGCTCTAAGTCTTCTCGCTCCGGGGATACGTCTCGAGTCCCCCTCTGCCAGGCCCCTTCCAATCTGGCAGGGGCGGGGGTCACGATGGATGTCGTTGCGGTCCGGGAGGTGAACCTGAAAGTTGACACATGACAAGCATGTACGAGTAATCCCATCAGTGAGAGGGGCGAGCTCGAGGGGTCTGGTCCCCCTTAGTTTTTTGGTAAAAAGGATTTTTTGACCCCACCTGGTTGAGGGAAAAATATACCTCCCAGGCGAGCCCGTTCTCGCAGGGGTCTGCTCGGCAGAGGGTCTTTTCTCGGAATGATAGGCGGGCGCCCACGACGACCGTTCTCGCAAAGGTCACCTCGCGGGTAAGCAGAATATTCACGAGTCTGGCCGCTGCCGATGCTCAGGGCCTCTCGGCGAGCGCGAATCCTAACTCACGTGCATTCTAGCGCTGAAGGTAAAAAGAAGATAGAAAATTTCTTTCATTATATTTTCAAAAGGGGGAAGACTCGCCTCGGCGAGATTACAAAAAGAGGGGGGGTATGATTACAAGAATGAATACAGTAGAGAGGGGGGGAACAAGTCCGGTCAGCTCTCGCCCTCCTCTCCCGAATGGTGATCCTCCTCCTCGCCCCGAGCAACTTTTCCTTGCCCTTCGCCCCATCGAAGAGGGAGCCAAAGCTTTCCTCCTTCTCGCTGGGCGGGGACGTCGGGAACAGGCTTGGCAGAAGATCCCGGACCGCCACCTCCTCGCAGCCCTCGGCCAGAATCCCCGATCCTTTCATAGCGTCCAGGAGGCATTCGGCAGACTCGATTGAGTTGACTCGCAGCCGCTCCATAACCTCCCCCTCGCCGAAGACCCGGGAGCGCTTGTAGGGGAAAGGGGGCTCGACGCCGTCTGGGGGGAAAAGGTCTTCCGTCAGCCGACGGACCTCGTCTTGGAGACTGTGGTTCTGCTCCTTTAGCGCCTCCACCTCGGCCGCCGACCGAGCAGAAAGGGCCCCCTTCTCGGCAACATGGGCCTCCTGCTTGCACGAGATGGCCTCCTGATCCGCAAGGCGGACCCGCAGCTGGGCAACCTCGCCCTCCAACTCGCTAGCACGGGCCTGTAACACCCTCGCAGACTCGGCATCCTGAAAAGCAAAAAGGTCAGATTCTCGGTGAAATATTTTCCCAAGTTAAAATGAGAGTTGGTCAGTTCTTACCAGCCCGCCCGAGGCCTCATCGAGTAAGCGCTCGACAATGCCGAACTGCCGCTCTGCGTCAGCAACTTTCTCTGCCGCCAGGTCGCGCTCCTGCTCAGCCTTTAGCAGAAGTTGGCTGAGCTGAAAGCCACGACGAACCATCATATGATGAAGTTCGAAGGCCCTCAGATGAGCCTGCAGACCCTCGTGGCCTATCTGCGGAGGAGTCATGTTCTTGTAGGCCTTGATACCCTCCCGGCCGTAGAGGCCGAAACCAAGGGCGAACGCGTGGCCCGTAGGAGGCCGACGAGCTCCCCAGGAGGGGGAGCGAGTGGAGACGGAGACGCGGTGGGCCCCCTCATCCCAAACCAGCATCGGCTCGCCGGCCGCGTCCTTGCTCCTTCCCCCCTTGCCGAAGTGGGGGTGGTCCTTTGGAATTCCTGGATCACAGGGAGCAACCTCCTCCACGGAAGGAGGGGAGGAGGACCCGCGCTTCTTCCCGCGAGGGGATGACGCCTCCTTCAGTGGGATCGCCGGGGCTTCGTCGGAAAAAACCTCCGGCGAGCTCATAAACCTGACGGGCGACAAAGGCTGCTATGGCCGGCCTCGCGAGATCACCCTCGCCTTTTTAGGGGCCGAGGGGAGGTGGACCGAACTCGGCCCTCCAAGCTCCAGCCACCTCTTGCTGGAAGGCTTGCCTCTAACCTTCTCTTCCCGGCACGCCTCAGCCGCGGCCCTAGCTAGCTCGAGCGGGTCCGAAAACACTCCTGGGTCGGCGAAGGGAGGGTTCATCGGGATCAGTCGCTTCCCTATAAAAAAGACTTAGCCGGAAAATAAGGTTCTGATTGATTAGGCCAAGTGGCGAGCAGAAGGTGGGCGAGACAAACCTTCACCAGGAAGGACAAGCGGCAGGGACCCGAGGCCACGGCGGAGGAAGGCGACTTCAAAGTCCTTGTACAGAAAGAACTTATGAAGATCGGCGTCATTGCCAGACACGGACGGTGGCCAGTGCACCTCCTCGCTTTTCTGCAGGGGCGAGAAGGGAATGTTGCCGAGGTCGCCCCGGATGAACGTGATCTTCGTCATCCAGTTGTGGTTCTTGTTGGCGACCTCGCGGATCTTTATGGACGTACTACCGAAGAAGGAGACCCCGTCGGCGTTGGCTTCGTAAGAGAAGAGTTTGTGGAAGACGGTGAGGTTGAACTCGATCCGCTCTCGGCGGAGGTAGCAGGAAAATCCCACTATCATAGCGATGGCGTTGGGGTTGAGCTGCGCGGGCACGGCACCGTAATACTTGAGGACCTGGCGGACCTCAGGCCAGAGCAGCAGGCGCAACCCCACCTCAAAGTGCGAGATGGGGAAGGCGAGCTCGTCCTCGAAGAAGGAGTTTATGGCCTCATGCTCCGCCGGGAGGCGGGCCACGAAGCCGGCAGGGACATAGTCCGCCACAAACTCGGCGAGCTCGCCCGCCGTGGTGTTTCCCTCGAAAAAGCAATGGACCGCGAAGTTCTGAGCGCACTTGGCGTGGCCATCGGAATCGGGGTTTCCTTTACCCATACTCGCCGAGGGAATGGAAGCGCGCGAGCAGAAGGCGGGGAGAGCAAGGAAAGAAAAGGATGAGAAGGCAATGAAGGCATAGCCGGGGGTAGGTGGGGATCCCTATTTATAGAAAAAGGGAGGATAAGCGAAGCCGACTGACCAGCCCGGCTCGTATACTCCGTCTCGCATATTCCGTCTCGCCGCTCTCTGCTCGCCGACCTTGGCGAGCCCAGATAAGAAATTCGAAAAGGCACGCACCACTCGAAGGAAATAAGATACGCTCGCATAACGAAAATTTATACAATTTATTGGCATGAAGAGAGAGAATTGTTCAGAACAGGGAAAATTAGAAAAGCGCACGAATGGATCAGGCGATAGCAGGGGCGAGTACCGGTCGGCTCGCAAGGGAGCCGTCCTTAATTACCCTGGTTTCGCCGACCCGATGTCGTCAGCCGCTGCGCGAAGAGTTGCCGAAGCTGCCCCAGATTCTTGTTCGCCGCTCGCAAGTTCTCATCAATCTCATCGAAGAGTATGGAGGAAGATGTCGCCGCATACGCCGAGCTGACCCTCGGCTCGCCAGCAAGCTGCGCGCACTCCTCCTGTAGCCTGAAATTGTCTTTCTTCAGCTCCTGGAGCTCGCACACTAACTTTTTGAGGACCAGTTGGCTCCGCCTCGACCGTTCGGGGCTGTCCACCTCCGAGTCCAAGAAGATGTCCAAAGCGCGCGGCGATGGAAGGGGCGAGTAGACGGCCCGTTCGGCTGAGTCGTCGGCCCCAAATTGGTCAGGAAACCCTGCACAGGGGACTCGAGATAGCGAGTGGGGAGGAGCGAGCACCAATTAGAATCGAACACAATATGAGGGAGTTAGGGACATACCTCCAGAATTTCGGGGGGAAGCAGGAGCGGATGTGTGCTCGGCGTCCATCCCAGTAGCCGCGGGAGCGGAAGAGGGTTATTGTGGAGGCATGCGAGCCGGCGACCCCAGCCCCCGCGAATCCAGCTCCATGGTTTCGGTGGCAAGGGGCGAGTCTCGCGAGCGCGGGTCTTAAGATGGCTCAGGCGCCTTGGCAGGAAGATTCTCGACCCTCGGTGTAGAGACCTCGCCGCCCTGGTCCTGTTTGGCGGTAAGATCCACAAAGTCTTTATCATGGGGGGCCAGAGCAGAATGGTTGGAGGAGTCGGAGCCATTGACCAAGGTGTTTTTTAGGTCAGCGAAGACGTGCTCGGCCTCGAGAGGAAAGGGCCTCGCCCTCTTGACCGAGCCAAATTCAGCGAAGCGGCGAGCTGGGGCGTTCAGATCCGTCAGGGCCGTAGTGCGAAGGGCGGTTTCCCCGCGAGATTTCGTGAGTCGCTCCATGACCTCTTTGGGGAGTGGCATCTCGGCCGGGCTTAAGTAAAGAAAGGGGCAGAGGTCAGTCGAGCAGGCTGGGCATGTATATATAGCCGTCGGTGGGCCCTACCAAGAGATTCCTTTTGGCTCCTGTCGCACTCGCAGGATCCTAGGGGGTTGGATGTTTCTTTCCGAGTTTGTGCCAACCTCGCAAAGAGCGGAGATTGTGTACAACCCCGTATCCACGTGAGTGGGCTAACAGGAGCCAAACCGGCCGGCTCAGACCACCCCAGAGTCCCAGGCGAGTTCAGCAGGGGATGCTGAGCCCAGCACGCCGAGTACGGGCTCGGCAATCGTCGGGCCGAGCTCGGAGTTCGTGGAACTGAGCCCGACGAAAGGAAGTCGTTCATCGTGGGGCAGACCCGGCCGAGTACGTGCTCGCCCAGAGCCAAAGGGTTGGCGAGTGCCGACACGCCCGTCATCCGCGAGCAGGGGCTTCAGGGGCAACTCGCTAGGGCCCAAGGCGAGGCGGGCCAGACCGGCGGCGCTGAGAGAGGCGAGCTCACTCAACGCCCTCTCCCGCGGCGCTGAGAGAGGCGAGCTCACTCAATGCCTTCTCCCGCGGCACTGAGAGAGGCGAGCTCACTCAACGCCCTCTCCCGCGATGCTGAGAGAGGCGAGCTCACTCGCTGCTTTTCACCTCGGCATTGAGTGGAGCCTCCTCGCCCCTGTACTCGCCGCCCTTGCCTAGCGGGCATTATCTCAGGGCCCGCTCGCCCTTCAGCTGTGGGGTGTTTTTACCATGTTACCCCCTTTCGGATTGCCTATTGTCCTCGAAAACAGTGAAGTTTGGATATTTACAGACCGTCTTTTCCTATAAATAGGACCCAAGGGGTACCTCAGAAGACACGCTTTCTAGTGCCGGGTCTTCCAGCGCTTTCATAGGTACCTTTGCTTCAGCACTTGACTAAGGAGGGGAAGCGCTCTAAGATCTTCCGGGTGTGTGGTGGGACCTCCGTGCTGAAGCCTTGGGTCTGTCCCCGGTCCTTTTCCCTTGTCACTTGGGGCTTGTGAGGAGAGAAGTAAGTGTGTGATCACCCCTTCCGCAAGGGTCAAACTCCTCAGGGACCGAGTTTTCGGTTTCAACACTCAGCACGTTCAGTAGGCAAGGACAAAACAGGAGCTGAACATAGCCTTCTCTTTAGCTCCTCAAAAGCCTATTCACATTTGCCATCCCATACGAAGGCTATATTCTTCTGCGTCAACTTGGTCAATGGCGCAGACAGGGTGGAGAATCCCTCCACAAATCTTCTATAATAGTCCGCCAAACCCAAGAAGCTTCTGATCTCACGAGGAGTAACAGGTCTCGCACATTCCATAACTACAGCGATCTTTTCTTGGTCTACTGAGATGCCCTCCTTGTTAACCACATGGCCGAGGAAAGATACCTGAGGCAGCCAAAATTCACATTTGCTCAGCTTGGCGTAAAGCTTATGGTCTCTCAGAGTCTCCAAGACTAGACGCAAATGTCGATCATGCTCTTCTGCATTCCGGGAGTACACCAAAACGTCATCAATAAAGACGATCACAAACTTGTCTAAGCAATCCTTGAACACGCGGTTCATCAAATCCATGAAAGCTGAAGGCGCATTAGTCAAACCAAATGACATGACTAAGAACTCGAAATCCCCATGACGAGAACGGAACGCCGTCCGCAGAACATCTGACTCCCGAATCCTCAATTGGTGATAGCCCGAACGAAGGTCTATCTTTGAAAACACAGCACTACCACGAAGCTTGTCAAACAAATCATCAATCTGAGGCAGAGGGTACCTGTTCTTAATTGTAACCTTGTTCAGCTCTCTGTAGTCGACGCATAGCCTCATCGACCCGTCTTTCTTCTTTACGAACAACATAGGTGTACAACCCATATTTGACGAGGGAGGGCCCTACCACCGCCAGGTCATCAAAAGTCAAAGTCAACAAGACAAGGTGGGGATCCAGACCAGCACCCCAGGTCGCGGAAGGTTCGGGCGAGTATGGCGAGCTCCCTAGGCCAACTCGCCAGGTGGCGACTATGACCAGATACTCGCCTCTTCCAGGCGAGCTCCCCAGGGAAGTCGCCAACTCGCCAGGGTGGGGGTATAAGTAAGACCCCCCCCCCCTCTTTGGTTTTCCCTATAAATAGGACCCCAGGGGTACGAAGGAGACAACAAGCAATTCTCGGCCTGAGCCCTTGCGAGCCCCAGCAACTGCCCTTGACTCGTTATTGCTCAGCTCGCCTCCTTCGTACCTAGCTCGGCCAATCTGGTTGAGAAGGGGTTGCTTCTCCTAAGCAACTGGGTACGTGGTGGGACCTTCCCGCCGTAGCAACCTAGGGTCTTGTTTACGCAATTCGTTCCTGTTTCCTGACCAGAGATCATCTTCCCGACTGGTCGACCAGTAACTTCAGGTTGCCTAGTCCGATTTCTGAGGTTGAGAATTTCTCGGCTTCAACACTTGGTGCGGTGAGCGTGGATAGCGACCGAAGAAGAAAGTCGTGGTTGGAAGATGGCCGATGGTGGAGATCGGGGCGAGTTGGGAGGTAACTCGGCGGGAGCTGGAGTCCCGGGACAAGGTAGCGAGTATGTAACGGTGGCGGCTTTTGAAGAGTTCGCAAGAAGAGTGGAGAAGGCAATACTCGTCGGGTTGTCCAATCCGCCTGAGGTGACGGCGACTTCCCCCCGCCGCCGGACACCCCCGGGCGAGGAGATACCAACTCGGCGAGCAGGGAAGGAGCCCGCTTGGGCGAGTGGAGAACAGGTGATCCCGCGTCGACATCACCCGGCGAGTAGTCAAGGAATCCGGTTTCGAGATCTAGAACTCTCGGCGAGGTATGGAGATACTCGCCGATGGAGCGAGTATGACTGCTCGAGCGGAGAGGATACTCGCCGCCGCCAGGAAGGGAGGAGCCCCTTTTGCGACGAGATCCTCGCGGCCCTCGTCCCCGACAACTTCAGAGAGCCGGTCCTCTCGTACTACTCCGGCAAGGACGACTCGGTAGGACATCTTCAGTGGTTTGAGGATGTGGTCTCCATTCGCAACATGTCCGATGCTCTCAAGTGCCGGCTCTTCTCCATTACCTTCAAGGGTAGCGCGAGAGATTGGTTCCACCAGCTGCCAGCCGGGTCAGTTTACTGCTTCTCAGATCTGCGAAGGGGCCTTTTAGCAAGGTTTGCGACGTCCAAACGGAGGAAGAAGGAGGCGACCGCCCTCTTCAAGATCGTGCAGGGGCAGCACGAGAGTTTGGGCTGGTACATCGATCGATTCCAGGAGGAGGTGCTGGAGGTGGAAGAGGTAGACGGGTTCACCTTGATGGTGGCCCTCAAGTTCGGGCTGAAGCAGGGTCTGTTCAACATGGAGTTGGGGCACAGGCCGCCCAAATCGTTAGAGGAGATGGTGGAGAGAGCCAATGTGTTCATCCAGGGAGAGGAAAGGAACAAGGAGTTCCTGGCACGGCTCGATGGAGACCGACCGCTTGGGCAAGACAAGGGAAGACTGCTGGAGAGGGAGAGGGCGTCGGAGGGGCGCAACGACAGGAAGCAGGAGAGGCCGCAGGAGAAAGAGGAGAAGAGAGAAAGGGGAAGGGAGATCAGAAAGGTGGAGAGGCAGGAGAGGCGGGAGAGGCCTCGAAAGCAGGAGGATAGGAGGCCCGTCGGAGGTCGAGAGGCGAGGAGCGAGGAGAGAAGATTCCAGTACCCGAGGGATCGCCCCCAGTGGAGGCGGCCCATCCGTCAGGAGGAAAGGAGGGCTTACAACCCTCGGGAGCAGGGAGGAGGAAGAAGGGAAACCATGGCCATCACGCAGCGAGCCGCTAAGCGCCGGCGGAAGGAGAGGCAGCAGGAGAGGAGGCAGGAAAGGCAGCAGGAAGCGGCGATTCCCCTCTACTGCGATATCCATCGAGTGGAGGGGCACGGAACCTTGGCTTGCCCTGAGTTCTGGGAAGCAAGGAGGAGGATGGAAGCAACGGCGGCCGAGAGGGAGCAGCCGCAGCAGGAGGCCCAGGTTGGGCAGGTGGCCTACCAGGCACCGCAGAGAAGGAGGAACGAAGACAGGATCGACCAAGGAGGAAGCGGGAATGTCATTCCCGGTCCGGGAGGCGGGCACGTCGGAGTAATCAACGGAGGGGTGGGGCTGGGAGCTTCCCGCAAGGGAAGTCTCCACCAAATCTACAAAAGGAGCGTCGCTTCGACGTCTCAGACCCCCCTCCCTTGAACGAGATCACCTTCTCGGAGGAAGACATGCTCTGGAACGAGAACCCCTTCCATGACGCCCTGGTGATTCAAGCAGCAATCGAGGACTTCACCGTCGACCGAATCCTTGCGGATAACGGGAGTTCGGTGAATGTCATCTTCAAGAGAACCTTCGTCGGCCTTCAGGTGGAAGCGTCCCGGGTTCAGGCAGCAGATGGGCCTCTCTTCGGCTTCTCCGGGGAGAAGAAAGAGGTGGAAGGAGGAGTTGAGTTGCTGGTCACCCTTGGGGGAACTTCGATCCGATGCCGCTTCGTCATCGTCGACGCACCCAGCGGCTACAACGCCATCTTCGGACGGCCCCTCATCAACTACTTCAAGGCCGTCCCTTCATCATATCATCAATGCCTGAAATACTGCAGGGACGACGTCCAAGTCAGGATCAGGGGAGATCCCAGGGCCTCCAGGGAATGCTACCTGAATGCGGTCAGCACCATCAGCTGGATGGGCGACGCAGAAAGGTTGGAAAGGATGATGGAGCAGGAAGAGGGCCTGCAAGCTGCCGAGGAGTTGGAGGAAGTGGAGGTGATCTCCCTGCGAGGAAAGCCGGAGCTGCTGAAGATCGGAGGAGCCTTGCCCCCGAAAGGGAAGGTGGAGATAGCTGCCTGCCTACAGGAAAACGCGGACGTTTTCGCATGGAGCGCCGCCGAGATGCCAGGGATTGATGCTGATGTTGCCTGTCATCGCCTCAACCTGGATCCAGCGACGACCCCCGTCCGTCAGAAGCAAAGGAAGAGCGCCGCCACTCTAGCGGGACCCATCCGGGAGGAAGTAGGGAAGCTGCTGGAAGCAGGTTTTGTTTCGGAGATCCAGTATCCAGGCTGGGTCTCCAATGTTGTAATGGTGAAGAAGTCCGGAGGGGGCTGGAGGTTATGTATCTACTTTTCATTGTTGAATAAAGCTTGCCCGAAGGATTGTTATCCCCTGCCTCAGATCGACGCGCTGGTTGATTCCGCCGTCGGATTTCCTGTGATGAGTTTCCTTGACGCTTTTTCAGGATACCATCAGATCCGGATGCATCCCCCCGATTGTCGCGACGTTTCCTTCATCACCAGCGACGGGTGCTATAGCTACAAGATGATGCCCTTCGGGCTCAAGAACGCTGGCGCGACATATCAAAGAATGTTGGATCACGTCTTCAGGGAGCAAAAGGGGCGGAATCTGGAAGTCTACGTGGATGACCTGCTCGTTAAGAGCAAGAGCGCCGCGGAGCACGTAGCGGATCTGACAGAGACCTTCGCCACCCTGAGGAGGTACAAGATGCGGCTCAACCCGGCCAAGTGTGTTTTCGGCGCGGGAAGGGGGAAGTTTCTAGGGCACCTCCTTACTCCCCTAGGGGTGGAGCCTAACCCCGACAAGGTGAAAGCCATCGTGGAGATGGCGTCCCCAAGGGATTCCAAGGAAGTTCAAAGGTTGACCGGAAGGCTGGCAGGTCTTAGCCGGTTTCTCTCCAGGGCCGGAGAAAAGTGTTCCCCTTTCTTCAAAGCCCTTCGGGGGAACCAGAAGTTCGAGTGGACCCCGGAGTGTGAGGAGGCCTTCGTAAAGCTCAAACAACAGCTGACTCGAGCTCCTCTCCTTCAGGGTCCGCAGGGCGGCGAGGACCTCTTGCTCTACCTAGGGGTAGGGGCTGAAGCAGTCAGCTCGGTGTTGGTCCGAGAGGAGGGAAAGAAGCAGCTTCCAATCTACTACGTGAGCCGGGTGCTAAGGCAAGCCGAAACGCGGTACCCCATCCTGGAGAAGTTAGTCTTTGCCCTGGTAGTTTCGGCCAGGCGACTCCGTCCATATTTTCAAGCCCACTCTATCAAGGTAGTCTCCGACCACCCCTTGAGGAGTATCTTGGACGGAGTGGAGCACTCCGGCAGGCTCGCCAAGTGGGCTGTGGAACTGAGCGAGTTCGACATATCCTACCCCCCAAGGGTCGCGATCAAAGCACAAGCCGTGGCGGATTTCCTGGCCGACTTCTCGGCCGAGGTCGAGGCAGACACGGATGTCTCTCGGCCGGTCCCCTGGAAGATGTTCGTAGATGGCGCGTCAGGGAGACACTCCGTGGGAGCCGGGGTGGTGCTGGTTAGTCCTCAGGGGACCAGGATTGAGCAAGCCGTCAAGATCCATTTTCCGGTCACTAACAATCAGGCAGAGTACGAAGCCATGGTGGCTGGCTTGCGACTCGCCAAGGAACTGGCAATCAGAGATATCAGGGCTTTTACCGATTCCATGGTGGCGGCATCTCAGATTCGGGGAGAGTTCGAAGTCCGAGATCCCATCTTGCAGCAATATCTGGTTAAGGTCAAAGGCTTGATCGGGGGGTTCCGATCCTTTCACGTCGAACACGTGCCCCGAGAACGCAACTCCGAGGCAGACAATCTTGCGAAATACGGCCCTCGGGCTGGGGGAACCGCCATCGAGTTGTTCCGACCATCCATCGAAGAAGGCGAGTTGATGGAGATCGATCAGCGGGCCTCGTGGAGAGATCCGTTCGTCACGTTCCTGGCGACAGGCCGACTACCATCTGACGGGCAAGATCAAAGAAAGTTCCGGTATAAGGCCGCGTACTACTTGCTGCAGGACGGCGAACTCTATCGCAAAACCATTTCAGGCCCTCTGGCCCGATGCTTGTCAGAACTCGAGATTCCCCGGGTCCTCGAGGAGATTCACTCAGGAGAGTGCGGCAGTCACTCCGGGACCCGCACCCTGGAGCAAAGGATTCTAAGGCACGGTTACTTCTGGCCGACCGTCCGAAAGGACGCAGAGGCCTACTCCAGAAAATGCTCCCAATGTCAACTCTTCGCGCCCCTCGCGCTCCAGCCGGCTCAGCAACTTCGCTCGATTACTGCTCCGTGGCCCTTCGCAATTTGGGGAATGGATTTGATCGGCCCGTTCCCTCAAGCTAGCGGGCAAAGGAAGTTTGTCCTGGTAATGGTTGACTACTTCACGAAATGGATCGAGGCTAAGGCTCTGGCCAGGACCACGTCTCAAATCGTCAAAAACTTCATCTGGGGGGAGATCGCATGCAGGTTCGGGATCCCTCTGGCCATCATCACCGACAATGGGCCGCAGTTCGCCAGCCTGGAACTGGGGGACTTTTGTAAACAGTTGGGAACCGACCTTCGGTTCGCCTCGGTACATCACCCTCGTAGCAATGGGCAGGTAGAAGCCGCGAACAAGCTCATCATCAACTTGCTGAAGAAGAAGATCACCAATCTCAAGGGAAATTGGGCCGAACAGCTCCCTTCCGTCCTCTGGGCCCTCAGGACCACCCCGAGCTCAGCCACAGGGGAAACACCCTTCAAGCTGTCACACGGGTCCGAGGCGCTCATCCCGGTCGAATTTGAGGTGCATAGTCCAAGGGTCATCGCAGCCGAAGACGGAAGCGAGGAATGGCGGTTAGAGAATGAAGAGGCTCAGAGGCTCTCCCTAGATTATGTGGAAGAGCTTCGGGACTTGGCCTCCATGCGCCAGGAGGAAACCAAGAGGCGCATGGCGAGACACTTCGACAAAAACGTCCGCTTGAAGAACTTCCTCGCGGGGGACTTGGTCATGAAGAAGGTGGACGCCGCTGGGCGGGGAGCCGCCGTAGGCAAGCTCCATCCCAACTGGGAGGGACCTTTCATCGTCCAAGAAGCCTTGACCGCAGGAGGCTATTACCTACAAGACCAAGCGGGAGAGCAGCTTCCTGGAACCTGGAGCGGGGATGATTTGAAAAGATTTTACCCGTAGCGGTAACTCATGTATCAATTTCTGTAAAAACTTTTAAATGAACAAAGAATGCGGGATTTCATCTTTTTTGTGTTAAATATACCTCAAGGTTTCTGAGTGTTTCCATGGTCCGCCTCGTAGTCGACCTCGGGAGACAACGGTCGGTTTGTTCCTCATATATAGCCCAGTACGGATGATGGGACGATGCTTCGGGATTTTAAGCGCTCTTGTAAGACCGAGCCTCTGTATTGTCGGCCGAGATCAGCTCCCCCCTTGCATGTCGGCCTATGTCTCCCCGAGTGCATCTCTCTTCCGTCTGGAGGACCTGCGAGGAACAGATCTGCACCCTGATCTCCCGGACTCGAGGAGAGGTCGGCCTCGTAAAACACCCGGAAGAAGAACCTGCCAAAGACAGGGTATGGACGAGCCCGGAGGGAGGTGTGTGAATTCCGAGCGCGTTCGAAAAGGACCCTCGATGAACACCACCCCCATCCTGATCGTACCTGTAAGCGACCTTCACTGCCGAATCGGGATGCGGGACTCCAACCCGTTCTCACTGAATAGCCTAGTTCGGACGATAGGACGAGGCTTCAGGACTTTAAGCGCTCTTGTAAGACCGAGCCTCTGCATTGTTGGCCGAGATCAGCTCCCCCTTGCATGTCGGCCTAGGTCTCCCCGAATGCATCTCTCTTCCGACCAGAGGAATTCTGAGGGACGGGTCTGGACACCAATCCCCCGATTCGGCAGGATCAAGAGCGTCCCTTCAGGGGGAGTTTCTTTCTAGCCAAGATGTCTCTGGGATTAATCTCCAAAATGTGTAAGGACGCAGGATTTAATTCAAGACTTTGAGTTGAGCAGCGTCGTAAGACCGGTATCCCCACGAGCTCCTCTCCTCGGGAATCGGCCGATCTCCTCGATTGTAATTCAAGACTTCGAGTTGAGCAACGTCGTAAGACCGGTATCCCCACGAGCTCCTCTCCTCGGGAATCGGCCGATCTCCTCGATTGTAATTCAAGACTTCGAGTTGAGCAGCGTCGTAAGACCGGTATCCCCACGAGCTCCTCTCCTCGGGAATCGGCCGATCTCCTCGATTGTAATTCAAGACTTCGAGTTGAGCAGCGTCGTAAGACCGGTATCCCCACGAGCTCCTCTCCTCGGGAATCGGCCGATCTCCTCGATTGTAATTCAAGACTTCGAGTTGAGCAGCGTCGTAAGACCGGTATCCCCACGAGCTCCTCTCCTCGGGAATCGGCCGATCTCCTCGATTATAATTCAAGACTTCGAGTTGAGCAGCGTCGTAAGACCGGTATCCCCACGAGCTCCTCTCCTCGGGAATCGGCCGATCTCCTCGATTGTAATACAAGACTTCGAGTTGAGCAGTGTCGTAAGACCGGTATCCCCACGAGATCCTCTCCTCTGGAATCGGCCGATCTCCTCGATTGTAATTCAAGACCTCGAGTTGAGCAGCGTCGTAAGACCGGTATCCCCACGAGCTCCTCTCCTCGGGAATCGGCCGATCTCCTCGATTGTAATCCAAGGCCTCGAGTTGAGCAGCGTCGTAAGACCAGTATCCCCACGAGCTCCTCTCCTCGGGAATCGGCCGATCTCCTCGATTGTAATTCAAGACTTCGAGTTGAGCAGCGTCGTAAGACCGGTATCCCCACGAGCTCCTCTCCTCGGGAATCGGCTGATCTCCTCGATTGTAATTCAAGACTTCGAGTTGAGCAGCGTCGTAAGACCGGTATCCCCACGAGCTCCTCTCCTCGGGAATCGGCCGATCTCCTCGATTGTAATACAATACTTCGAGTTGAGCAGCGTCGTAAGACCGGTATCCCCACGAGCTCCTCTCCTCGGGAATCGGCCGATCTCCTCGATTGTAATTCAAGACCTCGAGTTGAGCAGCGTCGTAAGACCGGTATCCCCACGAGCTCCTCTCCTCGGGAATCGGCCGATCTCCTCGATCGTAATACAAGACTTCGAGTTGAGCAGCGTCGTAAGACCGGTATCCCCACGAGCTCCTCTCCTCGGGAATCGGCCGATCTCCTCGATCATAATACAAGACCTCGAGTTGAGCAGCGTCGTAAGACCGGTATCCCCACGAGCTCCTCTCCTCGGGAATCGGCCGATCTCCTCGATTGTAATCCAAGGCCTCGAGTTGAGCAGCGTCGTAAGACCGGTATCCCCACGAGCTCCTCTCCTCGGGAATCGGCCGATCTCCTCGATTGTAATCCAAGGCCTCGAGTTGAGCAGCGTCGTAAGACCGGTATCCCCACGAGCTCCTCTCGGGAATCGGCCGATCTCCTCGATGACGAGAATGAGGGGCCCGCAGGCTATGTTCGACGACCAAGCCCGGTTCAATTTTCGTCACGCACGAGCAGACGAGCGGATCTCGCGCGAGTAGGCGAGCAGACCCCATGCGGGGAGGCGAACTGGAATCGCGCGAGTAAGCGACCCCCGGGGGGGGGTGCGAGTATGTCCCGCACGCCACCCGCGCGGTTCTAAGCAGGTCCACGAGTATCCAGGTGCAGGGGCGAGTAGGTCCCGGCGAGCGGATGGGTGATGTCGGGACCATCCCCCTGTGACCTAGCGAGCGTCCCTCTCTGAGCCTATGAGCCTAGCGAGTAACATCCAGTCAGAGGAAGAACCAAAACTTTGTATAAATCATTAAGTCAAAAATTTGATTTACAAAAAGAATATCGGCGAGCAACTAGGACTCGTCGTCGCCAGTATCAAGCCGATATTCATCATCACCAATATCGCCAATATCTGCAAAGTCGTCGCTCTCTGCACTCTCGCCGCTGCTGTTTCCGCTGCCGCTGCTGTTTCCGCTGCCGCTGCTGCTTCCGCTGCCGCTGCTGTCAGAATCACCGGAGCTGGTCGGCGACGACGCGCCATACGGCGGGACAGTCCCCTCGGCGAGCAGCTCGGGAATGAGCTCGTCGACAGTGAGCGGCTTCTCCCCCTCGACGAGCTGGCCCCCGAGCCTAAGGCGCGCGAGTATGACATTCCCCGCCGCCCGCGCGATCTCGCGGCGAACGGAGGATCTCTCCTCACAGAGGACGCGCGATTGCTTCACCACTCGCGCCGGGTCCTCGGGTAGCGAGGTTGAGGAGTTCGGCCGTCCTTCAGCAGCGATCAACCTAGTCTCCATCACCGCAGCGCGAGTTTGGGCCGCCTCCAGCTCGGCCTGGGAGGCGGCGAGCTTCTCCTCGCACTCGGAGAGCTTCTTCGCCGCTTCTATCTCGGCAGCCTGCGAGATGACCAACGTCAGAACCTATCAACGACACAAATCGAGCAACCCACCCAAGGACAGCTCACCTCGAAGTCCTTCCAACGGATTGACTGCATGCCGAGGTCGATGACCTTCTTGGAGACGACCTTGAGGGCGTCGGTCACCTCCAACAGCTTCCTCGCCGAGTAATGCCCCAGCTCGGCAGACCGCGCGAGCGCGTAGGCCGACTGATGGGCGAGCTCCGTCGGGGTCAGCTCCATGACGGACTCCGCGTCGGCCCGACCGTAGATGGCGTGGAGGACGGCGAACGCCTCCCCATTGTCCTCCCAGTCAGTCGACCAGGACGGGAGGTTGGTGCTCAGCGACACCGAATTTTCCCCCGCCGACCAGGTCACGAGCGGGCGACCGAAGGCGTCCACCACCCCCTGCCCGAGGCCGTAGTTGGGGTGGAAATGGGGCGACTGGGCGCCCGTCGGCGACCGGCAATCGACGGATCGCGGCGACGAGGTCTTCGCCCTCTTCCTCGCGGGACCCTGCGAGCTGGCCCGCGACTTTCCCTTAACCGCCTTCTTCTCCCCAACGTCGGCAGGAGGACGAGAATCCGACTGCGTGGCGGCGACTTCCTTCGCCAAAGGAAGCGGCTTCTCTGGAAGCTCGTTGGAAACTGCAAAAACACGCGACAAGGTCAGCTTCAGCGGCAAAAGGGCGAGCGAGTAACCAGGGCGCATTTCGAGTTCGGCATACTTTCGTTAGGGTGGACTGGCTCGAGCACGTTGACGTTTAGTCGCCAAAAAATGACGTCAAAACGCCGACCGCGAAAGTATTCGAAGAGCTGCTCGCGAGCTCCTTCGAGGATGGGGGGAAGGAAGGCGACATCGGCTGGTTGATGCGGCCTGCCGAGAATACCGCTGAAGTCGCCATGGATGACAATCAGCTGCTCGCTCCAGCGATGGACCTTGTTCGCGGTCCCGACCAGGGTGCAGACATGGCTGCTGAAAAAGATGACCCCCTCCGAGGTCGCCGCAAAGGCGAAGATGCGGCGGAAGACGGAGAGGTCGAAAGCGATCCTCTCTTCCCGAAGGAAGCAGAGGAATCCCATGATGATCGCCACGCCGTTGGGATTGATCTGCGCAGGGACAATCCCGAAGTAGCGCAAGATCTCGCAGAACTCCGGCCAGAAGGGCAGCCGCAGGCCCGCGTCGAAGTGACGCAGCGACATTACAAGCGAACCCTCAATATGGGTATTGAGGCGCTCGCTGCGAGTGGGGAGTCTTGCCGAGTATCCGTCAGGCAGGGAGCGTTCCTTGAAGGTCGCCAGTTCCTTCTCGGTGGTTATGGACTTCTTAAAAGCCGCATCTGCGAAGTTAATTGCGTGGGCCTGTCAGCGAGCGCTGGCGTCGTCACCGACCATGATGGCGAGATCCGAAAGCAACGAGAGCGGCGAGTTGATTGTTCAGATACTCGGCAGGAGGAAAGAAGGTCGCTACAGCAATACGCTTTATGACCCACCTACCCCTCCTATTTATAGATATGACAAGCCCAAGGGGGGGGGTCAGCCGTCTCAGCGAGTATCTAACGAGCTCGCGCGATGAAGATCAACCTGCGATATAATCAAATGAACTAAAGCTCGGCACATCGAGAAATAAAGCGCGCACACAGAGGCGAGAATATTCGCACACACGAATTAATCAAATTAGAAACAGATGTCCGGAAGTACAAGTCGCGCGAGGCGAGTTACATTCGAAAAATAAAGAAAAATTATGGCGCCCTCGGCCGCTCAGGAGGGTGCGGATGTCGCCCAGCCCAGCCGATCTCGCGTGCACGCCGGTAATGCTCCGTCGCCAGCGCTGTCGCATCATCGCCGAGCCTGAGCTGCTCCTCCATCCTCGCCAGACGTCCAGCAGACCCCATGCTCGCCCGGATGCCGGCCAGCTCGTCAAGCACCAACTGCAGACGGTGGTTGTTCAGCTGCAGCTGGCGGTCATTTTCTTTGACCACGTGAAAGCGAGCTTCATAGTTTTCCAAGGTCGACTGGAGCCCTTCGACCTTGGCCATCCTCGCCTCCAGAGCCGAGATGCGTCGGTGAGAATCGCAGATAGCGAGCTGGTCAAACTTGCTCTTCAGCTCCATGTGGGCGCGAATGGCGGCCTGGCGATACTCGCTCCCGGACAGCCCGATAGCGTCGAGGAAAGTCGCCCCAGAGGTCGCCGGGCGATCTGACAAAACAGGAAGATGGATCGTCAGGACAGAAAGCAAAAAGCAGAGCGGTATTCAGTGGTAGGAGGCTCACCACGGCGAGGAGATCGGGATCGGCGCGGCGAAGGAGGTCGCCCGGAGGTATCTCGCCTCCCCAAAGAGCTGCTCGGAAGATCGGCAGGCCTGCCCTGCCCGCGCTCTCCAGACCCTCGGCCGACGTAGTCGGGGTCTCCAACCCGCGGAGGAAAGTAGGGTGGCCGAGGCCTCTCTGGCTTCTTCACCGGCGGCGAAGCTTGAGATGAGCTCGCAGAGTGGTGCGGAGCCCTCGGCGCAGGAGGCGGAGGAGGTCGCGGATAGTCCGACTTCGATAGAGGCGGCGGAGGGGGCAGGCCGGTGCTCGTCGTCTGGCCAGGAGTGGCCGCCGCGGGCGGCGGCGGCGGCAATGGAGCGCTCACCGGGGGTATCTTCTCACCGCTCGCAACAGCAGAGGCCGCCGTACTCGCCTGAGGAACCTCGCGCGCCGGCCCAGACGACCCGGCAGGAGTGGCCTTCGCCGACAGCTCCTTACTCACAGGCGGGGGGTCCTTCACCAAAGCCGACCCAGACGCCTTCCCCGAGCTGAGGCCTATCCTGACCGTGCGGGCGATCTTGAACGGCCTGTCGGCAGCCAGGGCAAGTAAGGGCGCCGAGCTGAGGGGGACGACATCAAGTGCCGCGTCCGCGGCAATCGGAGAATCTGCATAAGGAAAGAAGTCAGCAAAGTGGCGGCGACAACCCAGCAGGGAAGAGTTCGAGGTAGCGACCTGTCAAGATGACCACCTCGGCCTGAGGCACCACGGATCCCTTCACGGCCGCGAGCTCCTCGGTCACTCCCGGATTCTCCAGCGGGCTGCCCCGGGTCGATCCAGGGAGGTCGTCGAGCCCTAGGTCGTTCAACACCCTCTGGGTGGTGGACGACACTACGGGATTTTCGGTCGCCGCGGCGACCTGGTGCGCCAGTGGAGGCGAGCCGACCACCGTAGTGGCGGGCTGCTTGACCTTTTTCGTCTTCTTATTCTTCTTCGGCGGGAGCAAGGAAGTAGGATCATCCTCGCGCGGTCTTTTCGACCTGGCTATGCCGAGGAGGCCCGACAGGGCGGCGAGATTGTCCTTCAACAGCTGTTCAGCACCCGACATTTTCGGCGAGCTCCAAGGACCGTCTCAAAAACGAAGCCCCCCCTATTTATAGACTACTCTACCAGCAGGCGACGATGCGAGCTGTCCAGATACTCGGCAGAGGTCCTCGCCGAATAAGCGTTGGATGATTCTTTCCGGGCTCCTACGTCGCCCAAAAAGAGCGGGGATTGTGTACAACCCATATTCGACGAGGGAGGGCCCTACCACCGCCAGGTCATCAAAAGTCAAAGTCAACAAGACAAGGTGGGGATCCAGACCAGCACCCCAGGTCGCGGAAGGTTCGGGCGAGTATGGCGAGCTCCCTAGGCCAACTCGCCAGGTGGCGACTATGACCAGATACTCGCCTCTTCCAGGCGAGCTCCCCAGGGAAGTCGCCAACTCGCCAGGGTGGGGGTATAAGTAAGACCCCCCCTCTTTGGTTTTCCCTATAAATAGGACCCTAGGGGTACGAAGGAGACAACAAGCAATTCTCGGCCTGAGCCCTTGCGAGCCCCAGCAACTGCCCTTGACTCGTTATTGCTCAGCTCGCCTCCTTCGTGCCTAGCTCGGCCAATCTGGTTGAGAAGGGGTTGCTTCTCCTAAGCAACTGGGTACGTGGTGGGACCTTCCCGCCGTAGCAACCTGGGGTCTTGTTTGCGCAATTCGTTCCTGTTTCCTGACCAGAGATCATCTTCCCGACTGGTCGACCAGTAACTTCAGGTTGCCTAGTCCGATTTCTGAGGTTGAGAATTTCTCGGCTTCAACAACAGGCGCACCCCAGGGCAACGAACTCGGCCTGATAAAACCCTTTACCAACATCTCATCTAGCTGGATTCGCAACTCCTTCAGCTCTCGCGGGGCCATGCGGTACGGCGCCTTAGCAATAGGACGCGTACCCGACTCCAAATCTTTGACAAACTCGACATCTCTATCAGGAGGAAGACCGGGAAGATTGTTAGGAAAAACATCAGAGAACTCACAAACAACAGGAATCTCCCCCAGCCGCGGCACACTAACATCTGCCCCTACCAGAGAGACCAAACAGGCAAAACAGCCAGAATCAAGCAACTTGCGAGCACGTACCGCAGAAATAACCGGAGACTCCTGGAGTTGATCGATGTTAACCCCGAAATCGGCGATCCCCCCTAGGGTTGCAAGCTCGCAAGTCGCGGCCTGCTCTGGGTTTCCCCTGAAGGTCGCGGCCTGTCATCCTCTCCTTCCAAGGGTGGGCGGACTGACCTCTCAGTCCGCTCAGTCCGCTCAGCCCGCGCGGTTAGGTCAGTTAACCGTGCAATGAGTTCTTTCTCCTTTCTCAGGTGCGGACTGCCCAACGATGTCGCGGACTCCTATTCCTATCCGCCTAGATCGCTCGATAGCGACATGCTTAGGTGGCGGGCTCCGTCTTCAGTCCGCCTGTCGGAGGTCGCCAGGTTGCGATCAACCCTCCTATCCGCCAGTAGTAGGCGGACTCGGTCTCAGTCCGACAGGTCGCCTACCTCGTGCAGCGGCAAGCTCCCACCAACAATGGCGACCTGCCACCAGGTCGCCTGTCAGCAGCGGCGACTTGCCTCCAAGACTCCAGCCAGCAGTGGCGACCTGCATCCAGGTCGCCAGTCAGTAGTGTGCGGCCTGGACTATTCAATTCGCCAGGTCGCTAATCCTCGTCCCCAAGCCAAGGATACCACCAGCGGGCAGCCTGCTCGACCCCTCCGTCGCGAGTTAGGCGAGCTCGATGAGCAGTCCGCAAGAAGATCCCCAGCTCGGCAGCTAATCGTTTATCATCTCCGCTGCGGGATGGGCGGACTCGTTCAGCAGTCCGCCAGCTAGTTCTCCAGGTTCCCGGCGACATAGGCGGACTCGTGGAGCAGTCCGCCACTCAGCCTCCAGCGCCCGCTTCCCAGCAGCAGACAGTCCCCTCCTCAGCTCGCACAGCCCAGTGCGAGCTCGCTCAGCGACAGAGGCGGACTCGTCGTGTAGTCCGCCACTCAGCTTCCAGCGCCCGCTTCCCAGCAGCAGGCAGCTTCTCCCTCAGCTCGCGCAGCCAACCGCGAGCTCGCCCAGCAGCAGCCGTCTCCAGCTCCAAGTCCCAGACCGCGCAGACTCCGCGGACTCAGCCTTCGTACTCGCTCAACTCACCGTCTCACCGGTGGTGACGTTACCAAGACCGTTACCTCCTCGAGCCTATAAATAGGCCCCCAGACCTCTCATTCCTGGGGGGGACACGGAGAGACGACATCGCAGAGGCGTCCAGGACCCAGCATCAGCTCCTGCGGACTCGGTTTCCCAGTCCGCGCGACCTGCTCCCCCAAGCAATCCGCCCGGCTTAGTTCAGCAAGCTGCCCGATCAGTTAGTCGTGCGATCTGCCGGCCTCCCCTTCTCTGACCGTGCGACCTCTGGCAATCTCCTCTCCTTAGCCGCCAGCTTCCCCCTTGTACCCTTTGTACTATTTTCTCATGTGAAGGTGCGACCTCTAGCTGTAATACTAAGTTGTGATTAAAGGAAAAGCCCGTCGCAAGAGTGGCATTCAAGCCGCGGCGGGCGAAGTCTGCTGTTGCCGCTGCTAGCGGCCTCCTCTCTTCTTCTCTCCTCTCTCAGCCCTAACCTGCAAAGCTAACCCTCAAGTAGCTGTCTGCTCGACAGTACCTGAACAAGCTTCTCCTCTATCCCCGCAACCCTTCTTCCTTCACCCTTAGCTTGTGAGATCGAACAACCCGTTAACTGGTCGGTGTCGCATTTCGCGCATCAACAGTTAACACGCGACCTTCAGATCTCGATCAGATAGTGAAAGCAGTGGTTAATCATGTCAGACCATCAACCAGCCGAGAATCTTGCCTCAAGTCCCAGTGATGATTCTCTTTGGGAGGCCTTAGAGCAATCTCGCAGAGAAACTGCCCAACAGTTTCAAGTCATCAATCGTACTCTAGCAGCTCTCACGCAGCAATTGGCCGTTCAATCTTCAGCAGCGCCAGTTCCTCCAATCAATCCAGTACCAACATCAGAGACTCCTCAAGTCTATCCACCGGCTTGTCCGTCGGTCTACCCTCCTCTTTACACTCCAACCTTTCCACAAGGGCCTGCAGCTCCTTTGCGATCTCAGGATGATGAGTTTGCAGCTCGTCAAAACTTCTTCCGGGAAGCTGCCCGGGGAAGTCCAGCTAGATTTCTGAATTTTCAGGGAAGCCATCCTTTCTCTTCAGCTCCTGCATTTGCTCCTCCTACAACAACCTTTTTCTCCTATCCTCCTGCTTCTTTTGCAGCTACTGCTCATGCTCCTTACTTTCCTTATGCAGTAGAACCAGAAGAACCATCGCCGTTTACAGAGAGTGTTCGGCACGAACCAACTCCAGTCAACTTCAGAGAGCCACGGTTGCCCATTTACACCGGGGAGACTGATCCAGTCAAGCATCTTCAAGCTTTCGAATCAGCCGTTGCTCTCAAGACCCTCTCCGATGCTACCAAGAGCAAACTCCTCGTAACAACCTTTGATGGTCAAGTGAGAGATTGGTTCTATGGACTTCGTGCTCAGTCCATCTCTACGTTCGCTGATTTGCGAAGGGAGTTCCTGCTCAGATTCTCTACCTCTTCAAAGAGGAAGGGCGGTCCAGAAGCCCTCTTTGAGATCAGGCAGCGAGATAATGAGAACTGGTCTCATTTTGTGGATCGATTTCAGAAAGAAATTTTAGACATTGAGATCGTTGATCAAGAAATGTACCGAGTGGCTCTTATTCACGGCCTGCGTGAAAGACCACTCAAGTTTGAGGCTAACGTTCGAGCACCCAAGACTTATCAAGAGTTGATCAGCTTAGCCAACTCGTATATCCACGGTGAAAAGAGCAACCCTAGCTTCGTCTCCAGGCTTGTATCGGAAAAAAAAGTCTTCTTCTTACAAGCATCCTCCGAGGTCTCCTCGGAAAGATTTTTCATCCCACTCTAAGAAAATAAAGAAGTTCCAACATCATCATCAACACTCCTTCCCAGGTCAGGATCGTGTGCACGAGCGGTTGCAACCGCTACCAGCCCCATCTCTACAAATAGCTTCTGTGCATCACTCACAAGATAATGATATACCGTACTCTGGACTCGATGATACCATGCAAGAAGTCTGCCAGATCATGAAGGATAGGGCAATTCAAAAAGGCTTTACCAGTGGGCAAATCAAAGATCAAGAGATTCAGATCCGTTCTGTGAATTTCACCGAGAGAAGGGTCATTTCACTGAAGACTGCAAGGCCCTTCGACGACTAGTTGAAAGATTACTCATTGAGGGCAAGATCAATGACCTGATCAAGAAAGTTGATTCTTCAAAGCCTTCCACCTCCAAGGGCAAGGAGGTGGCTGAAGTTCAATTGAATTGCGTGGACGTAGAGGATGCAGGCTGTTTGGGGCCTATCAACGTTCGGCCTGAGTGCTTTGACGCCGATGACGAGGGTGACCTTGGAATGCTATTCTAAAGCAAAGAGGACGTCGCAGCTCTTCGAGGACCCTAATAATAATGACCGGTTGTTTTTACTCTACTCTTCAAACACAATATCTTTCAATACTTCTAAGTGTTTCATTTTCTATCTCAATAAAGTTTACGTCAGAGATCCCATACTGACACTTTTCCCTTTGTGAAGTGCTTCCTCCTCTACTTTTTCTCTTTACCAAAGAGATCACTGAACCACCGAGATATCGCCAAGTCTTGCTCAGGGCCCCCTCGAGATTGTCCTCTAGCGTAAGACCACAACGACCACATATCGCGGGGAGTTTTTGCATATGTGCAGTGGGGGCCGTTCAACTCTCGTGCGGAGGATGACGGGACTTTGGATCCTTGCCAGCATCTAACACAGAGCGTGTTTCCAGGGAGGACCCATGTGTTAGCTCTGCTGTGCTTCGTTAAAGGATACGTTACAGTTACGATGAGCTTCGCATGACAATCAATGGCGATCAAGTGTAGCCTTGTCTCTTCGATCATCTCACAATTGTAACGGCTGAACACTCCTTAGTACTCTCAATCCGTGCCTTCGCGGGGCCCACAACTCCGCTGATCAATTCGCAGACAAGCAATAGGCTGCTTGGCACAACTAGTCTAATTGATCAGCGATGCTTGTAACCCGAGGTATGATTGAAGTGCATCTGTCGATTCCTTCTCAGGAATTTCCGCGCTTGTTTTTCTTTTGTGCCCTTCCAAGGGAGTGCGGCCGGCCCGCTTTAGGTAGGACTACCCTCTATATGGTTTCCTTTAAAGGCAAGCGGTACATAACGCCCACGGGGAACACCTGTGGCAGTATCCAGTCTTTTTTGAACACCATAGAGATGTAACCCTCCTTTGTCTTTTTGCCTTTTTACAGGTCAACAGGTTAAACTCAATCTATTTTAAGGATTGACAATATCTTTTTGGCTTATGGTCATCTTATATGCGCTGCCTGCATAAAGTTCTATCATGTGACTATCAACAAGCTCTCTTATTAGATATTTCTGGCACAAATCATTGATCAGAGTATCTGGTTCTTCTTGATTGACAAGTTATGTTGTTACAATTCTAAACTAAGATGGTTTCATCTTGCTGATCTGGGTTTCATATTAACGTTATATCTTGATCACGCGAGACAATCATTATCGCGATTTGATCTTTATTCAATTGATAGCAGAGTTTGCCAGGTATCTCTTCTGTTATCCGATTATATCTTATCATATCAACAGTCAACGTTCGCATGTTTCGCTCAGATATTTGCGACTTAGTTTTATTTCCTTTATATCTACCTGCTCACTCTCCTTTTGCAGAGACTAGCAGACATTAGCAAGTTCCTCTCAGGTACTTGCAGCTTATTTTCCTTCTCTATCTGCTTGCTCACTCTTCTTTCGCAGAGACCAGCAGATATTGGCAAGTTCCCTCCAGGTACTTGCATTTTAGTTTCCTTTCATATCTGCTTGCTTGCTCTTCTTTCACAGAGACCAGCAGATATTGGCAAGTTCCCTCCAGGTACTTGCATTTTAGTTTTCTTTCATATCTGCTTGCTTTCTCTTCTTTCGCAGAGACCAGCAGATATTGGCAAGTTCCCTCCAGGTACTTGCATTTTAGTTTCCTTTCATATCTGCTTGCTTGCTCTTCCTTCGCAGAGACCAGCAGATATTGGCAAGTTCCCTCCAGGTACTTGTATTTTAGTTTCCTTTCATACCTGCTTTCTTGCTCTTCTTTCCCAGAGACCAACAGATATTGGCAAGTTCCCTCCAGGTACTTGCATTTTAGTTTCCTTTTATATCTGCTTGCTTACTCTTCTTTCGCAGAGACTAGCAGATATTAACAAGTCCTATTCAGAGGTCATTAGAAGACATTCGCGTTTACTTCATTTTGCAAAGCAACTCAGGTACAATCCAGATGTGCCTCTTTTCGCTTGCATTAATTTTTTCCTTCGCAGGAAAAAGAAGCATTGGCAAAACCTTTTCTGAGGAGAGACATCAGGTTCTATCTCCCCTGCCTCTCATTTTTCCCGAGGGATGGAAAAAGAAGCATTGGCACGTACCGCAGAAATAACCGGAGACTCCTGGAGTTGATCGGTGTTAACCCCAAAATCGGCGATCCCCCTAGGGTTGCAAGCTCGCAAGTCGCGGCCTGCTCTGGGTTCCCCCTGAAGGTCGCGGCCTGTCAGCCTCTCCTTCCAAGGGTGGGAGGACTGACCTCTCAGTCCGCTCAGTCCGCTCAGCCCGCGCGGTTAGGTCAGTTAACCGCGCAATGAGTTCTTTCTCCTTTCTCAGGTACGGACTGCCCAACGATGTCGCGGACTCCCATTCCTATCCGCCTAGATCGCTCGATAGCGACATGCTTAGGTGGCGGGCTCCGTCTTCAGTCCGCCTGCCGGAGGTCGCCAGGTTGCGATCAACCCTCCTATCTGCCAGTAGTATGCGGACTCGGTCTCAGTCCGACAGGTCGCCTACCTCGTGCAGCGGCAAGCTCCCGCCAACAATTGCGACCTGCCACCAGGTCGCCTGTCAACAGCGACGACTTGCCTCCAAGACTCCAGCCAGCAGTGGCGACCTGCATCAAGGTCGCCAGTCAGTAGTGTGCGGCCTGGACTATTCAATTCGCCAGGTCGTTAATCCTCGTCCCCAAGCCAAGGATATTACCAGCGGGCAGCCTGCTCGATCCCTCCGTCGCGAGTTAGGCGAGCTCGATGAGCAGTCCGCAAGAAGATCCCCAGCTCGGCAGCTAATCGTTTATCATCTCCGCTGTGGGATGGGCGGACTTGTTCAGCAGTCCGCCAGCTAGTTCTCCAGGTTCCCGGCGACATAGGCGGGCTCGTGGAGCAGTCCGCCACTCAGCCTCCAGCGCCCGCTTCCCAGCAGCAGGCAGTCCCCTCCTCAGCTCGCATAGCCCAGTGCGAGCTCGCTCAGCGACAGAGGCGGACTCATCGTGCAGTCCGCCACTCAGCTTCCAGCGCCCGCTTCCCAGCAGCCGGCAGCTTCTCCCTCAGCTCGCGCAGCCCAACGCGAGCTCGCCCAGCAGCAACCGTCTCCAGCTCCAAGTCCCAGACCGCACGGCCTAGCGCGGACTCCGCGGACTCAGCCTTCGTACTCGCTCAACTCACCGTCTCACCGGTGGTGACGTTACCAAGACCGTTACCTCCTCGAGCCTATAAATAAGCCCCCAGACCTCTCATTCCTGGGGGGGGGGACACGGAGAGACGACATCGCAGAGGCGTCCAGGACCCAGCATCAGCTCCTGCAGACTCGGTTTCCTAGTCCGCGCGACCTGCTCCCCCAAGCAGTCCGTCCGGCTTAGTTCAGCAAGCTGCCCGATCAGTTAGTCGCGCGGTCTGCCGGCCTCCCCTTCTCTGCCCGTGCGACCTCTGGCAATCTCCTCTCCTTAGCCGCCAGCTTCTCCCCTTATACCCTTTGTACTATTTTCTCATGTGAAGGTGCGACCTCTGGCTGTAATACTAAGTTGTGATTAAAGGAAAAGCTCGTCGCAAGAGTGGCATTCAAGCCGCGGCGGGCGAAGTCTGCTGTTGCCGCTGCTAGCGGCCTCCTCTCTTCTTCTCTCCTCTCTCAGCCCCAACTTGCAAAGCTAACCCTCAAGTAGTTGTCTGCTCGACAGTACCTTAACAAGCTTCTCCTCTATCCCCGCAACCCTTCTTCCTTCACCCTTAGCTTGTGAGATCGAACAACCCGTTAACTGGTCGGTGTCGCATTTCGCGCATCAACAATCGGCATAAACGCTCCCGGGCTGACCGTTGTCCTTCATGAAGTCTAAGCGCTTACCCTTGCACCGGATAACCGCGTCATATCTGGACAACCAGTCCATGCCTAGGATAGCATCGAAGTCCTCCAGGTCAATCACCTTCAGATCCGCCTTTGCTAGAAAGTCCCCCAACAAGATTGGACAGCCCTAAATACCCAAATCTGAAATCACGGAGTCTCCAGAAGGTAATTTAACACATAAAGCTCCACCAGAACGGTCTAGGCCCAAACGGAAACGCTCCACGAAAGCTTTAGCAACAAAAGAGTGGGTAGCGCAAGAATCGAAAAGAACGTGCGCCCAACGGTTCTTTACCTTAAATCTCCCTATAAAGTAGCCCACGCAACTAAGGGAAAACAAAAGCTAAACTATACAAGAGGTAAAGTATTCAAGTTAGGAAGAATCTAACCTGAAATAACCTGGGTCGAGGTCGACGCTTCCTTTGAAGAGGTAACATTCAGCTTCCCCTTGCCTTTATCCACGCGTGGGGGTGGCGGCAACGCCTGCAATGGAACTGCTGGGAGAACGGGCTGCTCCTGAGGGCACCTCGTCTTTAGATGGCCCTTTTGCCCACACTGAAAGCAAACTTTATCTTTCAACTAGCAACGGGCCGCATCATGCCCCTTTTTTCCGCACAAAGCACACACCACATCCCCTCTTGGAGCACCCTGAATAGCATGGACTTGCTCTTTCTTCTGCACTGCCAATCTCTTGAAGCACTTTTCCAAAGGATGGCCTGGCCGACCACAGAAGCTGCAAGTCCCCTTGGTCTTCTTCCTTGAAACTGCATCAGGTTCCTGTGGGCCTTTCACCCCAACAGACTTCCGCTTGTCTTGCCTCGCCTGCTGGCCTCTATTCTTAGCATTCTTAATGGCCTCGACCTTCAAAGCAACTTCAACCACTCCGGCATAACTGATTGCTCCGTAGGCACTTGCTAACTGCTGAACGTCGCTTCTCAGCCCGCCCAGAAACCGCTTAACCCGGTCTGCTTCAACACTCACAATTCCAGGAACAAATCGACTCAGTTTGCTAAACTCAATCTCATATTCACTAACCGTGAGTTTCCTTTGCTTCAAATGCAGGAAGTCGTTCATCAACCGGTCCCGCTCGACCGAGGACAGAAATTTACTCAACAGCATTACCTTAAACGACTCCCAGGTGCATCCTGCTACCACACTTTCCTTCTCCCTTAACCACCAACTCTTTGCCAATCCCTTGAGCTGGTAGGCAGCGAGCATTACTTTCTGATCATCCGTAATCCTAGAATAGGAGAACATCTCCTCTATAGAAATCAGCCAGTCATCCAAAATCATGAAATCCGCTTGCCCGTCATAAGTAGGGGGCCTAAGCCGCTGAAACTGAGATATGAAGGCCATCTCCGGGGGCACCAAAACTGGAGGCACAAGAGGTGCAGGAGGGGGAGGAACCTCTACACCCCCTACGGGGTCCTGAACTCTCTGAGCCTGCCCTGCCACCACTGCAACCAAGGACTGAATCTGGTTTTGCATGTTCACCATCTGCCTAGATAAGGCTTCATTACTTAGCCGCAAACTTTTAATCAGGGCCTCGCTCTGGGATCCCGAAGACTCACCCTTAGATTGGGGAGTCGATCGCGACGCAGGACGCTTCACCATCCTATAATCGCACCAGCTCTAGTTAAAACCCAGCCCAACAGCTAGAACAAAACCACCTGGTACAGACAAGCATACTTAAATAGGAATTTCAACTGCAAATCTTGTTCTGGAATTTGTTTTAAAATGATGATGTTATGCTTAACCTAAGATGGTTCACTACCATCATACTAACTCATGTGCCTAAATCATGGATGCATGCTTTTATATTTGTTTTGACTCAAAACCATGTGTGTACATATGTCATCATGCAAATCTTTAGCCTGGCACGTTGTGCTTATGAAATGTTATGCTATGCATGTCGTGCTATGCATTCTAAAAAAGCCTTAATCCATGCCATGGGCGGCGTACACATAAAAATGTTATGCATCTCATACAACATATCATTCCCATGCAACGAAAAAAGAAAACGTGCTAGCCGCATTCATGTGGTGAGGTTATGCATCTCATACTACATAACTCTCACATGTTGCCTCCTATGGTGGATCCATATACAAACACATATTATGCATCCCATACTACATAATATGCCATGTATACTTCTTTATGCTTATGAGTGTAGTGTTCGTGCTTTGGCCAAGACGTGTTGATGACATATCGTTGAGTGTATGCTTATGAAGCTAAACTTCTAATGCAATCAAAAGAAAAGGTTGCCCGACTAACCTGTCAAGAAACTTCTCTCTGATACCAACTGTCACAACCCGCATTTTCCCTGAGGTTAAGAAGTATCAGAGTACGATAAAACACGCGTTGTGATGCCACGTCCAGTAGGGGATAACTGCTGACGCTCAGGCAACGCACTAAGATTTCAAATCACTAGTTTAGAAATAGAAGAAAACTAGTTTATTAAAAGGTCGTATCCCTCAGCACAGTGGATCAGCTAGTCCACGATAGGAAACAATATATTTGTTTGCAGCGGAAAATACTTTGATTTAGTTGATTTGACATCCTAAATGAGTATAAGGGCCCTCAAGGGACCACTTATAGTATGCACGACTCTTAAGGTGAGTATAGTATTTATATACGAAAGATATTCTTTACGCTTAAAGAAGATAGTGCTTTAGTTTTGCAAATATGATATGCATGAGGTACATATAATAGTTTAGGGTTGTAAAATACCTAACAAGCAATCTTGCATAAAACCTTCCCAGAAGCAAGTAAGCAATCCCAAGGGGCAAAAAAAAAGCAGTTTTAATTCATATCCAGCAAAATAAGTAAGCCACAAGTGGGCGTCGACAACCCGACACGAACCCACCGGTGAGTGTGCATGTCTATACAGAAAAGAAGAATAACTACCTCACCAGGTGAAAGATCTGCAACTCAGCTACCCTGGAGGCTACCAGCAAAACCCACTAAAAGGAATCAGCCGCTCTATCGGCTACAACCTGGTCCTGAGGCATTCAAGAAAGAACACCTCATCAAAGAAGAAATCAACAGAAAAGGAGCATTAGACTAATTAATAAAGAAGGGTTTACCAACCCGGCAACAAAGTGCTAACAGCAGAAGAAAGGACATGCCAGTAAGCAGAAAAAAAAATATTGTCAACAAGAATAGTAAAGGTAAATCACACCAAGTGTGAGCACAAAAGCTACCTGCTCTGCAGAAAGAATCAACCTGCAGTAGTAAAGCATCAGTATACTAGCCGGAAAAACCAAAAGCAAGCAAAGTGAGAGCTAACAATCCTAACTTTGCGGGCAAATGACCGGGGAGTAAATAATAAGGGGTTGGAGCGTGTGGCAGTACCAACACCAACAACCAGACCCCAAAATACATACTCAAGGGTGAAACACAACCGGTGGCAGCCTTAGGGTCCACACACCTAAACAAGTTTGCCCCATTGTCCACACTTAGTAGTGTCCACAGCTCAGCACACGCATTTCACCCCTCCAGAGTCCAGAAAACACCCCCTCCGGTCATAGTCCACGAGTTGGCATGCAAAAAACTAGCCGAACACCCCAACATCCCCCTTAGGAAGGAAAAAAACTCCTCTAACAGTCCTAAGGAAGCACACATCCCAAGGCTAATGACTTAGCCAAAAAAATGACCATGGCGTTGAGGGAGTGCACCACACTCAACGCCATAAGCCTAACAGTCTAGGCGTTGAGTGAGGTACACTCACTCAACGCTTTTGACTTAGCCTAATCCTCAGCTATCCCAACCCCAGCCCACTCAACGCCACTCATCCAGAGAGTTGGAAATCTATTCCAACTCTCTCCTACCCCCTTCTACCCTACCACATCAGCCTAATAATTTAGACTATAACCTAAATAAGTCCAAACTCTACTTCCAGCTACCCACTGGACACAAACCGAGAGCAAGGAAAGAGAAGAAGAGAAGTTAAGCTAAACTCTACTTCCTGAAGCCAAACATGGCTGAAACAAGAAAAAAATTGTTGAGCAAGCTATTAGGAAGCAAAATAGAGCTATAACAGGAATATTAGCAAGCAATGATTCAGATAGCAAGGGCGAAAGAGCCACTTGCCTCACCACCAGGCTCCAGCAGCAGCCTTCACTTCACGGCTCGGCACCGGCAGCAAGGCTACCTAGGGAGAAATAAAAGCCTGGAGCTTTTAGAGAAGAGGAAGAGGAGAAGACCAAAAAAAACCTAGCTCCTAATGGCGGCCCTAAATCAAGAAAAACTTACCTATGATGGAAGATCTGGACGAGAGCTAGCCGGATCCGCTTTTTTTTCCGAGCAACCCGAGCACTAGAGCCACCGGAAACCACCGGCCGAGGCTTCGGCTCCACCGCCACCTTCCTTCCGTTGGAAGCCAGCAAGCTCTCGGGAAAGGGGAGAAAAAAAATGAGGAGGAGGAGAACAGCTGGAGCTTTTAATGCAACCTCCACTTACTTATCCTACAGCTAAATAAAAATAATCTAGCATAAGCACAAGCTGGCTACATAAAATATAGCAATCGGCCACTAGCTGACACTTAAAGAAATAAAATAAGCCACACAAACCGAGCACTCAGCTGTGCCTTTGCTCATCCAGCACAGTCCAACTATAGCTGAAAGCTTATATATATATATATATATATATATATATATATATATATATATATATATATATATATATATATATATATATATATATATATATATATATATATATATATATATATATATATATAAGTACACATGCATACAAGCTAGCATCAACATGAATATAACTAATTAGCTAAACAACTTAGCCTAAAAAAACAAGGCACCAGCTCTCCAAGCTCGGCCACACAAGGCCATGCACAGCAAACGTCGAAACGACACGAAAAAAAACATATGATCTCGGATTTCGACAAAACTCGCGTCGTAGCTAAACCACCAAGCTACGAAAACAACGGCGAAGTCGAAAACAACATCCGACGATCAAAACTCGGGCTATCACTACCCGAAGCCAAAACACAAGCATTCCCTGGGGCCTCACCGAGTCACAAAACCAGACCCGACTTGTCAGGGAATCTTGCCAATAGGCTACAAACAGACCACTCAAGGAACCTAAAGAGCTAAGACCACGCTCTAACAACGGCAAAGGCCGACTACGCGTCACCGTAACGCCAAACAACGATCAAACAAAATACAGAATAATCGGGGGCGTTACACGGTCGGCCACTGCCAAACGACGGGCGGGGACAACGCCCGAGGAGGGCAAGAGGGTGAGGGACTATCGGCCGCACCCGGGCGGCACACCAGGCGCGGCCACGGCGGAGGCCGCCGAGCGCGGCCCCGACACCGGCCACTGGGCGCGGCGCCGGCCGGCCACCGGGAACGGCACCGCCTGCAAGGCGCGACGCCAATCACCGGGCGCGGCCCTGCCCACCGTGCACAGCCCCGGCCACCGGGCGCGGCTGTAATGGCCCACGTGACCGCCACAATTAATAATATCATTAACTGCATAAATATCAGAGTAAAATGGAAATTTCTATGCATTTCATAACGAGTATATAAAGCATTTACTAAGCGCCTACATAATATTTTAAATTTTTGTTACATGTCTTCATATATTTTATTAATTTAATGCATACATGAATTCATTAGTCATGCCGGGCACGGTGCGCGTCACAGTGGCGCCGGCCATCGGATCTCCCTTGATGTCCCAAGACTAGGGGCAAGGTCAGTTTTTGGTTTAGGGCCAATTGTACCTCTTACGTGAAGGTTTGACCTATATTGACCTAAAGTTGACTTTGGGCAATTTGGCCCATTTGATTGACGTAGCCTTGAGTCCATTGCTCAGTTGTCTCTCCCTTATGGTCAGGGAGGTGTTAGTGAGCTTATCTCGAGGTGAAGAG
The DNA here is from genome assembly GCA_039513925.1 of Platanthera zijinensis. NCBI lineage: Eukaryota > Viridiplantae > Streptophyta > Magnoliopsida > Asparagales > Orchidaceae > Platanthera > Platanthera zijinensis. The sequence goes on from CM077091.1 coordinate 174,217,344, forward strand.
TTCATGTGGGTGTGAATTGGCCCAGGTTGACTTGTGCATATTAGGGGTGCACTTAGCAATTTCCCTAAGTTCAAGCTGAGCTAGGATCACACTAGGGCTTTCATGCACCTCTCAAGCCCTAACCCTAACTTTAGCGGCCTAGAAGTGTGACTATCCCTCAATCATCCCTGACACAACAAATCTTTCATCCCCATCTTATCATGTTAGTATTTTCACTTTCGAATATATAATCACTGTAACATATAGAGAGAAAAAAATATACATGCATGTAAGACGCAAGCTAGATGAATGTAATTTAATTAAAAATAATTTAATTTACCTGGCGTCATAACGTCTCAATGTAGAATTTATGAGCTTTCTTGCAGCCAGGGGCGGATCCACCTTGGGACGAGTGTGGGTGACCGTCCACACTCATTTTTTTAAAAAAAATTAATAGTATTTGCCACGGTTTAAACCGTGACGATTACTCTACCCTATTTTTTTAAAAAAATACCTATATTAGTCACGGCTTAAACTATAAACCGTGGCTAATACCCTATTTTTTAAAAAATAACTATATTAGTCACAGTTTAAACTGGCTAATATCATATTCTTAAAATAATTATAGTATTAGCCACAATTTAAAGCATGGCTAATACCCTATTGTTCAAAAAAAAGTATTAGGTGTGGTTTAATAGTATGAATCAAGCAATTTTTAAGTCCGCCCACACTGAAAAAAACTTTTTGCGTCCGCCACTACTTGCAGCTGCTGTCAGATGTGATCTTCCCGGGAATTGAATCTCTTCTTTGGATTCCTCCGCTATGTGGACCTTAGTGTAAAATTTTGTAATTTGCGGAAAACGGGAAACCAGACGCAGGAACACTCATCCAATCCGAGCCCAAGTAAGTCACATGCAAACAGAAAATCAAGTATCTTGTACTATCAAAAAAATTTTACAAGGCGAGGCATGCATGGCGAGACATGATTCACCGATGTACTAGATGGAAGCAGAAAAAATACAAGGTAAGAAACTAGTCGCGCGGGCTCAAAGAATAACCGCCGGCTCTACTGCTACATTACGGAGTCCGCTGAATCCGCTAAGTCGCCAAACCGCAACATAGCCGCGCGGACTGCCCGTTATTCCACTACTGAACTCTGTCCGCTGATCTGTAAGCCGCCTAATCGCACGATCGCCTAACTGCCAGATCACGTGAACTGCTGTTGTCGAACTGAACAAGCCGGTAGAAACGGACAACTTATTAAACTGGGAAACAAGTTCCAGAAGAGAAGACCGCATGGTCGCTAGCCGCGACCTACTGCTAACCGCAGAGTTCGCATTTTCCCTGACCGAAGTCAGAACCAAGTCCTTGGCTTTCCAGCGCTATACGCACAACCTTCACGGCACAACCCAGTCAAACTCTTCAAACCGCGTGAATAGAAAATTATGTCTGCAGCAACTACCCAAGCTCACTTACTATTCATTCGGTGTGTTGTTGATGTGACAGGGGATCCTATTTATAGGCACGGAGAGAAGTGTGATCACCGCCCCAGCCGATAAGATCACAACCCTATCCCACGGCGAGTACGGAGAGTATCCGCACAACCACAGATGGCCAAACCGCCAACTGCCAAGGCCAGATAAAAATCCTATCTGCCCTGCCGCCACAGCCAAGCTAGGACTAGAACGCCACAACACAGACTCTGCGGATACAACAATAGTCCGCACACAAGCGGACTCAGCTCCAGTCCGCATACTCCGAGCTCGCAAATAAGCACAAGCTAACAGCTGCCGAGCTCGGCGAACAAAAAAAGCAGTCCGCGTAAACCGCGCGACCTCCTGGATTGAGCACACCTGGACTTGGTACAAACCGAACCAAACCCACACCACCAGCCATCCCTGGTACGAACACAGCACAAGCGGATACAAAGATAAGTCCGTACAAAGCCGGCGGACTACAGAACCAGTCTGCACAAACTGACAAACTGAGCGGATAACCATCCTATCCGCCCAGCTACCTCAGGGAATAGAATGTCAGCCACTTCTATGCCAACATGTCAATCTGCCACCCTCTGTCTGCATAGGCCGCGTGGACATACCGCCCAGGCGACCCACTTTCACTTCAAAAAATTCAACACTTAGTACGTGTTCTTTTGCAGCCTTTGGAATCGGAGGTATATTGACTAACAATAATTGTTTCCTTCAATGATTTATTCTGTGTGTTAGGGACTAAAGTAACAATATTTGAAGATGGTGTGGGGGCAGCTGATTTGGGTTCATGGACTTGTGACATCGACTGAATTAAAGTAACAAGATAATCAAATCTCACTTGACGGTAGCTTCGCAAATCACGGATATGTGTAAGAATTTTTTCCTTCTGGTTGATTAATCTCTCTTTTAATTAACATTTTTAATTCCCTCTTTTTTCTTCTTCTCCTTCTCTTTCTTAGTCTTCTCCTTCATTCTTTGACCATTCCCAAAGAAGCAAGAAGAACAAATCCAATTATAGAACATGAAGCTATCTCTTTCTTTGAAAATAATATGGTAGGTAGATATGAACAAAACTTGTAACTAAAACAACCTTTGGCAGCCCATCGACACAAACGTGGTTGAGCCATCTTATCCATTGGGACCTGGAAGTAAGTGTGCTTGAAGAACCAAACCTATAAGATAATAAACCAAATAAATGAGTTAGTACTTCACTAGTGCATCAACAAATTAAGTATTAAACATACTAAGTATTAAACATATTAAGCACTTACCACAAGAATAATGGAGCATCCTTCGAGGTAACCCAAACTGGTAGGCTCTTTTCGGGAGCATCTGAGTCTATGTAGATCCTCAAACTGCTTATGCAGAAATGCATGGGCAACTTTCGATCAATTATATCTTCTAAACTCATCTAAGTCATCAAATATTTCCAAACAGACCGGAATTCTAAGAGACTTCAGAGGAAATAGAGACCTATAGAGTAAGTACTTCACAAGTGCACTCTTTGCATTTCAATTTTGTTGGAAGCCGCATCTATATTAGCTAATTCATTAAGTTGGTTGACTAGGTCGGCTTGTGTCACATTGGAGGCCGGTGATCTTCTGAATTCATAATCATCTACCATATTGGGAAGGCTAAGTATCAGAGTCACCTCGTTCACATTCATTCTTATATAATATTATCCTAATGGAATACATCAGAGGAATATTTTGGGGGTAAGTCGGGTAGTGTGAAAAAATGCAACACCGAAGAGCTAAGTAATAACTCCCTTGAGGCCACTGAAATAACTGTCAATAAGGGCTTACTTCTTAAACGTAGAAACTGTGCATCAGGTGTTCATGTATGTCCATATTGACTGGCCTTCCATCTGCATGTATAAGTGAGGGGTGATGATGACAAATATACAAATGGATAAACCCTAAAACAATAATGATAATGATACAAAGTTAGGTCAACAAAAAGTTTGGATCCGGGATTGATCGAGCCGGAGATACAAAGAGTTAAGCCAATACAAACTTTTGATTCGGGTTGATCCAGCCGTAAATACAAAAAGTCAGGACAAAAAAAATAAACACAACCCAATAGATAATCACTAAAATCTAAAGTCAAAACCCTAAAATATGCCCTCAGATTTAAACACATAAACCTTGCAAAAGTTCTTCTATAATATGGCAATTCTTCTAACTTAAGTTCATTCTAGATACTTCCCAAACATCCTCTATAAAATGCAGCACGATTACATGTTCTAGTACTGCGTCTCCGTCTAATAATGGCAATTCTTCTATAAAATCAGAATTATTGCAGTCACAGATCAAACCTGGTTGTTGGAGTTCTAAAACCCCTAGTCCACGAGAGTCGTTCTTCCTCTACATGCTTTGCATCTCCGTCGAGTGATGATGAGTTTTCTCCGGTGAGATGTGCGGTGATTAGGGATTTCCCGGCGAGGGTTTGGGCGGAACGTTTTGAATTTCGGGAAGGGAGGGCTCGAATGAGAGATGGGCCCAGCGAGAAGAGGGGCATTTAAGCGCGGACCGTTTTTTAGGTCTGATGATCGGGGCAAAAAAAATTTCGTCGGCGGAGCCTTCCTCTTACATCGGAGTCTTGAACGGTGCCCGAGACCAATGGGAGCAGAAGGCATCGCCGGGCCAACACTTGTTGATGTGCACTGAAATTAGAGATATAAAACACTAATTTTGTGAGCATAATTTAGACTATAGAGTTTATTTATCATTATAAATTAGGATAGGTTATTATCACTGTGACATAGAATGAGACAGGGGGAGAGAATTATATTACTATATTAATTATATATTTTAATCTATATAGATATATTAGGGGTGTGATGTCTAGGTAAATAGAAGAGAATCTAGCTAGTTATCTATAGCAATCCCGGCCAAGAATGGAAATTATATTTCAATAGATTATTAAGATTAATTACCCCTCAAATATTACAAATTGGTTTTAAAATCTTCAAAATGAGCCTTAGAAATTAGAAAAGAGGGGTTGAGACTTTTATTCCCCATTTCTGATCAACTCCGTCATCTTTTTAGAGCCGTTACCGCCGTTTTGAGTTCGCGGATTTGGGGCAACTCATGGCCCGTCATCTTGCCTCCAACACCTTCCTCCAAACTCTTTTCTTTGCTTCTAGTGACTAGCTAATTAATAGGTTTATGAGTCTACGACTATAGTTGAATTTCAACAAGCAAGGTTAGACATCATTTTTCATTTTATCCGAGCAGTTTCTCCCTCATTCGGACATCATTTTTGATGTGTAAGTAATCAATATTCATTAACTTGACAAGATAAATCAACTTTTGATCCGCCCCTGCTCCTCAGACCTCTTTTATCTATCGCCAATAACCGAAGTTTCGCCGACAATAGGTTGGCTCCATACTCCATAGGTAAACCATGCATGGCAGTAACTATGAACCCTAGGGTTTAAAAATATTTCATGTTGTTTCTCTCAGTAAATCTATTTCATGTGTTGTTGAACCTGGTCATGTTGGCCCACAATGTGCTAAGCATTTCCATGAAGCGTGTAGATTTATTAGTCTGTTGGCTTGATATCTTACAGCATATAAATTGAAAGGGATGTGAAACAGAAATAATTTCAGCCATGACTCAAAGAGGCAACAGCTCTTGCATGAATTGAATGCGCGCCTCATTTTTCAACCTATATTTTTTTTAGAGCGCTATTACTTGCACATCGTAATTGGCTATGGACACTCGTACCCAAATCAAAATTAAACACTTTTAAAAGAGCATTGTTACGTGCACACCACAAGCTAAGTGCACACTCTGATCAAATCCTTCTTGCCAACAACCCGAAGTCCCGAACACCCGTATCTCGTGAATCCTAGCCCACGAACCTGGAGAGCAGACATTTTCGGTAATTAATTTTAATCTTTTAATTAACTGGAGTAATTTTGGGATAAGGGCGTTGCATTAGTGTGGAATTAGCAGGGCGACGCCGTTGATGCATTTTCGTGTTCGTTTGGTCAAGACGACCAAATTTTGAGCTTGTCGAAATTTTGAGGAGGGGAGATGACTACTCACTAAACATTCACTAGATTAAGAGCATGAAAACTTACTAATATTTATTCAAAAGTCGAAAGATACTTACAGGACAACTTGCACAAGAAGTTCTGAAAAACACAGTACACTTCTCACAAGCACTCACTATGAACTCCCAATAGAACCGTGTGTCCAGAACTGAGCTCTCGTCTCCTTATATAGAGGAGCGAGCCTTCAGCCCGGAGGCAAACAGGTACAATTATTTACATGCAGACCCTACTAATAATGCAACCCGGTACAATTATCAAATAAAAGATGCCGCATAAAGGCAACCAGGTACAATTATTTCATAAAAAATTTGAAGATTCCATTGGTGATTGAACCACCATATCTATTACAATGAGTGCTGGCTGGAGGTAGGTTAGGTAGATTTTTCATCGCTTCTTCACTGTTTTATCCGCAGTTTTTCCGTGGTGGAGGCCACGGTATTGACTACAGGGATAAAAGTGGGGAGCAGGAAAACCACCCACAAACCAGGGGCAGAAACTGGTCTTCTATGACTGTTCTACGACTGAGTAGTGTTGGCCGATGCCTCTGCTAGAGATCCTTCATCATCGGAAAGACATCCATATTTTTGGACAAAATATCTAATGCGATTGCGCTCACAAAGCTTGGTCAGCTTGTGGTCTGGATCCTTGAAGCTGAGACTCCGTGGATAAAATAACTTTATATCGTCCTGGTCTAGCCATACGCGGAAGTCCCGTGTTTCTACGGCTAGGACTTTGTTATACGGGAGGTCAACATCGTATGCTTTTTTATAACTTCTAAAAGCCCTAATTTGCTTAGGGAGGCTGCAGAGCTCTGGGCTAATAATATGTGAGCTATCGATATTGCTAGCCTGGATAACAGGCTTTTCGGTAAACCGAAAGATGTATATCTCTCTTTTATTATTTTCGAGACAATTAGGCTCGTAGCATGGGGGGATTGCCCTTATATGGGCCTCTACTCCTCCGCGAGGTGTTACATTTAGCAACTGAAATATAACTTCAGCTATTCTTGTTTCTTGGACATGTCTAACATGTCCCTGTCTAGTGAAGAGGAGACGGGTGATTAATCCTAATTCCATTAAGTTTGGGATAGTAAATTCTACTCCCAAAATGGTTACATCAGTCCATTTTGCTATGTCTATTTGCAAGCGGAGATACGAAAAATGCAATTCTTTACCCCTCATTTCTGAGTAGGTTATACATTCTATCTTGGCCCCTTGCAGAATATCTTCCTTTGAAGTGACCAGCTTTCGAAGTACCGTTTGGTAATTGCACTGACGCTCTACCTGCCTCTGTAATACTTTGGCTAAAATATTGCTTTTAACAGCTGCTAATACTGATGGATATTTTTGCCAATTTTCTTCAGCTTCTACGAGTTCCTTAGTGTACTGATTAGCGATATCTTGTAATTCTTTTATTTGATCTTTTAGATCTGCGATCTTACTTTCTGCTATGACTAGGGATGTGCGTAGCATATGATAGTCAGGGCTCTGGTTTGGCCTTAAGTTAATGCCACTGGGGATGTCTTTTTTCAAGATACTATGACTAGTATGGCTATTTAGGAAGGCAAAGTGCCCGCAGACACAGTCTACGATGTCTTTGTAATTTTTTAGTTTTTTCCCATTCCATAAGTTATCCACCAAGCACTGCTGGAGCGATGTGATCTGGTGGCTAGTTCGGAAACGAAGGTTGTTATTTGCTGGGAAGGTTGGCAGTACGTATGGTCCAAATGTAATCTGGTTGTTTTGCGCCATCTGCAAACAATAAAGAATTTAGTTAAAGGTTTTTAAGGGCTACCTGGAGTGTTGCTACTGGAGCTATCACCAGGGGTGAGATTTGCTATTTCTCGTGCGAGCATGTCGCGGAGAGTGGTAATAAATCATTTAATGTCTGCTACTTCTCTAGATAGATTTCTATATACTGGGTGTAATATTTGTGGGCTCTGTTCAAAATATTCTAATATCCTTAGATAACGCCTATTTTCTGCATATAGTATACGGAGTTTTTCGTTATCGTCCATTAATTATGCGGGATAATTGGTCGGCCAATTTATTATCAGTACCTTTGATATGCTCAAACAAGACTTTGTAATTTTTATTCAAGATATGGTCCATGAAATTGGTCCATCGTTTATAGCTAATTTTCTTTTTATTTCTATTTTGGTAAAATTTAACTATTGCTTCACAATCTGTTCTTACTAATACTTCGCTCTTGTTAATGATGAACAGGCGAAGAAAGGCATCTAATTCATGGCAGACTGCTAGGATTTCTTGATCAATGCTACTGGCGGAGCCTTTTTCTTTAAAATTTCCACTACTATATCTACATATTTGTTCTTCATTTTTTCCTGTATATTTATGGGGTTTGCATTTTAGGACGGCTCCCCACCCGGTTTCACATCCATCTGTTTTGATTATTAAGTATTCAGTATCCAATGGTAATCGTAAATCTGATAGAGACCTTACCGTTTCTTTTATTTTCTCTATTTGTTTCATATCCTCATTATTAAATGTCTTTTGCGTGCTCGTTATCTTACTGTATAGTGGGCCTGCTAGTTTTCCTAAATTTTTAATGAATGGCCTTGCATAATTTACCAAGCTAAGGAATTGTTGTAGATGCTTACTAGTTGTAATAGGTGGAAATTCTAGAACCTTTTTACTTATGTGCTCTTGAAGTTTGATTTTTCCCTGTCCTAGAATTACTCCAAGGAATTCTATATTTTTTCTAAAAAATTGGGCCTAGGAAATGACAAAAAAAGATGAGGTCAGCTATAGTTTTTAAAGTTCCAATGTTTTTTCTTTCTTTTTTCTCAAACCAACCCGATAACCAGAGAGAGAAAGCGATAGGCGAAGAAACACTCTTCACCTGAAGCTTTCCTACCACGGATTTGTGAGCCCCGGTGCTCGTTTTTCTCGACGGAGCCTATGTTTGAAAAGCCCTCATCGCTCTTCGCGTGAGTGGTAAGTATTTTTTGTTTCGTGAAGATTTAGCGTTAGGGTAAGCAGCCCTAACCGCTGCTTCTTGTCAAAATTTCCCAGGTTTTCTTGCCGAGCTTTAGTTTGGGCCGATTCTCGACGTGGAGGGCTTGTAAGGCCAAAGTCCTGGTGGAAAGGTTCAGGCATGTGGTGGTTTGATTCCCCCTTGCATGTCTTTCTTTGAACTTTTTTTCCTATAAATCTACTTGTAGAAATATTTGTTTAGTCTAAATTATGTGAAGGAAATTCCATGCAGAGTGGTTTGATTAGATTTCTTCTTAATTGCTTTCATTATGAGGTTTATGGTTTCCTATATCATCAAATTTCTTTTTTCCCTTCCCAATAGTTAGCAATGTATCAAAATGCACTACATTTGCTACCCCTTGGATGTCCTCTGTGTTTATTGCATTCTGCCCAAAATTTGACTGCATCATCCAAAATTCGACTGCATGAATCTGACTAAGTCCAAATTCGGCTACATCATCCAAATTCCACAGCATCATTCAAATTTGACTATATGAATATGGCTAAGTCTAAATTCGTCTGTATCATCCAAATTTTGACTGCATAAATCTAGCTAAGTTCAAATTCGACTGTATGAATCTGGCTAAGTCCAAATTTGACTGCATCATCCAAATTCGACTGCATGAATCTGGCTAAGTCCGAATTCGACTGCATCATCCAATTTTGACGGCATGAACCTGGCTAAGTCCGAATTCGACTGCATCATCCAATTTTGACTGCATGAACCTGGCTAAGTCCGAATTCGACTGCATCATCCAATTTTGACTGCATGAACCTGGCTAAGTCCGAATTCGACTGCATTATCCAAAAATCAACTCCATGGATCTGACTAAGCCCAAATTCGATTGCATGACTAAAAGTTGACTGCATAAGTCAAAATCTGCGTAAGTCTAAATTCAGCTGAATAGTTCAATTCAACTGCATAATTAAATTCGACTGTATAGTAAAATTCGACTGTATAGTAAATTCGGCTGCATAGTTCAATTTAATGATAATATGTGAGTATGTTTCTACTTAGGAACACATGTGTTGTTCTTTTCCAAATTTTAGAAATTTGGTGGTCAGTTGGTGTGAATGAGAAAGATGTCACCACCACGGTACCTATTTTTATGTTTTGATAATTGGTTAGACCGTGGGTATTAGTGGACTATACCATCGCCATAGTGTCTGTTTGTGAAGCATTACACCAGGTGACTTGGTTTTGGACCGTTTAGTTGTGTTGGAAAGATAGTCACCACCACAGTGCATGTTTGACATGATTTGGGTTGTTGGTTGTGTTTGAATATGAGTCACCACCTCAGTGTCAAATTATGAACGGTGATAATAATGATCTTTCTCGAGCTGATCAGTCTCAAGTATGTGTGTGTGTGTGTGCATATAATTATAAGTTATATCTTATTGCACTTAGTGCCAGCTTTTCTTTTGATTATACTCACTGTTGATATGACTTTTAATTTTTTTAGCTGTCATTTGTTCTTTTCTTACTAATGTGTTCTTTTTTCTTTGAGCAACTACAGTTGTCCCCTGTATGACATAACATCATGTCGCGTATTTTCTTTTACTCTGATAACATGAAAATGTTGAGAAAATACATGCCATGACAGTGAACCTAGAATCCAATCTGATTTCATAATTGATTTCTTGTGGATTCAAGGCTAGAGGAAAACTAAAATTGTTCTTTTTTTATTCTCGGATGGATATTAGTGTTCCACCTTTATTTGAAGCATTCTTCCTCCTGAAATATTGAGGGATGGCCTGCTCCTTCAGCAAAGAAAAAAATCATAAATTTTTTCTATTGTTTAATTATTAATTTGATCAGCCAATAAAATTTGATAATGTACACATATTAATGATGTGAAGTTGTGAACAAAGCCAAACATTATGTACGGATAATAAAATTTTATTTTAATATAAATATACATAAACCAGAGTTCACTTAACTATGAGTCTATGACTATAGTTGGATCCATTAATTTAACATTTATTTAATTAATGTGTTAGCTTTATATTAAATAAGATATTAACACATGTAATATTTTATCAATACTTAAATCATGTATGTTTACAGAGTACTAAATGGGGGAAAGATGTTTTTGATGAAAAATTCAAGATATCAATTATGTCCTCATTTTTGTATTTTAATGACTTTATATATATTATAATCGATTTTAAAAATTTTTAATTACAACGATTATTTAAGTAATTACAGTATCCCAAAATTAAAAAATAATGATGAAAATTCATTAAAATCCAAAAAAAATAGTCGAGCTCCCACACCTACTATGATAGACTATCATTAGACATGTTAGTGGTCTATTCGAGGAAGTTTGTCATTAAGCATATTAGCGGGTAGTTATCATTGAATCAGAATTAATTAATATTATATTTATTTTAACCTGCATTAAATAATTGATAGAGGTGGAGCCTCAAACCTATCACAGTCAAGATACCGTCGCTATTGGTTGTGTGGGCGAATCCCCCATTTCTGTCACTCATACTATAATAAAATAAATGTAAATAAACCATTATTTAATGTTAGATATTTAATTATATGTCCGCACGCGTGTTAGCCCGACTCGGAATAGGTTTCGGGTTCGTGTCATTCTAGGGTTAGACTCTACGCTGGAAGTACTATAAATACCCATTCCATACTTAGATGAGGTATTCGTAGAATACTTTGAGCGGAGCTCTAACATTCTCAAAGTACACCGCCTTAGGGTTTCCGCTCGTTTTTCTGCGCTCTGCGATTTCAGCCGCCGTGGCTACCCGTTTTTGTGCTTCCGCCGTGCGCCGCTCCCGTGCGATCCCTCCATCGCCTCTCCCGATCGAGTAGGAGGAAGCAGATCGCGTTTTGGCCGCTGCTCCGATCGATCTTCCCGATTCCGCCGTCGGGCGAGTTCCCGTCCACCGCTATCGTTTTTCCATCGCGACTCCGCTGCCCGTTCGGCGTTTTCCCGACCACGCAGTGCGTTTCTGGCCGCCTCTCCAAATCTAGTAGGAGGAAGCAGATCTCAGATCCGATCGTCGCTGGAGAACTTCGTCTCCTCGCGATCTTCTTCCTCACGGCGGATCTAGATCTGTCGGATCTGTCGATTGCTGGAAAGATCGCAAGGATTGCTGGGATTCTCATATCGGTGGTTACTCTTCAGCGCCTGCCGATCACAGGAGGAAGACATCAAACCGCTGCTATCAGGAAATTAGTACTATTCTAGACTGCAGATCTGGTTCTCTTGCCGTCTGCAAGGATCACCACAAATCTTGTTCCTTGCCAGATCTGTTGTTCCTTACTCGATCTCTGGCTTGATCAATACAACAAAAGGTTTAGAAGAACTGCATCCAATATATTTTCATTCTTGAGATCCGTGAAGATTGTGGAGTTCTGTTCCAGCAATTCTCTGCTTGGAGGTTTCTTCCACTTGGAGATTGTGTTGCCTCAAACTAAAGTTGAGAACTTTGAAGGAGTTCTTTGTTATGCTTCTGTGGATGTCTTGTGTTTGGACATAGCTTAGCCGGAGAAGAACAAAGCAAATTCTATAGTGCTGAATTGGATCCGAAGACCCATTCTCGTCTCATACGGCTCAGGTGACTTTGTTCAAGAATTTTTTTTAAATTCCTGTTTGAATCTAGAAATATGTCGAAGAAAAGTGCGCTCGACACCGTCAAGCTGCAGTCGTTCGACGCCTCCGATTTCCTTAGTTGGAAGATTCAAGTCCAACTAGGGATGAAGGAACGCGAGATCTTCTACACTGTTCAGAGTGACTTCGCTTCTACGGTCGAGGACGTGGACGAGTACCAGTGGAACAAAGATGAAGACTTCTGCAGGGATTATCTGTTGAATTCCCTGAATCCCCGTCTCGCGTTGACCTACCATACTTACAAGACTGCAAAGGAGATATGGGATCGTCTGAACGCGCACTTTCAGAAGGAGGAAGGACTGTCCAAGTCGCTCATCGGAGAGACGTTCTTCAACTTCAGATTCAAAGCGAACGTGCCTATCACTTCTCAACTATTAGAACTGATCAACCTGCGTCAAAAGCTAGATGATGATCATTCGAAGATGGACGACAGCCTCTTTGTATACATGATTCTGAGTAAGCTACCTTCTGAGTGGCTCTTTTTCAAGACTGAAATGCACAGACTGAAAGAGAAGATCAGTTTGGATGAACTCAAAAGGTTCATCCACATTGAGGATCAGAACATGGCTGGGAAAAGCTCGGAGCAAGTTGCTCAGCCCTCACAGGCTGTCAACTTCATTTCGAAACCTAGCAAGTCCCATCGGAAGCCACCAGCGCCCAAAGGTGAAGCCTCTGCACAGTTGGCGCCTAAAAAGCCCTCCTTTAAAAAGAAGAGGGGCAAGTGCCACAACTGCGGCAAGTGGGGACACTGGGCGGCTGACTGCAAGGCCCCGAAGAAAAAGCAGGAGGGAGCTCCACAAAATGTAGCGAACATGCTGACAGATGCCTCAGATCCCAAATCCTTTGTGGGTATGATCGGGAGCAGTCACCGCAGCTCGTCTTCTGAGTGGTGGCTCGATAGCGGTGCTACCTGTCATGTGACGAATGACAGAGGTCTACTAGCTGACGTCCAGGTGGTCCAGGAGAAGGTGGAAAACTGCAATGGAGGAGAGACTCAGGTGACCCATGCAGGGACAGCCGAGCTGGTCCTCTCATCAGGTAAAATTTTATTTTTGCTTAATGTAAAAGTAGTTCCAAATTTAACCAAGAACTTGATTTCCATTAGTCTATTAGATAAGGCTGGGATGACCTTCACAACTCAAAACGGTAGAATGACCTTAGCAGTCAATTCACATTATTTTGGGTGTGCGTACCTGATCAACGGAATGTATAGACTTAGCTTAAACAATGATAGCATTCACCAAATTAGTTCGAACCTTATTGATCCTAAGTTGTTACATAACAGACTTGGACATGTAAACTATAGGAAAATGCTAGAGTTAGCTAAGAGTCATAACATCCCCTTAGATCTGTCGATTCGATTTGACAAGTGTGAGGTGTGTGCTCAGACCAAAATCACTAGAAAACCTTTCAGATCGGTTTCTAGGAGCACGAAACTTCTTGAATTGATACATTCAGACCTCTGTGATTTTCGTAGTCACGTCACTAGAGGGGGAAGGAAGTATCTGATTACGTTCATAGACGATTTTTCAAGATTTTGTCATGTATATCTGTTGAAATCGAAAGACGAAGCCTTTGAGACGTTTAAGACCTTCAAGTCTCGTGTGGAAAATCAGTTAAACCTGAAAATTAAGAGATTTAGAAGTGATCGAGGAGGAGAATACACTGTTACTGGGTTCAAGGAATTCTGTGCCTCTGAGGGAATAATCCTTGAAACAACAGCTCCTTACTCACCCCAGTCGAATGGTGTTGCCGAGCGTAAGAATAGAACTTTAACAGAGATGTTGAACTCTATGCTTCTAACAGCTGGCATGCCTAATTCCTTTTGGGGAGAAGCAGTTCGTGCTGCAAATCACATTCTGAATAGAGTGCCTCATTCTCAGCTCACCTCTACCCCGTATGAGCTGTGGCACGGTCATCCTTGTAGATATGATACTCTAAAGACTTGGGGTTGTATTGCCTATGTGCGCATACAAGACCTTAAGAGGCCTAAGGTGGGACCTAGAACAACGACGTGCGTCTATCTAGGTAGTGCAGAAGATAGTGCAGCTGACAGATTTCTCGATCTATCCACGAATACCGTGATAGAGTCTAGAGATGCTATATTCTTTGAAGATAAATTTGTCAAGGATCATGGTTTATCTGTCTCTGGGTCTAATGATATGATTTCAGAATCTATCGTAGAACCTGAAGCTGGCCCCTCTGGCACTGCTCCCCAACCTCTGGAGGTGGAACCTGTTCCACTTAGAGCGTCTACAAGAGAGAGAATCCCTAAGAACTTTGGTGAGAACTTCGTCACCTATCACTTAGAGGATGATCCATTCTCCTACCAGGAAGCAATGAGATCTAGAGATTCGTTGATGTGGGCAGAAGCCATTGATGATGAGATGGACTCGCTGCTACATAACAATACTTGGCATCTAGTTGACTTGCCGAAAGGCGCTAAAGTCCTAGGATGCAAGTGGGTGTTGAAGAAGAAACTGCATAGTGATGGGTCTATAGCCAGGTACAAAGCGCGTCTCGTAGCTAAAGGTTATAAACAACAGGGGGGAATAGACTATTTTGATGTTTATTCACCTGTGTGTCACCTATCGACTATTAGGATTCTTCTAGCCTTAGCGTCTATCTACATGGCACAACCTGAAGGTTATGTGCAGAAAGATCAACAAGATAAAGTGTGCAAACTGGATAAATCAATCTATGGGCTTAAGCAAGCGCCTAAGATGTGGCACATGAAGTTTGACCAGGTGGTAAAGAGCCTCGGATTTCAGTCCAGTCTCTCAGATAAATGCCTTTATCACCGCTCATTGTCGAATCAGACAGTCATCATATGCTTATATGTAGATGACATGTTGATTTTGGGGTCTAATCTTGCTGCAGTTAGGGATATTAAATCCACTCTAGCAGAAGCTTTTGACATGAAGGACCTCGGTCCTGTAGATACCCTGTTAGGTATGAAGGTCAGAGTTGACAAGGGTCGAGTTACTCTTAGTCAGGCTCATTATATTGAGCAACTTCTTTCTACCTGGGGATATGATAGTTGTAGGCCGGCTGAGACACCATTTGATCATAATGTCAAGTTGAGTCCTAATGAAGAGACCAGCATTGATCAAGTTAAATATTCCAAAATAATTGGTAGTCTCATGTACGCCACAAGTTGTACAAGACCAGACATTGCTTTTTCGGTTAGCATGCTGAGCCGTTTTACCAGTAATCCAGGCAAAGAGCATTGGGAAGCCCTAGACAGGCTGTTAAGATACCTAAAAGGTACTAAAGATCATGCTCTGTGTTACACTGGTTACCCACCTACTGTGGAAGGACATTCTGATGCCTCATGGTGTTCAGAAGCCGGGAACAGCAAGTCTACCAGTGGATATATATTCACCTTGGGTGGAGCTGCTATCACTTGGAAATCCAAAAGACAGACCTGTATAGCATTGTCGTCTATGGAAGCCGAGTTGTTTGCCTTAGCCTTGGCCGGTGAAGAGGCAGATTGGATCAGGAACTTGATTCTAGACATTTCCTTGTCTAAGCTACAAGTCAACTCGTTGAGCTTGTACTGTGATAATCAAGCAGCAGTTCAAGTCGTTAAGAATGCCCTCTATAATACTAAGAGGAGACATGTACGACTGAGACATGCCTTACTGAATTATCTGAAAGAACAAGGAATTATCACTTTGATTGATGTACGTTCAAAGGATAACCTGGCTGATCCATTGACGAAAGGAATGCCCAAAGACCGACTAATCAAAACAGTGGGGGAAATGGGACTAAAGGCGATTTAGTTCAGCCTTCTGTCCAAATGTTTTGACTAGTCTGATTTCCTTTGTCAAAGCAAGCATGTTGTGCTCCGTTGATGCTCTTGGTTGCTGAGTTCGGATCTGGTAAGTTGTTTCATTCCAAATTTGATGCTAACAACTTCACCTGGATTCGGCTTTGCCTTGGAGGAGAGTGTTATTCCAAACTTGATAACACAATCTGACTTGGTCTTGACTCTTCTTCTGGAGATTGGTTCCATTCCAAACTTGATGAGTTCCAATTAACTTTAGAAGGGCAGTAACCGTGACATTTCATATAGGATCACAGATATAGCTGCGGTGTCCAGAAGTCTGAGATCGTTTCGGTTGAAACAGATATCAGGTTCTGAGGTAAAACTATAATACTCTGTGAACGTGTCCTCCCAGCCAATTAAAATGATTAATACTAAGTTCTTTTTGTAGAACTAGATATTTGCAAATTTGCAAAGGATAGAATTCATTCTGAAATGAAATTCTGTGTTGAAATTGCAGGAGCTGCTGGGATAGGAGGAGCACTGGTTGACTGGAATCCGGATCAGGATGATCTCTTGGATGATGAGTTTTAGAGCATTATTAGTTTCTCTTTTGCTACTTCTGTTTAGAGCACTGTTTAGCTCTTCTTTTATGCACTGTTTTGTTTGGACTTTCTAGCTCTCTGTTGATTTGTGACGCCAGGCATATAAGGCCTGTGTCTTGTTGTACCTGAGACTATTTTTGTGTTGCAGCTGAGTTTTGTTTACTTATGCGTGCATACTATTCTGTGATTAAGTCTAATTTTTGTTTGAAACAGGTGCTGGACACGGTTGTGTATGATTCACATTTTGGTTGAACTTTGCACAAACCACCCTCTATCCGAAGTCTGGGTACACGGCGGACATAGGAGGAGATTGTTAGATATTTAATTATATGTCCGCACGCGTGTTAGCCCGACTCGGAATAGGTTTCGGGTTCGTGTCATTCTAGGGTTAGGCTCTACGCTGGAAGTACTATAAATACCCATTCCATACATAGATGAGGTATTCGTAGAATACTTTGAGCGGAGCTCTAACATTTAATCGCAAGTGTGGTTAGGTTTGGTCGCTAGTGTTGTCCTCACAATACTGGATCACTGCTCGATGTATATTCTGTGTAATATGTGTCATTTTGTAGGGGGTATGGAGTATTGGATAAACACTGTGCTTATATTATAGTTGGACCATGTGCACAACTACTAGCCATTCAATTCTTGAGTTGATCCTACAATAATAATAAATAAATCAGAGCCATTCAATTTCATTTTTCGCCAACCCGTCCGAATGTTTGTTTGTTTTTAATATACAAAACTAGCGTAAAATACTCAAGCTGAGCCGTCGAGTGTCCATTGAGGGGGCACCATGATACTCTAGCTTGCTTTAGTGACAGATGGATGGAACAATGTAAAATTTTTTGACAGTTGTTATTCGCAAATCATAAATATCTATCGACATATCAAAATTTTCATGTTTATTCACAAACCAACTTTAAGCTTTAGTAATTGATGTCTTTTTATTTTGAGCAAGACCCGACAACAAAGGAACTTCTCCAATAACCTTTTGATCCTATGCCGACGACTTCATCCCAACAATTTGAAGTGAATTTCACCATTTTTGTCTCTGGTATTGGCTAAAAAGGTTGAAAAAGATGTTCCTTCATTATCGGACATTACTTATGAGAAGAAAACAGCTAAAGTTTAAAGTTGGTCTGCGAATAGATATTTATAAACATGAAAAAATTAATTTATGGATAAACATTTATGATTTGCGAATAACAATCACATTTTTTTATTATATCAAAAAATGAAATTATTTAACCTACTCGATATATAAAAGATGAATCAATTTCAATCATAGAGTTGATAATATCCATTTGACTCAATAGAGGAAAAAATTATTCGTGTGTAATGCACCAAAATTTGTCTAGCGGGATATGACATCACACTGTTGCGTTCTGCAAGCATGATTTTTTACGCGTGACTGATCAAAAATACTATCCTATTTCAGCACGACTATATTACGCCTATATTTTTGCAGTCCATTTTTACCGCTGGATCGCAAATCAGATGATTGTATTTAATCCCACATGATCATCTTGAATACGCTGCCATTGAGGGGAGAAATAATTTTCCAAATGGAGAGCATCTTAATTTTTGAGCGAGCCAAATAATGTGACAGCTAATATTGAGGGGAGAAATATTTTGATGTGTTACTCCCACTTTTCTTTGTGTGTGATTCATACAGTCGTTCAAAATGTGCGGGGGGGAAAAAAAAAAGTACGGTGCAACGAGTCAAAACTAAAACGCTAATAACAATCACCAAATAATATCATATTTCGATCAAACAATTTTTTTTGCAGGAAACCCACAAAATTTTTTTCGTGGATTGAGGGCCGGTGCAGCGGTGCCAGTGGATTGGAACAGTAATTGGGAATTGAAATTGGTCGAACTTGGCCGAGGGTTTCCCGGAGGCGCGCAGCCGGAGAAGACGAGAGATCGAAAGTGAAGGAAAGGAGAGGAGCAGCAGTTCCGCATCCCTTTCTTCGGCTCCGATGGGTTACAACCGATCGAGGCGGTCGAAGCAGGACGGCCCTTCTC
Organism: Platanthera zijinensis; assembly: GCA_039513925.1. Taxonomy (NCBI): domain Eukaryota; kingdom Viridiplantae; phylum Streptophyta; class Magnoliopsida; order Asparagales; family Orchidaceae; genus Platanthera; species Platanthera zijinensis. The sequence continues at coordinate 174,235,913 of CM077091.1, forward strand.
GCCAAACCCTATCCAGCCGCAAACTCGAATCTCAGCTGTAATCTCTTCATCTTTGCTTAAAATGTTTTTTTTAATTCGGTTTCCATTTTGAATTACTTATATAATGATGAAATTAAAACTTCATATCTGTAAAAAAATTCCTTGTTAATACTTTATTCTCTTGTAATGTGATTCAGAGACGACGATCGCGATACATCACTGCCAATCCTGGAAGGTGCGAATATTCATATTTTCATAGTTTGCTCCTGTATTTTTCTTACTGATTATGCCCTTAATTCAGTAGAAATTCCCAATTATTATTTAGTTTTGACTTGCAATCTGCTATGATGGTGGTGACGTTAAGCTTAAAAAATTAAATTTAATCAGTGTTGCTGCCAAGTTTGAGAAAGAAGCGTGCCTTTTTGCTAATCAGTGCACAACTTGCGTCTATAGTTCAAACGGACTAGAGATAAATTGAATCATGTATTAAAAAATCAATAAAATAAAACTATCTACAACAAAGGACATGTTGTTAGTAATGGTGGAGAAGAATCTAGTAACTGCTCTGCTACTACTGCGACATAGAAGAATATCATAAGGGAGATGCGCTACTGCAAAGGGAGAGAGTGGATCTGCATGTCTCATCTACGAAGAAGCAATTGGGGAAGCCTTAGTATGTCGTCAATCAAGAGAGAGAAGAAAAATAAGCTAAAGATAATGGAAGAAGAAGTTGTTGTGGAAGATGAAGTCTCTGTCTTCATCGGAGGTTGCGGTTGAGGGAAGAAGTTTCCTGCAAAAGAAGGAAGAAGCCTGCGGTAGAAGTTATTTTGGAAGCTAAAACAAAGACGAAGGATAGGTGTGAAGTTGTTCTTGAAGCTCTTGCGGAAGTGGGGAAAAATCACCGACGAAATTGTCGAGAAAGCTAGAATGGAGACGAAGGCTGAAGTCGAATCTCATTATTATGTTGAAGCCACTACGTCGTATTCACGGGAAGAACAAAGCCCAAAACACAACTTTTCACTCTTTTTCAAAACTAGGTTTATAAGAGTTCAATGCCGCTATTTATAAAAATATTTTGGTTTCGGGAACAAGTCAGGAAAAATTTGAAAAAATATACATTACAAGTTAAATCAAAACTACACAATCAATTCGCTATATCAAAATATTGTTATCAACATATCCTATTTGATAGAATGATTTCTTGATTTGACTTCCCGCTGCGCTGCACACATGGGCATGATGTTCGCATTGAGATGCCATGCATCATGTGTTCTAAGTGTAGTTGACACATTTTGTACAACTATGCACCCAAGTCTTCATAATTCATTGGGTCATGCATTTACCTCTTGGCATCTTAGCTTGTAATTAGTATGATCTTTCAACGGTATCAATCATATGAGCTTATAATGAATCTATGAGGAGAGACAACATGCTTTTAATTTTGTTGGAAATCCTTCAAATAATCTAATCGGCACCAAAGACAGTATTTAATGGAATGACAGAAGAATTCAGGAAACTACTTCTTTTCATAGTGCCAGCGATGTTTATTTTTCTAAATATTTTACATAATTTTATGCATTAAAGAACCCGATCGTAAGATCAATTCTAAGATTTTTTTTATAATTATTTTTGAAAGGAAGTTTCTTAATCAGATGACTGCTCTTCTCTCCCTGCAGAGGACAAAAATGAGGAGCTGCCGCCTCCAATAATTCAGCTTGCTATGTGGGTATGTGTCATGTAAATTTATGGCGGTGTTTGCATCTCTATCCGAATTATAACTGGCTTGTCTTTCACATTTCAGGATTTTGGCCATTGTGATGTAAAAAAATGCACAGGACGCAAACTCGCAAGATTTGGCTTCTTGAAGGATAGTGCTTGGTCCTGTATAAAATGCAATTTATTTTTTCTAAACATGTGTGTTTTGTGTCAATTTCTAGAGCTTTTCCTAGCATTTTTCATTTTTCTCTGTTCTTTTCTGAAATTAAATCTTTCAACCAAATTGTTTTTGTTGTCATCTTTAAAATATGCCTTGTATCTGGACGAACTGGAAGCAGGTACTTTATTTGTTTAAGCACGCTAGAATTCTTTTTCCTTAAATTTTGTTTATAATATGTGAGATTCAAATATCTACATTGAATCAATTTTGCAGAATTCATTTTTGTTTGTTGAAGCTAATTATTAATGTTAGTATATGGAATAATATACTTGGATAGGCTGTCTTCTTCCCTTAGGCATATTTTATTCAAACAATGGTATCTACTGTTACGGCCATACATCCACCCGAATACACTGTCACGCGGGAGTTATGGAGCGAATATTGTTGCCTCCATGATAGTTTCATATAATATTGATTTAATTAATTATATTAATTAAAATATTGCTCATGTGTGTGCCCTCCCCCATCTATATAGCGATGGGGGTGGGGGGAGGGGGTATTTGTGTTTGGCGATTTTTTTGGCTACGAGTATTGTGGGCTCTCATTAGAGAGAAGGTCTTTGGAGAACCCAACCTCCAAGAGTTGGCGGGAGCTTGTCTTCCGATTGTATTTCACCCGTATTTAATGTGTAATGCAATGTTGTTATTAAGCAATTTATCTTCATTCCTCTCTTAAACCCTAGATGTTTCTTCATCGGTAACATCTACTTTTTCTCTTTAAGAGGAATGATTCAGCTTGCATGAAGTCTAAAGGCACATATCAGTGACAGTGAATATATTTATTGAGCACATTATATGGTTAGCGAGTGTCACTATTTGTGTAGAGCACAATAGACTCTGATGACTAACACATGTCTAGCAATTTACAGGATTTGCGAGTGAATAGCGCATTTCGTGGCATTGCTTTGAGGTATTGAACAATATAAAAAATTATCTTTTTTTTTTCTTTAAATTACTGTGATATTTGATATGTATTGTTTGTGAAATTTAAATAGAAATTTGTATTACTTTTTAAATCATTGTTTGGTCAGTGATATTTTCTTTAGCTCTTTATGTTCTTAAAAATTGTTCATTGCCATGTAATCTTTTATCAGTCATAGTAGACATCTAGTTTGTATTTTTCTTGTGTTATGGCAATTTCTTTTCCCAAAATGTAGTTAATGTTTGAAACCAAGGCACAATAAACTTACTTTACCTTCTTTAGCTTTATGTTGTGTCTGCAGCCCTGTAGGGACGCAGTGTGTTTCGAAGGAAGACCTTTCGCTTATTAAATCCAAAGGATTGGCAGTGGTGGATTGCTCATGGGCACGGCTGAAAGATGTTCCTTTTGTGAAACTTCGTTGCCCTGCACCTCGTCTTTGTAAGTTTATCATTTTAAGGCCACTAATATCTTCAATTGAGGTATTTTAGGCAGAATTTTTGCAATCAAAGTATGCAATTTATTTATATCTGCCTTGTAAAATCTGAAGAATATTGCTATACAAAACTCAGTTTGTAGCATTTAGTATGCAACAATTAAACATCCACCCCTTTTAAGTGATGTAATACAAACTTACCCAATATTTGGAGTAACAATTTGTCTACTGAATGGTACTCATTTGTTCCATCTGAAGTTAAAATTTACATAGGAACTTTTAGTTGTGGTGTACATATTAATTTATATTAAGAAATGTGAAAATGTGCGTTTCTCATAAAAATAATATATGCACTGAAGTCAACCCTGCAAAAACTAGTATATCATGTTTTGACAAACAATTCTTAATTTCGTTCAAGTTTTTTGTGTCTTTTTTGTTCAACAAGTACTGTGTAAATGCTTGTTAGAGGGAGGTAAAGAACACAATAATAACAATGATTTGTATCATCAACAAGCACATGTGTGTTAATGCTTGTAAGAGAGAGGTAAAGAACACAATAATAGCACTGATTTGTTTCATCCACAAGCACTGAAGCACACCAATGCTCCTTAAATAACGAATAAATAAACTAAATTGAATTAATCTCCTAGATGTGAAACAAGTAGAGTCTGCACTTTTGATAAATTTTGTTGGAGAGGCTTTGGTCATATATAGAAACACTAGCTTGCGGCACGATCCCTTTGTGATTTCTTCCTTCAAGACCTCCATTACCAAACACAACTTGATCTCCTAAAGAGTTTTTTTCATCCTTTGCTGTGTTATTCATATTTGAATGCTGCATAAGTTTCTTCACGAGTCCATGCTAGGTTAGAACAACAAACTTCTTGGTTTTCCAAATCCCAAAACTCTTTGAAACATCAAATTTTATACCCACCGTATTCTGCAATAGAAGTTTGCACCAATTGGTTAGGACAATTCCAGTTTGAATTTGAATGCACCTGCTAGCACACGACATAGTAGGAGTAAAACCGGAGTTAATGCACACCATGAGATGCCTGGATTTCCCTAGTCCCTACCTCTGCACTTGAGGAGAAAAATCTGATCCACTAAGGCGTAAAATTTTTGAATGGTATGCAAATAAGTGACACCCAGCAGACCTTCAAAAATTAAGTACAACAAAAAATCACAAGACCTCCCAAACCCGTGGATCTAGTTTTATTTTATAGTTTTGTTGATGTTTTGCTATTGATGATGATTGCAGAATACCAAATGATCTAAACTAGCTCTCAAATTGAGGTTTTGTCTGTTAGATATGGTTTACATAGAATTAGCTTAGTCACCTCAAGTGTTAGGATCACTCTCTCTTGTACATATATATATATATTACCTTTGTTCATAGTAATTAGATATTAAAATCCCTAATTCCTCATGGTATCAGAGCTAGGTTTAGATTACTCTAAACCCGGTGAAGCCTCTCTCCAAGCATATTGGGGTGGATGCTTTCTTCCTACGTGAGCACTATGGTCGTGGCACCCTTGCTCCTTCCTTTGTTCCTTCCGAGCAGCAGATTGCAGATTTGATGACAATGTCGCAGACGAGGACCCAACATGCCTATCTACTGTCCAAACTCTCGGTGTATGATCCCTCGTGAGTTTGTGAGGGGGTGTTAGACATGGTGTACATAGAGTTAGCTTAGAGTCACCTCGGGTGTGAGAATCACCCTCTCTTGTACATGTATATATATTACCTTTGTTCATGGTGAATAGATATTAAAATCCATAATTCCTATCACTCTCAACCAAATCGTTGTCATCCTTCCCAAATGATGTCAATCATAACACTTAGTTGTCTGCATCCTCGACGTTGTGGGAGTTGCCTCTTGGAACCACCATCCACCTGCAATAACCTCTTAGTTGTGGGAGTTGCCTCATGAAAACACCACCCACCTGCATTAACCCCTCAGATGTACTGTTATTCGACTTGAACTGTCTTTCTGTCTTTTGTTGTGCTGTCACTTGTATTTGTTGTTGATACGACCCGAGCTGCTCGCAGGGCTATCTCACCCAGGATCCATAGTCGGTCGCACCAGGCCCGCGGGCCATACACCCCAACCCGTCTCCAATGCGGGACCCAGGCTTCTCACTTGACGGATCCATAGCTGGGCGCCACGTGGCGGGTTGTTGAGACGGGGGCTTGATCCCGAGCTGCTCGCAGGGCTATCTCACCTAGGATCCATAGTCGGTCGCACCAGGCCCGCGGGCCATACACCCAACCCGTCTCCAATGCGGGACCCAGGCTGCTCACTTGACAGATCCATAGTTGGGCGCCACGTGGCGGGTTGTTGAGGCGGGGGCTTGATCCCCCAACCTCCTAGATAAGACTCGCTTCCGCACAGTCTGCTCACCAACTGAGCTGCACTTTTATGATAAGACCCGAGCTGCTCGCAGGGCTATCTCACCCAGGATCCATAGTCGGTCGCACCAGGCCCGCGAGCCATACACCCCAACCCGTCTCCATTGCGGGACCCAGGCTGCTCACTTGACGGATCCATAGCTGGGCGCCACGTGATTGGTTGTTGAGGCGGGGGCTTGATCCCCCAACCTCCTAGATAAGACTCGTTTCCGCAGAGTATGCACAGCTAGGAGGCTAACCGCTTCCCCTCTCACGTGGCGGGTTGTTGAAGCGAGTCTTATCTTGGAGGTTGGGGGATCAAGCCCCCGCCTCAACAACCCACCACGTGGCGCCCAACTATGGATCTGTCAAGTTAGCAGCCTGGGTCCCACATTGGAGACGGGTTGGGGTGTATGACCCACGGGCCTGGTGCGACCGACTATGGATCCTTCTTGAGATAGCCCTGCGAGCAGCTCGGGTCGTATCAGTTGCCACTGACCTCCTTCCTGCAAGCATCCAACTGCAGGTGAGAGGATTGGATTTAGTTCCTATGTGTGATTGGAATATGTTAGTATAGAAATAGCATGTGGTTGATATTGTTCCAAGTGCTTAATCTTCTGGAATGAAAAAAGATTTAACCACTGGTTTGTCATGCTCAACTTTCTGCCCCCTTTTGTTTACACTCCTTAACGAGGATGATGAACTTTTTTTGGTTAATACATGCTTTTCATATCATCGATGTGATCTGTGTAACTTGTGTTATTTTATGCTTAATAACTTGTCCTAATTCAAAAAATGATTTCGTTGTTTATGACTTCTTAAAGATCCTCTCTTGAAGTAGTCATAAATTGCCTATTACCTGTCCCGTTCCTTCCTTCTACGAAGTTTCCAGTAGTCAGGGGTAGAGTTAAATTTCTATATAAAGTTTGCTCCCTCTTGAATATTGTCCGCTGCCAAGGATGAACATTGAATGCCATTTTTCACTCACTTAAAATTTCCTCTCCCCCTCTCTTAAAGAACCAGATTTTTTTTATCAAAACCTAACTTCTAGTCGAGCTGTGTTACCAAACAGCAACAGTGGATATGTGAACCAAAAATTTAATGATTGTAAAACTTTTATAGGATACTGATTTTCTTTCATGTTTGATATAATGATATCATTGTATTCTTATAGTCATTTCTGTCCAGTGTTACTATAAGACAATTTTTGATGGGATTTTCAGAACTTTGCACCCCTGAAATTTGGGCTTGTCAGTTTGCACCATGTTAGAAAATACTAGGAAAGATGATGTATTGACTCAAATAGGAGTTAGTGTTTAGTCCCCCATTGTTTGTATAGCTAGATCTTACTCTCTTCTCTCCTATATATTTTTACTCATACTTGTTTTTCGGGATTCAAGAAGTACATACAAGGTTTGGAACTTTCTCTACATGGTATCAGCGTCATACGGTCCGGCCTGTTCTTTTCTAACCGCCTGCTCCGCCTGCTTACCGGGCGGCTTGTTCTCCTGCTTAGCCGCAGTGTCTTGCGGCCTCCTCCCTTTCTAACCGCTTCCGGGTGGTTAGAATTTCTGTTAACCGCGGCTTCCCGCGCGGTTAAGGTCGTTCTTATCTCTTCCTCTGCTCTCTCTCTCTCTCTCTCGTGGCTTCCACCCCTTCTCCTTTTCCTCCTTTTTATAGCATTTCTAACAGGTGGGGCCTTCCCTCCCTTGTTTCCTCTGCCCGCGCGGTTTTATCCCGACTAACCGCTTCCCCTCTACTCGGTGCGGTCTCCCTATCTACCCGTCGAGTTCTTTCCTTCTCGCTGCTCTGCTCCCTAGTCGCCGCGACTTCTCTTCTCGCCGTGATTTGTTCTCTTAGTCGCTGCGGCTTCCCTTATCCCGACGAGCTTCGCATCTAGGTTGCGACATCTTCCCTTGCCGCTGGTGTGCTCACCGTGACCGTGCGGCCTTCTCGACCGGCTTGTTCTCTGCTTAGTCGCTGCAACTTATCTCATCGAAGGCGGCTTCTCCTCTCTGTTGCGGGCTCCGCATATTGGTCGCAGCATCCTCCTTGTCGTTGGTGTGTTATCACCGTGACCATGCGGTCTTCGTTGTTTTGTCCCTGCGGTTTCCTTACACGCCGCGGCTTCCCTTCCCGCTACAGTTCCTCTGTTGCTGCGTGCTTTTCGCGCGGGCTTCGCTTAGCCGCTGCAGCCTCCTTAGCTGTTGCGGCTTCTCTACCTGCCGCGGGCTTCGCATCTTGGTCGCGGCTTCTTGCTGCTGGTGTGTTGACACCGAGACCGTGCGGCTTCCCCTTTTCTCTCTCCAGGTGGCCTCTCTTCTCTGACCGCTGCGGCTAAGCCTTCTCTCCTTCCGGCTACTTCCCGCTGCGGCCTTTGTCTTCCCTCCGCGGCTAGGCTCTTCTTGAGACTAGATCTGTTTTTTGATCTTGGTGCGGTCTGCCTCTATCCGCCCGTTCTAGTACCTGTTCGCCGGCTTGTGCTCATGTTGTGTTCAGCCTCTAACCGCTCGGTCGAGTGCCTGTTCACCGGCCTCTGCCTTTTTTTTCCCTGGCTGCTGCCCGCCCAGGTGTCTTGCCATCTCGACTTGGCTGTTCTCGCGGTCTGTCCGCGACTTCTCGTTTACGCCGCTATTCGTGTTGCGGTCTTCTCCTAACCGCGCTGCCTGCTCGGGTTTTTTAACCGCAGTGACGTGTTTCTATCCGCTGCGAGCTATTTTCTTACCGTGCTGGTCGTGGCCGTTTCTTGCCGCTGGTGCGTTGTCACCGTGACCGTTGCGGGTTGTTCCTTGCAAGATGATCAGCTATCCTCCGGGCCTATCCTCCGGGCTCTGTGGTGTCTATTTCTGATGGTGGTACCTCCTGCCTTGCTCATAGCTCATTCTGGATTTTGGATTTCAGGGCCTCTCACCACATTACCTCACGAAAACCACCACAATATTTGAACTCCGTGCATCCCAAGTTCATTACTATTGCTAGTGGGGACACAACACACAATTCCCGTTTCTGGCGTGACAGATATTCACCTCACTCCCTCCGTTACTCTTCGCTCTGCCCTTCATGTTCCGGGCTCTCCTTTCAACCTTCTCTCTGTTGGTCGACTCACTACTGACCTCGATTGTGATGTTATTTTTTCTTCTAACTTGTGTGTTGTGCAGGATCGCAAGACGCAAACTATCATTGGAAAAGGGCATCTATCGAATGGTCTCTATATCCTCGACCCCTCTCCCCCAACGGTGTTGTCCTCTATTAGCTCTGTTGATTGGCATCGACGTCTGGGTCAAGTTCCTCTAAATATCATCAGAAAATCTCTCCCCGACGTGTCCCTCCAAGAGTTCACGTGTGAGTCTTGTATCTATGGGAAACATCATCGCTCTACGTTCTCACCACGTCCTACTCGGAGTCCTGCTCCCTTTGATCTAGTACACTCTGATATTTGGGAACCCTACAAAATTGCGAGTGTTTTTTGATATCGTTACTTTGTCACATTTGTAGATGACTACTCTCGGGTGACCTGGCTGTATCTCCTTTGTGACCGCTCTGAATTGCCCGGTGTATTCCGTACCCTTTTTATTGAAACTCGCAACCAATTTTCCACTACAATTAAAACCCTCTGCACCGATAATGCCCGTGAATACACGAGTCATGCCTTCGCTCTCCTCTATGCTGAGTTTGGGATCATCCATCAAACCTCATGTGTCTATACCCCCCAACAAAATGGCGTTGTTGAACGCAAGAATCGACACCTGCTTGAGGTCACCCGCTCTCTTATGATTCAAATGAATGTTCCCAAACAGTATTGGAATTTTGCGGTCTCTACCGTCTGCACTCTTATTAATCGCATGTCTTCCTCTATTCTCAATTTTGCGGTTCCCTTCAATCTTCTTTTTCCCTCCAAATCTCTTTTCTCCATCACCCCTCGCGTGTTTGGTTGTGTGTGCTTTATTCATCATCTTGGTCCGTCCACTGACAAACTTGCTCCCCGTGCCACTAAATATATGTTTGTGGGCTATTCTCGAACTCAGAAGAGCTACGTTTGTTTTTCTACCAAAGATTGCAAGGTGGTTACTTCTGCTGATGTCACCTTTCTCGAAGATCAGCCATATTACTCTCAACCAGCTGATTCTCCTCTCTCACCACCTCTCCTGCGGCCTGTTATCCCTGTTCATTCAAACCTTCCACCTCTTTTTTCCACACCAATCTCACCTAAACTACCTACACCACCTGTCATTCGTGTGTACATCTTCGTCCATCTTCGTCTACTGTCCTACGGGAGCTGCCCTGCTCTAATGATGTTTTGCAGCCTGCAGATCCGACAACAGCTTCCACTGCCCACCCGCTGGCCAACTATGTCTCTTTTCACCCCCTCTCTCCGGAACTCCGACAGAGTACTCTTTCTTTATCCTCTATCTCCACCCCTAATTTTGTACATGAGACTCTCCAGCATCCCGGGTGGCGGGCGGCTATGGACGAGGAAATGTCTGCTCTTTGGGAAAACCACACTTGGTATTTGGTCCCGCTTCCTCCTGGACAATCTTGTGTGGGATGTAAGTGGGTTTTTGACGTCAAAAAAGGTCCGGATGGGACGATTCACCGTTTGAAAGCTCATCTTGTAGCTCGCGGCTTCACTCAACAATAAGGCTTGGATTATGATGAGACTTTTTCTCCAGTCACTAAACTCAATACTGTTCGTGTGTTGATCTCCCTCGTTAGTGTTGTTGGGTTCAATCGGAGTTCGGTCGGCTTCTCTCTGTTTACTCGTCATCGTCCAACAGGCACAATAATTTTTTTGGTTTATGTGGATGATATTCTGATTACAGAAAATGATCTTTCAGGAATACAGATGATCAAACAGCATCTAGCAAGTGTGTTTCAAACAAAGGACTTGGGAAGCCTTCAATATTTTCTTGTCTCGAAGTGGCTCGGAGACCTGATGGGCTTGTGTTATCTCAGAGAAAGTACTTTCTTGACCTACTTCATGATGCGGGCTATTCTGGATGCAAGCATGCTGACACTCTCATGGATATCAATCACAAGCTTTGTGCTCATGCCTCGGACTCCGATTTGCTCCTTTCGAATCCAGAGTATTATCGTCGCCTTGTGGGAAAGCTGATATACCTCACTGTTACTAGACCTGATATATCATTTGCTGTTGAAATTGTCAGTCGATTCATGCATGAGCTACATATCTCTCATCTTCAGGTTGTCGAACTTATTCTTCGTTACTTGAAGACTGCTTCTGGACAATGGCTTGTATACAAGTCCTCTTCATCTCCCTTATCTCTGATTGCATATTCTGATGCTGATTATGCTGGCTCTTTGGATGACCGTCGTTCCACAAGTGGATACTGCACTTACTTTGGAGGACATCTTATTACATGGCGCAGCAAGAAACAGTCCGTGGTTGCTCGCTCATCTGTTGAGGCTGAGTATCGATCTATGACAGTTGTTTTGTCTGAGTTCACGTGGCTTGAGGGTCTCCTTGATGGTCTAGGAGTCAAGCTCTCCTCACCCGCAACTTTATTGTGCAACAGTCAAGCTGCTATACACATTGTCAAGAATCCGGTCTTCCATGAACGGACTAAACATATTGAAGTTGACTGTCACTTCATTCGGGAGAAGGTTTAGTTGAAGAAGATAGAGTTAACACATGTTCCTGCTGCTCAGCAAGTTGCTGATATCCTCACTAAGGCCTTTCCACGGCGTCTCTACTATCAGTTCTTGTCCAAGCTTGGTGCCTACGACTTGTACGCTCCAGCTTGCGGGGGAGTGTTAGAAAATACTAGAAAAGATGATGTATTGACTCATGTAGGAGTTAGTGTTTAGTCCCACATTGTTTGTATAGCTAGATCTTACTCTCTTCTCTCCTATATATTTGTACTCATACTTGTTTTTCGGGATTCAAGAAGTATATGCAAGGTTTTGAACTTTCTCTACACACCATAAAATTTTATTTTGCAATTTTGCACACTCTAATATCATTAGTTTGACATCCAGCACTCTCCCATGATTTCCTTCTATTTTTTATTTTTAAAAAATCATTTAAATATATGAACTCAAAATTAGGTCTCTTTCTTCTCCTAGCTCCGGCTGAACATCAATTAGTCCATCGCCGCCCAATCCCCCCCTCCTAGTATCTCTGCCAAACCCAATCATGTAGTCGTTCACCGCCAAAAAACTCCTCCCTTACCGATCGCCTCCTACTCAATCGCTTCCAGCCTCTCTCCGCCTCTTCCCTGTCGAAATTCTCCATTCCAAAGCTTCCTCTTAGCCGATTCTCCCTACCGATCTCCATTCTAGATCTTCCCCCTAGCTGATTCTCCCAGCCGATCTCGATGATACAGGTGTTGCCATTGCATGGACATGGCATGACTGCTTTTACCCTGCCCGCCTGGATGCAAAGGAAAGCTGATGGGGAGCAGCCCGCCCGACTCGTTGGGGTCTGCTCACGATGACTTCAGACGCAGTGACGATCGGGACCGCTCATCTTTAGCGGATCGCCAATCGCAGCATTGTTTGTTCTTTCATTTTTCGTTTCGAACTGTATTTTTATTTATTTTTGAGTTGGGGCGATCGGCCAATCATAGCCGTTTGTTGTCTCTCCCTATAGTTGTTGCAACCCTCGCCGCATCCGAGGACGCGTGATTTCATCACGCGCCAATTATATTTTATTATTTCTTATTTTCTACCTTTCACTTTGCAGTTATTTATTCCATGTATTTTTCTTTCCATGTGCTCGTTATTATTTTTGGCTCATCAGTGTGACAGGCAGTGAGACCCTAAATAAAAAGGTCCGGTAATTTGAATAGTTAGGACGTAAAGGGCAAACATAATTTATTTAAGGACGCATAAAATTAAACACCAGAAAATCAAGTCGAAAAACTTTATGAGGAGGTAATCACCATTTATGAGAATTGGCCCTTTGGAATTTAAAAAGTCTCCCTTTAAAAACTCAATTGAAAATAATTTTGGAAATTATTTTGAAAGAAATCGGACAGCAGTTTTGGAAACACAAAAAAGGCAAATCAATAGCTGTGTATCAAAAGGTTGTTTTGAGAAAGATGCCATATTTTTGGGAACTAAAAATAAAAGGAAATTAAAAAGACCATGTTCACGTGTATAAAGTAGAATGCCATCAAAGAAAGAGGCATACCGGAATTATTCAGAGGAAAACGGAACCCCTGTTTCGTTTTTTCTCTGTATCCTGTAACCCCCTCACTGCCTTCCTCCCGTACAGTTCCCCAACCACCTGACGAAGCTCTAGGAAGCTGGCAACCTCCCACGCGCCTCTCCGTCAACCGCTGCTCCCTCGTCCGGTCCTGCCGTTGCGCCGAGTCCGCACGCCCTCGCCCCGCGCGAACACGTCTCAACGGGAGAAATCGCCGAATCCACAGACGCCCGAAGATTGTGTAATTTTTTCTGCGACTGGCTATCGTCGACAACAACATTCCTTTTCCGACAGTCCTCGTGCCATAGTCGACACGCCCTCCTTCAACGGCTGGATTTCTACTTCAACTACTGATTTGGAAGAGCCACTCCAGCCTGGCTAACATTCATTTCATCTTTTCTCCAAACTATCAAATTAATTTTATGCGATTCAATTAAATATTGTTAAGCTTGGCTCGAACGTTCAACTGCTTTGGTTACTAGTATCCATAAATTATTTTGTGATTTGGGGCTTGTGGATGTACGTGTCTTGCAATGATTCAACACATTTAACGTTTAAGAATTTTCTCTCAAACCTTAATTATCAGCTATTGCAAAGTTCAGACGTTGGGGGCGATTTCGCGCGCTAAAAATCGATTTTTGGCACTCTCCGCCCTCCTAAAATTAAAATGATACACATTAAAATTTCATATTTTCAAAACTCTGATTTGAGCCTACATCAATAGTCTATATATAGAGAGTGAGAGCTCTCATTATGGGCATTGAAGGATTGAGTGTTGAAGCCAACCCCTTGGTCATCTTGGTGTCGAAGCCAACCATGGATGCGAAGCTTGGGCTTATCTCCTCCCTCCCCTGGTCGGCCAGAGTCGCCCACCCCACCCTACCACTAAGCAGTCACCCTCTTCATTCCTATGAACAGCCGGCCTCTCCATTTCTCCATCGGCAATCCATTGCCATCTTCAAATCCCTACTCTAGAATCCCTCCCCCCCCCCCCCCCCCCCCCCCCCCCCCCCACCACCTCATTTGGCCAGCCTTCATCCATCTCTTCCCCATAGCCTCCCCACCTCCTCCTATTTCCTCCAACAAAAATTCATTGCCTCCACCTCTCCCTCAACATATTCCCAAAACAGCCCCTATTCCTTCTCTTTTCCAGCTCCGCCGATCACCAGAGAATGCCTCCGGACTCCTCCGGTGATCCACCCCTACTTTTCCATTAATTTCCCATCATTTTGAATTTTCCGGCGATTACCGGAAAGCATCTACGGCGACCACCACCACTTGCAGCCACCTACGGACACCACCATCCTCCACCCAGCCGGCGGCCACCACCACCTCCATAACTACCCCAATAACCCCACCTTCCCACTTAACTTTAGGAGTCCCTGCTAAAATAAAGGAAGACCACTCCCCACTTCCCCCACTCACTCTAACAGCTGGCCCCTCCCCTCTTTTCCTCCTAAATTCCAGTCCACTACTCCACTCCAGCCGGCCACCTCTTCCCCATTGTATCCCTCACGTGCAACCACCCCACCTCCCCACAATCAAACCCTTCTCCTCCCTCAACCGGCCCATCCTCCCCATCTCTCTACATTCACTCCCCACCTCCCTATTTTCCCTCCCCCACTAATCCTGAACACAGCCGGCCCTCCTACTCCAAACAAATCCCCACACATGGAGCCACATTTTCTCCCTGCTGCAGCCAGACACCCCACCCCTCCTACTACGCCAACAGCCGGCTGGCTCACCCTTCCCCTTCCCTCCCTTCACGTGGAGCCACCACCCTCCCCCTTCTTGCCAAGCATCCCACACCAGTCCTACTGCCATCCCCTCCAGGATGCTTGCTGTCAGCCACTAAAACAGCCTCCCAGCATAGTCCAGGCTGCTGTCCTGCTCCCTGGACAGCCACTTTCAACCGTTGGATGCTGCCATTTCCTGGCTCTTCAAGTCATTCCAGCAGTCTTCATCGCTGTCCAGCAGTTGGGCCTTGCTCTTGAGGTCTGAAAACAGCCCCGGATTGTGATTTCGCCTTCCCAACAGCCCTCCCTTTTCAGTATTATGCAAATTCAAGGCGTGTTGTTATTTTTTTTAAACGTTGGGTCTTGTGTTTTTTCTCTACTTCAAGAGATAGTGATTTATATGTTTTGTTTTCAATTGTTTTAGTCTTTGTATTTGCTCATACAACTATTATTTTGATTTTGCACACTCTCGCGCTTAGACTCCTCTCTTGTTTACCTCTTGTTAAATGCTTTAATCAATTGTGGAAAATCATGTCATATTGTTTTGTGAAATATTATTTTGTAAGTTTGATTTCGTCGGTTATTGCATTTGCATCTAACCTTAGTTTCATTAGGGCCTTACCCCGCATTAGAAGGATTCTGGCCAGATGAAATCTTATTTCTTGTTGTTATGAGTGCTTGCAATTAGGCAGATATGGTGGCAGAAGGTAAGAATTACTTCAAATCCATGGTGTTGACATATGAATTGATGCCATGGATGGAGCGTTGCGGAATTATGGTCGATATGTTAAGCAGGAGAGGGATTCTAATTGAGGCATTTGAGATTGTTTTTGGTATGCATATAAAACCAGATGATGGGATATTGAGAACTTTGATTAGGGCTGCTGAGGAAGAAGGATGGGTTGGCATGGTGGTCAGGCAATCGATTGATCTCCTGATCAAGATTGAACCAGAAAAGAGTGAGAATTACATCATGAAATCAAGCTTGCATATTTGCATGTAATTAATGGAGACTGGTATAATGTGGAGGATGTGAGGCATGAGATGGGAACCAGTGGAGTGAGAAAGAAAAACCCTGCTTGGAGTTGGATTGTAGCGAAACACTTGGTATGAATTAATTGAAGTTCTTTTTGTCTGTTTGTCTATGAGAATATTTTTTTCATTATAGAATATACTATGGAATAGCCAAATTAATGGGAAATGCTGGAATCTAACTAAAAGTTCTGTTACAATCCTGGAGATCATAAGAAATTTTTGGCTGGCATAACATAGAGTTAAAGGAGTCTGACCTGAGAATGGATATACAAATGTAACACCTATTGGCATGGACAACCGTAGATGCATTGACCTTACTATGAATAGTTGTGTTTTAAAAGTTCATAATGAGAGTCAAATGCCATGCTCGAGATGTGCTGGAGCTTCTCTCCTTGCCATGGCCACATAAGAAGGATTCAGCCATAAATCTTAAGTCTCGGTCAAAGTAGAAAGCTCGAAATGGAATGTAAACTTCATTAGGCATGATTTAAAGTGCACTGGTCTCATGTTTCCCATCAGGTTTTAAATCAATGGTTTTATTGATTAGGTTCAGCCTCTTTTTTTGACTGAAATGTCCTTCATTTCTTTTAAAGGTATGTTTAAAGCTAGAAGTTGCAATATGCCAAAGCATAAGGTTTGGGGGTGCTAAGTGCTAAAACAAAAACTTTAGGGTGCGAAGTGTCAAAGCACCCCAATTCATGGGTGCAAAGCGCCAAAAGTCCATTTTTGATGTGAAATTCCACAGCTGTTTGCTTATTACTTTTGATTTCCATGTTTTATTATCTCGTAGAAATATCAAATATCTACCAAATTTCTTTCACTATATATCTGTTATTGCACAATAGTAGTACAACCAGTAATTATTGATTCCTCTGTGCTGCAGTACCATGGTTAGTTGCAGCAAACCCCGTGAACTATGGTCGCCCCTGCGAGTTATCATGTGTGGAAGCTCTCGCCTCAGCTTTGATAATATGGTACTATTCAACACCCCAGTATATTTTCTCGTCAATTTATCACATTGACTTTTGCTTAATCACAGACAGTGTCTCCATGTTCTCTGTGCTGATATATCTCTGGAATGGAAAAATTTTTATTTACAAAAAACCTAGGAGAATATAGTGTATGACCGCACAACCCGGGAAAACCCGGCGAGGCAATTATCAAAATGGCCCCAGCGAAGTTCACGGTCAGCTCACATTAAGCTTGCATTCAGT
Organism: Platanthera zijinensis; assembly: GCA_039513925.1. Taxonomy (NCBI): domain Eukaryota; kingdom Viridiplantae; phylum Streptophyta; class Magnoliopsida; order Asparagales; family Orchidaceae; genus Platanthera; species Platanthera zijinensis. The sequence continues at coordinate 174,252,726 of CM077091.1, forward strand.
ACGCATACACCTCGCCATGAGTCGTCATCTCGCCGCTGGAACCCAAAATCAGCCCGTTGACTTCCAATTGAACCTCGAACAGGAGTGGGATCCACTCTAGGGTCGGGGGGGGGGGGGGGGTATAACCCCCCCCTCCCCTACCGTTGCCTACCAGGACCTCTCCTGGGACTTGCGAGTTCTCTAGTGCACCTCGCAAGCTTGCCTCCCCCCCCCACCCCCACCCCCAGACCCCCCCCCCCCCCCCCCCCCCCCCCCCAGACACACCCACCCACCTAGCTTAACATTTGGTTTTGGAGGGAAGTTCTTATATACTCCTGGTGTGAGGCGAGACTTCCGAGTTGTTGCTATTCACCTTCCTGTTTGACCTTTCTCGTCTGTGACTTCTATCTCTGTGGGCCAGTTACTTCTGCACATACCTAAGCCCGAACTCTGAAGTCGAGTTCCTGGGTTCTAGCATATATCTTCTTTGTTTCTCATTTGATAACAAGTCTTGGAAAATTCAAACTTAAGCCATTCGTTTCGAACAATAATTTCCGATAAGTATACAATTAGTTTCCTACTTTGTTATTAAAGGTGCATGACGCACTAAGGCGCAAAGGGGTCTTGGAGCCTAGGCTAAAGGCTCAAGCCGCAGGCGCGCACCTGACGAAGGCAAGGCGCAACCACATCCATTTTAAATAATCAACATCAAACATCATTTCAGCTTCTCGATTAAATTCTTTATCTAGTCTACTCATTAATCATTTATTACCATAGTTTATATCTCTTAAAAAATAGAATCAATGTGGTCACTTGCATCCTATCTAAGTCAAAACCCATAATTATCTTTCACAAACACTAAATCAATAAAAAATTATTGTGTTCTTATATTGTTTTTTTCTTAAGATTTGAAGAAATAAAATTACAACAAAAATCTCACTTAGACGCGTCTTTTGTATTCTGAAAGCGCAAATAAGTTGCACGGAGGCGCAAACCTCTGAGCCTGGTGAGCCTGAGCCTTAGGCGCGCCTTTAATAACATAGGTTTCTTAATAAAAATTAAAATCTGACCCACTCTGAGGATATGACCAAGCAATTTCTCGGTGCTCATCTTGATTTGTGGTTGACTTGTTTGGGCAGTATGGCAATACTGCTAGATTTTAATCATATATGCTTTGTTATCTCTTGTTCGATGCTCATCTTGATTTGAAAGTTAGCCACCACTTATACAGATCCTAATCCGTGCTTAAATTAAGTTTTTTTATTCTGTTTCTGAGCCTAAAGTCTACATGGAACATGTTTGTTTATTTTATGCAAAGAATGCAACGGTTGTCTTCCCATCTGAAGGTGGTGGCCAACAAGATAAATTCAATTTTTGCATATACTTTTTGTTTCTGGGCTATAGTTTTCTCTTAGAATCTCCTTATCACCTTCCTTTTACTTGCTTTTTTACATTTGATGATATTTTTTATTTCATACGGATTTGTCTTTCAAGTTCTATGTTTCCCCCCTTTTCGTTGGATTATTTTTTCCATTCCATGAGGTGTAAATAGAGATGCACCTATACTATTTATTAAGGACCGTTTACCGGACTTTCCCCATAAGTTTGCAAATTACAAGTTGCAGTCCTCTATCTTTTGAATTACAAAAACCTCCTACATTACATAACATGCATGCAAAAAAAATATCCTTGGAAAAGAGCTCCTTTTATTTTTGTGTAACATCTTCAAATTATTCACAACCATTTCATTGTTTCTTATTATTATTAATTTAAAAAAGAATAATAAACATAAGTTAAAAAAATAACTAAAAATGTTTTTGAATGGGAGAGAATGTGGCAGCCGAAGGTGTCTCCGCTGTATTGTATGACGACCAAAGTGCCTCCGCCCGCTGCTGGGGTACTTTTGATGTTGGACACTGCACTGGCAAGTTATTGTTGTCGAATGCTGTGTACGGGAGACATCGTGCCCATGATGCTAGTATAAACTTCTGGGGTACTTTTGATGTTGGACACTGCACTGGCAAGTTATTGTTGTCGAATGCTGTGTAAGGGAGACATCGTGCCCATGATGCTAGTATAAACTTAAAAATAATGTCTTTATTGTTCTGAGAACATCGAATTCTATTATTTCCAGCTGATGTAGTTCTTGATTTACTGACAGCGGCGAGGAGGACTCGGCCAACACGATTTTAAGCAAATTCAAGTGGGGCCATTCATTCCTGTCTCTGAACAGGCATGCATGCACTTGCCCTTCCTTTGAGAGCCTCCTTTCAAAGCATTCTCCTATCTGTTATTATATTCTTTTATTTCCAATTTTAAAGAATGTGTTATACTATTAAAATTAAACTCTTACAGAGCAAATCTTGCCTCCAAACTTTGGAAATTGATGCATAATGTTGATATAATTGACTAATTCTTATAACTATCCCATCTATAATTGTATTCACATTGCTAACTGAACCTCCAGAGAGTTACTGAAGGCGTATTCAAAATGCGAGAATGGTGCTGAGATGATTTCAGTTCAGAATAGCTGGCTCTCAAACAACTCAAAATCCCACAAGTCAACCACAGATGAAGGTAACTACTATAACCATACTTCTGCTATCCATGCGACTTTCAAGGGGGACCTCAAAACAGAGTTTATGGAACTGTAGGAATCGATAAGAAGCCTGCCAAAACAAATGCGGGATCAGATTCCGACGACGAGCTTCCGCCTCTGGAAGAGAACTTGAATCACTTGATTTTGGACGATAGTGAAGAAGACGGAGAAGGAACACGGAGAAGCGAAAAACACGAGGATGATTTAGTGTAGTTGTTTTATGTGTTCATAGAAGGAAATTTTGAAAGCTCTTTTTTATATGGATGCAATCTGAAACTTCTTTTTTTCTATTGACATGTTATTCTCATTCATCCCTATTTTGATTTCCTAGTTTTGAAATCCGACAAAAGTCGCCAAAAAGTGTTGCGACATTTAAGGGATTCTTCCTTGATTTCGTGGTAGATCCAAGTTAGCTGGTTTTGTAGAATGATGTGGGAAATAAGATTTTGGTCCTCTTCAAATGGCCAATTTCAGCGCACCCCACGTGCTAATGATAAATCAATTTTAACGCATGTTGCGCGCAAATACTCGTTGACTGTCACCAAGTAATGAACATTAGTGTTGAACGTAAAAGTGGTTGAAGTTCATTAGGGGTACGCATTGCGGTGGTGATCGTGAACGCAATGGTTATGAATTGTTGTTTGTGAAAACTCAGTCTCGCCTAATGAACTTCATCCATTTTTATGTTTAGAATTAATTTGTTTCTTGGTGGTGGTTATAATCATTTTTATGTCAAACATATTCGTTACAGTGGTGAATAATGTTTTAAATGGACTTGGACTTGTTCAACATATAGGTTTTTTAGGGCTAATAATATTTTTTTTCTTAAAAAATATGTCATTCCCTTTAATAAAACGAGCGAGAGGGACGGAACTACGCCCCTATGACCAACCTATGGCATTGGCCCGGTGCGACGGTGCTCACGTCACTCACAAACCCCTGAGTGTTATACTCTATCTGCCCCTGGTTTTTGTTGTGTGCACGGGGTTCACAAGTGATGGGGAGAGCACATTTTTTTGTAGGTAGATGACTGTGTATATGAGAGCACATTTAAAAAAAACACAATGAAATTGAAAAGTTGAATGTTTGAACAAAACATATTTTTTCATTTTAATTAATGTATAAATGATTTCACAAAAGCGCAAAGCAAATACAACGAATTCTGAATCAACTTTGAATCTGTTGGATAAGAATGAGTAAATAGATCCGAAAGGGGACAAAAAGGGTGTTAGAGACAGCTCAAGAAATTCTAGGGCTTTTAAAACTATCCACTTGAGTAAGGAGCACAAATGAGAATCATTTTTTGGTCTGTTCTCAAGGAAAAGGGCAAAAATTAGAGTCTAATTCTTTTTCTAATTCTTTTTCTAATTCTTTTTCTAATTCTTTACGGCCCTATTTGAGGCTCCGTTTGAGGGACTTATTTTCACCGGTCAAACGATTACGGCCCCATGAAGATTATATTCTTATCTTTGACATTACAAAAAATTATTGAGGGAATACATTTTATGTCCGATATTACAAGCAAATTCTAACATCTCAGCTAGTTCTCATATTAACTAAGTTTGAGAGAAAATTCTAACATCTCAGCTATTTTACATATTATCTGAGTTAATACAGATATTTACCGAAGAATCAACCAAGATATCTGAGATTAATATGTAATCAATGTTCTGTTACAAATATTTTATGTTTGTAATCGCTCAGATACTCTATAATGCAACTAAATTTTTTAAGTCAAGACTATAATCGCTCAGATATATTATAATACAACTCTGAAATACAACTATTTCAACCGCATATACAATTAAAATTCATAAGTAAATACTATAATTTCTCAGATACACTTTAATACAAGTTTCAGATATAAATTTATCCATCCCAAAAACAATTAATTTTCCTAAGCCAAGACTAAAATCGCTCAGATACAACTAACACAATCTTAGAGAGAGAAAATACTATCTAGGATACAACAAACTTTTTTTAGTCGCAATTAGGACTACAAAGATGTTATCTCATAAATAAAATTAGAAAATAGTTGAGAGGTTATATTTTTCTCTCATATATTACAAAAAATAGCTAGCATGGAGAGATTTATATATAATTTAAATACAATTTATAATTTAAATAGAATTTATACAACAACAACAATACTCAAGCCTTTATTTCACTATAGTGGGGCCGGCTATATGGATTCTTTGTCGCCATTGTGTCCTATCTTTTGTCATAATCTCACTAATGCCTAAGTACATGTCTTTCCTTACAATTTCCTTACAGTACCCTAAATTTAAATAGAACTTATATTAACATATATTTATTTATTCTAATAGTTGACGCAGATTATTTTCTGTAATTTCTGAGATATATATAAGTTCTATTTAAATTTGCGTGAGCTATTAGAATAAACCCGACACAAGTGACTGTCTTTTGGGGTCGGGTACTGTCACGCTTGGCCATAGGAGTGGAGCCCTGTGTCTGTCACTCGTGTATGTGTGTATATATCACGCAAACATCCGTGAACAGGATTCCCCTGTGGGCGTGACAGTGCAATGCCATTCATTGTATTCCCGTAATCAATTTTGTCTAATCAAATACAACATTAAATAAAAATTGAAAAGATGATAACATACTTTTTATTTAATTATAAAAAATTGTAAATTTAAAATATAAAAAAGTGTATAATTGGATTTATGAATGTTTTAACAAAGATTGTTTTTATAAATCCGTATTATTATTATATGAAGGTAAAACAACATTTTCAGCCAAAACATTTGCCACGGTTAAGTGCTAATGATCGTAAATTTATCACACAGTAGGTTAACTAGAGCCCCAGCCTCAGGTTCCCGCACACAACTACTCCCAATTAGTTATCAACAATCACTACACTCAGTTCATGTTCAGCATTAAATGTTGCAGGATCGATCTCATGTGGCCTCAGGTTCCCGCACACAACTACTCCCAATCCTTTGTCGTCATTGTGCCCTATCTTTAGTCATAATCTCACTAATGCCTAAGTACATCATGTACGTCTTTCCTTATAGTTTCATTCCAAGTCTTTATTGGTCTACCCATCCCTCGTTTAACATGCCTAGTGACTAGACTCACAACGCCTAACTGGTGCCTCTAATTGTCTCCTTTGTACGTGTTCAAACCATCTTAGTCGAGCTTCTCGCATCTTTTTTGCAAATGGTGTTACTCCTGTCTTTTCCCGGATACATTCATTTCTATTTTTTTCCAGTCTCGTGTGTCCATACATCCACATAAGCATTCTCATCTCCGCAACTCTCATTTTTTTTTCTCATGTACACAATTCACTGCCAAACACTCAGAATCATAGAGCATCGTTGGTCTAATTGCAGTACAGTAAACTTGCCCTTAAGTTTTAATGGTACTTTACAATCACATAAGATCCCCGACACGCCTCACCATTTCAATCAACCCGCTTGGATGCTATGTGTCACATCTTTATCAAAATCTCTGTCTTTTTGAACTATCGATACAAGATATTCAAAATACTCACTGCGGGAAATAACTTGATCACCCAACTTAATAACGAAGTCATTTGTCCTTGTATTGCCTATTTACTCTACGTTCACTGTATCCCCACGTGTCCAACATGGACTTTATGTAGCGGCTTTGACTTAGGGAAATGCCATTTTTCTCAAAGCTCACCTGCATGCCTAGGATAGTCTCAGCTACACCTAGGTCTTTTATGCTAAACTCTTTCACATACAAGCATATTATATCGACTTTGTTCGATCTATGACGTATGTAAAGACATTTGTCCGAGAGACTCGACATGAATCCCATGTTCCTTACACTATAGTCAAACTTCTCATGCCATAATTTTGGTGCTTGTTTTAGTCCGTATAGCGACTTGATTTACTTACAGACCTTATTTTCGTGACCTTCTACTATGAAGCCTTCAGGTTGGCTCATGTATATTTCTTCGGTCAGATCTCCGTTTAAAAACGCAGTCTTAACATCCATTTGATGAACAATAAAGTTCTCAATAGACGCAATAGCAAGTAGGATCCTAATGGTTGCTAAGTGACACACTGGTGAATATACATCAAAGTAATCCACCCCACTAACTTGTGTGAAACCTTTAGCCACCAGGCGTGCTTTATACTTAGCTACGCTACCATCAGGATTGAGTTTCTTTTTCAGAACCCACTTACACCCTATAGTTTTAGCCCCTCTTGGCTTATCAACCAACGTCCAGATGTTGTTCTGAAGCAAAGAGTTCATCTCTTCATCAATGCCTTCTTTCCAGAGTAGGGAATCCCTTGATCTCATCGCGTCCTTATAGGTGGATGGATCGGCCTTAACGTGGTAAGTGACAAAGTCACGACCAAAGGTTCTGGGAGTTCGCTCTCTCACCGAAGTCCTTCTAGACTCTAGGACACTATTGTCTACCGGGACTGAATAGGAGGTGCTCGGTACTGATTCAGGTTCTTCCTCAGAAATAGTTGCTTGCATACCAGGGATTGTCAGGTTCTTATCCTTAAGGAACTTATTCTCAAAGAACACAGCATCCCTAGATTCAATAATTATATTATTAGACAGATCTAAGAATCTATCTGCAGCACTATCTTCAGCACAACCTAAGTAGACACACGTGTTAGTCCTAGGTCCAAGTTTAGACCGTCTAGGGTCAGAGACCCTGACATAGGCTATGCAGCCCCAGGTCTTAAGTCTAGTTATTGTCGGGGGTCTCTTAAACCAAAGCTCGTAGGGTGTGACATCTAACTTTGCATGAGGTACTTTGTTCAGAATGTTATTTGCAGTTAAAACTGCTTCTCCCCAATAGGCAGTAGGCATGCCAGCAGTGAGGAGCATAGAATTCAACATCTCTGTTAACGTTCTATTCTTTTTCTCGGCTATACCATTCGATTGGGGTGAGTAAGGAGCAGTGGTTTCTGCTATGATCCCTTGTGAGGCAAGGAAACCCCGGAACTCACTGGACATGTATTCTCCTCCTCTATCACTTCTAAACCTCTTAATTCTCATGTCTAGTTGGTTCTCTACCCTGGTTTTGAAAAAACAGAATTTTTCAAACGCTTCATCTTTAGTTTTAAGAAGATAGATGTGACAAAACCTAGAGCAATCATCTATAAACGTGATCATATACTTCCTTCCTCCTCGGGTGACAAAACTTTTAAAGTCACATATATCGGAATGTATAAGCTCTAGCGGTGTTGTGCTCCTAGTAACCGCACGAAAAGGTTTCCTAGTGATCTTAGTCTGAGCACACACGTCATATTTCTCAGGCGGTGACTTAGTGTCTAATGTGATCTGGTGAGTTCTAGCTATTTGGAACATCTTCCTATAGTTCACGTGTCCTAGTCTCTCATGTAGAGTCTTAGGGCTAACTAAGTTTGTTTGAACTTGTTGAACTAACTCATTTTCTAGACTTAGTCGGTACATCCTATTTTGGATGTATGCACATCCAAAATAGTGTGAGTTAACTGATAGTGTTACTCTACCGCTACAAAAAGTAAAAGACATACCAGCATCACATAATAAACTTATAGACACTAAGTTAGCAGCTAGAGAAAGAATAAACTTAACATTTTTTAGAGTTAGAGTCTTACCTGAGGATAGCAGCAGCGTTGCATTCCCCACCTTCAAGACGTCAGCTGTCTCGCCATTTGCAACTGTAACAGACTCTTTTACAGCAGTGAGCCCTGTCATAAGATCAGCATTGTTGCAAACGTGGCACGTCGCCCCCGAATCCAAGTACCACTCCGTGCTGGCCTTAGCGTTTCCGACCATCGCAACAAAATCGGAAGACTCAGCTAGGCTAACCATATTGGCTTGGTTGCCATCCTATGGTGCTTTGGTTCTTTCCCGTTTAGGGAGCCTGCAGTCAGATGCGCTGTGCCCCCACTTGTTGCAGTTAAAACACTTGCCCTTGAACTTTTTGGCGTGTTTGCTAGGGCCTGCAACCTGGGAGCTACCATGAGAGGGTCTGGTCCTCTTAGGGTTCGGCATGCGTTTAGAACTGAGAACCATGTTAGCCGCAGTCTTCTGTTTGCTAACAGTTTCTAAAGCGTGTCGAATCCTATTCTCATCCTCAATGCGAATAAATCGCTTGAGGTCATTGAGACCGACCTGCATCTTCTTGCGGTACATTTCAATTTTAAAGTTGTACCACGTAGAGGGCAGCTTAAAAATAATCGTGCCAGCAACAAAACTGTCTGGCAGGGAAATATTCTCACTATGTAAAGAATCTACTAATGCTTCAAAATCCGATACTTGCGGGAGAATCGCCTTCTCCTCGTCGAACATGAAGGAATGGAATTTGTCTATCAGGTGCGCCTTGGACAGATCCTCCTCTTGCCTGAAGTGCTCCTCCAGTGCTTCCCATATTTCCTTGGCGGTCTTCATCTTGATGTACGTCTTCGCCAGGCTGGAGGACAGGCAGTTCAGCAGGTAGTCGCGGCAGAAGTCCTCATCAGCAATCCACTGGGCCTCCTCTTCAGTCCCCATAACGGTAGCACGATCAGACTGAACTGTGTAGAACACGTTTAAGTACTTCATCCCAAACTGTGTATTCAACTTCCAGTCGTTGAACTCCGTCGCCGTAAACTTTTCCAACTTAATCATCGAAATCGGAGACGAGAAGGTATTCCCTTTCAACATTGTGCCTCTTTTCCCGCACTCTGAAGCAAGATCTGACTGATGAATTTAATTAATGTCGTCCTTAAAAAAAACAGATCTCTGATTTTTTCAGTAAATGAAATGGCCACTATTGCTTCTAGTTCTCTGATCCAAAATGGCAGAACTCCAACAGGAAACTCCAAAGCAAAATTTCCAGAAGAAAAGAGAATTTAACAGGAAGTGCCACAACTCTTTTTCCTTTTCAATCTAACGCCGGGCTAGAGAAAACAAAGTCAGGAAAACTGGAGTAGCTGGACTTCCCGATTCCCGATCTTCACACCAGGCGGCCGGAGCTCTCTTCAACCAGTGCAGGAGAGAGGTGTCAGGCTAGCAATGAAAAGGCCTTCCTCCTTTTTTTTTCAATCAAGAGAAGCGCCGGGTATATCAGAAAATGGCGGCAGTTTCCTCCTTCTGTCCGTAATTGATGAGATCTGCCGTTTGATTCCAACTGCAGCGGCGGGACCTTCTTCAGGCGGCGGGAAATCCAGAGGTGCACAGGAATGGCGGCGAAATATCTCAGGCGGCCAGAACCACTTTTCCTTTTTTCCGATCAAGACCGGCGACGCCCTTCGTTTCCAACTGCAGCGGCTGATTTGTTTCTCCTTCCCGATCGAGCAGCGGGAAGACAGGGAACGGGCGACGACCCTTCCTTTTTGCCTTCTCTTCTCCCGATCTAGAGGCGCCGACGATGGATTTTTTCTCCTTCTTGTCTGTTCCAGCGACTAGAAGGAACAATAAAAAATCCGTAAAACGAGAACGGCAGTCGGCGACGGAGGAGGCAGCAAGAAGGAACCGGCGGTGGACTGTTTCTCCTTCCCGATCCGAGCACCGGCGACAACGATGGCGTCACAGGAAAACCAGGCGGAAGAAGTACGGGTGGTTACGGGATGCACGAACAACGGGGCACTACTTCGAGTTTGTGTGTGTTGCTCGAAGCATCCGGATGGGGATCTAGGTGGAATCCCCTACCCGTTGCCCCTAGGTGGATATAAATAGGCAAACCCTTAGGAGTTACTACGGGTATGGGTTAACCGTGTACCCGACACGACCCGTTAAGCCTCCGAACCCGTTAATTGTCCAAATATACACTAACAGACAGGAGGTCCACTTCAGGCTATTATATATTTTTGGGAGGCAACCTGGTCTCCAGGAGGAGCAAGAAACAGTCAGTAGTGGCTCGATCGACAATAGAGGCAGAGTATACATCTATGACATTAGGGGTTGCAGAACGTCTATAGCTGAAAGGGATGCTTGTAGCGCAGAAGTTGGATCAAAGAGACAAGATGAAGCTGTGGCGTGACAATCAGCCAGCCATCAGTATTGCAAATAATCCAGTCCAGTATGATCGAACCAAGCATATAGAGATTGATAGTTTTTTCATAAGGAAAAACTTGATAGTGAGCTACTGGAGTTGAGTCACGTCTCGACCAAGGATTAGGTAGCATATTGCTTGACCAAAGGACTCAATTCAGAGGATATGATCAGAGGTTGTAACAAGATGGGCTTAGTGAATATTTTTCGTCAATCTTGAGGAGTGTTGTAATGGTGAATAGTCATGTAAGCTATATAAATAGTCATTATGTTGACCTAAAATAATAAGCATGCTTTTCTTCAACTAGATATATGAACCACCAAATCAAAGAGATCAGACTAGTAGAGAGGGAAAGAGAGCAAGGAACGAAAGACAACATAGAGAGGTAGAGTTGCAGAGAGGCAGAGGGGTGTGAGAACTTCATTCCAACTGTTTTGGGGCTAGGATAAGAGAGGGAGACGAGATGGCATCAACTGGACATGGTCAGGGAGATAAGAGACTGAAGGGAAAGCCGATCAACCAAATTGCCGAAGAGGAAAAGGGGAAGGAACATGGCTTAAGGACTATGTCAAGTCTAGAGGAAATTAGTGCAATAACTTATAAATTATAATATTATAAGCATAATTATATTTAACAAATATACTTTAAAGTTTAAACCATAGAATGTAAGTGTTATAATTAAAACTATTAATTAATCAATTTCGACTCAACTTCGTTCTAGGTAAATCTGAGTCGGGTCCAGATTGAAGTATAATCAGAATAAACATTGAGCCAGCATTCAACTAGTAGCTCAGATTGACAATTCGATCCGAGCACGATTCCAGCTAAAATTTGAGCAAATTATCGAGTGATCTTCGATCTTTGAGTTAGTGTAACAACCCTACTTCAATTACCTAGCCACACCCTTGTTTATGCATAGGCTCGCCTATCCCTCGGACCGTCCATCAGCTGAATCCACCATGCAAACTAGCTGATATGGTTGCAATTTTATCAAATTTACCTTACATTTCCAAAATATTCTCTTGACTACATTTTAACCGTCCAATATTAATTCTAGAAGTTATATCTTCACTGCACTGGTCAATAAATTAAATCCAAGTACTTCAACTTATAACACTAATTATGTATTACTATATTATATAATATTGATTACAAAATACTAATAAGTGTTAGCATAACACCCATTAAAACTGATTTTCTATACAAATTAGTCTTTGTTCTATTAATTTTAATTAATTATCTTTTAAATATTTTCTAAATCATTCCAACTTTCCACTTATTTCAACAAATGTTTCACTCAATGATGAAACTTAAATTTAAATTAAGAGGGATGAAAGAGTTATCATAAACTTAAAAATGCATGAGCTTCCAAACTATGTGAAGAAGAAACGAAAGTGGCAAGCAATAATGAAAAATGGAAAATGCAGATATACGAAGAGCGATTCCTGGTCTCAGCTCTTGTCGGACGCACACAACACAAATACTAGAGATTACTCACGGCGAGTACACATTCCTGCATAGTTCAAGATGTGTAATAACGTTTGATTGCATGGAAATTTGTTTTATCCACACGCCAGAAAACAAGACATTAGTGTTGAAGTTCTTCGTTGTCGATCAAGTAGAGCTGAGGGGGGATCGGGGGGTTGACCGACGCATTATACTAAGAACTTGAGGAATATTTGTGTTGCCATGTTGGATTATTTGGTTGAAGAGCACAACCTAGGGTTCATATTCATCATGTCCGTCAACTATTAAGTTTGGAGGAAGGGTGACAACAATTTCCCACAACCTTTTCATCACAACTTAAAAAATTTATGATGCATGAAAGACTGACAACATGGACTCGACTCTATGGCTGCAATTCTAGATAGTAGAAAACTGTCCCTACATGTTGCAAGGCCATAAAGGAATATGTTAGAAAGTTTTGGGTGTAGGCGCAATCTGTCAAAAGACTACATCTCCTTTGAGCAAGGACATCTCCCCTCGGTGTTTGTCGGCAGTCTTTATCATTCTTTACTAGACGGGGTGGAGATGAAGTTGTAATTGCCAAAAAAAAGCTTTATATATTGTCGATGTGGCATTCTCCAGGGAGTGACTGTGCAAGAGATGGTGAGGATGTCCATGACAGTTTGTAAGAATGTGGTGTCTACCGCTGAGTGGAAGGACGAATTATACAAGAACTCGGTGCGCCCAAGCCATTTGGCCAAATAAAACATCAGAGGTAAGTTTCCAGACATCGGTAGAGAACTTCAATTTATCAGCCTGTCTGGAGATCATCTTGATATTCTTATTTATGACAGTACAGATTACCTAAATCCATCTACCATAATCAATCTAATGAGCCGAAAATTTTAACCATGACTAGAAAAATCTCCCCAGCATGGTTCCTAACTTCATAAATAAGGTATACCAGTAGAATGCCAAAAGTATTTGCAGAAAGCCAGAGAAGTCAACACCATGTCCTTAACATATGATACAGATAGCTTTTACTTCCAAAGTCCACAGTCAACCATCCAAGTTCTGAATCAAAATTCCACAGGCTTACCAGTTTACATAAACAAGCAATCAAGCATACATCATTAAGGATGCGTGATGATTAAAAACAAAACAAAACAAAAAAAATTCAACAGATTAGATATTGTGCAGTAATGCAAGTAGCAGGAAATTTTTCAGTAAACCTACAAAGTGCTCAAGTCCTTGTTCATCATTATTGTGCAAAATCCCAATGCCTTCGATCTCATGAAATTCTGAGCCCTAATTTCTATTTCATATAGCTACACAACGGATAGAATTTTCAATTTGGAAATGAGGAAGACGGGATCGAGTTGGATCAATGCACCAATTATACTACCTCAATTAGAATACTTGGTGAAGAAGAGCTATAGAACAAGAAGATTTAACCTTTTATCCAGTATTCACTACAAAATTGCGGTGCCGCCAGCGTCCTTGAGCTTGGCCACAATTTGTTCGGCTTCTTTCTTGGTGACGCCCTTCTTGAGCACCACCGGCGCCTTCTCCACAATCTCCTTCGCTTCCTTCAGTCCCAGATCCGTGAACGTTCTAACCTCCTTGTAGGGGTGCAAGTTGAGTTGAGCCGGCTCGTGAGCTCGATTGCGAGCCGAGCTCGAGCCTAAAAAACGCTGTTCACGAGCTCGCGAGCCGGCTCGAGGGCTTTTTTTTTAAATTAAATAATATATATTATTAGTAATAAATATTTTAATACATTATAATATGATTAATATCATAATGCGATAAGGGATTTAGTGGCCTGGACTCTGGATTATATTATTAGCTTCCCGAGACATTCTCTCTCGAACCCAATTAGGATTTTTTGCCGCTCCTCGCCTCGCCGTCTCCTCGCCTCGACGTCTCCTCGCTTCCTCGTCGGCGTCGTCGCTCCTTGCCTCCTCGCTGCTCCGTGCCTTGGTGCCTCCTCGCTTCTCCTCGCGGACCTCGCCTTCGCCGCTCCTTGGCGCCCTCACCGCCATCTTTCTCCTCTGGCAGTCGTCTTTCTCCTCAAGCGATCGTCTTCAAATTTGTAAGCTTTCTTTTTCTATTATTCCTTCTTTCTCTTTGTTTCGAACTTTTGATCGAATTTTTGGCTGGACAGTTCATGAAACCTTCTCTCTTGCATTTGTCCAGGACAAATATAGTTGCAAAGTTGTAGAAATTAAGATCATGTATATCTTTAGGATTCTCTCTAGCACTTCATATGCTTCTTTCATCGTGTATGCTATACTTGGAGGTGCCTTTTTCACTATGCAGAGGTGAAACATTAACTGGTTTGCCTAACATTAACTGCAGTTTGCCTATTAAAAATTTATAATGTCTCTTGCTCTTATTGTGCATAGTTTACTAGGTTATACATATAGTAGTTTTTTGAAAACATTAACTGCAAGTCTGCAACAATATGAGATAGGTGAAACATTAACTGCACGGGTGAAACATTAACTGGTTTGCCCCCTCACTTACCTAATTTACACTTTACAAACCCAGAAGGCTATAAATTGGGTATAGACGTAAAGTTCTCTTCTTCTGGGAACAACTGGATCTCCTTCCTCCAGATATTATAATGTTTCTTGCTCTTATTATGCATATTTTAGTTTACTATCAATACCCAATTGAATGCTTGAAATTTGATTTAATAATTAAGAGCTGACAATGGATTCTCTATTTGAACTTTAGTAAGTTCGAGTCGAGCTCAAGCCGGGCTCGTCGAGCTCAAGCTCAAAAAAAGCAGCTCGAGCCAGCTCTTTTTGATGAGTTCGACTCGAGTTCGACTCGTTTGCAGGCCTCCTTGATCACTTTGATTTTGGCCACCGAGTCAAACTTCTCGAGCTTAACGTCGAAGGCAGTCTTCGACTTCGCCTCTTCCACCGCAGGTGCTCCTTCCTCGGCCGCAGCCGACATTCCGTGGCCGGATATTCCGGCTCTAGAATCAAGGCCGATTTTGAGACGGTAGAGGATGCTGTAGTTGTGGCGCTCGAACTTGTTGAGGCCGAGGAGTTCATCGGCGATGCGCTCCAGCTTCTGGGTGCGAGAGTCGGCGGCGGCGGAGGAGGAGAAGGGGCGTAATCGGGAAGCTTTGGAGGCTAGGAAGCGATGCATGGGGAGGATCGTGGAAGCGAGGCGCCTCATTTTTTCGTTCAGGCACAGAGTGATTGTTCGGGCGTCAGGGCTCCGGCCAGACGGCCTCCGGGGGTGGTAAACTGGGCCGCAGGAACAGCGGTTTAATACAACCTAATCTATTACACTATTAGGTGGTGTTTTGTTGGGCTGATAGCCTCCGGTGCGTTTGCGCAACACAGTTTGCGAGTTAAGTGTTTCCACCGATCCAATAAACTGCGTTTATCATTTTCCACCGTTTCCTTCTATTCCCCATCCGTGATTTTTTTCTCTGGTCCGCCGCACCCGTGATTTCTCGCGACACCCGCGCCCGTCCTCCTTCCTTGCGGTACCTTCCTATCCTCCGCACAAGCTAGCAGGTGGAATCGCTCCGTCGCCGCCGGAATCGCTAGGCTTCTTTTCCTCTGCTCTATCACCATCTGAAATCGCTCTGTCGCCGCTAGAATCGCACCGTCGTACTGCGGGAATCTCTCTCTCTCTCCGGCGGAATCTCTCCGTCGCTGTCGAAATCCCTCTGATTTTTTCCATTTCCTTCTCTTTTGCGAGACTGCTCTGCTCATGCTCATTGAAATCCCCTAGATCGTGCTCATCAAAATCCCTGTTTTTACTGTAGCTTCTACAATTTCCCCTATTTTGGTGATGGAGCTTGCCGCCAGCTTCTCTGGACTGAGGACCTCCTCCTGCTGCTGCTTCTCTGGAACTGTAGTAATGAGAAAGCTTTGCCTCCGGCCGGGAACCTATGTTGTCTTCCTGTAAGTGCGTGATTGTCGTCTTGCTGAAATTTGGTTTGTGATTTGTAATGGGAGGGAGGAAGAAGATGCACTTGTATCCTTAACTAAAAAAATATCATTATCTGAATTTTAAGAGTAACATTGTAGTATCAATTAATTAGCTTTTAGATTTTTATAAACATTCAGATCTACAGTTTATTTAGGTTGATTTATTATAAACATTCAGATTTGCATCATATTTCAGGTTTGCATCATATTTCAAGTTGATTTATAGTTATTGTTAGAAAAAGTTTATCTTGGAAATGATAAACTAAAGACTCATGAAATTTCTCTTTGCCCTAACTTTTTATGGGCACGATTACAGAGATGAAAGAATGAGCAAGAATTATTTTATGAGAAATTTCTTTTCATCCAAACAATTATTTTTACAAAATTCTGTTTTTCGGAAACAACGTTTTTTTGTCAGCAGCTTTCAATCAACAGCTTTTCATCAGTAACAGTCCAACCAAACAAAATCTTAGTTCGTTTGGCGCCGTGTTTTTGCTTGGGTGAGATTGAACAAACACACCATCATTTTAAAAAATGTGTAATCATGACTGCCACAGAGGAAAAAAAATGTAATTTTCAACATAAAAATGAATGGAGCTTCTTAGGAGTGATCGCTCATTCACGAATGACTGTTCATAACAATCGTGTTCACAATTACCACCGCCTTGCAAAACGGACGCTATGTATGTATTGTTCAAAATGTTAACAAATAAAAATTGTCCATTATTTATATAATTAATGTATTATTTTATAAGTTTACAGCCTTAATTACAGGTCAAGCATATAATATTGTACATTAAGATTATGTGTGGCAGCTATAATACTTGAATTGTCTCCCATATAAATCATATTTAAAAATAATTTGCCGTGAAATTTGAGCTACATTGCTCACACTAGGCTACACTCAAAAAAAACCTCACCAATATATTATATAATAATAATAATAATAATAATAATAATAATAATAAGGAAAAGAAAGTTCTAAGCTACAGCGGAGGATACGCCGGGGAAGTTGGCAACGTCAACCGAGGTCGTTGACGAGTGAGTTCGCCCTTTCCTACTCATCACCGTCATCATATTGCTTTATCATCACATTATAATTATATATTTATATATCTATGCTATATAATCAATAAATAATCTATTTAATATATATCAATTTTCAATTATGGGCAGCTAAGTGTGAAAAATAAATAGAGGCCCTTTTCGGAAGGAGTGTTGCTCTGTGCGGAACTATCCTCCGAGTGTGAGGAAACCCTAAATCCATAGCTTTGGAGAATGGTTTTGGATTTCATCCCCTGATGCTACTCAAGAAGAGGTAACGGTTTTCTTCTTCCTAATCCGTTTTCTCTCCGAGTTTTCTGGCCCGAATTGGGGATTTAGGTAGGGTTTCGTTTTCCTCTCCCCTTCGATCTTGCTCTCAATCGGAATTCTGTCGCGGTAATAATTCCCTCTCTATATTTGTGGAAACTTTGATTTTATACATGTCTTTCCTTTTTTTTCTCGGATCGATTTTGCAATGAAATTCGAAGAAGATCTTGAATCGTCATTCTGTAGATCCAAAGGGATTTTAAGGGCTAATTTGTTCACCTCCTGCTTCGTTGCTGGTTTTTATCCTCTGTTTTTAGGGGCAAGATGTTCTAAATTTCTAGTTAGGGGATCGGCTTTTAATGATTTGACATGTTGTTGTGCACATTAACAGAGTGGGAAGTATAAAACTGATTAATTGAATCTTCTTTATCAATATTTAGGGCTTCTTCGCTGGACATGTATATATATTATTTAATGCAACGTTTTTTAACAGATGTCTAATGTTTGACCACTGGCTTTTAAATATCAATTTCGTGAATGATTGTAAGTTCTGTGATGGCATCTGGATATTAGACTATCACCAAAATTAGAAACAAACATTGACTCAAATCGTGTTGTATTTTTCTTGCCAGATTCGGAGTTTTGTGGGTCTCTGTGATTGTGAATAAATATTTACTTGAGAAATGGCAGAGATTAAGATTGCAATACAATTTTTGATTTACCCCGGTTGTTATTATTTTATGTTTAGGGATCGGAGAGTGTTTTGATGGGGTCTTTGTTGAGCTTGCCTGTTAACAAATCTCAAGAAAAATTGTGTTTTGATTCCTCTCAAGCCGAATTCTGCAGCAAGAGGCTGAAGATGTCGTCGTCAAGCTTTGTCGACGAGAATCCAAGACTCATCCCGAACATACCCGATGAAATTTCCCAGCAGATCATTGCGAGGGTTCCTAGGATTCACTACTTGAAGATGAAGCTGGTTTCGAGGGCGTGGAAAACCGCCATCACGAGCGCTGAAATCTATCAGCTCAGAAAGGTGCTCGGAACGACAGAGGAATGGCTCTACATTCTGACAAAGGTTGAAGAGGAGAGGCTCCTGTGGCATGCTTTGGACCCTTCAACGGGGACATGGCAGAGATTGCCTCCAATTCCTTGTCTTGGAAGCGAGGAGAAATCAAGGAGGGGTCTTTCCGGGCTTCTTATGTGGAATATGATGGGCTCCAGCATTAGAATTGCGGATGTTATCAGAGGCTGGCTCGGCCGCAGGGACACTCTCGAGCGTCTCCCCTTTTGTGGTTGTGCTATCGGAACCGTCGATGGCTGCCTCTATGTCTTGGGCGGTTTCTCTAGAGCGTTTGCCATGAAATGTGTTTGGCGATATGATCCCATGCTCAATATGTGGCAGGAAGTGAGCTCCATGAACACTGGGAGGGCTTTCTGTAAGGCCAGTCTCCTCAATGACAAACTTTATGTTGTCGGCGGAGTCAGTAAAGGCCGTGGTGGCTTGACTCCTCTGCAGTCTGCCGAAGTTTACGATCCTAAAACCGGTTTCTGGACTGAATTGAAGAGCATGCCTTTTTCGAAAGCTCAGACTCTTCCCACTGCTTTCCTGGCTGAACTACTGAAGCCCATTGCCACTGGAATGACTTCTTACAGAGGGAAGTTGTGCGTGCCTCAGAGTTTGTACTCTTGGCCATTCTTTGTCGATGTTGGCGGTGAAATCTATAACCCGGAGAATGATTCGTGGGCGGACATGCCCGCCGGTATGGGTGAAGGTTGGCCTGCACGTCAAGCAGGAACGAAGCTGAGTGTTGTGGTGGATGGGGAATTATATGCTTTGGAGCCTTCGAGCTCGTTGGACAGCGGAAAGATAAAGATATATGATCACGAAGAGGATGCGTGGAAAATTGTTGTCGGCAAGGTTCCGGTTCATGATTTTACTGATTCCGAGTCTCCTTATTTACTTGCTGGCCTTTCAGGGAAACTTCATGTGATCACTAAGGATGCGGAGAACGGAACCGCCGTGTTGCAGGCTGACTTGAAGAAGCATGCTAGTGCGAAACCGAATGATTCTGCGGCTGAAGCCAGCACATCTTCTGAGAATCAAGCTTCATTGGAGGCAGAACCAGATGTTTGGAAGATCATAGCTGCTAAGAATTTTGGGGTAGCTGAATTAGCCAGCTGCCTGGTTCTTGATGTTTAACTTATGTGATATAGAAAACTATTACAAGCGTTGTTTTGGAGGAATCTCAGCGCCAACTCTTGAGAAAGGGTTTGTGGAGAGTGCAGGAATATTTCGGGCCAGCGGGATGCTTGCCGGAAGGATTACAGGTGCCATACATTGCTAAGAGGTGTGCACATTGTTTCTCATCGAAGAAAGAAAGTATACACATATGTAGGAAATGTTTTTGGCACTATAATATAGATCGTTCATAACTTTATGTAAATAGCATAGGTTGCTGGAAGATGTTGTAAGCTTCTGAAAACATTGATAGTTTTCTTTAATGAAATGAGACTAATCGTTTCAGTTAGTTTCTTCTTTAACTTTCTACTATTTTTTGAATTTCATCCGTTGATCGTCTCTATATATATCAACTCAGTTCTTCTCTGAGTTTATAATATGATTCTACTTATTGAATACTGAAGTAAAATAGATCGCAGGGTGGATATATTTCCTGTTTTGTAGCTTGCGACTTAGAATAATGCTCCAATCACTTTATGACTTATTAAGATATGCCACCACATACACCTACTTCAAGGATTGGAGAAATTCATTCCAAAAATCAGTGAGATAACTCCGCTATCAGGATGCCGAACAGCTTGAAACAGCTATCAAAAGAGCCAATATAATGACACAATACACATTCACACTATGCTTCGCCCATAGCCAACTATTTAGTCCTTGCTTACAAATTAATAACCTGAGAGAGCAAAAAAAATACTTCATTGAACGAATAAAATTGTCAGAAATTGAGTAGAGCATTTGTTGCGGCCTACTCAACCCTTCTGATAGATCGGACTAAACTAGGCCACCTTAGTCCGTGGAGCGGTCGAGTGCGCACGCAATCACAGAGTAAGCAGAAGTACACACAACAATTTTAACGTGGAAAAACCCCTCAATTGGGTAAAAAATCACGTGACCGGCACGGTGCCAGTCAAACTTCACTATTTGAGGGTTAGTGGGTAGTTATGCGGGTGGTTATTCTTATAACGAACGGTGGTGATTGGGTTGGGATGATCAGACGGTTGTGAAGGCCCGACACGAGCGGGCGGCCAACTTGGCGACGTTCGACCGCCGGTGGAGGAGTCATGGTCGGTCGTGATGGGCGAGGCCGCGGGGGTGGGGGGGGGGGGGGGCATCTGTACGGGAGCGGCCCCGCAGCCGCGGGCGGAGGCCGCAGGAGGGCGTCCGCTCCTTGCGGGAGCAGCTCCGCGTTCGCGGGAGGGCGGCCGCCCTTAGCGGGAGCGGCTCTGCGGCTGCAGGTGGCGGTCGCCCCTTGCGGGAGAAGCCCTACGACCGCCCCTTTCTATTTTCGAAAAACTAACACTCAGGCTGAGCGTGACTTCGCCGAAAGTATAATCAAAACACAACAGATCTAAAAGCAAAAGGGTCTCCACTCAAATAAAAATGTCACATTAGCTACAATTTCATGGAAAGCAAAAACATGCAATAGTTCGAAAATATACCTACAAAACAAAAGCAAGCAAAGCGAACAAATAAGAGAAAGGGAGGTTCGCATGATCATCCCTCCACGATAGCATCAACATCGTTGTCCGAGACGTCCTCCACGCCTAAAGCGTCGCGCTCCGGAAACCTCTGAGCAGCTTGAAACCCCTTGTCGAAGCCTAAATAGTACGCATCATCGTGCTCGTCCTCCACATGGGGATCGACCTCCGTCACCATCATCTCAGAGCGTGCCTCCTCCACGATACGAGACCGCTCCATCTCAAAGTTGTGAGAAGTTCTGTACTCGGAAACCGCAGACGCCCGCACAACCTCGACCTTCTCCCGCTCTGCAACCAGCTGAGCCTTTTCTTTCTTCAGCTGCTCGATCTCTGTCTCATGTCGGTACATCGCAGCATCGGTCGCCTCGGTACAACGAACCTACTTCATGAGAGTCGCCTCGGTAGAAACCAACCTCTCGTGAATAGCCGCGATCTCAGAGTCAACAGCATTCAGCTTCGCATGAAGAGTCTCAACCTCGTCCTAGGAAGAGGATAACTGGGACTCCACGCCAACCAGACAGAAAATTACTTCCTTCTTATTCTTCTGAGGGATCGACAAAGAATCTTCGGTCGCGGCCAACATCGTCTGCAGAGAAAGAAAATCATCTTTCGTGGTCACATAAGTTCCGTTTCAGGAAAACGCAATGTCACGAACCTCATCTAGCTACAAATACAAAGAATGAATTACTCCAACACCCAATGGGAGTTAAGGGTAGGAAAAATACTTGGGGCAATAAACATACCTTCCCGTGAAGCACTTGGCAAGCGGAGCATTCCCGCTCCTTCCCCTTCCCTATCACCAACAGTGGCTCAGGAATCGCTCGGCAAGTCGGCTCGGTCGTAGGAAGCTCCGCGGGATCCTCAGTCTCCACAGGTAGGGGATGAGCAACCAGGTCATCAGGGCAATCATCAGCAACATCAATAACAACCTCGGGGGCAGCCGAGGATTGCCCACCTTCTCCCCGCCGCTGAGAAAAATTCAGCTTCCTCTTCTTTCTGCACTCCAATGGCACGTCACAACGCCGCTTCACATCCGTCGACAAGCCCGCAAGAACAACCTCTTCTCGACGACAAATGCACTGATCTTGAAGAGAGTGGCGTTCAACTCACGCAGATCCTCAAAACTGAGTATCGGGGAATACTCAGACTCCCTCTCCGCAAGGCGGCGACAACGGCCTGTGAGATCTCGCCAAATATCGAGCAGCTTCCATGGGTTCTTAACAAAGCCAAACAGTGTTCCCTCATGACGATAGTCGGTCTTGTCTTTGAACGACAACCATCTCTTGTTGCTCCGCACTTCGTCCCGGTCGCCAGAGCCGGGGCAAAACTCGCACCACTCGCGGAAGAGTCGAACCGTCATTGGAGAGTCGTGCTCTCTGAAAAAGCAAAGCAATCTCATGATCCTCGTCATCCCCACCTGGGAGAATTGCGTGACCCACACGCCGCAAATCTGAAAAATGACGATGACTTCATCAGTAGGGGGACCTGAAAGCTCGCTTTCAGGCATCCCTCCATAATCACGAAATAGCCCGGAAGAGGGTTATGAACGCTCTCCAAAGGAGAGGGAATCACGATCTCTATATCCTCCACAATCCCAAAGCGCTTCCTCCAACCAGTCACCCGTGCAAGGCTCAAGGACGAGGGAAGGCGCATCGATCGTGGCGGAGCGCTGCTCTTCGAGGTCTGTAAAGAATGCGAGCATTAGTGTCAGAACAAGTAAAGGAAAATAGCACGCAGATGAACTCAAGCACGCCCGCGCGAACAACACCGCGCAAAAGACGGCCGCCCCGCGCAAACACAAAGCCTCGTGCTCAAGCAAGCGAGCGGAACCGGCCGCGCGCGTGGCCGGGGGCGGCCCCGACCGCGTGCACACGCAGGCGGCCCCGCGCACGCACCCACGGCGGACCCCGGGTGCGCCCCCTCCGCGCACGCCGCCTCCGCATCCGCCACGCTGCCTCCACGTCCACCGCCTCCGTGTTCGCCGCCCCTTCCGCGCACCCCTGCTTTGGCGCCGCTATGCACGGGGTTCCCCGTCCACGCCGTCTCCCGTTTACTTGTTTTCCGCTTCAAAGACAAAATTTTTCCCAAAAAATACTAATATTTTTTGAGGGAGACATGACGGCGGTGAAAACCACGCAAACTCTAAGAAAGGGCTTCACGAACTCCAAATATCTCTACAACAGGGTGAGGAAGAGAATTGAGCAACCATCTCTGATATATAGGCCTCAAAGGAGGACTCATAAGGAAAGACGCTCGAGATAATTAAATATCTCTTGCCAAATCTTTTTGTTTTAAAAGGGACAGGGAATGAAAGTCTACCTTGGTCAAAGATCTCGGAGACATGACAGATAATATTCAACGCATTATGACAAAAATATCACACAAATGATTATTCTTGGCCAAGAAGAAAATTTTCACGCTTATCGTGTCATTACTCACTAAAATTTGGGTGCATTTGATGGGGTTCCCC
Organism: Platanthera zijinensis; assembly: GCA_039513925.1. Lineage (NCBI taxonomy): Eukaryota > Viridiplantae > Streptophyta > Magnoliopsida > Asparagales > Orchidaceae > Platanthera > Platanthera zijinensis. The sequence continues at coordinate 174,276,188 of CM077091.1, forward strand.
CGGAAATTTCCGAGTTAAATCGGAAGGATTCAGGACGCCCACGCAGAGCCATGCTCCCCCAAACCCCGAAAGAGCCCGAGAAGAACCCAAAACCCGCGCGTACGAGCAACGCCCCCGTGCGCGCACGGCCAAACCATGCAGGCCCACGTGGTCTGCACATGCGTGCACAGCCTGCACGCCCGCGCGTGCACGGCTTGCGAACGCGCGCGACTTGAGAGCCCGCGGCCTGCTCGCGAGGCCTGCACGCGGCCAGCACGGCCGCGCCCCCGCGCGCGCGGTACCCGCTGCCGACCCCCGCCGCCTCCGGCCTTCGCCACCGCCTCCGAGCACCTTGCCCGAGCCACCCGGACCGTCCAGGGGCAGTTCCGTCATTTTGCTAAAATTGGTTATTCACGTGATCGAAATGGAGCGACGTCATTTGTCATCACAAATTACGTTCAGACACAATTACTGACGTCATTTGTCTTCAGAAAAATATAAATATGTCTACAAACATTCATTTGAAAACAAGCAACTCCAGAGACAAGAGAGAGCTCTGAGATTTTCCGACGAGATCGTGGACTTCGGTCGATTCTCTGCGTAGTTTTTCGCTTCCCTTCAATGGGAGTGCTTCACCCAAAGCTTTGAGGACTTCGAGATTTTTCCAGTTCGAACGCTCTCATGCAGGTTCCGTGAACTTTGTGTCATTCCAAGGCCAAAACGCTTCCATCGAGACTCCGAGCACTTGGCTTCTTTTCGATCGTTCTTTTACTTGTAACTGAGAGGTGACCTGTCACCCTCCGAGAGATCATCTCAAGCTCTTGTAACCTCCAACAAACTATTTTGGCTCGGCACAGATCTGCCATGTTCCGACTCCGAGTTAAGACGGTCCGATTTTTCGAACCGAAAAAAAATGAGGCGACTCACAACAAAAATTTGCATGAAAATGCAAACAATGCAATACCCCACCAAGACTTGTGTAGTGTAGTCACTAGAGTAGCTTTCCAGTATTACAGAATGAAAAAATTATTGATTCTGGCTCGTACACACTAGAATAATAAATAGTAGAGCAATATTGTTCATGTGACAAATTGTTTAAGAGAATTGATATTAGCAGTGCATAAATGGTTATTCGCAGTCCACTTTTATTCACAGTTCATAGATTATAATCGTAGTCCAAAATAAAACTCGCAGTCCAAACAAAGTTCTTAGATAAAATAAAAAAAATAAAAGTCCACCCGGAACGCCGTCTCCTTCGCGATCCCAACCTCATTTTGGGCGAGGTCGGCGGTGGGGAAATGGCGAGGTCGGCGGTGGGGAAACGGCGAGGTCGGCGGTGGAGTATTGGAGAGTGGGTTTCCGGGGCGGAGTTACTATTGGGTGCGCAGCAGCCTGTAGAGGGTTTGATCTTTTTTGGTGTGCGGATAATGGTTTATGGTGTGTGGCTAACAATTTTCTATCGCGTCAGCCTCTGTAATCCCGATCAACATGACCGTGAAGCCGATCTAATCGCCCAGACAAGCGTTTCCCACCCGGAACGTCGTCTCCTTCGCGATCCCAACCTCGCCGGCCCCTGTTCGCCCCGGACGCTGCCTCCTCCTCAATCGACTTCGCCCTCCCCGAACGGCGGCTTCTCGTCTTTGCACCCGGACGCCGCCTCCTCCTCAAAAAAGCCGACGACGGCGTCTTCTTCTCACGTTGCCTTTTGATCTATGGACGATCGCAACGAGGGCTCTAAATCAACACTTTTGCTCATTTTAAAAATTTTGTTGTTTGAGATTTTATTTTTGTGTAATTGGACATTTACTTTTTTATTCTATCTAAGAACTTTGTTTGGACTGCGAGTTTTATTTTGGACTACGATTATAATCTATGGACTGTGAATAAAAGTGGACTGCGAATAGCCATTTATGGACTGCTAATATCAATTCTCTTTATTTATCCCAATATTAATCCTTCATCAAGCATGAGAATGTAAATTCTATAGCAAGGTTGTCCTTAATTAGTGCTGGGATTTGCTTTCTTGAGGGTTTTTCCCCTTTTTCTCTTTATCTTGCTCGTTCTCCTTATCTTCTCTTCATTTCACTACTTCAAGTTATGTTTGGAAGTGGGTTAAGTTTGATTTATAACATCTTTTTTGTGTTTGAATCTTTTGGGGGTTTATGCCAAACTCATTGATAGGGATTGACTCCATTTTATAGTTTTAGGGGTGCACATAGCAATCCCCAAAATAAGATCATGAGGTTAACTAGTCAACCCCATGATTCCCTTCATGATGAGAGAAGTGGAGGGCCCACTTTCTCTCATCTTTTATCTCCTCCATCCAATTCCCCCCTTTCTCTTCCATCAAAAAAGAGATCCACAAAAAGGGAAAAGAGGGGAGAGAGAACACCACCGCCGCAACCGACCGCGGCCAACCGCCGCCGCCCGCCGCCGGCCATCCGCCGCCGGACGGCCACCGCCGCCGGCCACCCGTCGCCAGCCACCCGCCGTCGGACGGCCGCCGCCGCCCGACCGCCACCGGCCGGCCGCCGCCGACCACCCGCCGCCGGCCGGCCACCGCCGGCCATCGCCGGCCACCTCCACCTGTCGACCGCCACTGGCCGGCCGCTCCCGCTAACCACTGCTAACCGGTGGCTTGCCGCCCGAACCTCCACCATCCGATCATGGCGCGCTACCAAGGCCGTCCGATCAAGGGGAAACCACCCACTAACCTACTACGTTAGTGGTGGGGCCCACTATGATCTCCCCCTGGAGCCTATAAAAGGACCTCATGAGCTCTTCATTTATCATCTTTTCCCTCCTACGATTTCTTCTTCTTCCTCCTCAAGAGAGAGCTCTCCCGCCGCCTCCTTCAAGTCGTTCTCCGCTCGTCGCCGGCCACCAGCGACCACCAGTGACCTCCAGCGGCCGCCACCGGCCACCAGCGTCTGCCATTGGCTATAAGCACCCCATCAGAGCGTAGTTCGCAAGGAGATGCCCAAGATCGGAGAAGGTCAAACGAAGAAGACAGTCGAGGCCAGCAAGCGCGTGCCGCCCTGAGCGCAAGCGCCAGAAGCATCCCGCGCATTCCACCATTTAAGTCGCTTCAGCGGAGCAGCCTGTTGCCCGCTGGTGTTTATAGTCATCCTCTCTCCCCACAAATTGTAACGGGAGCAGCCTGTCGCCCCGGTTCACTCAGTATATTGTAATCATCCAGAGTTAGTTGATTTTGACTGGCACAGAACCGGTCACGTGGTTTTTCACCCGGTTGAAGGGTTTTCCACGTTAAAACTTCAGGTGTACATTTCCCTTTTTAACTGACTGTGTGCGCACTCGACCGCTCCGCGAGCTAAGACGGTCCAAGTTAGTCCGGATCGACCCGAGCGCCGAGTTTGGCCGCAACAGTTTGTCGCCGTCTGTAGGAACATTCCCAACATCCTTCAGAAGACAAGTCACTCATCTTTGCCGCTTCCAAAGCTCAGATTCCATGACGAAGAGAAGTACCCGCACTACTGAAGGATCCGCACTTTGCGGACACATCGAACCAGCACGATCCCACTCACTAGTGGACGTGCCACTGACTGCCGAAGTAGCTTTCACTTCCGTCATCGCCCTGGAGGGGCTCGTCCTCCAAATAGAAGAACAACAAACGGAAATGCTTGCATTACTCCGAAACATGGGAGCACCTCCTGCTCCCCTGATACCGCCAGCCCCAGCAAATCCTCCGCTGCAACCAAACCCGGAAAGGGCCCAAGAAGAGCCCGAGGATTATTCTGACGCCGCCGGCTCTACTCACCCAGCACAAAGAGGAGTAAGAGCAGATCATCTTCATCACCACCTCGCCGGCGACATTCACCCCCTCCTCTCGAAAGATTTACTCGGGAGGAAATTCAGGAAGTTATAACCGAAGAATACCGCCAGGCTGGAAGAAGAAACTTTCAGGCTCGCCGACCGCTCTGCCAAGGCTCCCCCTTAACGCTGCAAATCCTCGATCATCTCATTCCACATGGATTCAAGCTTCCAAACATCGAGACGTTTGACGGGACCGATGATCCACTGGAACACATCAACCACTTCACCACCATCATGAGGATTTACAATGCTCCAGACCAGTTGCTCTGTCAAGTGTTCCCAGCAACACTCAAAGGACAGGCTCGTACATGGTTCTATTCCCTAAGAGCTGGCACCATTACCAACTCGCAGAACTGACTAGGCAATTTACTAACCAGTTCATCGCAAATCGGAGAATTGTTCGTCATCCCTCTCACCTTTCAGGTATTCGACAAAATGAAGGGGAGACTCTCAGGGACTTCTTTCGCCGCTTCACCTCTGAGGCACGTCAAATTCCAGGCGTCGAGCCCGAGCTTCTCAGAGGTGTCTTCCTTGGTGGGCTCCGCCCTAGCGGCTTCTATTCAGCACTCATGAGGGAGACCTTCCCAGTTATCCAGATCTCGTTCATCGGGTCGAGGCCCAGATAGCAGCCGACGAAGCTATTGAAGCGCACCGACAGCAGTTTGGAGGAGGATAAAAAAGGAAGAAAGAAGAGGGATCAACTCTCACAAAACAAGAAGAACGACACCAGAGTGAGCGTCGCCATAATAGCCGTCAAAGAGACCTTCTAAGGAATGGGGGGCAACATCCATTTCAGGAATACACCCCTCTGAATACCACCTGCACAAATGTGATGTACGACATTCAGAATGATCCGGCCTTCCAACGAACAAGAGCACCGCGACCAAACCCTAAGGCAGACCAGACAAGATACTGCGAGTTCTACCGCGCAACGGGTCACAACACTGAAGAGTGAGCCGGTCTCAAAGATGAAATTGAACTTCTTGTTCGTCAGGGGCTCCTCGGGAGATTTTTGCAAAGACAGCCACAGATCCCAGCACAAGGAAATGGTGGAGGAAGACAGATGGTGGGCAACATAAAGACCATCGCCGGATCCCCAACAATGAATACCTAGGACGGACGCTCTCCCTGACGCAGGACGACCCCCTACAACACACATGTAGCCCGGAATTTGCGTCGCATCTTGTTGAAGCCAAAATTGACCTTAACGACTGTTCACAAATCAAAGTGCAGCCGACGCCTACTTCTCTCAAATCTCGACCCCTGACTAGCTGTTAAGGTCCTAAGACTGACCAAAGCCTCAGCTGGGAGGTCTCACCTCACACCCGGAAAATCTTTGAGAGCTTCCCTTCCAAAACCAATAGCTGGACTGGGAGCTCTTCAGAAAGCACTGGAGTTAGAGAGTAAAATGAGAACCCTGCCTTCCAAAGAGCCCCTATGGGTCTTTTTATAGTCTTCTCCTGTCCTGAAAATACTGAAATACCCCTGATGGGTCAGCCAACAGCCAAATCCCGCTTTCATCCCAGGGGCATACAGGTAATTTAACCCGAGGATAATGAAATAATAATAAAATAATCCTCTTTTCTAGGCGCCAGCCCCCACCTCATGGACCTGCTTGGCGAGAACCCCGGGCGAGAAGGCTCTCGCTGAGCCTTAGCTGGGCTCACCTTGGCGAGATCTCCCGCCAAGAGGGTTCTCGCTCTCAGTGGTCTCGACGTCACTGTTGCCCGCCCCCAGGGAGAGTTCCTTCTGGGCGGGAGCTTTCCTGTCCCGAAGCCTAAAGCTGACCTGAAGACCTGAGTCCTGGCACAAACGATCCCGGCTACCAGTAGGCGGGAGAACCTTAAGGGCGAGAACTCTGCCGGTCCGACCTAGGGCTAACCCGGGACTAGCCCAACCCTGACCACTGAAGTCTTAGTCTTCCTGGTCCTCCCCAGCGAATATGGGGTTGTACACAATCCCCGCTCTTTTCGAGCTAGCCCTGCGCTCGACAAGACAAGTCCAACCCCAAAATATTCGCTGGACACGTGCCTGTCAGCCAAGAGAATCTTTTTGCGGCTATAAATACACGCCGACGGATGACCATAAGTCTTGCCTTCGAACTACTGTTTCTTCACTGAGCTCCCGCTCGGGGTTTTATGCGCGATACCAAGATGTCTGCTAAGCGTGCTAGCAAACCCTTTCCGCAGGACCTTCAAGATCGGTTAAACGCGGCTCAAGCGCGAGCCTTAGCAAACAGTGCTGCGGTAGCGCCCTGGCTATCGAGGAAATCTTCAGACACCGGCCCTTCTGAGCCGAAGAAGAAAAAGGGGAAGAGGAAAGCGAAAGTGGTCCGGCGAGACCTTTCTCGCAAGAATAGGGATTCACCTTCTCCTACTCTCATCCCTGTGGAGGACCCCTCTCCTCAAAAGGTATTGCCTTCCGACCATGCTTACCGAGCTGATTACGCTACAGGCCCGCTAGTTAACGCGACATCTCGCAGAAATCCGTTCCGAGTGACGTCGCTGAGTCTTCCCCGATTCCCCCAGATTCGTCAGCCCTCCCTCCTGAGGATCGAACGAGGGTCTCTGATACAATTCCTCCAGCCGAGACCCGGGTGATAGGTACGCTTTCCGCCACTTCTTAATACTCCAACCTTACCTTTCTTTTTTCTGAACTATCTTCTCGCAGAGCCAGCTTCCGCCGTCCCTGGTCTTGTCACCCGGGAGGATGAAGCGAGAACCGGTGAGCTGCTCCCTTCAGCGGCAAATCCCGCCCTGCAGGCGGGAGGGGTGGCCCTTGACCCTTCCACTACTAAGGATGCCGATCATCCCTTGAGAGAGGACAACTCTCTCCCTGCTTCCGGCCAGGCTGGGACCATTGTACGTAAACCCTTCTGCCCAGGGCGAGGCAAGCCTCTCCACCTCCTTTATGGAGCTGACGGAGGGGTCGGGCCTTCTCACCCGACGCCAGTCAATGGCTCTCGCCAGACTGTAGGTATGCGAGACATTCTTGTCGGCTGATCGTTATGCCTTAATCAAAACCTTGGGCGCACTTTTCGCAGGGGATCCCAGCTCTCGGTCGGAAGCCAACGAGGAGAGAGAAGAAGAAGAAGATGATGAATCCCTTCCTCCTTCGTCCGACGAGATAGAAGAAACCTTGAACGACGCCGAGAACGCGAAGGAGCGGAGGAGGAAGATCTCGGCCATTTTGGCCAAGCTCATCCGGCGAGACCGCGCCCATGCTGCCGCGGCGAAAGCATTCCGTGAATCCGTGGAACAAAGGCTGGAGGCCCTGGAGCGGGATTTCTTCTTGGGCGAGACTGATCGACCGGGAGGGCCTATTACCGAGTCTTCGCCGGGGAGATGCATCGCGCAGATCCGGGATCATGCTAGGCAGATCAACCTAGGGTGTACCACCCTGTCATCTTACTTCAACCCGTTGGTGCCTCCGATAACTAGGCGGCTGGAGCGAGGGCGATGGCGCTGGGAACCGTATTAGTTCATCTAGGTCTCGCCCCTTCTCCCTTATTAGCCTTCCCTTCCGCCGTGTACCTTTACGCCTCTGTAATAACTGTTATAAACTTTATTCAGCTCTCGGCGGCGAGAGCAAATTACTATCCGTTTCTTCTTTCATTGTGCTGTGTATTTTAAGAATGTGTTGTAATTAGGATGCTTGCGCCAAAACTAAGTGGCTTGCGCCGAAACTAGAGACGATCGTCGACTGCTGTCACCCCCGAGGGGAAAACCGAGGCGTCGCCGGCCCAGATCGTGACAGCTGTACCCCGCTGTCACTTTATCTCTCTATCGGACAGAGCCGCAACGACCACGATTCCCTATAAATAGAGAAATCTACCAACCACATTTACTTCTCTGATCCGGAACTTCAATTTACTTTCATTGCTCCCGCCCTCTTGCTTCCGCTTCTGCCTCTCTATTGTTCTCGCTATTACCCCTAAACCCAAAATGTCGGGCGAGAACGAAGGTCGCGCTCATTGCGCGGAAGCGTTCCGCAAGCACCTCTTCCCCTCCTGCACGCTCACCTTGGACGAGTACAACCTGATCGTCAACCGCTTCATTCCCGCTGGCTTCTCGACGCAGAACCCGGGTAATCACGACAAGGTGAATACCCCGGAAGCGGGAGAGCTCGCCATCCCCCTCGAACATTTCGAGGTGGGCTTCCGCCTCCCCCTCTGGCCGGAGATTCGGCAAGCCCTCCGCTACTATGGGGTGGTTCCCGCCCAACTGAACCCGAACTCTATCGCGATCCTTGTGGCATTCATCTGCTACATGCGATCCGAGAGGATCGAGTTTAGTCTGCCGATCTTCCGCAAGCTATTCAACTTCCGCGCCAAAGGCGGCGTGGTCTTCTTCTCCGGGCAGCTGCTCAAGACCACCGACATCGCTAATAAACATCACCATTGGGGCGAGAAGTTTGTCTATGTCACCGGGGACTTCGGCAAAGTCCCGCTCCGACCGGTCCAGTACGAGAATGCTGCTTACAAACTGCCCACTCTGGGGTCGCGCGAGAGCGCACTCCTGGAGTTCTTCGGAACAAAGGAGTTTGACGTTCTCTTCCTCCGGCGAGACGTCGACTCCCTTCCTCCCGTCCACCCGGGCGAAGGTACGGTCTCGCCTTAGATTTGATCTTTTGTTAGGATCTTCCTGTGTTTGAATAGCGCTAACTTTGCAGGAGAGCGGGAGGTCCCTCTACGCCAACCTTTCGCTGTGGCCCCGGGTGTCGAGTATCGGGTTGCGAGAGGCTCGATCTCTCGCTCTCGCGGAGGCCAGCGCTCGCGCCTGCCGGGAAGAGCCCGTTCAGCCTTTGGTGCCCGAAGCTAAGAAGCGAAAAGGCACCGCTCCCGCCCCGCGACTGCTGAAGAGGCCAAAGCCATCTGCTGCGGACAAGGGCAAGGGCTTGGCCGTCTCGCCTGCCCGACATCCCGCCTTGGGCAAGTCCTTCGAAGGGCTGCTCCAGATGGCCAGCGAGATGGGTGCTGCCGCTAGGAGGCGTACCGAGGCTACTGCCGAGAACCCTCCGGCCGCAGACGTGGCTGGAGGAGAGGGAGTCGTCGCCGAGACCTCTGCCCAGACCCCGCCCAAGGAAGTGCCGAAAGGGCACAGAAATTATGGCCTCGGTGTGAAGCACATCGACGCGGAAGGGAAGCCTCTGCTCCAATGGGATCCCGAATCCAACAGGGTTGCGGTTTCAACGCTCCTCCCCAGCTGGTCGGAGCGGGATGAGGTTACTGGCGAGGCCTTCTCGCTGGGCTATGGCCTCTATAGCCGAGAGGGCGCCAGTGTCTTCGACCAGACGCCCACCCGGCTCCTGGCTTTCGACTCTACCCAGGCCCTGCTTCGCGGGTTCAAGCTTGCGCACATGTGCGCGCGTCGAAGTATCAACATCGACAAGAACTTCGCCGACATGTACAAGGCGAGGGAAGAAGCGGTGGCCAGAGCACGCTCTTCGGAGACAGAGCTCGCGAGTGCTCGGCAAGAGTTGGCGGATGCTCAACAAACGCTGTCCCTACGCCCCGCAGCCGAGGTAAGCGGGATCTTCCTGGACCCTTGCTCTCGCTACTCGAAGTCATGCTTGCGCAGTATTTACTGAGTTGATCTCTTCTCCACAGGATTTCGCCCAAGCCATGGCGCTCCGCGCGAAGTTGGCTGACGTACGCTGCGAGAACGTCCTGCTGAGGGACCAACTCCGGCGTGCGGAAGCAGCGAAAGGCCCGCCTCTGTCGCTTGATGAGAGACTAAAGAGTCGTCACTTCTCGGTGTATGACATCGACAAGCTGCTCCAGGCGAACGCTCAGGCTACCGTCAGGCTGACGGTCGAGACGCTGCGAGACGCGAAGCTGCTTCGGGAGGACGGCGTAACCATCGACGCCCGCCAACTCCTCCCCTGGCTATTCGATCCAGTCCCGAAGCCTCCCGACGCGCCCGACTCTCCTCCTTCGTATATCCCGAAGTCTTCCTCTGCTGCCGCCGAGACGTCTGGGGCGAGCTCGGGCGAGGACTCCGGCGAGGATTCGGGCGAGAGTACCAGCGGGGATTACAGCGCGTCCCCTTGAAGTTCCTTTTCTTCTCCTTTTCTTTTGATACACTTTTGTAATGAGCGAGAAGCTCCAAACCCATGTAACTATTTAATATAATGCAATGTTTCATTTTTCACTGCCGGTGTTTGCTTGAACGAATAGGTTAGAGAGTCAGCGGCTTCCGCGCGAGCTTCCGTCGAGACCCTTAGTCTCTTTAGGGTCACCTTCCCTAGAGATTGATTAGGCGGGAGCCTTGCGCCATCGATTAGGTCATTATGCCCAGGTCTGCCGGGGGCCTTCTTCAATGAGATCCCGCCAGCCGAGACCTTTTGGCCGAGACCCCTATTGGCCGAGACCCTGACTGGCCGAGACCTCTACTGGCTGAGACCTTTAGGGCTGTCTCTGATCTAGGCCAGGGTCATGACAAGATACCTTCCCACGAACTGGATCTACGCTCCACCGGCGAGCCTTCGGACCTGCCAGCTAGATGGGAGCATGCGCAGCGAGTCTACCGGGGGCTGAGCCGGGCTTGTTGTAACACTGAGTAACCATAAATCAAGAACCAAGGACCACAAGTCAAGGACCCAACCTATCCCCCACAGGCGAGCCTTCGGACCTGCCAGCTGGATGAGAGCCTGCGCAGCGGGTCCGCCTGGGGCCGAGCCGAGCTCGGGGTGTTGATGAAGATCAAGCCAAACCTCTCCCCCACAGGCAAGCCTTCGAATCTACCAGCTAGATGAGACCCTGCGTAGCGGGTCTACCCGGGGCCGAGCCGAGCTCGGGGTGTTGATGAAGATCAAGCCAAACCTCTCCCCCACAAGCGAGCCTTCGGACCTGCCAGCTAGATGAGAGCCTGCGCAGCGGGTCTACCCGGGGCCGAGCCGAGCTCGGGGTGTTGATGAAGATCAAGCCAAACCTCTCCCCCACAGGCGAGCCTTCGGACCTGCCAGCTAGATGAGAGCCTGCGTAGCGGGTCTACCTGGGGCCGAGCCGAGCTCGGGGTGTTGATGAAGATCAAGCCAAACCTCTCCCCCACAGGCGAGCCTTCGGACCTGCCAGCTAGATGAGAGCCTGCGCAGCGGGTCTACCTGGGGCCGAGCCGAGCTCGGGGTGTTGATGAAGATCAAGCCAAACCTCTCCCACACAGGCGAGCCTTCGGACCTGCCAGCTAGATGAGAGCCTGCGCAGCGGGTCTACTTGGGGCCGAGCCGAGCTCGGGGTGTTGATGAAGATCAATCCAAACCTCTCCCCCACAGGCGAGCCTTCGGACCTGCCAGCTAGATGAGAGCCTGCGCAGTGGGTCTACCTGGGGCCGAGCCGAGCTCGGGGTGTTGATGAAGATCAAGCCAAACCTCTCCCCCACAGGCGAGCCTTCGGATCTGCCAGCTAGATGAGAGCCTGCGCAGCGGGTCTACCTGGGGCCGAGCCGAGCTCGGGGTGTTGATGAAGATCAAGCCAAACCTCTCCCCCACAGGCGAGCCTTCGAACCTGCCAGCTAGATGAGAGCATGCGCAGCGGGTCTACCTGGGGCCGAGCCGAGCTCGGGGTGTTGATGAAGATCAAGCCAAACCTCTCCCCCACAGGGGAGCCTTCGGACCTGCCAGCTAGATGAGAGCCTGCGCAGCGGGTCTACCTGGGGCCGAGCCGAGCTCGGGGTGTTGATGAAGATTCCTTCAACCAGGCCTATTCTATCATCAAGATGGGGAGACATAGTTGGTTAAAGCAAAAGCATTTTAGGGTAGAAGAGACCCATTCTTATGATAGCATTTTTTTAGAGAGTCAACATTCTGAAAAGACTACTTTTAAATGATAATATTTATTCACCATATTACAATCCTTCTCTCCCTTTAAGGGTAGAAACGTTTTAAGTCATCACCGTTCCAGGTGTGGCTCAAGGTCCTTCTTTCCACATCCTGGAGGTAGTAACCCCCATTAGCCAGAGCCTTCTCTACTATGTAAGGCCCTTCCCAGTTGGGGTTGAGCTTGCCCACAGGGGCCGACCTACCTGCTGCGTCGACCTTTTTTAGCACTAGGTCCCCCTCGGCGAATTGCTTAACCCTAATGTGTTTATCGAAGTACCTGGTCATTCGCCTTTTTATCTCTTCTTGTCTGATGGCAGCAATATCCCGTAGTTCTTCCACCATATCCAACGAGAGGCGCAATCCCTCCTTGTTCTCCAACCTCCAAGCTTCGCTTCCCTCACCCGCGGTTGCGACCCGTGGAGACCGAATCTCAAATTCCACTGGAAGGACCGCCTCACATCCATGAGAGAGTTTGAAGGGGGTCTCCCCTATGGCCGTGTTCGGAGTTGTTCGCAAGGCCCACAGGACGGAAGGGAGTTGCTCCACCCAGTTGCCCTTCAGGTTCTCCACCTTCTTCTTGAGCAAGTTCACGATGATCTTGTTCGCCGCTTCCACCTGGTCGTTGCTCCGGGGGTGATGGACAGAGGCAAACTTGAGGTCAATCCCCAGTTGGGCGCAGAAGCTGATGAACTCTTCACTGGCAAACTGAGGACCGTTATCCGTCACTATCGCTTTGGGTAGCCCATGCCTGCATATGATTTCCCCCCAGACGAAGTTCCTGATGACCTGGGAGGTAACCTTGGCTAGGGCCTTGATTTCCAGCCACTTTGAGAAGTAGTCGATCATGACTAGGAGGAACCTCCTTTGCCCGCTGGCTGGAGGAAAGGGTTCAACTAGATCCATTCCACAAATGGTGAAGGGCCATGGGGCCATGATGCTTCGAAGCCTTTGTGCGGGTAAGAGCTGGAGGGGGGCGTGTACTTGACATTTCAGACATCTCTTTGCAAACTCGACTGTATCCTTCCTCAAGGTCTGCCAGAAGTATCCTTGTCTTATCATCCTTGCCTCCAACGTTCTTCCTCCCGAATGACTGCCGCACTCTCCCGAATGCACCTCCTCCAGGATTCTCGGGACCTCCTCCTCGGTCACACATCTCGCGAGGAGCCCCGATAACATCTTCCGGTGCAAGCCCCCTTCCAATATCAGGTAGTGGGCTGCCTTTCGCCTAAAGCTTTTTGCCTCCTTAACCCCCTCTGACAGCTTGCCTGTGGTAAGGAAGGTCACCAATGGGTCCACCCATGAGAATCGCCGTCCCACCTCCATCAACTCCCCCTCTTCAATCGCTGGCCGGAAAAGTTCAGTTAAGGTTCCTCCTCCCCGAGGCCCAAACTTCGCCAACCGATCAGCTGCTGTGCTTTCCTCCCTGGGAACGTGTTGAATAGAAAAGGAACGGAACCCTCCGATGATTGCCCTTACCTTGGATAGATACCTCACGAGGGTAGGCTCCCGAGCCTCAAACTCCCCTCTGATTTGCGACGCTACCACCATCGAGTCAGTGAAGGTCTCCACTTCCTGGATCTCCAACTCCCTTGCCAATCGAAGGCCGGCTATCACAGCCTCATACTCCGCCTGATTATTGGCAACTGGGAAGTGGAAAGCTACCGCCTGTTCTATGGTAACCCCTTGAGGACTTACCAACACTACACCCCCTCTCAGGGAGTGCCTTCCCGAGGCCCCATCGACCATCATCTTCCATGCTTCGTAGGGCTTCGGCTCCTTACTCTCCGCTTCAGCAACATAGTCTGCCAGGAAGTCTGCCACGGCCTGAGCTTTGATGGAGAGTCTTGGGATGAACGAGATGTCGAACTCGCTCAGTTTGATAGACCACTTTGCCAGCCTTCCCGAATGCTCTACCCCCTCGAAGATCTTGTAAAGAGGATGGTTGGTGACTACCCTAATCGAGTGCGCTTGAAAGTATGGACGAAGCTTCCTTGCCGAAACGACCAAGGCATAAGCCAGCTTCTCCAGGATGGGGTAGCAGAGCTCCGCCTTTTTCAGGATTCGGCTTACATAATAGACGGGTAGCTACTTCTTCCCCTCTTCCCTAACCAAGATGGAGCTCACAGCTTCCACCCCCACCCCGAGATACAAGGCCAGGTCTTCCCCTTCCTTGGGGCTTTGGAGCAGCGGCGCCTGGGAGAGTTGCCTCTTCAGCCCCTGGAAGGCCTCTTCGCATTCGACCGTCCATTCGAACACCTGATTACCGCGGAGTACTTTGAAGAAAGAAGAGCACCTATCCCCAGACCGAGAGAGGAACCTGCTTAGCCCGGCCAACTTTCCCGCCAGGCGCTAGACTTCCTTGGCGTTACGAGGCGACTTCAAGTCCAATATAGCCTTCACCTTGTCCGGGTTAGGTTCTACCCCTGCCGGAGTCAAGAGGTGTCCGAGAAACTTCCCGCGACTGGCCCCGAAGACACACTTCAAGGGGTTCAACCTCATCTTGAACCTCCGCAGGGTGGCGAACGTTTCTTCCAAGTCCCGCAAATGGGAATCCACGCATTTGCTTTTGACCAGTAGGTCATCGACGTAGACCTCTAGATTCTTCCTCCTTTGGTCTCGAAAGACTCGATCCATCATGCGTTGGTATGTTGCCCCTGCGTTTTTCAATCCAAAGGGCATCATCTTATAGCTGAAGCATCCCTCTCTCGTGATGAAGGAGACATCCTTGACATCGGGAGGGTGCATCCGGATCTGGTGGTAACCTGAAAAAGCATCCAAAAAACTCATAACAGAAAAACCAACGGCTGAATCAACCAGTGCGTCGATTCGAGGCAGGGGATAGCAATCCTTGGGGCATGATTTATTTAACAGGGAAAAATCAATACACATACGCCACTTTCCTCCCCCTTTCTTTACCATTAACACATTGGAGATCCAGCCTGAATACTGGACCTCCGATATGAAGCCTGCCTCCAGAAGCTTCCTGACCTCTTCCCGAATGGGCTCCTCCAGCTTGGTGGCGATGGCCCTCATCTTCTGGCGTACGGGGCGAGTCCTTGGGTCCAGGTTCAGGCGATGACAAGCTACGTCCGCATCGATGCCCGGTATGTCTGCCGCGCTCCAAGCGAAGATGTCGATGTTGCTCTGGATGCAGGCTAGCATCCTCCCCTGGTCCTCGAGGCTTAAGCCTCCGCTGACCCGCACCTTCTGTACTTGCCCCGCTCTGGTGAGTACCTCCATCCCCACCACTTCCTCAGCCGGCTCCAGCCTCGGCCGCTCCCAAACTGCCCTCGCTTCCTCCTGCTCAACCTCTTCTCCTCCGATCTCGTCAACCCCCATCGCTTCCATCAGGCCTTCTCCTTGACTCTGCTCTCCTTCCCTTGCCTCTCCCAGGCTCATCTCTTCTATCTCTACTACCTCCTTCATCATCAAGTCCTCCGCCTCCTGCGGGCTCGCCTCCTCCACTTCTATACTTCCTTCCAGCCCAGTCATCTCTTTCTCCAGCTCCTCCGCCTCAGCCATTCACGACACGGTGTTTACTGCCGTCACATAGCACTGCCTCGCCACCTTCGGATCCCCCCTGATCCTGACCTGCACCCCTCCATTGTTGAACTTGAGGCATTGATGAAATGAGGAGGGGACACAGCAAAAGGCGTTGATGAGAGGACGCCCAAAGATGGCATTGTAGCTACTTGGGGCGTCTACGATCACGAACCTACAGTTCCGCGAGACGCCCCCAAGCTTCACATATAGGCCCACTCCCCCTTCTACCTCCTTCCTCTCTCCAGAAAAACCAAAAAGCGGTCCGTCGGAAGCCAGGACCCTTTTTCCTTCCACCCTCATTTCATCGAAGGCCTTCTTGAAGATCACGTTCACGGAGCTCCCGTTATCCAACAGTATCCGGGAGACTGTGAAGTTCTCCACCGCTGTCTGGATCACTAGTGCGTCGCAGAACGGGTCTTCGTAGTCTGGCATATCCGCGGATGAGAAGGTGATTTTTTCTTCTGGGGGGGAGCTAGGGAGGTCGAGGCGACCCCTCTCCGGAACATGGTTTGAAGGCTCCCCTTGCGGGTTGCCTCGATCCCTACTCCCCCATGGATCACTCTGATCCCCCCTCGGGTTCCCACATCGACCCTATCTTCACATCTATCCTCAGTCTCTCCGTGCTGCACCTCGACGATCCTTGTAGGTGGGTCTTGCCTTCCCGCTCCTCTGGCCTCCCTCACCTCTAGAAATTCTGGGCAGGTGGCCGTTGCGTGACCTTCCTCCTGATGGAAGTCACAATAGGGCAACGCCACCCTGCCCCCTCTTCCTTCTCCTCCCCCTCTTCTCCCTGCTCCTCGAATTCTTCTCCCTCTTCCTCTCCCCACCTCCATGGCCTCCTACGGTGGTGGGGGTGACCTCTCGGTCCCTGCCTCCATCCTCCCTGCTCGAGTCTTCTCGGCTCCCGGAAGTTGTCTCTTCCTTGAAAACCCCCTTGGCCCTGGGGGCGGCCTTCCTGAGGCCTCCAACCCAATCGGTTGTTCAGCTCCCTGGGTCCCCCATGCTGCTGTCCCGGCCCTCGGGGTTCTTCCCTCCTCCTATCTTCCCTTGGCTCCCTCTGCTCTCTCACTTCTCTCTGCCTCCCTGTTGTCGGTTCCTTCACATCATCCTCCGCCAACCTGGCCAGCTTCCTCGCAAACGCAGGGTTTGCCCTCTCGAAGTCTATCTCCTTTGCCGCCCTCTCCATGAGCTCCTCAAAATAG
Source organism: Platanthera zijinensis (assembly GCA_039513925.1). Classification (NCBI taxonomy): domain Eukaryota; kingdom Viridiplantae; phylum Streptophyta; class Magnoliopsida; order Asparagales; family Orchidaceae; genus Platanthera; species Platanthera zijinensis. Next base: position 174,292,564 of record CM077091.1, read on the forward strand.
AGAGGGGGCACTCTCTTCAGTTCCATGCTAAAAAACCCCGGCCTCAGCCCCAGGGTGAAGGCAAGCATCAGTGCATACCCCGGGACCTCCTGGACCAGGAGAATCTCCTCTTGGAACCGGTCAACATAATGCCCCAACGTCTCCTCCGGCTTCTGCCTCACTACAAACATGCACTCAGCCTCCTTCTTCCGCTTCTTCGAAGTCGAGAACCTCAACAAAAACCCCCTGCGCAGATCCTCAAAACTGTAGATCGAGCTCGCCGGCAACTGGTGGAACCAGTCCTTGGCCTTTTCTTTCAGAGTGATGGCAAAAAGCCTACACTTGAAGGCATCCGACATCTGCCTTATCGACACCACATCCTCAAACCATTGCACGTGCTGAACCGGGTCATCCTTCCCGGTGTAGTAGGTCATATCCGGCTCCCTGAACCCCTCCGGCACTGGAGCCGAGACGATGAGCTCACTAAAAGGGGTCTCGCCCCCTGCCTGGCGAGAGGGCCCGTCCCGCGACCTCGGCTGGCTGGACCGATCCGCGAGACCGTGCCCGAAGAAGAGCTCCCGCACTGTCGCCTCCTTCTCGCCCAGATCCATCGGAACCTCCTTTCCGGGACGCTGGCCTGGGAAAAGCTCCCGCGCAGCCACATCCCTCTCGCCTGCCTCCACCGGGACTTCCTTCCTGGGGCACTGCCCTGGGGCGTTCTCGCCTAACAGCGGAACTGCCTCCACAGGAGCCTGCGGCGTCTCCCACTCATTCCTTGCCGAGAAGGCCAAGCTGATCGTCTGCATGACCTCTCGCCTGAAATCCTCTAACATCTTCCTTGTCGCCTCTTCTCCCTGGGTGGGTGATCCTCTGTAAGATCCTGTTCCTCAAATCCGAGGCAACCCGGATCTTATGCCCAGAACCGCCGCCTTACGGTGACACTAACGCACGAGTTAGTCGTCACCGCAAGACGCCGATTCTGCCGGCTAGTACGATCATAACCTGTTCGGCCAATATGAGAATAATTGCATAATAAATCAGAGTAAAAGCAGAAGCAAGTCCACAGCCACATCACATATATATATCAAATGAAATCAAAGCCAGTCCATAATGAGCACAGAAGTGAAAGTAAATAGGGCTTATGCCCAGTACATCATAATCTCTCTCTCACTCTCATACACAGCAGCGGAAAAAAAAAACCAAAACTCTCTCACAACACACCTGTAGACGTGCTCCGGTAGTAGTAGCTGGTATCTGCCCCTCAAGTCCTGCCTCCTCGACGTGCTGGTCCACCTCCTCGAGCTCCTAAAATAGTAAGGTCAACGACCATTAGTCAAAAAGACTAAGTCGTATCCTCAGCACCTCCTCCTGCAACTCCTAGGCACCGTGCGGGAGGACGAAGCGGAGGACAACAAGGGGTGGCAAAGGCGAGCAGGTGACAGGAAACTAACAGGGTATATATAATCAGAATATAATGAAATGTAACCTCCACTTATGCGGGTACGCATAAGCAAGGGATCTTTTGCAAGGCTCCCATTGTATAGAATGTCCCATACCATTTATACAATGGGGTGTCAGAGTCACAAGCATATATATAAAGGAAAAATAACCTTAACCTATAAACATGCCCACTCAGGCTTATAGGCTAAGGGTTCGTATAGCAGGTCCTAATGTATAAGCGTCTCATACCACTTATACATTAGGTGTCTTAGTTTGTTATGCAGATTAATGTTATGCAACTATATGGTGGGTATGATATGAACATGCAGTGCAACACACACACACGACTCCGTGATCACAGACCTTTAGTTCCCACTTTTCGAGAGCTAGCATCACTCTCAGGTACCACCGTTGTGGCTACGGCAGCAGCGGAACGGGCGCTTCCGCCTTCTAGGCGGGTATACACACTACCAGGCCTAGACCTCTCTTGTACGCCTCTATACACCGACAAGTGCACTCTAGAGCCTCTGCGTACCACTTTGCTGACTACCTGTCAGTCTTGTTGGGTCGGGTGTGCGTTATTAGAAAAAGTCCTCCAGACTCCAGTATAAACATCCTACTGGTCCTTCTAACCCTCGCACCCGCCTGGTCCACCGTACTGCCGTCGGTGTGACGACCGGCCAGTACCGCATGGCCCGCCACTAGTATATGCACATGCAAGTATTATATATTGAGCCTCCAGCTCAAAGGACTATCCTGTCTCAAATCTCTCCAACCCGCCACGGGTGAGTATATGCTACAAACCCTCCAACCCTGGCCGGGTGAGTGTATATAAGCCAATTTCTTTCCTCCAACTCTGCACGGGTGAGCAAGTAGTCAAAAGACTCCAAGTCCCTCCAACCCGGCACGAGTGAGCACATGTCCAGTTCACTTAACCTATTAGACTACTCTTGTCTACAGATTATCATACTTAGAGTCTTAAGGTTAATCCCAGGACTGCCCAAGGTATTCCCGGTGAAGGGCTCTCAGGGGCACTAGGAGCTGCGATGGGCTGAATCCCAAAGCTCCCTTTCTCAAGGATATTTACTTTAGTTGTTTCTTACCCCGGACCCCTTTTTCTCTCTTCTGTTACATAGAGTGACCTAGTGATTTAAGGTATGGATTAAGGAGTGACGGTCTTCCGTCAACTCTTCCTAGGCAAGTCTAATATTGCACTATTACTCTCGCCTCTAGAATGCAACTGCCATCCAGGGTTATACTTCCGAACTTAGACTCTAACTCAGTTGTTGATTCATCCCCTGGCGGCCTATAGCCCAGCCTACTTTTACTATGCGCACCCCATGACCTAACACCACCCTGAAATCGAACTTCTAAATTCCTGGTCCAACTGACTCCAAACATTTATCCTAGGGTGGTATGGACTACTAAAATGAATATGTGGATTTTATGAATTTTCTACGTTATTAAGGCCCTTAATTAAATCTTATAAATTATTTACTAGGTCATTTTACCCATGAAGAGTCCTCAATTAAAATCCTCTGACCTAGGGGAATTTTCCTGAGATGCAAATGATTAAAATAACACTGTCTACAAGGTTTCATAATTTCCCTTTTTATTTTTATTTTCTTCCCATAATTAATGTAGACTTTATCTGTCTACTATTTCCCAAATGAAGTACGAGATTTGTGTTTACTAAAATTCCAAAAAAATTCACTGAGCAATTGTATTATTATTTTATGAATGATGGCAAAATTTCATTCATTCCTGAACGATGATGGCTTAACAAAATTCATTTCTAAATAATTATCAAAATGCCATTTTCCTATCCAAATAATTTTCAGTGTGTACAAAAATTCTGAAATAAATATGCCACACTAATATTGTTATTGTACACCTATAGGGATATTTTTTACAATTTTCCCACATGTAGTTACCATCATTTCTCATATAAATACAAAAGGGGTAAAACAGTAATTTCAAGATTTTTGCCCTAATAATTTCCAAACAGAGGTCTAAAATTTTCCAAAGTCAAATAAGACACCATAAATTAACTTGACTGAATTTGAGAATTTTCTATAAACAAAATCAAATTTTTCCATTTATTTTCCCAAAACTCCTATATTTTGTAAAATTCCATTAAATGGTATTTCTGATTTCATAAGTCCCAAAAATAATTCTAGGGGTGAAACATGCCCTAATGTATCACTGGAATTTATTGCATGGTTTTTGGGTGCCTCAGCTAGGTTAAATACACAAAATACAAATTATTGCTAATTGCACACCAAGGCCTAAATTAGCCTACACAAACACATGGAATAACCCTTCATGCAGGGGTCCAATTGCCTTGAAATTTCTACCAGACACCAATAATGTCCCCAAGGACATACCACCAAAATTTGGGGTCATTTGGGTGCCTAAAATTACAATTATGCCCTTAATTTAATTTTTGATATTTTGATAAAAACTATAGAAAAAGTTCTTCCAAAAATTCCAAATTTTTGGCAGGGCATAGGCATACCCTAAATACACCCATGACCAAAATTTCAGGTCATGGTGATGCTTGGTTTGTCTTGGGCATCAATTTTGGTTTCTGCCCTAGTTTAGGGGCAGTCCTAGAAAAACAGCCCTACAGGGCAGCCTACTGGTCCAAAAGTCATGATTTCTGTGGCATTTCAAAGTTAACCCATCTACCTAACTTTTTCATTCAGGGTTCATTCTATGGTGGGGCCTCTAAGTGCCTCAAAATTAACATGCATGTTTGCTGTTAAAATGTGACAATTATTACACTGTGCATACTATAGAAGTACAGAAATAATAAAAATCTGTTTGCACAGATCTTAAAGCTTAATCCAACGGCGGCTGTGCTTCTTCCCCATGCAATGCATGCAGGCCAACCCGTGCAGGCCACCCTTGCGGGGTGGTTTCCGGCCGTCGCCGGCGGCGGGGCCTCCGGCCAAGTGCTTCCCCGGCCTCACGGTGGCCGGGGCTTGATCTGGCCGGCGACTGGGCGGCGGAGAGCGGCGGACGGCGGCGGCGCCACCAACCCGAGAGGCTATTAATCCGCCATTTTTGAGCTTTTTCCCAAGCTGAAAGAGCCTACGGTCGAGCCCTTTTGGGCTTGGCCACTAACCTAGGAGATCTAGGAAGACTAGTACATGAGGAGAGGAGGGGATACTGACTTGTGGTTGAGGGTGGCGGCGGCTCTCCATGAGATGGATTTTCCGGCGATCTCCTCGGCTTGCCATGGAAGTATGAGCTCTGGCCTCTCTCTCTCTGTCTCTGGGATAGGGCTGGATGGAATGAGAGAGGGGGAAGGGTTTGGGGCTGAGTTATGAGAGTGGGCGACTTCACCTAGGTAGGGGGGCGGATTCACCAATGTTGGGGGTCGGGTTAGTGGATTTGGCCGGCTAGGTGGCTGGTGAGTGGGTCCCACTGGCCATGAAGGCTGATTAGAGCCTAGTGGGTCGGGTTGCCAAGTGTTGGGCCGGGTTGGGTGAGTGAATAGGGAGGGTTGACTCCACCAAGTTGTTTAGGCTATGTTGGGCTTGGGTTGGGTTTGGGCTTGGCCCAAGGCTGCATGGTGGGGGTCCTACACCTCCTAATACCCATGCATGGTCAGCCAACCCATCATGGGTTGGTGGGATGAGCCCAAGTGGCCCAAAATAACTCCTAGGCACTTTCTCTCTCCTATTCTTCCTCTTTTCTCTCTCCTAGGTAATTTTCCAAATTTACTATTGAGAGGCCCTATTTTTCTCTCCCCTAGGGTTTATAGGGTCACTTTAGGCCCACATGATGAATTTGGGTTGATTTGGGTGGACCCAACCCAGTGAATTGGGCTAGGGCACCATTTTCACTATTTAGGTCAAAGGTGTTGACTTGACCCATCATGGTCAACTGGTTGACCCCCTGACCTACCTTGGGGTCCACTTAGATTGTACTTAGGGTTAGGGCATCATGGTGGGGTCATGGTGTGGCTAAGGTTCCTGTTTAGGCTAGTTTGACCTAGTTTGACTTTGGCCCCATGGTGGGCCCCACATGGCTACAACCCACTATCTAGGGTCAAACCTAGCTCATTACCCTAACACCCACCCCATGCCTAACCCAATCTAAGTTAAGGGGTCTAGAAGTAACATTGGGATGTTACATCCTCCTGCGCCAGATCCTTCACCTTCACCTCCTGCCATGGGACTCGACTCAAGATTTTCTTGCACCGACTGCTTCCACGCTCACCGCACCAGAACTGTTGAAGCCAAAATTGACCTCAACGACTGTTCATAAACCAAAGTGCAGCCGACGCCTACTTCTCTCAAATCTCGACCCCTGACTAGCTGCTAAGGTCCTAAGACTGACCCAAAGCCTCAGCTGGGAGGTCTCACCTCACACCCGGAAGATCTCTGAGAGCTTCCCCTCCAAAACCAATAGCTGCACTGGGAGCTCTTCAGAAAGCACTGGAGTTAGAGAGTAAAATGAGAACCCTGCCTTCCAAAGAGCCCCTATGGGTCTTTTTATAGTCTTAATTCTCCTGTCCTGAAAATACTGAAATACCCCTGATGGGTCTGCCAACAGCCAAATCCCGCTTTCATCCCAGGGGCATACAGGTAATTTAACCCGAGGATAATGAAATAATAATAAAATAATCCTCTTTCCTGGGCGCCAACCCCCACCTCATGGACCTGCTTGGCGAGAACCCCGGCCGAGAAGGCTCTCGCTGAGCCTTAGCTGGGCTCACCTTGGCGAGATCTCCCGCCAAGAGGGTTCTCGCTCTCAGTGGTCTCGACGTCACTGTTGCCCGCCCCCAGGGAGAGTTCCTTCTGGGCGGGAGCTTTCCTGTCCCGAAGCCTAAAGCTGACCTGAAGACTTGAGTCCTGGCGCAAACGATCCCGGCTACCAGTAGGCGTGAGCACCTTAAGGGCGAGAACTCTGCCGGTCCGACCTAGGGCTAACCCGGGACTAGCCCAACCCTGACCACTGAAGTCTTAGTCTTCCTGGTCCTCCCCAATGAATATGTGGTTGTACACATCTATCCCTCCGCATTTTTATCTTTTATTAATGGTGTTAATCGTCTGATTTTTCCATCATCTTGTTTTTGTCACTTTAGAACAGTAAAAGTCATGAGCTCAGGCTCGCGCAAACTAAGTTTATTTGCAAGTACAATATCATATTTGTTTTAAGGTAAAACTGTGCTTACAAACCGAACAAGCAGGTTCTTCAGCAACTTCGCCTCCCAAACGTCATGTCATCGCAAGGGCCTGCCCCCCCCCCCCACGCGATCGCACCCGGATTGAGCACATACGTTCTTCGGAGCCCGGATTGAGCACCTACGTTCTCCGACGGTCGGATTGAGTACTTACACTCTCCGACGCCATTGTCAGGGTCTGCCCCCCTCGCGATTGCACCCGGATTGAGCACCTACGTTCTCCGGCACCCGGATTGAGCACCTACGTTCTCCGACGGTCGGATTGAGTACTTACACTCTCCGACGCCATGCATCATCAGGTTCTGCCCCCCTCGCGATTGCACCCGAATTGAGCACCTATGTTCTCCGGCACCCGGATTGAGCACCTACGTTCTCCGATGGACGGATTGAGTACTTACACTCTCCGACGCCATCGTAAGGGTCTGCCCCCCTCGCGATTGCACCCGGATTGAGCATCTACGTTCTCCGGCACCCGGATTGAGCACCTACGTTCTCCGACGGCCGGATTGAGTGCTTACACTCTCTGATACCATCGTCAGGGCCTTACCCCCTCGCGATCGCACTCGGATTGAGCACATACGTTTTTTGGTGCCCGGATTGAACACATACGTTCTCCGACGGTCAGATTGAGTAATTACACTCTCCCATGACACCGCGGGGGCCTTCCCCCCTCACGAAGAAGCCGCGAGCATCCCTCGCGCAAACTAAGCCGTGAGTATCCCTCGCGCAAACTAAGCCACGCGCAACCCTGGCGCAACCTAAGCCGCGAGCAACCCTCGCGCAAGCAAAGTCGCGAGCAACCCTCGCACAGCCTAAGCCGCGAGCAGCTGCCCGCGCGACCTAAGTCGCGTGCAACCCTCGCGTAACCTAAGCCGCGAGCAACCCTCGCGCAACCTAAGCCGCGAGCAACCCTCGTGCAAGCAAATTCGCGAGCACCCCCGCACAATCTAAGTCGCGAGCAACTCTCGCGCAATCTAAACCGCGAGCAACCCTCGCGCAATCTAAGCTACGAGAAATCCTCGCACATTCTAAGTCCAAGGCAACCATCGTGCAATCTAAGCCATGGGCAGCCCTCACGCAATCTAAGCCGCGAGCAACCCTCGCGCAATCTAAGCCGCGAGCAACCCTCGTGCAGTCTAAGTCGCGCGCAACCCTCGCGCAATCTAAGCCGCGAGCAGTCCTCGCGCAATCTAAGCCGCGAGCAACCCTCGCGAAAGTCAAGCCGCGGTCGCAAACCGTGTATATCAAGCCGCGAGCCAGCCTCGTGCAAGCACGACGGCAAACCACCAAAGCCGCGAGCCAACCTCGTTCAAACTAAGTCGCGGTAACAAACCGCGCAAGGCAAAGTCACAAGCAAGTCTTGTGCGAGCCAAAGTCACGAGCCAAGCTCGTGCGAGCAAAAGTCACGAACCAAGATCGTGCGAGCAAAAGTCACGAGCCAAGCTCGTGCGAGCAATAATCGCGAGTCAGTCTCGCGCAAAATGACGCTGCACGTCAAACTTACGTAAAACAACATCAACCTCGCCAACTGAGGTATCATTCAGCCTCGATAAAAATGGAGGAGCCGTGTTTACACCCATGCGCCTTGCCGCAGCAAGTTTCCCCTTTCGACCTTGTACAAGAAGTACTCGGTGATACACTCGGGGGGCAACAGAAACTCCACATCTCAGTAATCTCTTCCCTTGGGCGCTGAGTCCGCCATGCATGTTACACCTTGCACACATCGCGTATGCAGCGTGCCTCGCGCCCGCATCACTCACCCATCGTGCACATTACATACCGTGCACATCGTACCTTGTGCACACGTCACATACCTTGCGCCTTGCGCACACAAGCCGCAGTTGTGCATATTAAAGCAGGTACGAAAAGGCCCATAACGGCGCTTCCAGAAGCGGAAGGCGAGCAAGAGCTCGCACACACAACACGCGCACCCAAGTTGCCCGCACGCACGGTCGCGCGCGCGCGCGCCCGCGCACACGCACCTACGCGCGCGCGCGCCAGCGTGCAGGGTCGCGCGCACCCGCGCGCGCGCTCCCGCGCGCGCGCACCGCACGCGCCCCACGCGCGCGCAGGGTCGCGCGCGCGCCAGCGCGCAGGCTGGCGCACGCGCCCACGCGCGGTATCGCACCCGCGCGCGGGGTCGCACACCCGCGCACCGAGTTTGCGCAAGCGCACCCCTGCGCGCGCTTGCGTGATTCCGGGTGCGCCTTTGCACTCGCTCGCCGTTGCGCCGGCGCGCCTTCGCACCGTCAAGCGCGCAGATCCCCTCGCGATTGGATTCGCCGGCACCTTGCCTGAAGCCCCCCGTCGTCGCTCCTTCAATTTAATGAAATGCCGACATCGCCAATCGTATAAGTACGAGCATACCTTCTAAGCACCATTCTTCGCCTTCTCGGCCTCCTCTCCGGAGGAAGACATGTAAGCGGGGAAGAAGATGATTAAAAATTTTAAGTTGTCTCTCACACGGCTCACCAGCAACAAAGGATTTGGGGGGCAATTGATAGGGATTGACTCCATTTTATAGCTTTAGGGGTGCACATAGCAATCCCCAAAATGAGATCATGGGGTTGACTAGTTAACCTCATGATTCCCTTCATGATGGGAGAAGTGGAGGGCCCACTTTCTCTCATCTTTTATCTCCTCCATCCAATTCCCCCATCTTTCTCTCCCACCAAAAAAGAGATCCACAAAAAGGGGAAAGAAGGGAGAGAGAACACCATCGCCGCAACCGACCGCCGCAAACCGCCGCCGCCCGCCGTCGGGCAACGCCGGCCGCCGCCAGCCACCGTCGTCGGCCACCTGCCGCCGGCCGGCCGCCGCCAGACGGCCCCCGCCGCCGGCCACCCGCCGCCGGCCGGCCGCCGCCCGGCCACCGCCGGCCATCGCCGGCCACCTCCACCTGTCGACTGCCACCGGTCGGCCGCTCCCGCTAACCACCGCTAGCCGGTGGCTCGCCGCCCGAACCTCCACCATCCGATCATGGCGCGCTACCAAGGTCGTCCGATCAAGGGGAAACCACCCACTAACCCACTACGTTAGTGGTGGGGCCACTATGATCTCCCCCTGGAGCCTATAAAAGGACCCCAGGGGCTCTTCATTTATCATCTTTTCCCTCCTACGATTTCTTCTTCTTCTTCCTCAAGAGAGAGCTCTCTCGCCGCCTCCTCCAAGTCGTTCTCCGCTCGTCGCCGGCCACCAGCGACCACCAACGACCACCAGTGACCTCCAGCGGCCGCCACCAGCGACCACCAACGACCATCAGTGACCTCCAGCGGCCGCCACCGGCCACCAGCGCCTGCCATTGGCTATAGGCACCCCATCAGAGCGTAGTTCGCAAGGAGACGCCCAAGATCGGAGAAAGTTAAACGAAGAAGGCAGTCGAGGCCAGCAAGCGCGTGCCGCCCTGAGCGCAAGCTCCAGAAGCATCCCGCGCATTCCACCATTTAAGTCGCTTCAGCGGAGCAGCTTGTTGCCCGCTGGTGTTTATAGTCATCCTCTCTCCCCACAAATTGTAACGGGAGCGGCATGTCGCCCCGGTTCACTCAGTATATTGTAATCATCCAGAGTTAGTGGATTTTGACTGGCACAGAACCGGTCACGTGGTTTTTCACCCGGTTGAAGGGTTTTCTACGTTAAAACTTCTGGTGTACATTTTCCTTTTTTAACTGACTGTGTGCGCACTCGACCGCTCCGCGAGCTAAGGCGGTCCAAGTTAGTCCGGATCGACCGGAGCGCTGAGTTTGGCCGCAACACTCATTATTTTTAACCATCTGTTAGGAGAGCAAACCTTAAAATTAAACCTTGAGGATTTCATGATTCTATTATTCACCATTTTGAAAATAATTGTTGTTGTCACTTGAGATTAAGCGGTAATAGACATTGTTATATCATCTCATTCAAATGTTCAAATATTTGTTTTGCCTTTGTACCAGATTGTATTGGCTTTGTACCAGGTTGTCCTTAATTAGTGCTGGGATTTTTTTTTCTGGTTTTAAATAGGGCATGAAACCACTAAATACTCATGTTATATTATTATTATTTTGCATGTATATTGTCAGCCATCAGGTATAGCTCCTGCTTCGTGCATTAAGACATTGTGGGCGCTAGAGTCCTTTCGTGTTAATTTTATACAATGAATGATGTTGAATGGGATAATGTGATAATTAGCGCATATGAATCTCAAGAGGAAATGTCGTCTGATGGTGATAGTGATTCAGATTTTATGATAGAGGATGATGAAGCATCTAATTCTTCTTTCACAAATGATTTTGAAGAAAGTGAATTTGAGTTGGATCATGGATGACACTTCATATTGTCAAAGTATCGAAGGTGATATTGAATTTGTAGGCATAAGAGATTCCAAAACAAATTTGAATGCTGGTTTACCTACTATAAGGCAAGAAAAATGTAAGGGTTCACAAATTCAAATTTATCAAGGAGATGCCGATCATGACGACTTCGAGTTTGAGGTTGGGTTGTGCTTCAATTCAGCAACAGATTTTAGGGATGCTGTCAGATTATATTTGGTGAAGCAAGGTAGATCAATCAAATTTACAAAAAATTGTAGCGATAAAATTCAACTTACGTGTAATTGTGGTTGGGTTTTATTTGCTTTTTTCACATCGAAGAATGATAGGATTTTTCAAGTCATGACAATTAAAGGGAAGCACTCATGCTACAGAGTTGCAGATTCCAGGCATTGCAAGGCTAAATATTTGGCTTCTAAGTATGAACACAACATTAGGAGCAATCCGGAATGGCCTGCAACTTCAATGCAAGAGGTGATGCAGGTTGATAATAGAACATCTTTGAGTGTTTGGAAAATGTATAGAGTGAAAAGGCATGCTACAAAAGCAATTAATGGCACCGAGTTGGAGCAATACTCAAAGCTTTGGGACTATTGTGAAGAGCTTCGTAGGACAAATTCAGATACTACTATTAAGGTAAAATGTAAGCATTTTGTAGTCTCTCAGACATGCATTTTCAAGAGCATTTATATTTGTTGGGGAGCTTTGAAGAAGGGATTCATGGCTGGATGTAGATCAATAATAGGTCTGGATGGCACTCACATTAAAACAACTGCTGGTGGGGGACTACTATGTGTCGTCGGTATTGATGGTAACAATAACATGTTTCCTATTGCATATGCTTATGTTTTAAAGGAAAATACAAAGACGTGGACTTGGTTTATTAGTCTCCTTATGAGAGACTTGTGTATGGAGAACAGTCATTTGTGGACAATCATTTCAGATAAGCAGAAGGGACTAATAAAGGCCGATGAAGAGTTATTGCCCAATGCCGAATACCGCTTTTGTGTTCGACATATGTATAACAACTTCAAGCAAAAACTTAGAGGCTTGGAACTAAAGGAGTTGCTATGGAGACCTGCGCTTGCAAGTAGAATTGTTGATTTTAATGCGGCGATGGAAAAGCTAAAGGCGTGTGACATTATGACATATAATTGGGTACGAGAGAGAAATGAGAAAAATTGGGCAAGATCTTATTTTAATGTTTGGCTCAAATGTGATATGTTGTTAAATAACTATTGTGAAAGTTTTAACAATGTGATCCTAAAGGCTAGAGACAAGCCTATAATTACTATGTTGGAGACAATAAGAGTAATTCTAATGAAAAGACGTCATACACAACGGGACAAGTGCTCAAATTTAGTGGAGAGGTATGCACATCCATACAAAAAATATTGGAAAAGAATAAGAAGGATGCCCACAAATATTTTTTGGTATGGAACGGTCACGACAAATTTGAAGTTCAAGGATGTAGTGGAGATACGTGGACGGTAGATTTGACTTTGAGATGTTGTAGTTGTAGGCGTTGGGATCTCACCGGTATTCCTTGTGTACATGCAACATCGTGTGTCCATCGTAGAGAAATGGTTGAAGACTATGTGGACCATTGGTATAAAAGAGAGATGTTCATGAGAGCATACAAATATTTACTAAACCCAATTAATTCAAGCAAGGAGTGGCGCTTGGCTAATTTGACTCCAATCATTCCTTGGACTAACATACAAAAGAAGCTCGGAAGACCGCAACAACATAATAGAAGAAAAGAGGAAGGTGAGTTAGAAGCGAGACAATATGGGATTAAGAGATATCGTGCAAAGTACACATGCTCCAACTGTGGATCACGCGGGCATAATAAAAAAGGATGTCGGGAAGCATCACAATCAACAATGCCTTCAACATCAACATTAAAATCAAAACTTCTGGTAAGCAATATTTTAATTTTAATTAACGCGTCTCTTTATTGCTCTCTTTATTACTCTGTTTTTAATACTTTCTTTGTATTGAATTGTAGGTGCGTAAGAATATGTGAAGATGATCATGACTATCAAGTTCGAGTTCATGGCAAGAAGACAGATTTTGTGTTTTTTTGGTTTGATTAACTGTAAGGGGACAGATTTTGTTTCATGTATTAAGAAGACAGATTTTGTGTGTTTTTGGTTTTGATTCAGTGGAATGTTTTAATTCAATTGGAATGTTTTGATTCATTTGAATGTTTTGATTCACTGGAATGTTTTAATTTAATTGGATGTTCATGGTTTTGTCAATATTAATGTATTTGAGAACCAAAATGCTCTTTATATTAAACATAGTGTGCATTTTGCCAATATTAATGTATTTCAAGGTGCATTTTGCCAATATTTAAGATTGGGGTGCATTTTGTCAAAAGCTTGTATTTTGGGGGTCCATTCTGCCAATATTAATGTATTTGGGGATCAAAATGCCCTTTATATTAAGACTAAGATGCATTTTGCCAATATTAATGTATTTAGGAGGGTACGTTTTTCCAATATTTAAGATTAGAGATGCATTTTGCAAAAAACTTATATTTCGGGATACGTTCTCCCAAATCTCCATTTTCCATCACAACTTAACTGGGTAGAACAAAGTACTGACGGAACATCCTCCGACGCTCCTCCAGGAGGCCGATCAGAAAGGCGGAAGTTGAGGACGAAGCCTAGGGCACGATCGCTGTCGACTGGAACCGTCCCTCTCCAGGAGGCCATGCCGCGAATGCTTTAGCGCCTGAGGCTGCGGCGATGTCTGTCGGGCGGGAAGCTACGGGGTTCTCTGGTTCGTGAAGAACCCTAGACCGAGAAAGGGGGAGGAAGACGATTGGAGCATCGGCGATCTCTTTCGTGCGTGTGAGATAGCTTGGTTCGCCTACCGTCTCCTGCGGTGCGGTTTTTGCTCCGATTCTTCACCGGAGACCGTGGATAGCTTCTCTCCGGCGGAGTAGGCGAGCAAATTATCTTTTCTCCAGTCGGCCACGGTAGCGACAGCGGAGCAGATTTTGCTTCTGAGCACTCGAGAAGGCCTGCAGTCTGCTGTTTGGACTCCTTTACTCTGCTCCTCCCGTCCTCTGCTTCAGCCTGTCACTCTCACGTCATTGGCTTTGCAGTTTGCCGTATCCCCTGAGTCGTGGCTGAGGCCTTGTCCCGGATCCTTAGCCCTGTCCGGCGAGGAAGAGGAGGATCAAGGAGGGGCAGTTGGGGAAGATTTTTGCAGTGGGTTTCAGATTCAGGCAAGGTGTTTCGGTAGGGGCATTGTAAGACTGCTAGGGTACGTACTGCTCTGTCTTTTGTTGTTTTGTTTCTATCTTCGTTTCTTTGGTTCACTGCTAGGTTGAGGGTGGTTTTGAGGTTCAGTGCTAGGCGATTGAGAGAGGGATTGGTTTGGCGCTTGGGAAGTGTTGGTGACTGCGAGTCTGCAAGTGCCAGTGGGGAATGTTGAGGAACTTGTGAGATTCCAGCGGTCCTAGAACAAGAAGTTGTTATTCGAGCCACAGGTTCTTGTGGAGGTTAGCAAAGCTTGGGAGCTTACCCTCATGGGGAGGTTCTTCAGCAATAGGCTTGCATCTTCTGTGTTGGGTCGGTCGCTGGCCCATCAATGGCGTACTAAGGAATCTTTGTAGGTTACGTCACTTGCCTGTGGTTTCTTCATGTTAATCTTTTCTAACCAAGTTGTTAAATCTAAAATTATAGAAGGAGGAACTTAGGTGGTTCTGGGGTAACTGTTTGCCTTGGACGGGTGGAAACCATTCTTCAGACCTCAAGCGGATTTTCCGTCCCTCCTTATTTGGGCTTGTCTTCTGAAGCTTCCCATGGAGTTATGGGCATGTCCAACTCCATTGCGTGAGATTTGTTCATGTCCAAGTGGACTGTCGTCATACTGCATTTGATGATCCTATCAGACCTGATAACTTCCTTTTTTTGGATGATGATATTGGCATCTCTCTGGATCTAGGTTCATCCCCAAAACCACAATATGGTCCTTGGATTGGTTTGTAGCCAGCTAGTGTTGTGAATTCGAATATGTGCAATGCCAATCTCGAAGGGCATGTGGATTAGTGCAGATTGTTAATCTGTGGGGGCATAGTGGGAAAGGTGCGCCTGCCCGAACTGTGACTCCTGGCGTCATACTGAGCAGGAGGTAGGTGGTTCTTTGCAGTCTGGAGGTGCGTCAATAGTGGGGCCTATGAATTAGAGTGGTAAAGGTAGACGACAAGCGTGGTCTAGAGGGGTGGGCACGATTGGCGGGTCTTCTATGGATTCTCTTCGGCCTATTGTGCCTACGGGGTCGAAGCCAAAACATCGTGGGATGAGCCTTCCTTCCTCGAAGGACTTACATGTGAGGGAGAAGCCTTTGGTGATCATAGGACTGAGCATATTATTCGAAACTCGAAAATCGCTCGAAAATTGAGCTGAATCGGAATCTGTTAAAATTGATTCGACTCAAATTGAGTCGATTCAATTTGACTCGAATCTAATTTCGAGTCGATTTCGAGTCAGTCCTGAATCGCTCGAAATATGACTCGAATCAACTCGAATTAATTAAAATTATTATGTATTTATTAATATATTCTTATTTTAATATTAAAAACAATAAAATTTAAATATAAATAAAAAGAATAATGGCTTTAAGTGTTTCATTTGCTAAATTTATAGGTTGCCCAATATAATTTTGAGTCAATTAGGAAAAAATAGGAAAATTGTTCAATTTCGAGCCGACTCTATTCAATTTCGAGCCGACTCATAATCGACCCATTTCGAGCCGAGCCGACTCGACTCGAAATCGATTTCAAGCCGAGTTCGAGTCGAAAATTTCAATTTTGAGTCAAACCAAAATTGCTCGAACTTGACTCGATATCATCCCTAAGTGATCGTGCCTTGTTCGGATCTTGCCCTTGCTCATATTGGGTGTTTTATCTTTGGTCCCAACTGTTCAGAGGATGCAGGCTTCAGAGCCTAAAGCTCTATGAGTGCTGGTAGGAGTTCCGGCCCTGCATAGAGGGCCCAGAACTTCTTATATCTGCTATGAGCGGGATCACTCTTCCCCTTCAAACCCAAAGAAAAGGCTTAAAGAATCACTTGACGAGTAAGATATTCTTATCGCATCGGCAACTAATGGGGAAATGTATATTTCCACGTCTATTTTGGGCATGGAGGGCCTCTCCTTTGTGAATTTATAAAGTGCATTGTGTGGAATTGCAGGGGCGCTTGCAAACTGGGTACCCATGATCGGATTCTGCGCTTGGTTCAATAGAAGAATGTGTTGGTGTTTATTCTTCTCGAGACTAGAGTGGGTGTTGAGGTTGCTCTTTGGATTCAAAGTGCCTTGGGTGACTCTTGGAGCCGTTTTTCCCTTCCTCCAGAAGGCCTTTCCGGTGGCATTATTGTTTTTTGGAAGATGGAAGGGCCTACTGTGAACTTTCACCTGGTGAATGATCATGTGGTGGTGGGATCGATCCAGCCTATTAATATGCCTCCTTGGGTCATTTGTGGTCTCTATGCCAAAGTGAATTATACAGACCGTCAACCTCTCTGGACTTTCATCTCTATATTTCTTTTTCATGGGCTTCTTACTATTATCATCGGTGATCTTAGTGTGATCATTGGTGATCTTAGTGTGATATTTTTCACGGGCTTCCTACTTATATACACTGCTTAGCACAAAATGTTCATACTTCACTCATAAAGAAATCCCATTCAACCTCATTATTTTTCAAATTAATCAACAGTTGTTTTGAAAACTTTACAAATTTCATTGCTTTAACAATATCTCGATCTTTTTTTTGTAAAGCTTGTGATACCTCATATGTGTTGACAAAAATATTCTTCATTAAATGCATGAATAATATAAAATTAAAAGTCAAGACACTTTTACTTCGGTTGTTTGTCATTTTTCTCCATCTGCTCCCATCAACTTTGATAAATTCAAGTGTTTCAATAATAGATAAGAACATCCAAATAAATTTTTAACAGTGTACCATAGTGTGAACTCCATCGCGTGTCTCCTGACATTTTCAATTCAAGGGGTTGATTTTCCTCCCGACCACTTTCTAAATCTCCGCAACCAAGATCTTTAGCAACCTGATTGACTTCTAATGCTTTAATATAATCACAATGTTTACAAGAACCTTCAACAACATTTAACACAAAATTAATAAGTGTGAAAATCTGTGCAACTTCATAATAATCTTCTGCAACAACTAATAATATTAGTTGCAGTTGATGAGCAAAAAAATGATTGTAGAAAGCACAACTGTGCTCTTGTAAAATCAATGTTTTAACTCCTTTGAACTTACCCCTCATATTGTTAGCACTATCATAACCTTGTCCGCGCAATTTTGAAATACTTGGTCACGTTTTACAAATAAATTTTCAATATTCTTTTTCAGTGATATAGTAGTTGTATCTATAACATGAACAAACCCAAGTAGACGCTTTGTAATGAGACCTTTGATATTTACATAGCGTAAAACAACGACCATTTGTTCTTTTGTGGATATATCACTCGATTCCTCAACCAAAATAGTGAAACAATTATCTCTCATATCTCTAACAATAGTTTCATTACTTTATTTGCAATGCAAGAAACTATTTCTTTTTAGATCTTTAACAATACTAATTGACAATTGGTAAGAGCATCTCCTAGTACCACTAACTTGATCTCATTACTATGCAATGCAAGAAATTCTAAAAGTTTAAGGAAGTTCTCTCGATTGTTAGATTCTTTAGACTCATCATGTCCACGAAAGGACAACTCTTGTTGTAAAAGAAAGCGTATACAATCAATTGACGCAGACTGTAGAGAACAACGGGCAAACCTTGTATATCCTTCTTCAAGTATAAAATACAAGAGAGAGTACAAACATATAGAAGAAGAGAAGGGGAAAGAATCTTATACAAAAGATGTGGGATTAAAGGAGAAAAGAGAGATGGGTCTATAAATGGCATTTACATCATTTTTTCCTATATCATCTAACACTCCCCCGCAAGCTGGAGCGTACAAGTCGTAGACACCAAGCTTGGACAAGAATAGGTAATACAACTTGCGAGGTAATGCCTTGGTAAGGACGTCGGCAACTTGCCCAGCCGCAGGAACATGTTCAAGCTTTAGCTTCTTTGATTGAACCTTTTCTCGAACGAAGTGACAATCAACCTCAATATGTTTAGTCCGCTCATGGAACACAGGATTCTTTGCAATGTGTATTGCAGCTTGACTGTCATAAAACAACGTTGGGGGTGAGGACAATTTAACTCTCAAATCCATTAGAAGACTTTGAAGCCAGGTTAGTTCAGATGTAACAGCCGCCATCGCACGGTACTCAGCCTTAGCAGACGAGCGAGTGACCACCGTCTGCTTCTTACTCTGCCATATGATAAGATTTCCTCCAAAGTATGTACAGAAACCGGTAGTAGAACGTTGATCATCCAACGAGCCCGCATAATCCGCATCTGAGTATGCAATGAGAGAAATGGAGGAAGATGGCTTATACATAAGTCCTTGCCCAGGGGAAGTCTTCAGATACTTGAGAATGCGTTCCACTGCCTGAAGGTGAGTAACCCGTAGGATATTCATAAACCGGCTGACCACACCAACCGCAAATGATATATCTGATCTTGTAACTGTTAGGTATATCAATTTTCCCACAAAACGACGATAGTATTCCGAATTTAGAAGTAGAGAATCTGACTCAGATCCCTGAGCACACAACATGTGGTTGACTTCCATCGGGGTTTCGACAGGTTTGCAACCCGAGAGACCAGCATCTTGCAGAAGGTCAATGCAATACTTATGTTGGGATGAGACAAGGCCATCAGGTCGTCATGCTACCTCCAGTCCAAGAAAATATCAAAGATTTCCCAGATCTTTGATTTGAAGGATAAAGTTTAAATGTTGCTTAACATGTTATATCCCAGTGGAGTCATTACCAGTGATCAGAATATCATCCACATAAACTAGAAGTATTATCGTCCTAGTTGATTGGTGACGAGTGAAGAGAGTGGAATTTGCCGAGCTTTGTTTGAAGCCAACCTCACGAATGACCTTGCTGACTTTTCCAAACCACACCCGTGGAGACTGTTTGAGACCATAAATAGATTTGCGAAGTAAACATACACGAGACTCCCCCGTGGTCTCAAACCCGGGCGGTTGATGCATGTACAATGTTTCAAGAAGATCGTCATTCAAGAAAACATTCTTGATATCAAGCTGATGGAGGGGCCACTAGCGATGAACAGCTAAGGAGAGCAAGACCCGAACCGAATTTAATTTTGCAACCGGGGAGAACGTTTCCTCATAATCAAGGTCGTACTGTTGGGTAAAACCCCGCGCCACAAGCCGAGTCTTTAAGCGATCAAATGTCCCATCCGCGACATCTTTGATTGTAAAGATCCACTTGCAGCTGACAGAACTGTGACCTGAAGGAAGAGACACAAGATCTCAAGTATGATTACCCCACAGAGCAGTCATTTCTTCATCCATGACGACACACCACCTCGGATGTTGGAGGGCTTCCTGCACAGAGTTAGGTATAGAGATGGAGGAGAGTGAGAGAGCAAAGGTAAGAAGAGGCAGAGAGAGCCGATGTAGAGAGACGTAATTGGCCCAGGGATGTGCTGTCGAGGGGGATGCCGGATCAACAGGCCGCAAGATCACACCGGTAGAGGGAGCTGCTGCAGGGCATCTAGACGAGGAGGACGACGAGTGTACACTTGAATGACAGGAGGTTTGAGGGGACTGGTGGTGGTGGTGGTGTGGGAATTAGAAGCAAAGGAGGAGTAGGGAGAAGTGGTGGAAGTGGAGACGTTACGGGTACGGTGGGTCAGGTAGCGGAGGAGGAAGAAGGGGATCAGAAGGACTGCTGCGATATGGTTGGTCTTCATGAAAGGAGACATCAGCAGATACAACCACCTTACCAGTGGTAGGATAAAAGCAAGCATACCCCTTCTGAGTGCGGGAGTACCCAACAAACATAGTCTTGGTAGCACGAGGGGCGAGCTTGTCAGTGAAAGGACCAAGGTGGTGTACATAACAGGCACACCCAAACACACGAGGTATGAGAGAGAAGAGAGTCATGGATGGGTAAAGGAGAGTAATGAGTGTCACAAAGTTGAGGACGGATGAATACATGCGATTGATGAGGTGACAAGCTGTAGAAACTGCAAAGTTCCAATAAAGAGGAGGAACCTGCATTTGGATCTGAGAGATCTAGCCACATCAAGGAGGTGGCGATTCTTCTGTTCTGCTATGACATTCTGTTGAGGGGTATAGGCACACAAAGTCTGGTGTAGAATACCGAACTCAGCGCACAGATTGGAGAAGGTGCGACCAGTATACTCTCGAGTATTGTCTGTACGAAGTGTTTTTACACAGGTAGAAAACTTAGTACGAGTTTCCGTAAGAAACGTACAAAATGTAGTTGTGAGTTCGGTACGATCACGAAGTAAATATAACCAGGTAACTCGCGAGTAATCATCTATAAATGTAACAAAATAGCGATACCCAAAAACACACGGAACCTTATAGAGCCCCCAGATATCAGAATGAACTCAGGATAAAGGAGCATCGCTCCGAGTACATGAAGAAGGAAAAGATACACGGTGTTATTTGCCGAAAATATAAGATTTACAAAAAAACTCTTGAAGAGAGTGGATCCGTGACGACTGATGAGTGGATCCTTCACTGAACCCACTGATGAGTGGATCCGTGACGACGGACGGGTTCAATCTTGGCTTCTCAATTCTCTTGACACCGAGCCCTATCGTATGACCATGTATCGTGAGACCGCTCACGCTATGTGGAGTGTGGACCGATCTTTATTCTCTCTACTCTGGGAAGGACAGTCTTCAACACTTGTTTGACATTCTTACTGATATTCAGTCCCTCGATGCTGGAGTTACTGGAGACATCACCTTTTTGTTGCGCGGGCTAAAACTCTTGTTGAGCCTTGGATCCAGCATCAGCCTCTCACCACGGACTTGGTAACTCAACGGCAGCAGAAGAAGGTAGTGGGGATTGCTATGATAATGACATGTGTTCCCTCACATCTTCATAGTGTCTACGCTCATGTTCTATCATCCGGTGTTACTCCATCCCTCTCGGATGTGTGCTCAATGCTCCTAAAAGTTACTCCTCCGGATGCTCCACCTTCTTCTCCCGCTCTCCTTCAGCAGCCTTTGGCCACTCTCGCTCCATCTACTCGTGGTCCACCGGCTCGTGGTGGTCGCCAGTCTCGGGGACGCGGTCGTGGTGGTCGAACTCTCTTTAAGTGCTCTTACTGCGGCAGGAATGGCCATCTGGAGGACACCTGCTACCGCAAACATGGCATGTCCCCTCACCTTACTGCAACGGTCGCTCCCACACCACCCTCCGCCACTAGTGATGATATTGTTACGTTACGTGCTCAACTCCATCAACTTCAAGGAGTGGTTAGTTGCTCTTTTGGCTTCGTGGCCCCGATCTCCAATGAAGGTATGTCTTGCCTCTCTCACAGCTCTCACTGGATTGTGGACTCGGGTGCTA
Source organism: Platanthera zijinensis (assembly GCA_039513925.1). Taxonomy (NCBI): domain Eukaryota; kingdom Viridiplantae; phylum Streptophyta; class Magnoliopsida; order Asparagales; family Orchidaceae; genus Platanthera; species Platanthera zijinensis. The sequence continues at coordinate 174,314,014 of CM077091.1, forward strand.
CACATCATCTCTCTCCGCAGCGGCCGCCTAAATATTTAGATACTGCTTACCCCAAGCACATCACTGTGCCTAATGGTGACACGATCCCGATTTCTGGCACTGCTCATCTGCCTCTTACTCCTTCCCTCTCCTTATTCTCGGTTCTTCATGTTCCAGACTCTCCTTTTAATCTACTTTCTGTTAGCCGTGTTACTCAAGATCTTGATTGTTGTGTTATTTTCTCACGCTCTTCATTTGTTGTGCAGGATCGACTAACGCAAAATATACTGTGTAGAGGGCGACTGTCTAACGGGCTGCATCTTCTCGATGTTTCTCCCGCTGTTCTCACCGCTGTCTCCACCTTTGATTAACATCGTCGTCTTGGGCATGCTCCTCTTTCAATTCTCAAGAAAGCTCTTCCTACTTCCCGAAGCTCAGGAGGAGCAGCACGAGGAAAGTCTGGAAGAGGAGAGCAATCAATAGCAATGGTGGAATCTTAAACCACATTACTGGGCTGCGACTAGGCACAGTAACCGGGCGGTTAGAAAGCACGCGGTTAAGAGAACAGAACCAGCAACTACTAATGAAATAGCGCTTAGAACAGCGAGCAGAAGTAGCCGCGGAGAGAAGAGGCAGCGACTAGAAAAGGTCGAACGCGACTAGAGGAGATCGCGCGGTAAGCAGCGACTTTTAGGCGAAGTCTAGTCGTAGCGACTGGAGAAGCCGAAGCGGAGATGAGAAGTCGGCAGTCTGAGACGGTCAGATCGAGGCCACCAAACCGGCAAGAACAGACCGCATGGTTAAACATACCGCAGCTAGCAACAAGGAGGCAGAGTGGGTAAGCGGCAAAGCGGGGCGAGGCCAGCAAGAAGAAGAGATTGGCGAACAGGAAGAAGCCTGGGCGGTAAGAAGCAGACTGCAACAAGAGCAAAGGCCAGGCGGTGAGAAAAATAGGCCAGACGGTTAGATCTAACCGCTGGAGGAGGGAAGGCCGCAGCGAATAGAGAGTAACACGAGGCGGTTAGAAGAAAACTAACCGTACTGGAGTGGGGTCCACGAGCCAGAGAGAGGAAGACTATAAAAAGGGCGTAGAAGAGGTGAGAAGGTGGTTCCACGGGAGAGAAGGAGGCGGTTCCACAGGAGCTCCGTGCTGGAGCCTTGGTTCTGTCCCTAGTTCTTTTTCCTTGATTTTTTGGGCTCGCAGGAGAGAAGTAAGTGTGTGATCACCCCTTCCCCAAGAGTGAACTCCTCGAGACCGACTTTCCGGTTTCAACACTTGTTGTGTGCTTTATGTGTTAGTTTACAATTGTTTTTTAGGGTTTTGTAGGGTCTATTCAATTATTGTGTAAATATAATAATTTGATTTGGTGTGCCAATAGCATGTCAGTGTGCATATATAAATATTTGGGCTGTGAATATAATTTGACTGTGAATAGCCAATATTGATATGCTTATAAGATCGCTCTTTTTTTGAATCAGCCTTGGATAAGTACAAGAGACCACATCCCTCTTCTGTGGCAAGTAAAGCCTTAGGTCTGGTTTCCATTTTCACCATCAATTAAGTGCTTTGGAAGGAGACCGTCGAGGTTGCAGCAATGTTATTTGTCCGTGACCGTCTCTTCTTCGGCAGCATCACGGATGCCGCTGTTGTTCTCCAGAACGACGGTGGGGAGATCTCACATGTCCTATCCCTCCTGAGCTCCGCCTCCATCTCCTTCTTCTCGGATTGGCGCTCTGATGTCTCAATACCCACCCAAGAGGTGAGGAAGGTCTTTGCCAGAGAGGCTGGCCATGGCTCAGCGAAGAGTTCCCTGTCGCCGGAGAAGCTCATCTATGCCCTCGAGCTCGCAGGCCCAGGCTTCAAGCTTCTGAGAATGGCGGTACCTCTCCGGGACACGGAGGAAGAGAACTTACTGGATTATTTGGATGCCTGCCTTGACTTTATAGACCAAGGGCGGAAGGAGGGCGCCATATTGGTACATTGCTTCGCTGGGGTTTCAAGAAGGTAACCAGTTGGTTGAACTTTTCCTCTCAGTTTTTAAAGAATTGTTGGTGTTGCTTGAATTTAATGGACTATGATAATACCTAAATTTGTTCTTGTATGCACCATTTTTGTTTACTCTGTTTTTTCTTTTCATTACTTTTGCATTTCTTGCAGTGCTGCCATCATCACTGCATATCTCATGAGGACAGAACAAAGATCTCAAGAAGGTTTGAAAAATCTTTTTAGTTCATGATCGTATAAATGAAAGCTGAATGTTTATTTTTCAATAAGTGTGAGGATTGCAATCTTTGTCAATGGAGATGTGCCACTTCAATATATTTATGTGGATTCCAGTTGTAATCTATGGTTTTGTCTTTTCTCTGCTGGGTTCTTGTGTTCTAGATGCGCTCGAATCTCTACGGCAATGTCACGAGCATGTTTGCCCAAATGATGGTTTTCTAGAACAAGTGAGAATAGTTTTAGATTGTGTATTGTTGACATAGGAGACCATGTTAGCCAAATTTTGACTTCCTTTCTTACAATTGCAGTTAAAGCTGTTTGAGGAGATGGGATTTAAAGTGGATACCTCAAGCTCATTGTACAAGCGGTTTCGTTTAAAAGTGTTAGGTAGGTTTCTTGGGATCTACTTTATTTTATTTTATTTAAATTTCATGGTGTTTGATATCTGTGTGAGATTTTATTGGTCGTATTTCTTATAATTTTTATCATTCCTGAAAATATAATCTTTTATGATTCATAGGTTGAGCACATGAAATTTATTTAAACTCATCCACAAATTGAGGTTGTGAAATATGAGATTGTCAGATATGCAATCATCGGTAATATTTTATGTACTTCATAGTTAGTTTCCCATTATAACTTCCCTTGGACTATTATAGCCTTCAGTTTTTCAATAAACTGCATATTATATAGTTTTATTTAGATCAAAAGGCGCTTGAAAATTTGTAGCCTTGTGCAGAAAAATCTAGATAGTAGATATGATGGGGGATTCTCATATTGTTTTTTCTAATATTAAGAAGGCATAACACTTAGTGTTTATAATCCTCACGTTGGATTAGAAGATAGATTAAATATCAATTTTAGGAAGAAATGTGTGCATTACCACAATGTATACTTAATGAAAAAATGATAATTATTGATTGTGATTTAGATGGTCGTATAAGTTCTAGTAGGATGAGCTATGATATGATTCATGGTGTTTATGAAATAGGAGATATAAACAATTTGAGAGAAACTGTATTGGTTTTGTTGTGGCCTATGATCCAATCCAAAAGAGAAAATCCTCTAACCTTAAACAAAAATAAAAAAGCTGGCAACCAAACAAATCCACTAACCTTAAACATATACAGATACTCTATAACCAGCTAAACAGGGATAAGGAAAAAGTAGTTAAGCTTATATTTTATCTAAATAAGGACATGCATCACATCATCAGCATACATCAGTCAATTTCCATCCTAGTAAAAGCAATCATAAAAAATAACCAAATGTACAAACGTAGAAAATAACATGGCATGAAATAGTAAACATTTTCAGATGTCTGCATCACAAATAGTTATGAGGTTTTGTATTAGCCTACTTGTTGGCCATGAAATCTAATTACTCTGAATTTGTGTAAAATCTTGTCCTTTTAGGCTATTAAATTTTTTATTTGCTTGATCACCAGCAAATCCTCCATCATATAAAATGAGGGTAATTTACTTGGACCTCCCCTCTAACTTTGCATAGTTATAGGGACCTCCTCTCCCATCTTTCAAAATTATATGAACCTCCTTCTAAACGTACACTGGGTCTTCCAAGTGTTTTTAGAGCGGTGGTGTTGGAATTTTGAAAGATAGAGGGGTTGTTAATGCAATTGTGCATATTAAAAGATAGTGTTTCGTATTATTCCTATAAAATAATTCATCAAACGCTCCTAGCAACTGTTAATTTACAATGCTTGCGGTTCAGGCCATTCCTATAAGCTTGGGGAGAAGTTAGATAGCTCCATATTTGAAGCTGATCCAGGATTGCCAGCAGAAGCAGGCTCTTCTTCTGATTCTGCTGAGGGAAGTCAACCAAAAACTGTTTACCGTTGCAAGAAATGCCGAAGAATCGTTGCTTTACATGAAAATGTCGTTGGCCACACACCTGGAGAAGGCGAGGCATGCTTTGAATGGCATAAAAGGAAAAGTGGGAACCCATTTAAGAGATTTGATGAGGTGGAGTGCTCCTCTATTTTTATTGAACCTCTGAGGTGGATGACAACAGGTATTTTGTTTTTTTATTCTTTACATGTACTTAAGTCAATTTTGATATTTGTCACTTATATATATTATGAATATAAAGTGGCACATGCAAAAATGTCTATTATATTCATGACATGTATTTTTACACACCATGCTAAATTTATGAGCATACAAATAAGTTTGTAAGTTAACATAGTTGAGCACTGTTTTCCTTCAAAGCTTGCTTAGTTATTTTATCGTGTTCGAAATCTTGCTCAAAATTTTTATTTATTGTTTTATGAAGTTTGTGACGTAATTTAGAATGCTAATAATTTTTACATATAATATTTTTTCACCTATAATTATTCATAGTTATCACTGGCGACTCTTATTTACTTTATATATTTCTAATGTATTTTTAAATTCAAATGTTAGTGAAAACATAAAATTAAGGTTAAACTATCTAGCTTTATTTTTTTTACATGTTCTAATTATAGTAGCAGATATGATGATTAGGAGAAGGATAAATATTTTATGTCTACAAGAGATGGGTATGTGAGAAAGCTAAATTTTTAGATAATTCAGATTTTAAATTATGGTATACAGAAAAAATAAAACAATCAGTGGAGTAGGTATTATTGTGGATACTACTTGAAAGGATGAAGTTGTTGAGGTAAGTAGAAAAGGTGATAAAATCTTAGCTCTTAAATTTGTCATAGGAAAGAAAATTATTAATGTGATCAGTGCTTACGCGTCACAAGTAGGATTAAGTGAAGCTATTAAAGTGCAATTCTGGGAAGACTTAAATGATTTAGTGAGAGAAATCACATAAAAAGAGAAGATTTTCATAGGAAGTGACTTAATTGGACATATAGGGAAGGAAAATGTATATTACACAGTCGTTCATGAATGATATGAATATGGAGAAAGAAATAAAGAAAGACGAACTATTTTAGACTTTGTCGTAGCACATGAGCTAATTGTATCAAATACGTTTTTCATAAAAATAGAAGAACATTTAATTACATTTAAAATCAGACCAAATAACTCACAAATTGATTATTTTATGACCCGTAAAATGGATAAATGATTTATAAGAATTGCAAATTCATAACAGGAGAAAGTTTGATAACACAACATAAGTTAGTGGTGTTAGATATACAAATTAAATATAATAAATTTAAGACAAGAACAAAAATGTTGCCAAAAATTCAGTGGTGGAACTTGAAGATGGAAAAACAGGTTGCTTTTAAGAAGGCAGTTATGAAACAACTAGTTGATGACCCTTATGTTGATCTTAATACCTCATGAAAAGTTATGTTTTCATATTTAAGGATAAGTGGAAAGAACATGCTTGAAGTATCAAAAGGTTGTGCGCCCCCAAATAAAAAATCTTGGTGGTGGAAAGAGGAAGTGTAAGACAAAGTGAGGGCAAAGAGGGTCGGCTATAAATCACTTCACTTGTAGGAATGATGAAAACTTAGTCAGGTATAAAGTCGTCAAAAAAGAAGCTAAACATACAGGAAGTAAAGCAAGAAGACAAGTTTATGAAGAATTTTATGAGCGACTAGATATCAAAGATGAAGAGCGTGACATATATAAAAATGCTCGAGATAGAGAAAGAAAGACAAGAGATTAAAGTCAAGTAAAATGCATAAAGGATGAGACAAATACAGTTTTGACGGATGATGTGGATATTAAAGAGCGATGGAAAAGATACTTTTATCAACTCTATAATAAAACAAAGGTAAATTAATTGAACTTGAAAGAGTTAATTAAATCAGAGTAGTATAAGAACATAACATTTTATCGTAAAATTAAAATATCAGAGGTAAAAGATACTCTAAATAAGATGAAAAATGGAAAGGCGGTTGAGTCAGACGATATACTCATCGAAGTATGAAAATGTCTAGGAAATGGAGGAATTTTGTGGCTTACATAATTTTTCAATAAAATACTGAAATCAAAGAAGATGTCAGACCAATGAAGAGAAAGTATCTTAGTACCTTTGTATAAGAATAAAGGAAATACACAAAATTGTGTTAATTTTAGAGAAATTAAATTGACGAGTCATACCATGAAACTATGAGAACAAGTAATAGAAAGAAGATGAAGACGAGAGACTAACATCTCGAAAAATCAATTTGGATTCATGTCAGGGAGGTCGACCATGGAAGTTATACATCTCTTGAGTAGACTCATTGATAACTATCGAGAAATAAACAAGATTTGCATATGTTGTTTATTGATCTTGAGAAGGCTTATGATAGAGTTCCAAGAGAGATCTTATGGAGAGTCTTAAAAAAGAAAGGTATAAATATATCATATATTGACATAATCAAGATATGTATACAAATTCAGTGACAAGGGTGAGGACATCTGGAGGATTAACACATGAATTCCCTATTTCTATTGGATTACATCAAGGTTCAACTTTAAGCCCTTATCTCTTTACCCTCATCTTAGATGAGCTCACTAGACATATCCAAAAGTAATACCTTGGTGTTTATTGTTTGCGGATGATATCGTTTTGGTTGATGAGACGCTTGAGGGTGTAAACACAAGAATTTAATCTTGGTGAGATACTTTAGAAAAGAAGGGTTTTAGGTTGAGCATGGTAAAGACAGAGTATATGACGCTTAAATTTAGCAGTACAAGAAGGACAGATGACTTCGTTATTAAGTTGGGTGATCAAGATATTTCACGTAGTGAATATTTTAAATATCTTGGATCGATAGTTCAAAAAGATAGAGGTATTGATAAAGATGTGACACATAGAATCCAAGCGGATTGGTTGAAGTGGAGAGGTGTCTCAGGGATCCTATGTGATCGTAAAGTATCACTAAAACTTAAGGGCAAGTTTTACCGTACTGCAATTAGACCCGCGATGCTCTATGGTTCTGAGTGTTGGGCAGTGAATTGTGTACATGAGCAAAAAATGGGAGTTGCAGAGATGAGAATGCTTAGGTGGATGTGTGGACACACGAGATTGGATAAAATTAGGAATGAAAGTATCAGGGATAAGACAGGAGTAGCACCAATTTCAGAGAAGTGTGAGAAGCCCATCTAAGATGGTTTGGACGCGTACAAAGGAGACCATTAGAGGCACATGTTAGGCGTTGTGAGAGTCTAGTCACTATGCATGTTAGACGAGGGAGGGGTAGACATATAAAGACTTGGGATGAAACTATAAAGAAAGACATGATGTACTTAGGCATTAGTGAGATTATGACAAAAGATAGGGCACAATTGCGACAAAGGATCCATATAGCTGACCCTATTATAGTGGGATAAAGGCTTGAGTGTTGTTGTTATTCTAATCATAGTATGTCTCTAATGGCACGCATTATCTTTCAAGTGCATAGGACATGAGAAATTGATACAATAATTTTAGAGATATCATTAAGCAAACATTAAATCATTGTTAAAGCAGGATATTATAACAAGAATAAGCAACCACTTTTACAGACAAGTAAACTTGTGGGTTCAACTTTGTCCATTTATATATTTCATCCTTCCATTTGTACATATAATGTGTAGGAATAATTACGAAAAACTACCCTGCAATTTTACATAATTATAGGGACCTCCTGATGAGGGAAGCACGGGTACCGGAACGTGGTACGGGTACCGGTACGTGTTACGACAAAATTATTAAATAGCACGGTACGGGTACGTTTGGGTATGTGAAAAAAAATTAAAAAATACATATAACAAGTTAATTTGCAGCAAGAATATATTCAATGAAATGTTATCAGTTATCACCATACATGCACAAGATGTTAAGATTGTCCACATAAATAAAGAAATTAGACTATTCTAAGGAATGATGAAAGTGAGAATCATACTAAAAATATCCTCTAGGAAAAGGAAAACACAGTAAAAGAAATCCATCTAAAAGAAGATATAGGATTATAGTTCAGCAAACACAAAATAAATCCAATGATGATACAGTCATATAGGGCATATATAGTTCAACAAAATAAATAAAAATCTTATAATGACTAAAGTTCTTGATTTTCAAGGTCATCATTTTTTTCATCGTTAAATAATATTGCTTCCATCTCTGGCTCATCAAGCGATAGGTTAGCAACTTTAAGAATACCAGCACCCTCCATAAAATCAAATGCATCTCCACTAATGTCCCATAGTTTGGTGTCTCCTTTAGTATAAAGTGGCTTCCTCCTTGAAAGAAGACGAATATTAGAATGAACAAAGACCAAATCTTCACATCGTTGTGATGTCATCTTATTTCTCCTCATGGAATGAATGAAAGAGTAAGTACTCCAATTCCTTTCACAACATGAAGATGAACACGGTTGACTAAGCAGTTTTAGGGCTAATGATTGTAGCATAGGTGTTGAAGCATCATGAGCTAACCACCAAACTATTGGCTCCATTGCACCTCTATCAATCAATGAATCTGCATCCCCAAAATGTTCTAGACAGTCAGAAAATTTAGCATACTCAGTATTTACTAGCCTCCTTTCATCTTGATTTGGAAAATACTTCTTAAAGCACTTTATTCGCATAGCAAAAATTTCTTCATCCATGTGAGGAGGAATATGATTTGCTACAAGCCATTCCTCACTATAGTACCTATATAATAGATTAATAGGAAAAAAGTAATATATTATTGATAAGCAATATAATTTAAGAAAACAAAATATCTTTAAAACAAAAAATAGTACCTTGGATTCAATGCATGTGCAAGACAATGAAGGGGTGTGGTGCTTTTTGTCCACCTCTCAACTAAAATCTGATGTATCATATCATAGAAAATAGACTCATTTTCCAACTTGCTTTCATGCCTATAAATAACTGCCTTTACCTTTTCAATCATTGTATCCAACATTTCATAAACCAAATGAAGACATGGCTTGTCGGTGTCACAAAATCTCAACATATCATAAATGTGCAATGTGAACGAGAGTATGTGATCTATTTTGTCCCACCAAATATCACTTAACAATTTTTCCTTCACTGTTGCCGTTTTCCCAACATCATCTTCTCTGTAGGAAGACCACCTTTCACTTATGACCATTGCTTGAAGGCCACGAGAAATAAGTTTAAATCTTTTCATCATAACAACCGAGGAAGCAAAACGTGTGTCAGCAACTAAAAGTAACTTTAATGGTACAAATTCATTGAAAATTGCTAGTCTCATTGAATGATTCATGATGAAATTTTTAACAAACATGACATCATCAATCACAAGTTTAATCCAAATGCATTCATCATAAGCAAAACTAGTTCTTCCTGTTTCTTTGGGAGCACAAATATTCTTGAGTGCAAGATTTAGTGTATGCACAACATATGGAGTCCAAAATTTTTTTGGGAAAATGACTTCTATAATAGATCCAGCAGCAGCATTGTCGGTGATAACTTGAACAATTTTTTCATGTCCAACTTCATGAATAACTTCTCCAAGCAACTTAGCAATAAAAGTTTTATCTTTATATTCTCCCTCACAATTAACAGCTCTTATGAAAAGTGCTCCACCATCTGATGCTCCCATCAAATTGATAAGAGGTCTTCTTTGTGCATCACTCCATCCATCAGCACAAATACTAAGACCTTTTTCATTTCATGATTTTTTAATAGGATCTAGCAATCTTTCAATATTTGCTTTTTCTTTTTGGAGAAGTGTTGTTCATAGTAAATTATAACCAGGAGGGACATACCCAGATATATTACTCTCAGCAGCATATCTAAAAGCATCCACAAAGTAAGGATTTCGTGCTAAATGAAAAGGCAACCCAGCTGAATAAAACATGCGAGCAATCATAGAGTTTAAAGTTTCATGAGCACCAATATTCATCGCTTTCTCTAAGGGACTGTTGCCCAATGCCCTTCTCTTTCTTGGTTCATATCCTTGTAATCTAAAATCACCCGTGCTATCAATAATTGATCTAGTTGAAGTGTTCGTGAGCCTTTCGTAACTCCGAAAGAATATCAACTTTGCTACTAACAACAGAACAAACCCTTATACCCTCATTCTTTATTAGCAACAAATGAGCTTTGACTCTTACGTATGACCCTTGAAAATCCATGTTGCAATAATTGCATTTCCATTTTGCATTTCCTTCTCTTCCCCCCCTTTTTAGAGTCAATGTAACGTGCTTCCAAAGCGGAAACAAGTCATCTTCTTCAAGATTAGTTGAACCCATTGAACTTGATGTAGAAGAACTCATTTTGAATTAAAAAAAAATCCTGAATGAGTGATGAAAATGTTATAGTAAAATGATTTAAACAATGAAACTCATACATAACAAATACATATTCCAACACTATCCTTCTAGAAAAACATGTCTTCACATGTCCATTAGCCGCTAATATTTACTTACCATTTTAAAAACTAAGTTTCTCAATACTTTCTTTTGGACCTTCTGGTTATGACCAATGATTTCACTAGCTTCAAGACTAATTTAACCATGAAAGGTAATGATACACAGTGAAAAATATGTGAAATATGCTCATCTTGAAGTGTAGCAAAAGATATTTTTCTAAGTCAAATGATTTACAAAATTATTATATGCAAAAAGGAACCGGAAGTTATTATATGCAAATGATTTTCTAAGTTATTAGGGATCCTTACCTCCAGTCGTCGATGCAGGAAGGAAATTAGGAACGGAGGAGGGAGGATCTAGACAAGGAACCCCGGTGGGAGATGACTGCATGAAAAAAAGGGAGCAAACAAAGGATCGGCGCCGGGAGATGACTGCAGGAAAAAACGAGCACGAAGAAGAAGCAAACTTTGTACTCGATCGCCCTTGTCTCGATCGCCTGGCCAATGTACGCAGTGATCGCGAGGAGGAAGAGAAGGGAAGAAACGGCGCCGTAGAGAAGAGATGCAGCACTCGCCGGAGTGAAGAGGAGGTGCAGCGCTCGCCGGAGTGAAGAGGAGGTGTAGCGCTCGCCGGCGATGGACGCGATCGGATCTGTCGGAGGACTGCGGGTTAGGGCTGAGCGGAATCACATGATTTCGCGATTTTCGTGGTTTTGAAAGAGCGGTGAGGGGGGTTTTTTACTGTACCAAACCGGGAATGGGGTTTGGGAAGTACCCGGAAGTACCGGGCCGTACCAAAAAACCAGTAAAAGTACTGGGTACGTATTTTGCCGTACCGGGGCGTACCCAGCCGTACCGGGCCGTACCAGTACCCGCAAACGCACCGTGTACGGGTACGGGACATTTTTTGGAGTACCCATGCTTCGTAATTCGCAGATCTAGAGCGGGCTGATACTTACCGGAGTCTGCACGAGGTAGGATCATGGTATAGACGATCCGAGACGGTAGTCGCGTTCAGATCGAGATGACATACTTTTTTTACTTTAATTTTTTTGTATTTTTATTTCATGTAAATTTAGTTGTTTTATGTTCTTGACGATATTGGCCGTCCACAGCGGGTTCTAAGTCTATAAATAGGGGTCTAGTGGCTATTTTTCAGACACCGCAAAATTTGAAGAGAATATTTGGTTTCTCTCTCGCACGCACACACACTTACTCGTAACAGCCAACTCCTTTTGGCAGTAATCATGTACAAGAAATCCACTCCTGAATGGTCGAACCCCCCCCCCCCCCCCCCCATTCACTGCTCCATTTAAATGCCACACCAAAATTTCCGTCCATGCCATAATCTTGTCCAGTACCCCACAAATTTCATCCGATTAGCCTCTGTTGCAACAATCCTGTAGTGTCAATTTCATACCTGCCCTCTTTCCTCTGCAAACAGGCCATCTCCACACCCAATTTACTGGTCAATTCCAGTAATTTCTCAATATTCCATCCTCAGGAGTCGTCAGTACACCATACCCCTAGTGCGACCTTCCTGCCTTCCACAAATAACTTTGCTCTGCTGTCCAGCATGCAACCAGCCTTCCGACCACCAAAACCCACCCAAACAGCCTACAATTACTTCTCCAGACATCCAACCCCTGGCCAACCTCCTAAAGCCTCCTTTTGCAGAAATCAGTGCCAAACTGCAGCAATCTTGCTGCCCAGCACCCAAAAATCCGCCTCCGGCACACCACTTGACTCCTAGTCCTTGTGTGAGTTTATGGTTAGATTTGATTTCACTCATTGTTGTTTAATTGGTGAATAAACATATTTTTTGGATGTTATTTCATGTGTTTGCCCCTGACTTCTACTACTATTTTTATGATTTATTCTCTTAGTGTTATATTTATGATTCTACTATGTTATTTCGACTTGATTTTACCCGTTTATCTAATGTTCTAATGCGTGTAGTGAATGATTGTGGCTAACTTTGTTAATTTCAGCACTAATAGTAATTGTTCGTCGGATAATTGTTTGTGCCTTGCATCATTCTAAATTCTAAATTCCAACGATTCTCCATAGATTCAACCAATAATATGCATAAGATTAAACCAAAGTCTTGTGCTTTATGCGGGCCACGAATGGAAGCCGAGTTATTGTACAAGTTAACGAAGACACATTAATTTTTGCAGTTGAGGCGGGTGCGCTGGAAGGAAAGCTATCGTGCATACACTGCGATGCGCGGTTGGGATATTTCAATTGGTCGGGCATTCAGTGCAGCTGCGGGAGTTGGATTACTCCAGCGTTTCAGCTGCATAAGAGCAAGGTCGACATTTCCACTCCCCGCTCATCTAGACTGCACATAAAGCAATAATCTGTATATTTTATGGAACATTTGGGACCTTTTTCAACCGATGTAGTATGCAGGCACCCTAAAACCAGAGTTTGCAATTATTTGAACCAGTTTATTCTCACTCAGATATGCATGCACTCATTCCTAAGGTTCAAATGCAGATGGTCTCGCATTTAAGAGGTTTTATGCATGAAAATTTATTTCTGTTTTTGGTGATGTACTCTCTTTCATTGATACAAATTGATAATTGGTTTGAGTATTTCATGATTTGTTCATTGAATCATTGTTGATATTGCCAATGCCTTCCTGCAACCTCCCTCTACGAAAGCCCCCCCCCCCCCCCCCCCCCCCCTTCATATATTTATTTGTACCGTGAGTGACACAATTTGTCCATTGACAACGCTCCTATGGTGGCGAGGGTTGGAGAAGATGATCCACCCCACCCACCCAATCATGTCCTTGTTTTCTCTTTGCAAGATCCTGATCATCCATCACCTTCGATGAAACTCTGAAGCCAATTAGCTAATTTGTGTTATGGCGCTGTCACCTGCAGAGTGAAGTGCCAATTGATCTACAAAATAACTGCATCTCAAGGGTTCTTCAATTCCCACTCCAATTTCCTTCTATCATCTAAATATTTAAAGACCCCCAGCCAAAGCCCTTAAATCCCGAAATCTAGAAATTTGGTAAATAAAATGGAGTTCTTTTAACTGGTGGAATGTGAGCTTGTCTCCCATGCAATGATAATTCTTGAAGTTGTTTGGTGTCTCCACAAAATCATTATTCATCACACGTCAAGGTGGTGACGGTCATGAACATGGGGGGTTAAATTATCATTCGGAACTTCATCGACTTTTATGTTCAAACGGATGATATTTGTTAGGTGATCCGTAACCAATGATGGTTTAACCCCTTGCGTTTACGACTGTCACCACCATGCCAAACGAAGCCTTAGGGTGATGGCTTGAATACTATTCCAGACACTAATGCATTTTTATGCTGGTTTATGGTCTAAAAATAATTATTTTATTATATAATTATTTTATGAGAAATAATACTAAATATCAATTATTTATAATATAGATTGTTTTTTTCATTTCTAGTGAAATATATATATATATATTATATTGTATAAATTGGTTTTATTTTAGATTGAATTTATAGTATAAATTATATTAAAGTATGAAGGACAATATTGAGAAATAAAGTCCAATCTAACAGACATACTTGAATATTTGTAAAAAAAAAGTGTTGCTCTCATTGTGCGCTTCAGTAATCAGTCATGCAGAATGACATGATTATCCATGAATGTAAATGCGGGTTGAGGCGTTGGGTTTCTTCGTGCCCTGACAAGGACAATATTTTTGTCATCGTTGCCCCTCTAAAAAATTGTGTTTTGTCAAATTGGTTTCATTTTATTTGTATATGCATTGCTAATTGCAGCATGTTCATGTTTGATTGGCAAATGAACTGCAAGTATATTTGCATTGATTAATCTGGAAATATTGAACCAAGTGTTTGTAGTCTCATCAAAAATATTAAATGAAAGCCATGTCAATGTCATTTATTATTATGTTTCTCTCCTCTCTTCTTATGTTTTTGGTTGTAGAATGAGAAAATTATGTGTGAGACTAAGGTTCTGTTTGATTGGGCTGTTGCTGATAGTAAGCTGCTGATGGAAAGTTGTTGATCTGGAAAATGGAGTTTAGTTAAAAAATTGTTTGGGTGAAATGGAATTTGTAAAATGAAGTTTGCAAAAAGTTGTTTGGAAACAAAACGGAGTTTGAGTGATTTTTTTTTCAACATATTTTAAGTACAAACAATTTATTTTTTGGAGTAAAATTTTTTACCTAATATATGTATTCACTTTCCCTTGCCATTTGGGCATTTTGGCTTCATTTGGTTTGACGGTGGCGGGTCGATCCAGCGGGTGGAAACGGAGTGTTCGAATCGGAGGGGGGGAGGTGGCTGCTCCAAACAGAGCTTTTTGGGGGCGTTTCTCAAGGCGAGCGGGTGGAAACGGAGCAAATGCCGCCGGAGGTTCATTTGTTTACCCTCCTTCCGGCGGCGTTTGCCCAAAACGCCCAAACAAATAGAGCCTTAGTCAAACACTGTGAAGTCAATTTACAAAAAAAAAAAGCATCCAAAACAAGAATTCCTGCAAAAGAACAGAGAAGCCAGCATGAAATGGTTGAGAAGAATCAGAGAGCCGAAGCCTATACCAATTACCAATGCATGGGAGTGTAGTGGAGAAGGCAGAGAAGAGGGCTTGCCCAAAGTGAAGCGAAGTACCGAGTGCTTGAGCTGCTGCTCTCGCTGCGGGTCACGGGATTGGGAGGCGGAGACAGAGTGCCGCTGGTAACGGCGTCGAGCTCCGCTGCCGTGGAAAATAGAGCTTCTTCACGCGCGGGATGTGGCATGAGAGAGAAGACGGTTCGAAGCGAGGCGGGCATGGAGATGATGGTCGACGCGGACCGGTGTTGGACGCCGTAGAAGATGTGCGAGAAATCTGTGCATAGATTATGCCACCACCGACAGGCAAGGGGGGATCGGGAGCGGATCACGATCGAGAGCTAGGATTCTGTTGCGTATTCCGCTGCGCGGCGTCTGCTGTCCACTGCAAGAAAAAACCGCAGCTGGAGATAAAAAGAAAATGACGGACAGTAATAAACTCAGGTTTGGAAAAAAGTGGAACCAAACGGCACTTTTGTCCAAAATGCCGGTGCGTTTCAACCGCACCACAGGCTAAAAGCCTAACCAAACGCTACCTTGAGGAGGTAATATGCATCAAAGAAAATATTGTCACTATATACTTTCACTTATTAATATTTCAGATTCAAGTGCTTCGCTTATGCAATTCATTTTGCAGTTCTCTTTAACAAAAAAAACTAATAAACAGTGGAACAAATCAAAGCCACACAATTGTATTTATGTAGGCTTTGTTTGGCGCAGCATTTGGAGCTCTCTGTTTGAGGCAAATGCCGCCGCACGGCGGGTAATCAAATGGCCGGCGGCGGCGTTTGCTCCATTTGCACCTGCTGAACCGTGGGAAATGGAGGAAAATGAAGGGATTCCAACCGCGACCTCCCCCTCCGGTTCCAAAACCCCTCCTCCTCAAGCCAAACAAAGCCTTAATCTCTTCAATGACTCAATTTTCTTCAAAATCATCTTAAACAATTTATGATATCTAATCCTAACTGATTCCATAGTATTCATTCTACTTCTTTGAATATATTTTTAACAATTTTTATAAAGCAATAATTATCCTCACTTTAATATCTCTCTAGTCCCCTCCTATAGGTTTGGTAGATCTTAAGATATTTTTACCTTCTCTCTCTTCCTTGTTTATCTACATTCTACACCAATGGTTGAATTAATTTGACAAATTTAAATGGTGTTAGCCTCTAAATATACATATTCTCTTACACACAAGCACACGCACATGAATATATAATATGCATACGAGTGATAGCGCATAGGGTTCCCTGTGAGGCTGGGACAATACCAAGCATAGGGTTCCTTGTGAGGCTGGGACAATACCAATGATTACCCGCACTCTTGTAGGTTATGTGTGAGACGATAATACCACTGCTTAAACTCTATATTTCATCGCCAGTGTTCGACTCTAGCAGTTGTATTGTCGCTCGTGATGCATAAAAAAAGGCAGTCCGGTGCACAAACATGCAGCAAGGGATCTGAGAAGGGTCCTACCACAAGAATGAAATATAGGCAAATCTTACTATGCATTTTTGCAAAAGGTTGGGGCTATATACATATATAAATTTATTTCATATTTTCTCATAAAAGTGTAGATGGAAAACTCTTGGTCTCAGATTTATGCCGAAAATATCAATTTGAAACTTTGAATGGATTTTTTAAGTTTATTTTTTTAAAAAAATATTTGCTATAAATATAAATTTAGCGCCTGCAATTAATTTTTGGACAAAATTCAAAATAAAAGAACAATTATTATAGGAGGAGCTTAACAAATTGGACAAAATTTACATTTTATTAAACCGTTTATTCCGGTTCAAAAGTGGTTTGCTCTTATAAATTGTTCGCATTAATAAATACAACATGGTTCACATAAAATCACGATCCTGAAAACCTGAATTTCGAACTATTTAACATAAGAGACGAAGGTGTTTGATAAAATGCTCGCAAGAACGAGATTCCCACCAAGAAGTAGAAGAAGGCGCAAAATATTACAGCAATTTACACAACAAGAAAAGCTGCCGCGGCGGCGGCGGCTTCAAGATTTTCTGGAAGCGGCTATCTCCGTCGGAGAATATCCGGAGGGGTGAACCCTAGCCGCGGGTCCGACGTTGCCAGTTTTCTCGGCTGCGTTTTCCTGCCGCTTCTTATTAATCCGGTCCTTGAGGTTGGCCTGCTGCACGCTAACATGGCCGTAGCTCGCCCCCATCGAAATCATCTCGCCGGAATAATTGACGGAGAAAAGGAACGGCGATCACTCCGGCAAAAACTCCTCCGGCCGATCAAGAAATCCCCGCTGCTTGTTACCGTTTCACGACCGTGGGGGCTATTTATATAGACGTGTAGTGTAGTTGCTGTGGCGGCATATGGTAGGGCCCACGCGGAAATTGCGCCGCAGCTTCGTTTAGACGATACCGGTCAATATCTCGCCCATTCTATCCCGTGGCGTCCTCCAGTCGCCTCCCCCGGTATTTATCCTAACATCGTTTTTCTCCTCCAGGCTTCGGGTATATCCAGAGAGGAATGGCGTCGGTCCGATTTTGCTACCCGCCGGTCCTCTATTCCATTTTTTTGTTCACTGGAATCAGTCTGATTCATTCACTACTGCACTACTCTCAACCTGTTCCACTTTTTAGTTTTTCTTGTTTTTTTTATCCAGATTTTACTCTCAGATTTTTTAGATTTCTGTGATTTTGGTTCTCCAATTTTTCTTAATGTTTTCATCCAGATTTTACTTAATGTTTTGACCCAAATTTTACCTAATTAATACTTTAATTTTGATTTAATATGATCTAGTGTTTACACAAAAAACTTCTAGATATAATAATTTTTGGTTTATACTTGTATATAGAGAATGTTTGTTTATAGTCAAATCTGATTTGTCTATATCAACTCCCGTTAAAATATGATCTTATTTTGAATTCAAAAATATAATCGAATTTTCTCGCAAATCCCAGCATAAAATTGCAGAACGTGCGGATGAAATTAATCTCGCGCATGACCAAAAATAGGTGTGTGTTACATGTACTAACTTATTCCTGATTATTGCTGGCACAGGGAGGGATACATGGAATTCAATACCGTTGGCCCATATTCATCTGATCCATGGTAATTATTTGTAGAAATGTTTTTTTATTAATTTAAAAAATGATTTATCTTGTGTTGGAACATGGGAGTATATTTTATTGAATGATTGCAAATTATTAAAATCTAACAACCAAATTAAAAAATTAGTTTGATAATTAAAATACAAAATGAGTAATGACCAGAATTCATTAAACTCTAACTTTATTAAAGTTGATTTGGATATATGTATCATTATGAGAATTTTTTAACAAAAATAACAAAATAGGGTATAACTCTTTTAACATTAATTAATTAATAAATGTATTTGTTTTAAACTCTCCAATGTGTATATGTATATATATAATTGATTTGATTTTTCTATATTTAGGCTGCATTTGGCCCCGCGGTGAGGGGTGGCGTTTAGGGGAAACGCAGCAAGGGGCGGATAAACAAATGGAATCTTGTCCCCGTTTGCGTTTACACCCGCTCGCGTGAGAAACAAAGCAAAAACCGGAGCTTTCAAACCGCCGAAACAAACCTCGAGTTCGAGCGGCAGCGCCAAACAAAGCCTTAGTTTGCTCAATGATTATACTTTAACTAATATTATATAGCAATAATTGGGTTGCGGACCATAGCCGCTTGCCGGCTTAAAAATAATTATTATATGGAAACATTATTTGAGGCAAGACAGTTTTAATTTTATCCGAACTCTTGTTGACTGTAATAAGAAAAATATTATTTGGAACAATTATTGAGTCTCAAATATATTTTGTATCATTTAAATGTATTACTTCCTTACGAAAGTAATTAATTACTACAATAATTTCACAAAGTCCAATGTCTCTTGGAAGGATGACATTGAATTTTGAATAAAATATTATCATATATATCGCCCTAAACCTTATTCCTTATGTCAAGAGTCTATTGTAGATAAAGAGGCTCGTGATTTTTTATATCTAAAATGCATAATGTTACATAAAATATACTTTAAACACTCAAAAGATATTGTTGTGAGTGGCTCCATGCTTTTATAAACCAGTCAAATTGAATCGTCTCAGTCCAAAACTGAGCCGAACGTGCAAACAATCACATAGAAGATTAACAGCTGGCCAATAGATTTTTTAAAGTGAAAAACACGAAAATGGTGAAAAATCACGGGGTCGGGTCAGTCCGAGCAAGATACATTATTTATTTGAGTGTTACTATTAGTGGAATTCTCAAGCGAGCAAGCGACAACCCACAGCTCGTTACAATGAGAGTTTGGCGGAATACGGAAGTGAGATGTTCGAGTCGCCTTCGAAGGAGGTCTTAGGAGGAGAGTGATATCTTCAAAGGCAGAAGTGAGATCTTCAAGTCGTCTTTGAAGGAGATATTCAAAAGAGATGGAGATATTCAAAGGCCGACGGAGATCTTCGAGAGAAAAATCGAACACCAAAGGAGTGCTGAGAAATCTTCGAAGGAACTCTCTTTGGTGTTGATCAAGACATGGTCCTCTCAAATGTGAGCTCAAGAGGTCTTTTATAACTTTTAAGAGGGGCGGCTTGATAATTGTGCCGTTGTAACAACCGTAACTACCGAATGGACGAACCGGAACCCTCCTCTGGAGCACACAAATCGACATTTTGCATATATGATTGTCTTGACCCCGACAAGTTCGGGAAGGATTGGTGGTGGCGGCGACGGCGAAGAACACGACAAGTTTTGCAATTTTTGTGGACACTAGAAGCAAAAAAAGTAAACCGCAGCGTGTTGGAAGAAGAAATTCCGCACGCTCGAGAGTATTTTTCATGTGGAGGGTGTACGAGAAAGGCTCGTACTTATCCACTCAAAGGCGGTTGCGCTGGATGGGGCGGCGTAGTCAAGGGCGCGCGCAGGGCCTTGTGGAGAGGGCGGCACGACCAAGGTCGTGCCTCCGGTGTCAAGCCAAGGATCCACGATGGGTGCCACGCCAAGCCCGCGCGACGGATGCCGCGCCCAGACCGCGGGGCGGGTGTCGCGCCAAGCCTTCTCGTTGGGTGCCGCGCCAAGCCCGCCCACACGGCCCCCCCCCGGTCGGGCCTCACTCTGGTAGACTGAATTGGACTTATTATGCGTGTTCTCCATTTTACCCCTGCAGTTTACTAAAACCTCCGCTTCGCCTCTTTCGCGATTTTACCCTGCCCGCCTCTCGCAAGAAAAGAAAATCGCTGCTACCCAGCGGTTCTCTCCTCTTCCCCCACACCGACGCGGTGCACCGCTCTACTTCCCCGGTCTACTCTCCTGGACGGAAGCCCCACCTCCAGCGATTGTTCTTCCCGGCGGAAGGCTCACATCGCAGCCTCTCTGCTCTCCGCCTCTGCGATGTCCGCTGGCCAGGCGGGGTGGATTTCCTCCATTTCTCCTTCCCCGGCCGTCCACTTTCCAAATCCGCCCTGCCAACTCACTCCCCACTCCTCAGGCCACCAGCACCGCCGTTCGCCGACCAGTCCGGCAACAAGTCCAGCGATTGCTCTTTGCTTGTATATCTCCAGGGCACATTTTGTTGAAGAAGAAGAAGAAGAAGAGGAAGAAGGAGAAGCAGAAGAAGCACCTGAGCAACACCATGTTTATCTGCTGTCAAAGAAGCAAGGATTCTGAAATGTGGGGATGAAAGTACTGCTGCAGTACGCTGTTGGCTTCTGTGAGGTATGTTCTTGGGGGTTTGTATAGGGCAGAGTGTAGAACAGAACTGATATGAGGTCATGAAGTGGTGCAATCTTGACATCTCTCTACAGGCATTAATCACTGCTGTTCTTTTTCTTCTTCCAAGTTTCATGGAGCTCTCGGCCTGGATCTCCTAGCTTTATCTTTAGGTTTATGATGAGGATGATTCATATAGTCCACATATCTAGTCGCCCCTTCTGTATGAAAATTAATACCATGCTCTTTCCCATTTTTAGGCCCTCCAAGAGAAATATTTAGGTTCCTAAAACTTCTTCCTGTGAAATAAGAAGCGGAAGAGCTAGCTACAAAGGAGGCGAAGCGATTTCATTTTGCCATAGTTCTTCGGTTCTTCATATTCCTCTGGTAGTCTTGTTTTAGGTAAGCAACAATTCTATTTTGCCATATTTTTTTATTTCATATTCCTCTGGTTTTAGGTAAGCAACAATTCAATTTTTTTAATGCATTCAACTAGATTGAAGTCCACTCTCATCTGCCCAAGCGCGCTTAGCCTCCAAAGAACTTTTTATTGGTAGCAGTTATGTTTTCAAATAAGTAGAAAATATAGTGATTACAAATCTGCCACCACTAATTTAAGTTTTCAACATGTTTGTTTCTCATTATTTATAGATGAGTTTAGTGTTTATAAAGCAAATTGTTATTTAAGGGTTCTCTTTGAATTATGTGCAGCTTGACATGGTATTTCCATGTTCAGAAAATGTTGATTCCATGTTCAAAAAAATTTGATTCAATGTTCAGAAAATGCTGATTTTATGTTCGGAAATGGTTTCAGCTTTTATGGTTAGAGCTTTGTAATGTGAGAATCCAATTGCATTTTTTGTTAAGCTAAATTATGTATGTTAAATGATAATTATTTGGGATTTTAGATGGCTTGAGTTTTAATTTATTTGTCCTCACTAATTATTTAACGGAAGACTCATTCTTCAATTTTCAATTTGTTATGGAGAATTTTTTTTGCAAAGATTTAATTCAACCTAGTCAAAAATCACAAACAATGGAGGAGTCACCTTCATCATGTAGTAGAAGACTACAACTTAATTGTGTTGAGGAACTATTTTTCGATCCTGGGTTAAGACAACCAATTTTAGTTTTTATGTCAATATGCAAGAAAAAATTGTCTTTTGTAATGAAATTTTTTCATTTATATTTAATTTTCATTAGTGCCCGGATTTGACAAAAATCCTGGGTCCGCCACTGTGTTCTCTAATCGCAACTCCTTCGATTTCCACTACCTCCCCCTTCATTTGGCCTCTCAAACGCACACTCTCACACACACGCATCCACAACTCCTTCAACTCCAAATCAATATGAAGAACTCCATCCTTCCGTCGTCGGTGAGTATTTTTGTATACTCTTGAATGAGCTTTGTCTACTGTGCAAACTCACTCTCTCCCTCCCACACACATAATTTTTGGTTGTGTTTAGGATTTCCGGCCTTTGGGGATCAAGGGTTTCAATCGCACACATTCACGCATTCACGACTCCTTCGATTGCGTCTAGAGCTTCATGTGTTGATGATTTCAGTACAAAATTCAAGTCATAAGGTCTAGTGGTCATCACATAAATTTGAAACTTTATATTCTTAACAGGAAGCTTATATTTTGTCTTTGATTCATGTTTGATAAAATCCAGGGTCAAGCATGTTGATCAACATGGGAGAACGCACTGGCAAGCTCACTCTCTCCATATTTGGAACTTGCTATATCCATATTTGGAACTTGCTACAGTAAAAACAGAGTTTTGTTAAAGTGCAGCGGGACTTCAAATGGACGGAGCTTTGGAATCAAACGCTCGTCAGGGACAGGAGGGCTTCCGGTCCCGGAGACACTCCGACGGATTCCGAGCCCCTTGCATTTTCCTCGCTTCCAGCCGGCGCCACCCCTGCGTTTTCCTCTTCCGGTTGTTTCTTCAGTTTTTTTTGCCCTGATTTTAGTGAAGCAACAATTCCACTTTCCTGAAACTCTCTTCAAGATCTGAATATAAGGGAGGATGCCTTTCCTTTCTCAGATCAAATCCCTAATAACTCTCTTCTGTCTTTACAAGTTAGGCTCCCAACTTCATCTAGCTTCCAAAGCAGCAGAAGATTTCTCTTAATTTCTCGAAAATTTGAAAGATGAATTCTTTCAAGGCTTGGGCTTTGTTCTGCCTTGGAGCTTTCTTCTTCTAGGGGCTCATGTATCTCGCAGATGGCCAGGCTACGGCCCCGGCACCGTCGGCGGCGCTGCCCATGAGCAACGACGGCAAGGCGGTTGATCATGGGGTTGTCTATGTCCTCATGCTTGTCGTCCTTATCCTCACATATCTGACCCACTAACCCCAATTACCACACCTCAAATGTGTTGTAAAATATTCTTTTTCATTGATTTATTCTTCCTCAGTTGATGAGTCCGTGAAGATTACTCTTAATTGTGATGTAAAGAATGAATAGATCTCGATGTATTGCTCTGATAATCTTGTTCTTGATTTAGTTGATACATTTGTTTCTCAAACTTATACTTTTTTTGCTTCAGGGAGAACTAGATCCCATGACATAGAAATATTAAATTGTTCATGAGATGCGCGTGGGTTTTGTTAACTCATTCTAAGTTGTCTGGATCATGAAAAATTAAGCAAAATTTGTTGCCTGAGTTTTGAGTCTAAACAACATCAAAACAACACAAATCTCATCATAAAGTTTAGTGCTTTGGGTTGAAAAGGAAATCATATTAATAGTGCTGAGAACACTATTAATTATCTGAGAGGTATGAAGTTCTGTTCCAATTATCAATTTTATTTATTGATTTCGTAAATCAATACATAAGTGAACATAAATTCTCTGATAATGAGAATCAAAATTGGCCAACTATTTAAGCTTGCCCCTCATACAAATGGCAATTGGGAACCTTATTATTGACAAGTGGCATGTGTAGTTCAGAGACTTGAACTGCTGGATGCCAGCAATTGAACCAGTGTGGTTGATGTCATGAAATTCATCAATGAAGTTCAGAGACTTGAACTGCATGTTGATTTCAATATGGATCTTGATCATCAAATCCTCTCCAGGTTTGGGTTCCTAACTCTCTACGTCTAAGCTTTCATTATGTGCTTCTATTTGTTTAATTATGCTTCCATTGTGTTCTTTATTGCAGAAGAAATTTAAGCATACTTTTTTGTGTGAAATGTTTTTCACCACTTCATTTTTGTACTTCTGTTGCTGATGTTTTGCCATGAAACTGGCAATAATGCCAAGTGCTTGATTCTATCGATCGCCGAATGCCTTGAAGAACACATATCAAGGGTAAAATAATCATCGAACTCGCTGTTTTTGAAGGAATGATTGAGTTTGGTTTAATAATTAATTCTTTCATGTTCTACTCAGGAAAAACAGGTGAAAAAGCTTTACCTTGCTCTTGCCGCTGCACCTGTACCTACTGAAATAATATTCCATTACATGCGCCCAGTGAACCTTGCTCCTTGGCTAGTTTCACAAGGTATCTTAGAATGCCATAATTTCTAATATAAGTATTGACTTTTAATTAGTTCCATTGTTATGTATATATAATTACTCTTAGCAATCTGCACTTTATTTTAACTTTTTTTAATCCAAATATGAGAGTGGTGGCTTTAGCAATGACTTTTGAAGGCCATAGATCTGTATGCTATATTTGGCCTAGTCATCTCTCTGTGTTATTATTTTTAGTTGTTTAGACGTGTAATAGTCGAATATGTCTATTGATGATGAAATCTTGAAATCAAAACAGGATACTAATGATATTTAAGCAAATATTATTTGAAGATATCTGCGTATCAAACAACCCTCGATCTTTGATGCAGGTGCGGGCCCAATTGGCGCCCATCAGTGCGCCGATAGTGGGGGACTCGATGTACATGCCTTCCGCATTGGCTCAATTTCCAACCCTCTCATAAATCCGTTTGGCGAGCGGAGAAGTATTCGAGCGATAACGACAAAGTGGCTGCCATGGCTGGGTGGATTTTGTGCCATGGTAAAGAACCGAACTTCGTTGTCGGTCTGCAGGCATCTCAAATCTCGTGGAACGACGGAGACCGTTTCTATGAGGCCGTGGCTCCATGGTGGAGGCGAGGACATGCATGAGTTTCGAGATCATGCCTATATGTCTCGTTTTTGTTGTTTCGTCAATTCTCAGAAAGTTGAGACAGAAGGCCTCGAGATTCTGAACATAAAAGTGGATGAAGACCGGCTAAATCCCAAACGAAACAAGTTCTACTCATCGCCTGAGGATGAGGTTCTTCTATACACCACTTTATATCTATATATTTAGTTTTTTTCTCTCGTCTCACTTACTATGTTTTTTGTCTTTATTTTTTTAAATGCTCATATTTTGGGTCTGTCAAGAACTAGAAGGGGAAGGTGCTAATCATTGATTCATGTGTTTATTTAAAATATTGATAGTTAGGTGATTCTGCATTAACCAGAGGAACTGTCGGCCCCGGCGTCTAACACCGACGTCGAACGCCGTCCACAGGAACGCCAACACTGCTGACACCACTCTTCTGATCCCAAGAGTGCAATTCAATTCACTAAGACCAACTATGTCTTCATTTGGTCACAATGGGTCAGATCACCCGATAGAGCGCACTGCCCTTTAAACATATGTAATGTCAAAATTTCAATTTCAATATTTGTTCGCTTTCATTATGTCTAAACACCACTTTGAAGTCTTAGAATACGACGCAATATTGTTAATAGTGTTACAAAAGTAATAACTTAGATTTGGTAACTTCTTTTGGAAGCAATTATGAATATAATTCTGATTTCTTCAGCATTCCTCTAACTGCCAAACTATACCTATTTTCTTTTGGCCATGCTTCGCTGCAACAGTATGATTTTCGAGAAGATCAGCTGCGTCGAACCCTAAATCCATCTCTCCTCCTCTCTCTGTTGTCGACGCATCGAGCTCCACAACAGCGTGCATGCGCGTTGAACCCTAAATCCATCTGTCATCCCTCTCTGTTGCCTGCGCATCGAGCTTCGCAGCAGCGTGCAGGCACGAGGAATTGTTGCAATACTGTTAGAAGATCGGCGACGCGGCCAGGATCATTCGATCACAAGGAGATTGTAACTGATTGCTGGGAACTTATGTTGGTGTGATTTGCATGGGGAAAGGATGTCGGAGCTTCGAAGTGGAGCTAGGCAAGCTCGGTTGAAGGCAAAGAAAATTGAAGGTATCCCAAGTCAACCCCAGCACTTTGATCAAGCTATAAATTGGGTTTTGCCTTTTCCAAATAGAACAGGAAGGAGAACTGGAGGAAGGGGAAGGGGCTCCAATGCTGCAGCAGTAATCGAGGGGCCTTCAACTGCACCTTTCAGGCCGGAACTTGGCTGATTACAAGATGCTTTCTAGGACCCAGCCATTGAAATGTGCACTTCAACATTCTGAATCTCTTCTTTCACTCATTGTGCATTACAATGAATCAATGATGTTTGATTTCCTGGACAAAAAATTTCAGAATTTAATTTCCTATTTTCAGTTAATATTTGTCTTCACATATGATTTTGTATTTCCTTCAATGAGTTTAAGGATGGATACACATTGAGTAAATTTTGGATTTGATGCACATTTGAGGATGTTTTCTTCAATTTTGACATGGTTTGTTGTCATGGTAGTGTTTGATGATGTCTTCTTCGTTATTTACGCATTTTTTTGCACATGTGATCGGTACATGATGAATTACTCTGCTTCCCCTTCAGGAACTAGTGCTCAAGATGAGTGAACTGTTGAGCAAACTTTTTTTTCATGTAGATTGATGCATTTTATGATCATATTTCTCTTATTGATAAATTAGTATTTATTTAGATATAGATCAAGATTTCCATGAGCACAAGGTCCAATAATCACTTGGTATCTAAATGATTGTACAAATGCCAACATTAATATTAAAAAAAAATTAGTAAAAATCATTTTTTTAGATGTTAAAAAAATGTGATTTATAGAGTATAACACATCATACTCATGGCGCATACCCAGCACATACAATTTTTAAAAACAAAGTCTTTTTTTTGGATTAGAGGTGATTCAATCCAAGCTCAATAAATGGAAATAAGAACAAACATTATGTTATTGTAATATTGTCAAAACTTGATATTTTAACTATTATTATTATGTAAAATTATGGATAGTCATCTGAACTGAAGATTCATGTTTAATATGCTGTGAATCCACGAAATATGCACTCGTTGATGAGACGGCGAGCAACGAGCTATCACGGCGTCAAAATTTGCCATATTTGATCGGATGAGAGGGGCACAATAATGCAAACATAGAATTATGGGTAAAGAAATTGTCAGACGACCTTAAATATAATGTTACTTATTCAAATCTTCCTTCGGATTAAACATAATTACATGATGCACCACTCAATATTTCGAAATTATAAATACCTCCACTGTAAGTTTATATTTTATAATATGCATGTATAACCCCCTCTCTTTCTCCCTCTCCCCCCTTTTCTTCTCATCCCCCTCTTTTTCTTTCTCTTCCCTCCCCCTCCCCCCTTTTTTCCCCCTCATACCGGAGTGGAACCCGGCGCCCCCCCCGGTCGGGCCTCACTCTGGTAGACTGAATTGGACTTATTATGCGTGTTCTCCATTTTACCCCTGCAGTTTACTAAAACCTCCGCTTCGCCTCTTTCGCGATTTTACCCTGCCCGCCTCTCGCAAGAAAAGAAAATCGCTGCTACCCAGCGGTTCTCTCCTCTTCCCCCACACCGACGCGGTGCACCGCTCTACTTCCCCGGTCTACTCTCCTGGACGGAAGCCCCACCTCCAGCGATTGTTCTTCCCGGCGGAAGGCTCACATCGCAGCCTCTCTGCTCTCCGCCTCTGCGATGTCCGCTGGCCAGGCGGGGTGGATTTCCTCCATTTCTCCTTCCCCGGCCGTCCACTTTCCAAATCCGCCCTGCCAACTCACTCCCCACTCCTCAGGCCACCAGCACCGCCGTTCGCCGACCAGTCCGGCAACAAGTCCAGCGATTGCTCTTTGCTTGTATATCTCCAGGGCACATTTTGTTGAAGAAGAAGAAGAAGAAGAGGAAGAAGGAGAAGCAGAAGAAGCACCTGAGCAACACCATGTTTATCTGCTGTCAAAGAAGCAAGGATTCTGAAATGTGGGGATGAAAGTACTGCTGCAGTACGCTGTTGGCTTCTGTGAGGTATGTTCTTGGGGGTTTGTATAGGGCAGAGTGTAGAACAGAACTGATATGAGGTCATGAAGTGGTGCAATCTTGACATCTCTCTACAGGCATTAATCACTGCTGTTCTTTTTCTTCTTCCAAGTTTCATGGAGCTCTCGGCCTGGATCTCCTAGCTTTATCTTTAGGTTTATGATGAGGATGATTCATATAGTCCACATATCTAGTCGCCCCTTCTGTATGAAAATTAATACCATGCTCTTTCCCATTTTTAGGCCCTCCAAGAGAAATATTTAGGTTCCTAAAACTTCTTCCTGTGAAATAAGAAGCGGAAGAGCTAGCTACAAAGGAGGCGAAGCGATTTCATTTTGCCATAGTTCTTCGGTTCTTCATATTCCTCTGGTAGTCTTGTTTTAGGTAAGCAACAATTCTATTTTGCCATATTTTTTTATTTCATATTCCTCTGGTTTTAGGTAAGCAACAATTCAATTTTTTTAATGCATTCAACTAGATTGAAGTCCACTCTCATCTGCCCAAGCGCGCTTAGCCTCCAAAGAACTTTTTATTGGTAGCAGTTATGTTTTCAAATAAGTAGAAAATATAGTGATTACAAATCTGCCACCACTAATTTAAGTTTTCAACATGTTTGTTTCTCATTATTTATAGATGAGTTTAGTGTTTATAAAGCAAATTGTTATTTAAGGGTTCTCTTTGAATTATGTGCAGCTTGACATGGTATTTCCATGTTCAGAAAATGTTGATTCCATGTTCAAAAAAATTTGATTCAATGTTCAGAAAATGCTGATTTTATGTTCGGAAATGGTTTCAGCTTTTATGGTTAGAGCTTTGTAATGTGAGAATCCAATTGCATTTTTTGTTAAGCTAAATTATGTATGTTAAATGATAATTATTTGGGATTTTAGATGGCTTGAGTTTTAATTTATTTGTCCTCACTAATTATTTAACGGAAGACTCATTCTTCAATTTTCAATTTGTTATGGAGAATTTTTTTTGCAAAGATTTAATTCAACCTAGTCAAAAATCACAAACAATGGAGGAGTCACCTTCATCATGTAGTAGAAGACTACAACTTAATTGTGTTGAGGAACTATTTTTCGATCCTGGGTTAAGACAACCAATTTTAGTTTTTATGTCAATATGCAAGAAAAAATTGTCTTTTGTAATGAAATTTTTTCATTTATATTTAATTTTCATTAGTGCCCGGATTTGACAAAAATCCTGGGTCCGCCACTGTGTTCTCTAATCGCAACTCCTTCGATTTCCACTACCTCCCCCTTCATTTGGCCTCTCAAACGCACACTCTCACACACACGCATCCACAACTCCTTCAACTCCAAATCAATATGAAGAACTCCATCCTTCCGTCGTCGGTGAGTATTTTTGTATACTCTTGAATGAGCTTTGTCTACTGTGCAAACTCACTCTCTCCCTCCCACACACATAATTTTTGGTTGTGTTTAGGATTTCCGGCCTTTGGGGATCAAGGGTTTCAATCGCACACATTCACGCATTCACGACTCCTTCGATTGCGTCTAGAGCTTCATGTGTTGATGATTTCAGTACAAAATTCAAGTCATAAGGTCTAGTGGTCATCACATAAATTTGAAACTTTATATTCTTAACAGGAAGCTTATATTTTGTCTTTGATTCATGTTTGATAAAATCCAGGGTCAAGCATGTTGATCAACATGGGAGAACGCACTGGCAAGCTCACTCTCTCCATATTTGGAACTTGCTATATCCATATTTGGAACTTGCTACAGTAAAAACAGAGTTTTGTTAAAGTGCAGCGGGACTTCAAATGGACGGAGCTTTGGAATCAAACGCTCGTCAGGGACAGGAGGGCTTCCGGTCCCGGAGACACTCCGACGGATTCCGAGCCCCTTGCATTTTCCTCGCTTCCAGCCGGCGCCACCCCTGCGTTTTCCTCTTCCGGTTGTTTCTTCAGTTTTTTTTGCCCTGATTTTAGTTAAGCAACAATTCCACTTTCCTGAAACTCTCTTCAAGATCTGAATATAAGGGAGGATGCCTTTCCTTTCTCAGATCAAATCCCTAATAACTCTCTTCTGTCTTTACAAGTTAGGCTCCCAACTTCATCTAGCTTCCAAAGCAGCAGAAGATTTCTCTTAATTTCTCGAAAATTTGAAAGATGAATTCTTTCAAGGCTTGGGCTTTGTTCTGCCTTGGAGCTTTCTTCTTCTAGGGGCTCATGTATCTCGCAGATGGCCAGGCTACGGCCCCGGCACCGTCGGCGGCGCTGCCCATGAGCAACGACGGCAAGGCGGTTGATCATGGGGTTGTCTATGTCCTCATGCTTGTCGTCCTTATCCTCACATATCTGACCCACTAACCCCAATTACCACACCTCAAATGTGTTGTAAAATATTCTTTTTCATTGATTTATTCTTCCTCAGTTGATGAGTCCGTGAAGATTACTCTTAATTGTGATGTAAAGAATGAATAGATCTCGATGTATTGCTCTGATAATCTTGTTCTTGATTTAGTTGATACATTTGTTTCTCAAACTTATACTTTTTTTGCTTCAGGGAGAACTAGATCCCATGACATAGAAATATTAAATTGTTCATGAGATGCGCGTGGGTTTTGTTAACTCATTCTAAGTTGTCTGGATCATGAAAAATTAAGCAAAATTTGTTGCCTGAGTTTTGAGTCTAAACAACATCAAAACAACACAAATCTCATCATAAAGTTTAGTGCTTTGGGTTGAAAAGGAAATCATATTAATAGTGCTGAGAACACTATTAATTATCTGAGAGGTATGAAGTTCTGTTCCAATTATCAATTTTATTTATTGATTTCGTAAATCAATACATAAGTGAACATAAATTCTCTGATAATGAGAATCAAAATTGGCCAACTATTTAAGCTTGCCCCTCATACAAATGGCAATTGGGAACCTTATTATTGACAAGTGGCATGTGTAGTTCAGAGACTTGAACTGCTGGATGCCAGCAATTGAACCAGTGTGGTTGATGTCATGAAATTCATCAATGAAGTTCAGAGACTTGAACTGCATGTTGATTTCAATATGGATCTTGATCATCAAATCCTCTCCAGGTTTGGGTTCCTAACTCTCTACGTCTAAGCTTTCATTATGTGCTTCTATTTGTTTAATTATGCTTCCATTGTGTTCTTTATTGCAGAAGAAATTTAAGCATACTTTTTTGTGTGAAATGTTTTTCACCACTTCATTTTTGTACTTCTGTTGCTGATGTTTTGCCATGAAACTGGCAATAATGCCAAGTGCTTGATTCTATCGATCGCCGAATGCCTTGAAGAACACATATCAAGGGTAAAATAATCATCGAACTCGCTGTTTTTGAAGGAATGATTGAGTTTGGTTTAATAATTAATTCTTTCATGTTCTACTCAGGAAAAACAGGTGAAAAAGCTTTACCTTGCTCTTGCCGCTGCACCTGTACCTACTGAAATAATATTCCATTACATGCGCCCAGTGAACCTTGCTCCTTGGCTAGTTTCACAAGGTATCTTAGAATGCCATAATTTCTAATATAAGTATTGACTTTTAATTAGTTCCATTGTTATGTATATATAATTACTCTTAGCAATCTGCACTTTATTTTAACTTTTTTTAATCCAAATATGAGAGTGGTGGCTTTAGCAATGACTTTTGAAGGCCATAGATCTGTATGCTATATTTGGCCTAGTCATCTCTCTGTGTTATTATTTTTAGTTGTTTAGACGTGTAATAGTCGAATATGTCTATTGATGATGAAATCTTGAAATCAAAACAGGATACTAATGATATTTAAGCAAATATTATTTGAAGATATCTGCGTATCAAACAACCCTCGATCTTTGATGCAGGTGCGGGCCCAATTGGCGCCCATCAGTGCGCCGATAGTGGGGGACTCGATGTACATGCCTTCCGCATTGGCTCAATTTCCAACCCTCTCATAAATCCGTTTGGCGAGCGGAGAAGTATTCGAGCGATAACGACAAAGTGGCTGCCATGGCTGGGTGGATTTTGTGCCATGGTAAAGAACCGAACTTCGTTGTCGGTCTGCAGGCATCTCAAATCTCGTGGAACGACGGAGACCGTTTCTATGAGGCCGTGGCTCCATGGTGGAGGCGAGGACATGCATGAGTTTCGAGATCATGCCTATATGTCTCGTTTTTGTTGTTTCGTCAATTCTCAGAAAGTTGAGACAGAAGGCCTCGAGATTCTGAACATAAAAGTGGATGAAGACCGGCTAAATCCCAAACGAAACAAGTTCTACTCATCGCCTGAGGATGAGGTTCTTCTATACACCACTTTATATCTATATATTTAGTTTTTTTCTCTCGTCTCACTTACTATGTTTTTTGTCTTTATTTTTTTAAATGCTCATATTTTGGGTCTGTCAAGAACTAGAAGGGGAAGGTGCTAATCATTGATTCATGTGTTTATTTAAAATATTGATAGTTAGGTGATTCTGCATTAACCAGAGGAACTGTCGGCCCCGGCGTCTAACACCGACGTCGAACGCCGTCCACAGGAACGCCAACACTGCTGACACCACTCTTCTGATCCCAAGAGTGCAATTCAATTCACTAAGACCAACTATGTCTTCATTTGGTCACAATGGGTCAGATCACCCGATAGAGCGCACTGCCCTTTAAACATATGTAATGTCAAAATTTCAATTTCAATATTTGTTCGCTTTCATTATGTCTAAACACCACTTTGAAGTCTTAGAATACGACGCAATATTGTTAATAGTGTTACAAAAGTAATAACTTAGATTTGGTAACTTCTTTTGGAAGCAATTATGAATATAATTCTGATTTCTTCAGCATTCCTCTAACTGCCAAACTATACCTATTTTCTTTTGGCCATGCTTCGCTGCAACAGTATGATTTTCGAGAAGATCAGCTGCGTCGAACCCTAAATCCATCTCTCCTCCTCTCTCTGTTGTCGACGCATCGAGCTCCACAACAGCGTGCATGCGCGTTGAACCCTAAATCCATCTGTCATCCCTCTCTGTTGCCTGCGCATCGAGCTTCGCAGCAGCGTGCAGGCACGAGGAATTGTTGCAATACTGTTAGAAGATCGGCGACGCGGCCAGGATCATTCGATCACAAGGAGATTGTAACTGATTGCTGGGAACTTATGTTGGTGTGATTTGCATGGGGAAAGGATGTCGGAGCTTCGAAGTGGAGCTAGGCAAGCTCGGTTGAAGGCAAAGAAAATTGAAGGTATCCCAAGTCAACCCCAGCACTTTGATCAAGCTATAAATTGGGTTTTGCCTTTTCCAAATAGAACAGGAAGGAGAACTGGAGGAAGGGGAAGGGGCTCCAATGCTGCAGCAGTAATCGAGGGGCCTTCAACTGCACCTTTCAGGCCGGAACTTGGCTGATTACAAGATGCTTTCTAGGACCCAGCCATTGAAATGTGCACTTCAACATTCTGAATCTCTTCTTTCACTCATTGTGCATTACAATGAATCAATGATGTTTGATTTCCTGGACAAAAAATTTCAGAATTTAATTTCCTATTTTCAGTTAATATTTGTCTTCACATATGATTTTGTATTTCCTTCAATGAGTTTAAGGATGGATACACATTGAGTAAATTTTGGATTTGATGCACATTTGAGGATGTTTTCTTCAATTTTGACATGGTTTGTTGTCATGGTAGTGTTTGATGATGTCTTCTTCGTTATTTACGCATTTTTTTGCACATGTGATCGGTACATGATGAATTACTCTGCTTCCCCTTCAGGAACTAGTGCTCAAGATGAGTGAACTGTTGAGCAAACTTTTTTTTCATGTAGATTGATGCATTTTATGATCATATTTCTCTTATTGATAAATTAGTATTTATTTAGATATAGATCAAGATTTCCATGAGCACAAGGTCCAATAATCACTTGGTATCTAAATGATTGTACAAATGCCAACATTAATATTAAAAAAAAATTAGTAAAAATCATTTTTTTAGATGTTAAAAAAATGTGATTTATAGAGTATAACACATCATACTCATGGCGCATACCCAGCACATACAATTTTTAAAAACAAAGTCTTTTTTTTGGATTAGAGGTGATTCAATCCAAGCTCAATAAATGGAAATAAGAACAAACATTATGTTATTGTAATATTGTCAAAACTTGATATTTTAACTATTATTATTATGTAAAATTATGGATAGTCATCTGAACTGAAGATTCATGTTTAATATGCTGTGAATCCACGAAATATGCACTCGTTGATGAGACGGCGAGCAACGAGCTATCACGGCGTCAAAATTTGCCATATTTGATCGGATGAGAGGGGCACAATAATGCAAACATAGAATTATGGGTAAAGAAATTGTCAGACGACCTTAAATATAATGTTACTTATTCAAATCTTCCTTCGGATTAAACATAATTACATGATGCACCACTCAATATTTCGAAATTATAAATACCTCCACTGTAAGTTTATATTTTATAATATGCATGTATAACCCCCTCTCTTTCTCCCTCCCCCCCCTTTTCTTCTCATCCCCCTCTTTTTCTTTCTCTTCCCTCCCCCTCCCCCCTTTTTCCCCCTCATACCGGAGTGGAACCCGGCGCCCCCCCCGGTCGGGCCTCACTCTGGTAGACTGAATTGGACTTATTATGCGTGTTCTCCATTTTACCCCTGCAGTTTACTAAAACCTCCGCTTCGCCTCTTTCGCGATTTTACCCTGCCCGCCTCTCGCAAGAAAAGAAAATCGCTGCTACCCAGCGGTTCTCTCCTCTTCCCCCACACCGACGCGGTGCACCGCTCTACTTCCCCGGTCTACTCTCCTGGACGGAAGCCCCACCTCCAGCGATTGTTCTTCCCGGCGGAAGGCTCACATCGCAGCCTCTCTGCTCTCCGCCTCTGCGATGTCCGCTGGCCAGGCGGGGTGGATTTCCTCCATTTCTCCTTCCCCGGCCGTCCACTTTCCAAATCCGCCCTGCCAACTCACTCCCCACTCCTCAGGCCACCAGCACCGCCGTTCGCCGACCAGTCCGGCAACAAGTCCAGCGATTGCTCTTTGCTTGTATATCTCCAGGGCACATTTTGTTGAAGAAGAAGAAGAAGAAGAGGAAGAAGGAGAAGCAGAAGAAGCACCTGAGCAACACCATGTTTATCTGCTGTCAAAGAAGCAAGGATTCTGAAATGTGGGGATGAAAGTACTGCTGCAGTACGCTGTTGGCTTCTGTGAGGTATGTTCTTGGGGGTTTGTATAGGGCAGAGTGTAGAACAGAACTGATATGAGGTCATGAAGTGGTGCAATCTTGACATCTCTCTACAGGCATTAATCACTGCTGTTCTTTTTCTTCTTCCAAGTTTCATGGAGCTCTCGGCCTGGATCTCCTAGCTTTATCTTTAGGTTTATGATGAGGATGATTCATATAGTCCACATATCTAGTCGCCCCTTCTGTATGAAAATTAATACCATGCTCTTTCCCATTTTTAGGCCCTCCAAGAGAAATATTTAGGTTCCTAAAACTTCTTCCTGTGAAATAAGAAGCGGAAGAGCTAGCTACAAAGGAGGCGAAGCGATTTCATTTTGCCATAGTTCTTCGGTTCTTCATATTCCTCTGGTAGTCTTGTTTTAGGTAAGCAACAATTCTATTTTGCCATATTTTTTTATTTCATATTCCTCTGGTTTTAGGTAAGCAACAATTCAATTTTTTTAATGCATTCAACTAGATTGAAGTCCACTCTCATCTGCCCAAGCGCGCTTAGCCTCCAAAGAACTTTTTATTGGTAGCAGTTATGTTTTCAAATAAGTAGAAAATATAGTGATTACAAATCTGCCACCACTAATTTAAGTTTTCAACATGTTTGTTTCTCATTATTTATAGATGAGTTTAGTGTTTATAAAGCAAATTGTTATTTAAGGGTTCTCTTTGAATTATGTGCAGCTTGACATGGTATTTCCATGTTCAGAAAATGTTGATTCCATGTTCAAAAAAATTTGATTCAATGTTCAGAAAATGCTGATTTTATGTTCGGAAATGGTTTCAGCTTTTATGGTTAGAGCTTTGTAATGTGAGAATCCAATTGCATTTTTTGTTAAGCTAAATTATGTATGTTAAATGATAATTATTTGGGATTTTAGATGGCTTGAGTTTTAATTTATTTGTCCTCACTAATTATTTAACGGAAGACTCATTCTTCAATTTTCAATTTGTTATGGAGAATTTTTTTTGCAAAGATTTAATTCAACCTAGTCAAAAATCACAAACAATGGAGGAGTCACCTTCATCATGTAGTAGAAGACTACAACTTAATTGTGTTGAGGAACTATTTTTCGATCCTGGGTTAAGACAACCAATTTTAGTTTTTATGTCAATATGCAAGAAAAAATTGTCT
Organism: Platanthera zijinensis; assembly: GCA_039513925.1. Taxonomy (NCBI): domain Eukaryota; kingdom Viridiplantae; phylum Streptophyta; class Magnoliopsida; order Asparagales; family Orchidaceae; genus Platanthera; species Platanthera zijinensis. The sequence goes on from CM077091.1 coordinate 174,350,346, forward strand.
TTTGTAATGAAATTTTTTCATTTATATTTAATTTTCATTAGTGCCCGGATTTGACAAAAATCCTGGGTCCGCCACTGTGTTCTCTAATCGCAACTCCTTCGATTTCCACTACCTCCCCCTTCATTTGGCCTCTCAAACGCACACTCTCACACACACGCATCCACAACTCCTTCAACTCCAAATCAATATGAAGAACTCCATCCTTCCGTCGTCGGTGAGTATTTTTGTATACTCTTGAATGAGCTTTGTCTACTGTGCAAACTCACTCTCTCCCTCCCACACACATAATTTTTGGTTGTGTTTAGGATTTCCGGCCTTTGGGGATCAAGGGTTTCAATCGCACACATTCACGCATTCACGACTCCTTCGATTGCGTCTAGAGCTTCATGTGTTGATGATTTCAGTACAAAATTCAAGTCATAAGGTCTAGTGGTCATCACATAAATTTGAAACTTTATATTCTTAACAGGAAGCTTATATTTTGTCTTTGATTCATGTTTGATAAAATCCAGGGTCAAGCATGTTGATCAACATGGGAGAACGCACTGGCAAGCTCACTCTCTCCATATTTGGAACTTGCTATATCCATATTTGGAACTTGCTACAGTAAAAACAGAGTTTTGTTAAAGTGCAGCGGGACTTCAAATGGACGGAGCTTTGGAATCAAACGCTCGTCAGGGACAGGAGGGCTTCCGGTCCCGGAGACACTCCGACGGATTCCGAGCCCCTTGCATTTTCCTCGCTTCCAGCCGGCGCCACCCCTGCGTTTTCCTCTTCCGGTTGTTTCTTCAGTTTTTTTTGCCCTGATTTTAGTTAAGCAACAATTCCACTTTCCTGAAACTCTCTTCAAGATCTGAATATAAGGGAGGATGCCTTTCCTTTCTCAGATCAAATCCCTAATAACTCTCTTCTGTCTTTACAAGTTAGGCTCCCAACTTCATCTAGCTTCCAAAGCAGCAGAAGATTTCTCTTAATTTCTCGAAAATTTGAAAGATGAATTCTTTCAAGGCTTGGGCTTTGTTCTGCCTTGGAGCTTTCTTCTTCTAGGGGCTCATGTATCTCGCAGATGGCCAGGCTACGGCCCCGGCACCGTCGGCGGCGCTGCCCATGAGCAACGACGGCAAGGCGGTTGATCATGGGGTTGTCTATGTCCTCATGCTTGTCGTCCTTATCCTCACATATCTGACCCACTAACCCCAATTACCACACCTCAAATGTGTTGTAAAATATTCTTTTTCATTGATTTATTCTTCCTCAGTTGATGAGTCCGTGAAGATTACTCTTAATTGTGATGTAAAGAATGAATAGATCTCGATGTATTGCTCTGATAATCTTGTTCTTGATTTAGTTGATACATTTGTTTCTCAAACTTATACTTTTTTTGCTTCAGGGAGAACTAGATCCCATGACATAGAAATATTAAATTGTTCATGAGATGCGCGTGGGTTTTGTTAACTCATTCTAAGTTGTCTGGATCATGAAAAATTAAGCAAAATTTGTTGCCTGAGTTTTGAGTCTAAACAACATCAAAACAACACAAATCTCATCATAAAGTTTAGTGCTTTGGGTTGAAAAGGAAATCATATTAATAGTGCTGAGAACACTATTAATTATCTGAGAGGTATGAAGTTCTGTTCCAATTATCAATTTTATTTATTGATTTCGTAAATCAATACATAAGTGAACATAAATTCTCTGATAATGAGAATCAAAATTGGCCAACTATTTAAGCTTGCCCCTCATACAAATGGCAATTGGGAACCTTATTATTGACAAGTGGCATGTGTAGTTCAGAGACTTGAACTGCTGGATGCCAGCAATTGAACCAGTGTGGTTGATGTCATGAAATTCATCAATGAAGTTCAGAGACTTGAACTGCATGTTGATTTCAATATGGATCTTGATCATCAAATCCTCTCCAGGTTTGGGTTCCTAACTCTCTACGTCTAAGCTTTCATTATGTGCTTCTATTTGTTTAATTATGCTTCCATTGTGTTCTTTATTGCAGAAGAAATTTAAGCATACTTTTTTGTGTGAAATGTTTTTCACCACTTCATTTTTGTACTTCTGTTGCTGATGTTTTGCCATGAAACTGGCAATAATGCCAAGTGCTTGATTCTATCGATCGCCGAATGCCTTGAAGAACACATATCAAGGGTAAAATAATCATCGAACTCGCTGTTTTTGAAGGAATGATTGAGTTTGGTTTAATAATTAATTCTTTCATGTTCTACTCAGGAAAAACAGGTGAAAAAGCTTTACCTTGCTCTTGCCGCTGCACCTGTACCTACTGAAATAATATTCCATTACATGCGCCCAGTGAACCTTGCTCCTTGGCTAGTTTCACAAGGTATCTTAGAATGCCATAATTTCTAATATAAGTATTGACTTTTAATTAGTTCCATTGTTATGTATATATAATTACTCTTAGCAATCTGCACTTTATTTTAACTTTTTTTAATCCAAATATGAGAGTGGTGGCTTTAGCAATGACTTTTGAAGGCCATAGATCTGTATGCTATATTTGGCCTAGTCATCTCTCTGTGTTATTATTTTTAGTTGTTTAGACGTGTAATAGTCGAATATGTCTATTGATGATGAAATCTTGAAATCAAAACAGGATACTAATGATATTTAAGCAAATATTATTTGAAGATATCTGCGTATCAAACAACCCTCGATCTTTGATGCAGGTGCGGGCCCAATTGGCGCCCATCAGTGCGCCGATAGTGGGGGACTCGATGTACATGCCTTCCGCATTGGCTCAATTTCCAACCCTCTCATAAATCCGTTTGGCGAGCGGAGAAGTATTCGAGCGATAACGACAAAGTGGCTGCCATGGCTGGGTGGATTTTGTGCCATGGTAAAGAACCGAACTTCGTTGTCGGTCTGCAGGCATCTCAAATCTCGTGGAACGACGGAGACCGTTTCTATGAGGCCGTGGCTCCATGGTGGAGGCGAGGACATGCATGAGTTTCGAGATCATGCCTATATGTCTCGTTTTTGTTGTTTCGTCAATTCTCAGAAAGTTGAGACAGAAGGCCTCGAGATTCTGAACATAAAAGTGGATGAAGACCGGCTAAATCCCAAACGAAACAAGTTCTACTCATCGCCTGAGGATGAGGTTCTTCTATACACCACTTTATATCTATATATTTAGTTTTTTTCTCTCGTCTCACTTACTATGTTTTTTGTCTTTATTTTTTTAAATGCTCATATTTTGGGTCTGTCAAGAACTAGAAGGGGAAGGTGCTAATCATTGATTCATGTGTTTATTTAAAATATTGATAGTTAGGTGATTCTGCATTAACCAGAGGAACTGTCGGCCCCGGCGTCTAACACCGACGTCGAACGCCGTCCACAGGAACGCCAACACTGCTGACACCACTCTTCTGATCCCAAGAGTGCAATTCAATTCACTAAGACCAACTATGTCTTCATTTGGTCACAATGGGTCAGATCACCCGATAGAGCGCACTGCCCTTTAAACATATGTAATGTCAAAATTTCAATTTCAATATTTGTTCGCTTTCATTATGTCTAAACACCACTTTGAAGTCTTAGAATACGACGCAATATTGTTAATAGTGTTACAAAAGTAATAACTTAGATTTGGTAACTTCTTTTGGAAGCAATTATGAATATAATTCTGATTTCTTCAGCATTCCTCTAACTGCCAAACTATACCTATTTTCTTTTGGCCATGCTTCGCTGCAACAGTATGATTTTCGAGAAGATCAGCTGCGTCGAACCCTAAATCCATCTCTCCTCCTCTCTCTGTTGTCGACGCATCGAGCTCCACAACAGCGTGCATGCGCGTTGAACCCTAAATCCATCTCTCATCCCTCTCTGTTGCCTGCGCATCGAGCTTCGCAGCAGCGTGCAGGCACGAGGAATTGTTGCAATACTGTTAGAAGATCGGCGACGCGGCCAGGATCATTCGATCACAAGGAGATTGTAACTGATTGCTGGGAACTTATGTTGGTGTGATTTGCATGGGGAAAGGATGTCGGAGCTTCGAAGTGGAGCTAGGCAAGCTCGGTTGAAGGCAAAGAAAATTGAAGGTATCCCAAGTCAACCCCAGCACTTTGATCAAGCTATAAATTGGGTTTTGCCTTTTCCAAATAGAACAGGAAGGAGAACTGGAGGAAGGGGAAGGGGCTCCAATGCTGCAGCAGTAATCGAGGGGCCTTCAACTGCACCTTTCAGGCCGGAACTTGGCTGATTACAAGATGCTTTCTAGGACCCAGCCATTGAAATGTGCACTTCAACATTCTGAATCTCTTCTTTCACTCATTGTGCATTACAATGAATCAATGATGTTTGATTTCCTGGACAAAAAATTTCAGAATTTAATTTCCTATTTTCAGTTAATATTTGTCTTCACATATGATTTTGTATTTCCTTCAATGAGTTTAAGGATGGATACACATTGAGTAAATTTTGGATTTGATGCACATTTGAGGATGTTTTCTTCAATTTTGACATGGTTTGTTGTCATGGTAGTGTTTGATGATGTCTTCTTCGTTATTTACGCATTTTTTTGCACATGTGATCGGTACATGATGAATTACTCTGCTTCCCCTTCAGGAACTAGTGCTCAAGATGAGTGAACTGTTGAGCAAACTTTTTTTTCATGTAGATTGATGCATTTTATAATCATATTTCTCTTATTGATAAATTAGTATTTATTTAGATATAGATCAAGATTTCCATGAGCACAAGGTCCAATAATCACTTGGTATCTAAATGATTGTACAAATGCCAACATTAATATTAAAAAAAAATTAGTAAAAATCATTTTTTTAGATGTTAAAAAAATGTGATTTATAGAGTATAACACATCATACTCATGGCGCATACCCAGCACATACAATTTTTAAAAACAAAGTCTTTTTTTTGGATTAGAGGTGATTCAATCCAAGCTCAATAAATGGAAATAAGAACAAACATTATGTTATTGTAATATTGTCAAAACTTGATATTTTAACTATTATTATTATGTAAAATTATGGATAGTCATCTGAACTGAAGATTCATGTTTAATATGCTGTGAATCCACGAAATATGCACTCGTTGATGAGACGGCGAGCAACGAGCTATCACGGCGTCAAAATTTGCCATATTTGATCGGATGAGAGGGGCACAATAATGCAAACATAGAATTATGGGTAAAGAAATTGTCAGACGACCTTAAATATAATGTTACTTATTCAAATCTTCCTTCGGATTAAACATAATTACATGATGCACCACTCAATATTTCGAAATTATAAATACCTCCACTGTAAGTTTATATTTTATAATATGCATGTATAACCCCCTCTCTTTCTCCCTCTCCCCCCTTTTCTTCTCATCCCCCTCTTTTTCTTTCTCTTCCCTCCCCCTCCCCCCTTTTTTCCCCCTCATACCGGAGTGGAACCCGGCGCCCCCCCCCCGGTCGGGCCTCACTCTGGTAGACTGAATTGGACTTATTATGCGTGTTCTCCATTTTACCCCTGCAGTTTACTAAAACCTCCGCTTCGCCTCTTTCGCGATTTTACCCTGCCCGCCTCTCGCAAGAAAAGAAAATCGCTGCTACCCAGCGGTTCTCTCCTCTTCCCCCACACCGACGCGGTGCACCGCTCTACTTCCCCGGTCTACTCTCCTGGACGGAAGCCCCACCTCCAGCGATTGTTCTTCCCGGCGGAAGGCTCACATCGCAGCCTCTCTGCTCTCCGCCTCTGCGATGTCCGCTGGCCAGGCGGGGTGGATTTCCTCCATTTCTCCTTCCCCGGCCGTCCACTTTCCAAATCCGCCCTGCCAACTCACTCCCCACTCCTCAGGCCACCAGCACCGCCGTTCGCCGACCAGTCCGGCAACAAGTCCAGCGATTGCTCTTTGCTTGTATATCTCCAGGGCACATTTTGTTGAAGAAGAAGAAGAAGAAGAGGAAGAAGGAGAAGCAGAAGAAGCACCTGAGCAACACCATGTTTATCTGCTGTCAAAGAAGCAAGGATTCTGAAATGTGGGGATGAAAGTACTGCTGCAGTACGCTGTTGGCTTCTGTGAGGTATGTTCTTGGGGGTTTGTATAGGGCAGAGTGTAGAACAGAACTGATATGAGGTCATGAAGTGGTGCAATCTTGACATCTCTCTACAGGCATTAATCACTGCTGTTCTTTTTCTTCTTCCAAGTTTCATGGAGCTCTCGGCCTGGATCTCCTAGCTTTATCTTTAGGTTTATGATGAGGATGATTCATATAGTCCACATATCTAGTCGCCCCTTCTGTATGAAAATTAATACCATGCTCTTTCCCATTTTTAGGCCCTCCAAGAGAAATATTTAGGTTCCTAAAACTTCTTCCTGTGAAATAAGAAGCGGAAGAGCTAGCTACAAAGGAGGCGAAGCGATTTCATTTTGCCATAGTTCTTCGGTTCTTCATATTCCTCTGGTAGTCTTGTTTTAGGTAAGCAACAATTCTATTTTGCCATATTTTTTTATTTCATATTCCTCTGGTTTTAGGTAAGCAACAATTCAATTTTTTTAATGCATTCAACTAGATTGAAGTCCACTCTCATCTGCCCAAGCGCGCTTAGCCTCCAAAGAACTTTTTATTGGTAGCAGTTATGTTTTCAAATAAGTAGAAAATATAGTGATTACAAATCTGCCACCACTAATTTAAGTTTTCAACATGTTTGTTTCTCATTATTTATAGATGAGTTTAGTGTTTATAAAGCAAATTGTTATTTAAGGGTTCTCTTTGAATTATGTGCAGCTTGACATGGTATTTCCATGTTCAGAAAATGTTGATTCCATGTTCAAAAAAATTTGATTCAATGTTCAGAAAATGCTGATTTTATGTTCGGAAATGGTTTCAGCTTTTATGGTTAGAGCTTTGTAATGTGAGAATCCAATTGCATTTTTTGTTAAGCTAAATTATGTATGTTAAATGATAATTATTTGGGATTTTAGATGGCTTGAGTTTTAATTTATTTGTCCTCACTAATTATTTAACGGAAGACTCATTCTTCAATTTTCAATTTGTTATGGAGAATTTTTTTTGCAAAGATTTAATTCAACCTAGTCAAAAATCACAAACAATGGAGGAGTCACCTTCATCATGTAGTAGAAGACTACAACTTAATTGTGTTGAGGAACTATTTTTCGATCCTGGGTTAAGACAACCAATTTTAGTTTTTATGTCAATATGCAAGAAAAAATTGTCTTTTGTAATGAAATTTTTTCATTTATATTTAATTTTCATTAGTGCCCGGATTTGACAAAAATCCTGGGTCCGCCACTGTGTTCTCTAATCGCAACTCCTTCGATTTCCACTACCTCCCCCTTCATTTGGCCTCTCAAACGCACACTCTCACACACACGCATCCACAACTCCTTCAACTCCAAATCAATATGAAGAACTCCATCCTTCCGTCGTCGGTGAGTATTTTTGTATACTCTTGAATGAGCTTTGTCTACTGTGCAAACTCACTCTCTCCCTCCCACACACATAATTTTTGGTTGTGTTTAGGATTTCCGGCCTTTGGGGATCAAGGGTTTCAATCGCACACATTCACGCATTCACGACTCCTTCGATTGCGTCTAGAGCTTCATGTGTTGATGATTTCAGTACAAAATTCAAGTCATAAGGTCTAGTGGTCATCACATAAATTTGAAACTTTATATTCTTAACAGGAAGCTTATATTTTGTCTTTGATTCATGTTTGATAAAATCCAGGGTCAAGCATGTTGATCAACATGGGAGAACGCACTGGCAAGCTCACTCTCTCCATATTTGGAACTTGCTATATCCATATTTGGAACTTGCTACAGTAAAAACAGAGTTTTGTTAAAGTGCAGCGGGACTTCAAATGGACGGAGCTTTGGAATCAAACGCTCGTCAGGGACAGGAGGGCTTCCGGTCCCGGAGACACTCCGACGGATTCCGAGCCCCTTGCATTTTCCTCGCTTCCAGCCGGCGCCACCCCTGCGTTTTCCTCTTCCGGTTGTTTCTTCAGTTTTTTTTGCCCTGATTTTAGTTAAGCAACAATTCCACTTTCCTGAAACTCTCTTCAAGATCTGAATATAAGGGAGGATGCCTTTCCTTTCTCAGATCAAATCCCTAATAACTCTCTTCTGTCTTTACAAGTTAGGCTCCCAACTTCATCTAGCTTCCAAAGCAGCAGAAGATTTCTCTTAATTTCTCGAAAATTTGAAAGATGAATTCTTTCAAGGCTTGGGCTTTGTTCTGCCTTGGAGCTTTCTTCTTCTAGGGGCTCATGTATCTCGCAGATGGCCAGGCTACGGCCCCGGCACCGTCGGCGGCGCTGCCCATGAGCAACGACGGCAAGGCGGTTGATCATGGGGTTGTCTATGTCCTCATGCTTGTCGTCCTTATCCTCACATATCTGACCCACTAACCCCAATTACCACACCTCAAATGTGTTGTAAAATATTCTTTTTCATTGATTTATTCTTCCTCAGTTGATGAGTCCGTGAAGATTACTCTTAATTGTGATGTAAAGAATGAATAGATCTCGATGTATTGCTCTGATAATCTTGTTCTTGATTTAGTTGATACATTTGTTTCTCAAACTTATACTTTTTTTGCTTCAGGGAGAACTAGATCCCATGACATAGAAATATTAAATTGTTCATGAGATGCGCGTGGGTTTTGTTAACTCATTCTAAGTTGTCTGGATCATGAAAAATTAAGCAAAATTTGTTGCCTGAGTTTTGAGTCTAAACAACATCAAAACAACACAAATCTCATCATAAAGTTTAGTGCTTTGGGTTGAAAAGGAAATCATATTAATAGTGCTGAGAACACTATTAATTATCTGAGAGGTATGAAGTTCTGTTCCAATTATCAATTTTATTTATTGATTTCGTAAATCAATACATAAGTGAACATAAATTCTCTGATAATGAGAATCAAAATTGGCCAACTATTTAAGCTTGCCCCTCATACAAATGGCAATTGGGAACCTTATTATTGACAAGTGGCATGTGTAGTTCAGAGACTTGAACTGCTGGATGCCAGCAATTGAACCAGTGTGGTTGATGTCATGAAATTCATCAATGAAGTTCAGAGACTTGAACTGCATGTTGATTTCAATATGGATCTTGATCATCAAATCCTCTCCAGGTTTGGGTTCCTAACTCTCTACGTCTAAGCTTTCATTATGTGCTTCTATTTGTTTAATTATGCTTCCATTGTGTTCTTTATTGCAGAAGAAATTTAAGCATACTTTTTTGTGTGAAATGTTTTTCACCACTTCATTTTTGTACTTCTGTTGCTGATGTTTTGCCATGAAACTGGCAATAATGCCAAGTGCTTGATTCTATCGATCGCCGAATGCCTTGAAGAACACATATCAAGGGTAAAATAATCATCGAACTCGCTGTTTTTGAAGGAATGATTGAGTTTGGTTTAATAATTAATTCTTTCATGTTCTACTCAGGAAAAACAGGTGAAAAAGCTTTACCTTGCTCTTGCCGCTGCACCTGTACCTACTGAAATAATATTCCATTACATGCGCCCAGTGAACCTTGCTCCTTGGCTAGTTTCACAAGGTATCTTAGAATGCCATAATTTCTAATATAAGTATTGACTTTTAATTAGTTCCATTGTTATGTATATATAATTACTCTTAGCAATCTGCACTTTATTTTAACTTTTTTTAATCCAAATATGAGAGTGGTGGCTTTAGCAATGACTTTTGAAGGCCATAGATCTGTATGCTATATTTGGCCTAGTCATCTCTCTGTGTTATTATTTTTAGTTGTTTAGACGTGTAATAGTCGAATATGTCTATTGATGATGAAATCTTGAAATCAAAACAGGATACTAATGATATTTAAGCAAATATTATTTGAAGATATCTGCGTATCAAACAACCCTCGATCTTTGATGCAGGTGCGGGCCCAATTGGCGCCCATCAGTGCGCCGATAGTGGGGGACTCGATGTACATGCCTTCCGCATTGGCTCAATTTCCAACCCTCTCATAAATCCGTTTGGCGAGCGGAGAAGTATTCGAGCGATAACGACAAAGTGGCTGCCATGGCTGGGTGGATTTTGTGCCATGGTAAAGAACCGAACTTCGTTGTCGGTCTGCAGGCATCTCAAATCTCGTGGAACGACGGAGACCGTTTCTATGAGGCCGTGGCTCCATGGTGGAGGCGAGGACATGCATGAGTTTCGAGATCATGCCTATATGTCTCGTTTTTGTTGTTTCGTCAATTCTCAGAAAGTTGAGACAGAAGGCCTCGAGATTCTGAACATAAAAGTGGATGAAGACCGGCTAAATCCCAAACGAAACAAGTTCTACTCATCGCCTGAGGATGAGGTTCTTCTATACACCACTTTATATCTATATATTTAGTTTTTTTCTCTCGTCTCACTTACTATGTTTTTTGTCTTTATTTTTTTAAATGCTCATATTTTGGGTCTGTCAAGAACTAGAAGGGGAAGGTGCTAATCATTGATTCATGTGTTTATTTAAAATATTGATAGTTAGGTGATTCTGCATTAACCAGAGGAACTGTCGGCCCCGGCGTCTAACACCGACGTCGAACGCCGTCCACAGGAACGCCAACACTGCTGACACCACTCTTCTGATCCCAAGAGTGCAATTCAATTCACTAAGACCAACTATGTCTTCATTTGGTCACAATGGGTCAGATCACCCGATAGAGCGCACTGCCCTTTAAACATATGTAATGTCAAAATTTCAATTTCAATATTTGTTCGCTTTCATTATGTCTAAACACCACTTTGAAGTCTTAGAATACGACGCAATATTGTTAATAGTGTTACAAAAGTAATAACTTAGATTTGGTAACTTCTTTTGGAAGCAATTATGAATATAATTCTGATTTCTTCAGCATTCCTCTAACTGCCAAACTATACCTATTTTCTTTTGGCCATGCTTCGCTGCAACAGTATGATTTTCGAGAAGATCAGCTGCGTCGAACCCTAAATCCATCTCTCCTCCTCTCTCTGTTGTCGACGCATCGAGCTCCACAACAGCGTGCATGCGCGTTGAACCCTAAATCCATCTCTCATCCCTCTCTGTTGCCTGCGCATCGAGCTTCGCAGCAGCGTGCAGGCACGAGGAATTGTTGCAATACTGTTAGAAGATCGGCGACGCGGCCAGGATCATTCGATCACAAGGAGATTGTAACTGATTGCTGGGAACTTATGTTGGTGTGATTTGCATGGGGAAAGGATGTCGGAGCTTCGAAGTGGAGCTAGGCAAGCTCGGTTGAAGGCAAAGAAAATTGAAGGTATCCCAAGTCAACCCCAGCACTTTGATCAAGCTATAAATTGGGTTTTGCCTTTTCCAAATAGAACAGGAAGGAGAACTGGAGGAAGGGGAAGGGGCTCCAATGCTGCAGCAGTAATCGAGGGGCCTTCAACTGCACCTTTCAGGCCGGAACTTGGCTGATTACAAGATGCTTTCTAGGACCCAGCCATTGAAATGTGCACTTCAACATTCTGAATCTCTTCTTTCACTCATTGTGCATTACAATGAATCAATGATGTTTGATTTCCTGGACAAAAAATTTCAGAATTTAATTTCCTATTTTCAGTTAATATTTGTCTTCACATATGATTTTGTATTTCCTTCAATGAGTTTAAGGATGGATACACATTGAGTAAATTTTGGATTTGATGCACATTTGAGGATGTTTTCTTCAATTTTGACATGGTTTGTTGTCATGGTAGTGTTTGATGATGTCTTCTTCGTTATTTACGCATTTTTTTGCACATGTGATCGGTACATGATGAATTACTCTGCTTCCCCTTCAGGAACTAGTGCTCAAGATGAGTGAACTGTTGAGCAAACTTTTTTTTCATGTAGATTGATGCATTTTATAATCATATTTCTCTTATTGATAAATTAGTATTTATTTAGATATAGATCAAGATTTCCATGAGCACAAGGTCCAATAATCACTTGGTATCTAAATGATTGTACAAATGCCAACATTAATATTAAAAAAAAATTAGTAAAAATCATTTTTTTAGATGTTAAAAAAATGTGATTTATAGAGTATAACACATCATACTCATGGCGCATACCCAGCACATACAATTTTTAAAAACAAAGTCTTTTTTTTGGATTAGAGGTGATTCAATCCAAGCTCAATAAATGGAAATAAGAACAAACATTATGTTATTGTAATATTGTCAAAACTTGATATTTTAACTATTATTATTATGTAAAATTATGGATAGTCATCTGAACTGAAGATTCATGTTTAATATGCTGTGAATCCACGAAATATGCACTCGTTGATGAGACGGCGAGCAACGAGCTATCACGGCGTCAAAATTTGCCATATTTGATCGGATGAGAGGGGCACAATAATGCAAACATAGAATTATGGGTAAAGAAATTGTCAGACGACCTTAAATATAATGTTACTTATTCAAATCTTCCTTCGGATTAAACATAATTACATGATGCACCACTCAATATTTCGAAATTATAAATACCTCCACTGTAAGTTTATATTTTATAATATGCATGTATAACCCCCTCTCTTTCTCCCTCTCCCCCCTTTTCTTCTCATCCCCCTCTTTTTCTTTCTCTTCCCTCCCCCTCCCCCCTTTTTTCCCCCTCATACCGGAGTGGAACCCGGCGCCCCCCCCGGTCGGGCCTCACTCTGGTAGACTGAATTGGACTTATTATGCGTGTTCTCCATTTTACCCCTGCAGTTTACTAAAACCTCCGCTTCGCCTCTTTCGCGATTTTACCCTGCCCGCCTCTCGCAAGAAAAGAAAATCGCTGCTACCCAGCGGTTCTCTCCTCTTCCCCCACACCGACGCGGTGCACCGCTCTACTTCCCCGGTCTACTCTCCTGGACGGAAGCCCCACCTCCAGCGATTGTTCTTCCCGGCGGAAGGCTCACATCGCAGCCTCTCTGCTCTCCGCCTCTGCGATGTCCGCTGGCCAGGCGGGGTGGATTTCCTCCATTTCTCCTTCCCCGGCCGTCCACTTTCCAAATCCGCCCTGCCAACTCACTCCCCACTCCTCAGGCCACCAGCACCGCCGTTCGCCGACCAGTCCGGCAACAAGTCCAGCGATTGCTCTTTGCTTGTATATCTCCAGGGCACATTTTGTTGAAGAAGAAGAAGAAGAAGAGGAAGAAGGAGAAGCAGAAGAAGCACCTGAGCAACACCATGTTTATCTGCTGTCAAAGAAGCAAGGATTCTGAAATGTGGGGATGAAAGTACTGCTGCAGTACGCTGTTGGCTTCTGTGAGGTATGTTCTTGGGGGTTTGTATAGGGCAGAGTGTAGAACAGAACTGATATGAGGTCATGAAGTGGTGCAATCTTGACATCTCTCTACAGGCATTAATCACTGCTGTTCTTTTTCTTCTTCCAAGTTTCATGGAGCTCTCGGCCTGGATCTCCTAGCTTTATCTTTAGGTTTATGATGAGGATGATTCATATAGTCCACATATCTAGTCGCCCCTTCTGTATGAAAATTAATACCATGCTCTTTCCCATTTTTAGGCCCTCCAAGAGAAATATTTAGGTTCCTAAAACTTCTTCCTGTGAAATAAGAAGCGGAAGAGCTAGCTACAAAGGAGGCGAAGCGATTTCATTTTGCCATAGTTCTTCGGTTCTTCATATTCCTCTGGTAGTCTTGTTTTAGGTAAGCAACAATTCTATTTTGCCATATTTTTTTATTTCATATTCCTCTGGTTTTAGGTAAGCAACAATTCAATTTTTTTAATGCATTCAACTAGATTGAAGTCCACTCTCATCTGCCCAAGCGCGCTTAGCCTCCAAAGAACTTTTTATTGGTAGCAGTTATGTTTTCAAATAAGTAGAAAATATAGTGATTACAAATCTGCCACCACTAATTTAAGTTTTCAACATGTTTGTTTCTCATTATTTATAGATGAGTTTAGTGTTTATAAAGCAAATTGTTATTTAAGGGTTCTCTTTGAATTATGTGCAGCTTGACATGGTATTTCCATGTTCAGAAAATGTTGATTCCATGTTCAAAAAAATTTGATTCAATGTTCAGAAAATGCTGATTTTATGTTCGGAAATGGTTTCAGCTTTTATGGTTAGAGCTTTGTAATGTGAGAATCCAATTGCATTTTTTGTTAAGCTAAATTATGTATGTTAAATGATAATTATTTGGGATTTTAGATGGCTTGAGTTTTAATTTATTTGTCCTCACTAATTATTTAACGGAAGACTCATTCTTCAATTTTCAATTTGTTATGGAGAATTTTTTTTGCAAAGATTTAATTCAACCTAGTCAAAAATCACAAACAATGGAGGAGTCACCTTCATCATGTAGTAGAAGACTACAACTTAATTGTGTTGAGGAACTATTTTTCGATCCTGGGTTAAGACAACCAATTTTAGTTTTTATGTCAATATGCAAGAAAAAATTGTCTTTTGTAATGAAATTTTTTCATTTATATTTAATTTTCATTAGTGCCCGGATTTGACAAAAATCCTGGGTCCGCCACTGTGTTCTCTAATCGCAACTCCTTCGATTTCCACTACCTCCCCCTTCATTTGGCCTCTCAAACGCACACTCTCACACACACGCATCCACAACTCCTTCAACTCCAAATCAATATGAAGAACTCCATCCTTCCGTCGTCGGTGAGTATTTTTGTATACTCTTGAATGAGCTTTGTCTACTGTGCAAACTCACTCTCTCCCTCCCACACACATAATTTTTGGTTGTGTTTAGGATTTCCGGCCTTTGGGGATCAAGGGTTTCAATCGCACACATTCACGCATTCACGACTCCTTCGATTGCGTCTAGAGCTTCATGTGTTGATGATTTCAGTACAAAATTCAAGTCATAAGGTCTAGTGGTCATCACATAAATTTGAAACTTTATATTCTTAACAGGAAGCTTATATTTTGTCTTTGATTCATGTTTGATAAAATCCAGGGTCAAGCATGTTGATCAACATGGGAGAACGCACTGGCAAGCTCACTCTCTCCATATTTGGAACTTGCTATATCCATATTTGGAACTTGCTACAGTAAAAACAGAGTTTTGTTAAAGTGCAGCGGGACTTCAAATGGACGGAGCTTTGGAATCAAACGCTCGTCAGGGACAGGAGGGCTTCCGGTCCCGGAGACACTCCGACGGATTCCGAGCCCCTTGCATTTTCCTCGCTTCCAGCCGGCGCCACCCCTGCGTTTTCCTCTTCCGGTTGTTTCTTCAGTTTTTTTTGCCCTGATTTTAGTTAAGCAACAATTCCACTTTCCTGAAACTCTCTTCAAGATCTGAATATAAGGGAGGATGCCTTTCCTTTCTCAGATCAAATCCCTAATAACTCTCTTCTGTCTTTACAAGTTAGGCTCCCAACTTCATCTAGCTTCCAAAGCAGCAGAAGATTTCTCTTAATTTCTCGAAAATTTGAAAGATGAATTCTTTCAAGGCTTGGGCTTTGTTCTGCCTTGGAGCTTTCTTCTTCTAGGGGCTCATGTATCTCGCAGATGGCCAGGCTACGGCCCCGGCACCGTCGGCGGCGCTGCCCATGAGCAACGACGGCAAGGCGGTTGATCATGGGGTTGTCTATGTCCTCATGCTTGTCGTCCTTATCCTCACATATCTGACCCACTAACCCCAATTACCACACCTCAAATGTGTTGTAAAATATTCTTTTTCATTGATTTATTCTTCCTCAGTTGATGAGTCCGTGAAGATTACTCTTAATTGTGATGTAAAGAATGAATAGATCTCGATGTATTGCTCTGATAATCTTGTTCTTGATTTAGTTGATACATTTGTTTCTCAAACTTATACTTTTTTTGCTTCAGGGAGAACTAGATCCCATGACATAGAAATATTAAATTGTTCATGAGATGCGCGTGGGTTTTGTTAACTCATTCTAAGTTGTCTGGATCATGAAAAATTAAGCAAAATTTGTTGCCTGAGTTTTGAGTCTAAACAACATCAAAACAACACAAATCTCATCATAAAGTTTAGTGCTTTGGGTTGAAAAGGAAATCATATTAATAGTGCTGAGAACACTATTAATTATCTGAGAGGTATGAAGTTCTGTTCCAATTATCAATTTTATTTATTGATTTCGTAAATCAATACATAAGTGAACATAAATTCTCTGATAATGAGAATCAAAATTGGCCAACTATTTAAGCTTGCCCCTCATACAAATGGCAATTGGGAACCTTATTATTGACAAGTGGCATGTGTAGTTCAGAGACTTGAACTGCTGGATGCCAGCAATTGAACCAGTGTGGTTGATGTCATGAAATTCATCAATGAAGTTCAGAGACTTGAACTGCATGTTGATTTCAATATGGATCTTGATCATCAAATCCTCTCCAGGTTTGGGTTCCTAACTCTCTACGTCTAAGCTTTCATTATGTGCTTCTATTTGTTTAATTATGCTTCCATTGTGTTCTTTATTGCAGAAGAAATTTAAGCATACTTTTTTGTGTGAAATGTTTTTCACCACTTCATTTTTGTACTTCTGTTGCTGATGTTTTGCCATGAAACTGGCAATAATGCCAAGTGCTTGATTCTATCGATCGCCGAATGCCTTGAAGAACACATATCAAGGGTAAAATAATCATCGAACTCGCTGTTTTTGAAGGAATGATTGAGTTTGGTTTAATAATTAATTCTTTCATGTTCTACTCAGGAAAAATAGGTGAAAAAGCTTTACCTTGCTCTTGCCGCTGCACCTGTACCTACTGAAATAATATTCCATTACATGCGCCCAGTGAACCTTGCTCCTTGGCTAGTTTCACAAGGTATCTTAGAATGCCATAATTTCTAATATAAGTATTGACTTTTAATTAGTTCCATTGTTATGTATATATAATTACTCTTAGCAATCTGCACTTTATTTTAACTTTTTTTAATCCAAATATGAGAGTGGTGGCTTTAGCAATGACTTTTGAAGGCCATAGATCTGTATGCTATATTTGGCCTAGTCATCTCTCTGTGTTATTATTTTTAGTTGTTTAGACGTGTAATAGTCGAATATGTCTATTGATGATGAAATCTTGAAATCAAAACAGGATACTAATGATATTTAAGCAAATATTATTTGAAGATATCTGCGTATCAAACAACCCTCGATCTTTGATGCAGGTGCGGGCCCAATTGGCGCCCATCAGTGCGCCGATAGTGGGGGACTCGATGTACATGCCTTCCGCATTGGCTCAATTTCCAACCCTCTCATAAATCCGTTTGGCGAGCGGAGAAGTATTCGAGCGATAACGACAAAGTGGCTGCCATGGCTGGGTGGATTTTGTGCCATGGTAAAGAACCGAACTTCGTTGTCGGTCTGCAGGCATCTCAAATCTCGTGGAACGACGGAGACCGTTTCTATGAGGCCGTGGCTCCATGGTGGAGGCGAGGACATGCATGAGTTTCGAGATCATGCCTATATGTCTCGTTTTTGTTGTTTCGTCAATTCTCAGAAAGTTGAGACAGAAGGCCTCGAGATTCTGAACATAAAAGTGGATGAAGACCGGCTAAATCCCAAACGAAACAAGTTCTACTCATCGCCTGAGGATGAGGTTCTTCTATACACCACTTTATATCTATATATTTAGTTTTTTTCTCTCGTCTCACTTACTATGTTTTTTGTCTTTATTTTTTTAAATGCTCATATTTTGGGTCTGTCAAGAACTAGAAGGGGAAGGTGCTAATCATTGATTCATGTGTTTATTTAAAATATTGATAGTTAGGTGATTCTGCATTAACCAGAGGAACTGTCGGCCCCGGCGTCTAACACCGACGTCGAACGCCGTCCACAGGAACGCCAACACTGCTGACACCACTCTTCTGATCCCAAGAGTGCAATTCAATTCACTAAGACCAACTATGTCTTCATTTGGTCACAATGGGTCAGATCACCCGATAGAGCGCACTGCCCTTTAAACATATGTAATGTCAAAATTTCAATTTCAATATTTGTTCGCTTTCATTATGTCTAAACACCACTTTGAAGTCTTAGAATACGACGCAATATTGTTAATAGTGTTACAAAAGTAATAACTTAGATTTGGTAACTTCTTTTGGAAGCAATTATGAATATAATTCTGATTTCTTCAGCATTCCTCTAACTGCCAAACTATACCTATTTTCTTTTGGCCATGCTTCGCTGCAACAGTATGATTTTCGAGAAGATCAGCTGCGTCGAACCCTAAATCCATCTCTCCTCCTCTCTCTGTTGTCGACGCATCGAGCTCCACAACAGCGTGCATGCGCGTTGAACCCTAAATCCATCTCTCATCCCTCTCTGTTGCCTGCGCATCGAGCTTCGCAGCAGCGTGCAGGCACGAGGAATTGTTGCAATACTGTTAGAAGATCGGCGACGCGGCCAGGATCATTCGATCACAAGGAGATTGTAACTGATTGCTGGGAACTTATGTTGGTGTGATTTGCATGGGGAAAGGATGTCGGAGCTTCGAAGTGGAGCTAGGCAAGCTCGGTTGAAGGCAAAGAAAATTGAAGGTATCCCAAGTCAACCCCAGCACTTTGATCAAGCTATAAATTGGGTTTTGCCTTTTCCAAATAGAACAGGAAGGAGAACTGGAGGAAGGGGAAGGGGCTCCAATGCTGCAGCAGTAATCGAGGGGCCTTCAACTGCACCTTTCAGGCCGGAACTTGGCTGATTACAAGATGCTTTCTAGGACCCAGCCATTGAAATGTGCACTTCAACATTCTGAATCTCTTCTTTCACTCATTGTGCATTACAATGAATCAATGATGTTTGATTTCCTGGACAAAAAATTTCAGAATTTAATTTCCTATTTTCAGTTAATATTTGTCTTCACATATGATTTTGTATTTCCTTCAATGAGTTTAAGGATGGATACACATTGAGTAAATTTTGGATTTGATGCACATTTGAGGATGTTTTCTTCAATTTTGACATGGTTTGTTGTCATGGTAGTGTTTGATGATGTCTTCTTCGTTATTTACGCATTTTTTTGCACATGTGATCGGTACATGATGAATTACTCTGCTTCCCCTTCAGGAACTAGTGCTCAAGATGAGTGAACTGTTGAGCAAACTTTTTTTTCATGTAGATTGATGCATTTTATAATCATATTTCTCTTATTGATAAATTAGTATTTATTTAGATATAGATCAAGATTTCCATGAGCACAAGGTCCAATAATCACTTGGTATCTAAATGATTGTACAAATGCCAACATTAATATTAAAAAAAAATTAGTAAAAATCATTTTTTTAGATGTTAAAAAAATGTGATTTATAGAGTATAACACATCATACTCATGGCGCATACCCAGCACATACAATTTTTAAAAACAAAGTCTTTTTTTTGGATTAGAGGTGATTCAATCCAAGCTCAATAAATGGAAATAAGAACAAACATTATGTTATTGTAATATTGTCAAAACTTGATATTTTAACTATTATTATTATGTAAAATTATGGATAGTCATCTGAACTGAAGATTCATGTTTAATATGCTGTGAATCCACGAAATATGCACTCGTTGATGAGACGGCGAGCAACGAGCTATCACGGCGTCAAAATTTGCCATATTTGATCGGATGAGAGGGGCACAATAATGCAAACATAGAATTATGGGTAAAGAAATTGTCAGACGACCTTAAATATAATGTTACTTATTCAAATCTTCCTTCGGATTAAACATAATTACATGATGCACCACTCAATATTTCGAAATTATAAATACCTCCACTGTAAGTTTATATTTTATAATATGCATGTATAACCCCCTCTCTTTCTCCCTCTCCCCCCTTTTCTTCTCATCCCCCTCTTTTTCTTTCTCTTCCCTCCCCCTCCCCCCTTTTTTCCCCCTCATACCGGAGTGGAACCCGGCGCCCCCCCCGGTCGGGCCTCACTCTGGTAGACTGAATTGGACTTATTATGCGTGTTCTCCATTTTACCCCTGCAGTTTACTAAAACCTCCGCTTCGCCTCTTTCGCGATTTTACCCTGCCCGCCTCTCGCAAGAAAAGAAAATCGCTGCTACCCAGCGGTTCTCTCCTCTTCCCCCACACCGACGCGGTGCACCGCTCTACTTCCCCGGTCTACTCTCCTGGACGGAAGCCCCACCTCCAGCGATTGTTCTTCCCGGCGGAAGGCTCACATCGCAGCCTCTCTGCTCTCCGCCTCTGCGATGTCCGCTGGCCAGGCGGGGTGGATTTCCTCCATTTCTCCTTCCCCGGCCGTCCACTTTCCAAATCCGCCCTGCCAACTCACTCCCCACTCCTCAGGCCACCAGCACCGCCGTTCGCCGACCAGTCCGGCAACAAGTCCAGCGATTGCTCTTTGCTTGTATATCTCCAGGGCACATTTTGTTGAAGAAGAAGAAGAAGAAGAGGAAGAAGGAGAAGCAGAAGAAGCACCTGAGCAACACCATGTTTATCTGCTGTCAAAGAAGCAAGGATTCTGAAATGTGGGGATGAAAGTACTGCTGCAGTACGCTGTTGGCTTCTGTGAGGTATGTTCTTGGGGGTTTGTATAGGGCAGAGTGTAGAACAGAACTGATATGAGGTCATGAAGTGGTGCAATCTTGACATCTCTCTACAGGCATTAATCACTGCTGTTCTTTTTCTTCTTCCAAGTTTCATGGAGCTCTCGGCCTGGATCTCCTAGCTTTATCTTTAGGTTTATGATGAGGATGATTCATATAGTCCACATATCTAGTCGCCCCTTCTGTATGAAAATTAATACCATGCTCTTTCCCATTTTTAGGCCCTCCAAGAGAAATATTTAGGTTCCTAAAACTTCTTCCTGTGAAATAAGAAGCGGAAGAGCTAGCTACAAAGGAGGCGAAGCGATTTCATTTTGCCATAGTTCTTCGGTTCTTCATATTCCTCTGGTAGTCTTGTTTTAGGTAAGCAACAATTCTATTTTGCCATATTTTTTTATTTCATATTCCTCTGGTTTTAGGTAAGCAACAATTCAATTTTTTTAATGCATTCAACTAGATTGAAGTCCACTCTCATCTGCCCAAGCGCGCTTAGCCTCCAAAGAACTTTTTATTGGTAGCAGTTATGTTTTCAAATAAGTAGAAAATATAGTGATTACAAATCTGCCACCACTAATTTAAGTTTTCAACATGTTTGTTTCTCATTATTTATAGATGAGTTTAGTGTTTATAAAGCAAATTGTTATTTAAGGGTTCTCTTTGAATTATGTGCAGCTTGACATGGTATTTCCATGTTCAGAAAATGTTGATTCCATGTTCAAAAAAATTTGATTCAATGTTCAGAAAATGCTGATTTTATGTTCGGAAATGGTTTCAGCTTTTATGGTTAGAGCTTTGTAATGTGAGAATCCAATTGCATTTTTTGTTAAGCTAAATTATGTATGTTAAATGATAATTATTTGGGATTTTAGATGGCTTGAGTTTTAATTTATTTGTCCTCACTAATTATTTAACGGAAGACTCATTCTTCAATTTTCAATTTGTTATGGAGAATTTTTTTTGCAAAGATTTAATTCAACCTAGTCAAAAATCACAAACAATGGAGGAGTCACCTTCATCATGTAGTAGAAGACTACAACTTAATTGTGTTGAGGAACTATTTTTCGATCCTGGGTTAAGACAACCAATTTTAGTTTTTATGTCAATATGCAAGAAAAAATTGTCTTTTGTAATGAAATTTTTTCATTTATATTTAATTTTCATTAGTGCCCGGATTTGACAAAAATCCTGGGTCCGCCACTGTGTTCTCTAATCGCAACTCCTTCGATTTCCACTACCTCCCCCTTCATTTGGCCTCTCAAACGCACACTCTCACACACACGCATCCACAACTCCTTCAACTCCAAATCAATATGAAGAACTCCATCCTTCCGTCGTCGGTGAGTATTTTTGTATACTCTTGAATGAGCTTTGTCTACTGTGCAAACTCACTCTCTCCCTCCCACACACATAATTTTTGGTTGTGTTTAGGATTTCCGGCCTTTGGGGATCAAGGGTTTCAATCGCACACATTCACGCATTCACGACTCCTTCGATTGCGTCTAGAGCTTCATGTGTTGATGATTTCAGTACAAAATTCAAGTCATAAGGTCTAGTGGTCATCACATAAATTTGAAACTTTATATTCTTAACAGGAAGCTTATATTTTGTCTTTGATTCATGTTTGATAAAATCCAGGGTCAAGCATGTTGATCAACATGGGAGAACGCACTGGCAAGCTCACTCTCTCCATATTTGGAACTTGCTATATCCATATTTGGAACTTGCTACAGTAAAAACAGAGTTTTGTTAAAGTGCAGCGGGACTTCAAATGGACGGAGCTTTGGAATCAAACGCTCGTCAGGGACAGGAGGGCTTCCGGTCCCGGAGACACTCCGACGGATTCCGAGCCCCTTGCATTTTCCTCGCTTCCAGCCGGCGCCACCCCTGCGTTTTCCTCTTCCGGTTGTTTCTTCAGTTTTTTTTGCCCTGATTTTAGTTAAGCAACAATTCCACTTTCCTGAAACTCTCTTCAAGATCTGAATATAAGGGAGGATGCCTTTCCTTTCTCAGATCAAATCCCTAATAACTCTCTTCTGTCTTTACAAGTTAGGCTCCCAACTTCATCTAGCTTCCAAAGCAGCAGAAGATTTCTCTTAATTTCTCGAAAATTTGAAAGATGAATTCTTTCAAGGCTTGGGCTTTGTTCTGCCTTGGAGCTTTCTTCTTCTAGGGGCTCATGTATCTCGCAGATGGCCAGGCTACGGCCCCGGCACCGTCGGCGGCGCTGCCCATGAGCAACGACGGCAAGGCGGTTGATCATGGGGTTGTCTATGTCCTCATGCTTGTCGTCCTTATCCTCACATATCTGACCCACTAACCCCAATTACCACACCTCAAATGTGTTGTAAAATATTCTTTTTCATTGATTTATTCTTCCTCAGTTGATGAGTCCGTGAAGATTACTCTTAATTGTGATGTAAAGAATGAATAGATCTCGATGTATTGCTCTGATAATCTTGTTCTTGATTTAGTTGATACATTTGTTTCTCAAACTTATACTTTTTTTGCTTCAGGGAGAACTAGATCCCATGACATAGAAATATTAAATTGTTCATGAGATGCGCGTGGGTTTTGTTAACTCATTCTAAGTTGTCTGGATCATGAAAAATTAAGCAAAATTTGTTGCCTGAGTTTTGAGTCTAAACAACATCAAAACAACACAAATCTCATCATAAAGTTTAGTGCTTTGGGTTGAAAAGGAAATCATATTAATAGTGCTGAGAACACTATTAATTATCTGAGAGGTATGAAGTTCTGTTCCAATTATCAATTTTATTTATTGATTTCGTAAATCAATACATAAGTGAACATAAATTCTCTGATAATGAGAATCAAAATTGGCCAACTATTTAAGCTTGCCCCTCATACAAATGGCAATTGGGAACCTTATTATTGACAAGTGGCATGTGTAGTTCAGAGACTTGAACTGCTGGATGCCAGCAATTGAACCAGTGTGGTTGATGTCATGAAATTCATCAATGAAGTTCAGAGACTTGAACTGCATGTTGATTTCAATATGGATCTTGATCATCAAATCCTCTCCAGGTTTGGGTTCCTAACTCTCTACGTCTAAGCTTTCATTATGTGCTTCTATTTGTTTAATTATGCTTCCATTGTGTTCTTTATTGCAGAAGAAATTTAAGCATACTTTTTTGTGTGAAATGTTTTTCACCACTTCATTTTTGTACTTCTGTTGCTGATGTTTTGCCATGAAACTGGCAATAATGCCAAGTGCTTGATTCTATCGATCGCCGAATGCCTTGAAGAACACATATCAAGGGTAAAATAATCATCGAACTCGCTGTTTTTGAAGGAATGATTGAGTTTGGTTTAATAATTAATTCTTTCATGTTCTACTCAGGAAAAACAGGTGAAAAAGCTTTACCTTGCTCTTGCCGCTGCACCTGTACCTACTGAAATAATATTCCATTACATGCGCCCAGTGAACCTTGCTCCTTGGCTAGTTTCACAAGGTATCTTAGAATGCCATAATTTCTAATATAAGTATTGACTTTTAATTAGTTCCATTGTTATGTATATATAATTACTCTTAGCAATCTGCACTTTATTTTAACTTTTTTTAATCCAAATATGAGAGTGGTGGCTTTAGCAATGACTTTTGAAGGCCATAGATCTGTATGCTATATTTGGCCTAGTCATCTCTCTGTGTTATTATTTTTAGTTGTTTAGACGTGTAATAGTCGAATATGTCTATTGATGATGAAATCTTGAAATCAAAACAGGATACTAATGATATTTAAGCAAATATTATTTGAAGATATCTGCGTATCAAACAACCCTCGATCTTTGATGCAGGTGCGGGCCCAATTGGCGCCCATCAGTGCGCCGATAGTGGGGGACTCGATGTACATGCCTTCCGCATTGGCTCAATTTCCAACCCTCTCATAAATCCGTTTGGCGAGCGGAGAAGTATTCGAGCGATAACGACAAAGTGGCTGCCATGGCTGGGTGGATTTTGTGCCATGGTAAAGAACCGAACTTCGTTGTCGGTCTGCAGGCATCTCAAATCTCGTGGAACGACGGAGACCGTTTCTATGAGGCCGTGGCTCCATGGTGGAGGCGAGGACATGCATGAGTTTCGAGATCATGCCTATATGTCTCGTTTTTGTTGTTTCGTCAATTCTCAGAAAGTTGAGACAGAAGGCCTCGAGATTCTGAACATAAAAGTGGATGAAGACCGGCTAAATCCCAAACGAAACAAGTTCTACTCATCGCCTGAGGATGAGGTTCTTCTATACACCACTTTATATCTATATATTTAGTTTTTTTCTCTCGTCTCACTTACTATGTTTTTTGTCTTTATTTTTTTAAATGCTCATATTTTGGGTCTGTCAAGAACTAGAAGGGGAAGGTGCTAATCATTGATTCATGTGTTTATTTAAAATATTGATAGTTAGGTGATTCTGCATTAACCAGAGGAACTGTCGGCCCCGGCGTCTAACACCGACGTCGAACGCCGTCCACAGGAACGCCAACACTGCTGACACCACTCTTCTGATCCCAAGAGTGCAATTCAATTCACTAAGACCAACTATGTCTTCATTTGGTCACAATGGGTCAGATCACCCGATAGAGCGCACTGCCCTTTAAACATATGTAATGTCAAAATTTCAATTTCAATATTTGTTCGCTTTCATTATGTCTAAACACCACTTTGAAGTCTTAGAATACGACGCAATATTGTTAATAGTGTTACAAAAGTAATAACTTAGATTTGGTAACTTCTTTTGGAAGCAATTATGAATATAATTCTGATTTCTTCAGCATTCCTCTAACTGCCAAACTATACCTATTTTCTTTTGGCCATGCTTCGCTGCAACAGTATGATTTTCGAGAAGATCAGCTGCGTCGAACCCTAAATCCATCTCTCCTCCTCTCTCTGTTGTCGACGCATCGAGCACCACAACAGCGTGCATGCGCGTTGAACCCTAAATCCATCTCTCATCCCTCTCTGTTGCCTGCGCATCGAGCTTCGCAGCAGCGTGCAGGCACGAGGAATTGTTGCAATACTGTTAGAAGATCGGCGACGCGGCCAGGATCATTCGATCACAAGGAGATTGTAACTGATTGCTGGGAACTTATGTTGGTGTGATTTGCATGGGGAAAGGATGTCGGAGCTTCGAAGTGGAGCTAGGCAAGCTCGGTTGAAGGCAAAGAAAATTGAAGGTATCCCAAGTCAACCCCAGCACTTTGATCAAGCTATAAATTGGGTTTTGCCTTTTCCAAATAGAACAGGAAGGAGAACTGGAGGAAGGGGAAGGGGCTCCAATGCTGCAGCAGTAATCGAGGGGCCTTCAACTGCACCTTTCAGGCCGGAACTTGGCTGATTACAAGATGCTTTCTAGGACCCAGCCATTGAAATGTGCACTTCAACATTCTGAATCTCTTCTTTCACTCATTGTGCATTACAATGAATCAATGATGTTTGATTTCCTGGACAAAAAATTTCAGAATTTAATTTCCTATTTTCAGTTAATATTTGTCTTCACATATGATTTTGTATTTCCTTCAATGAGTTTAAGGATGGATACACATTGAGTAAATTTTGGATTTGATGCACATTTGAGGATGTTTTCTTCAATTTTGACATGGTTTGTTGTCATGGTAGTGTTTGATGATGTCTTCTTCGTTATTTACGCATTTTTTTGCACATGTGATCGGTACATGATGAATTACTCTGCTTCCCCTTCAGGAACTAGTGCTCAAGATGAGTGAACTGTTGAGCAAACTTTTTTTTCATGTAGATTGATGCATTTTATAATCATATTTCTCTTATTGATAAATTAGTATTTATTTAGATATAGATCAAGATTTCCATGAGCACAAGGTCCAATAATCACTTGGTATCTAAATGATTGTACAAATGCCAACATTAATATTAAAAAAAAATTAGTAAAAATCATTTTTTTAGATGTTAAAAAAATGTGATTTATAGAGTATAACACATCATACTCATGGCGCATACCCAGCACATACAATTTTTAAAAACAAAGTCTTTTTTTTGGATTAGAGGTGATTCAATCCAAGCTCAATAAATGGAAATAAGAACAAACATTATGTTATTGTAATATTGTCAAAACTTGATATTTTAACTATTATTATTATGTAAAATTATGGATAGTCATCTGAACTGAAGATTCATGTTTAATATGCTGTGAATCCACGAAATATGCACTCGTTGATGAGACGGCGAGCAACGAGCTATCACGGCGTCAAAATTTGCCATATTTGATCGGATGAGAGGGGCACAATAATGCAAACATAGAATTATGGGTAAAGAAATTGTCAGACGACCTTAAATATAATGTTACTTATTCAAATCTTCCTTCGGATTAAACATAATTACATGATGCACCACTCAATATTTCGAAATTATAAATACCTCCACTGTAAGTTTATATTTTATAATATGCATGTATAACCCCCTCTCTTTCTCCCTCTCCCCCCTTTTCTTCTCATCCCCCTCTTTTTCTTTCTCTTCCCTCCCCCTCCCCCCTTTTTTCCCCCTCATACCGGAGTGGAACCCGGCGCCCCCCCCCCCCCCCCCCCTCCAATCCCGCCCAAGCAGCAGGTGCCCCTCCAAGCCCGCGCAGTCGGTGCCCCGCCGCGGATGCCACACCAAGGCCACGCGTGACACGCCAAGCCCGTGCGTGTCGCGGGACGTGTGCGCGCGACTGCGGCCGCACGAGGGTTGATGTGCCATAACAACGCAGGGGTTTAGCATGGTGGTTTTTGTGCTGCGGCCACGCAGTGAGGGATCCGATCCCCTGGAGTTCCTATTTGAACTCCAGGGGGTGGAGTTCCTATTTTGCGAATAAATTGGGCGGAATCAGAAAAATTGGTTAACATGAAAGTTATTCGTCTCGGGGATATCTACAACTTTCATGCTAACCAAATTTTCTGATTCCGTCCCATTTATTCGCAAAATCGAAACTCCACCCCCTGGAGTTCAAATAGGAACTCCAGGGGATCCGGATCCCGCAATGAGTGCCTCGTCATGGCCGCATTACCAACGTGGGTGATTAGGGGTTGTTTAGGCGAATTTCTCCTCCATTATGAGCACTCCTAATAATGGAGGGGTTTTCGCAATTCGCAGGCCCATTTGAGTGGAGAGCAGGTTATTCGCAGCCCAACTCAATCTTTAGGGGTTGGCCTATTCTTTAAATGAAGGGGGGTTAGTGAGGATTTCTCTTTTTTAGTTTGTGTGTTGCAGCTCGGGTGGAAGTTGGGGAGCCACAAAGCCGGTCGAGATCATGCCGAAGGTAAGTATTTTTATTAGCGTACAAGCTAGGTGGTGGACTAGTGGTAAAAGAAAATGGAATTGGGGCCGCAAAGCCAAGCGGCTGGGAGCCGGATGGCCGGCGCCAGGCGTGACTGCCTGTCTTGGCGTGTCGTGCGGTCGTTCAGCCGCATGCCTTAATGGTCGTGCGAACGTGTGGAGGCCTACCTTGGCGTGGCGTGCGGCGGCATGCTTTGACGGACGTTAGCGGACATGCGGTTGGCTACCTTGGTGCGCCGTGTGGTTGCACTCACTTGCTTGAATTTGTCCAAGCAGCTCACTGTTGAATGCCTTGCAGCTCACTGTCTATTTGCACGGTGTCCGGTGTCCGGTGTCCCATAGGCATAGCCACGAGACGGCGGAAGACTTTTATTTTGTTTTTTTATGGTGTTGTTACTAGCAAACCCAATTTGATTTCTAGCAAATCATTATTATTAACAAACCCTCATTTTTCAAAATGACTATTTGAAAACTATTTTATTACTAGCAAACCAACATAATTTTTTCAAAATAACCCGCCGCATACAATGACATTACAAATGATTTCAAATGTATTCATTCAACCACTTATATTAGGATTATAGATGAGTCAAAATGCCGCAAATATTTAGTATGTCCAAAACTGCTTTTTCAACAAAATATCATTATCTGCACCAAAATCTTTAAACAAAATATCGATCGGTTTAGAAATATATTTGATTTCTAATTCCTATAAGCATGTGTTGTATATACGAGTTAAGTGTATATAAGAATATATACGTCCATTTGAACTGCTTCTTATACGTACAATTTCATGAGAAGTGTTCAACATGAAAGTTGTAGATCTCGACGAGATCTATAATTTTCATGTTGAACACTTTTTGATTTGAAGCACTTTAGACCCCCGATTTGACCCCTGAAAAAAGTTACGTCGTACATATGTACGGACGCCCGAGATCGGCGTGACTTTTTCAGGGGCCAAATCGGGGGCATAAACGGCTTCAAATCAAAAAGTGTTCAACATAAAAGTTGTAGATCTCGACTTCATGTTGAACACTTTTTGATTTGAAGCCGTTTAGACCACCGATTTGAGCCCCGAAAAAAGTCACGCTGAAAAT
This sequence comes from Platanthera zijinensis, assembly GCA_039513925.1. Classification (NCBI taxonomy): domain Eukaryota; kingdom Viridiplantae; phylum Streptophyta; class Magnoliopsida; order Asparagales; family Orchidaceae; genus Platanthera; species Platanthera zijinensis. Next base: position 174,379,240 of record CM077091.1, read on the forward strand.
CTGTACGTTCCGTGCATGTCTTTTTAGGTCCCATATTGGAGGCCTAAACGGCTTCAAATCAAAAAATGATCAACATGAAAGTTGTAGATCTCATCGAGAACTACAACTTTCATGTTGATCACTTTTTCAAATGAAAAATATTTAGGGCTCAAAATTCAAAAATACAAAAATTGTAAAAAAGCAAGATTGGTTTGATAGTAGTAATTTTTGGGAAGAGAACAAATGCAAAAAATGACAGAATCTATTTTTTTTCTGATTTGCTAGAAACGAAAGTGGGTTTGCTAATAGCAGTTGTTGAAACCGAAAAATCGGTCTCTGTAGAGTTCGACCCTTGGGGAAGGGGTGGCCGCACACCTACTACACTCAAGTGAACAATCTAGGCTCAAGGCGAGGAACACAAGGGACAGACCCAAGGCCTCAGCGTGGAGGTCCCACCGCATACCCGGAAGACTAACAAACTCTTCCCCTCCCACACCAGGGGCTGAGCTAAGACACCTTCGGCGGGCTCTCTTGGCCGGCCGGAACATCTAAGGAGGATCTCAAGATCCACTCTTTAACTAGAGGTGTCTCCCTGGGTCTATGAAAACTGTTCCCCGCCTACCTTTTTAATGGCGTAATACCGCCTAGCAGCCCTACCCTACGCAGCCCCAATTGAGCCGCTAACAACATAACTACGTTGTCCTAAAAGGCTGTCAACAGGCCATCAGGGGCTTCCCGGCAACTATACCTCGGGGCTCCCACGGGGCGAGCGGTTCGCGAACATACCGCCCCCCTAAGATGAAAAAGATAAAAAAATATTAACAGGGCATCACATGCATATTAGATAATTACAGGAATATGAATTCCATACTTCGGCGCGCAGGCCGACAACATAAGCAGAAAAAGGCCTTCGAGGGCCGGCACAAACTGAAGGCTTAAGCCCGCTACTTCCCGCTTGCTACTGCAGCTCCTATACGCCAACGTCCCGCCAAGCGATGGCGAAGCACATACCGGCTCCGCCTCTGCCTCGGGGAGGTAATGCTTATCTCCCAAGAGCAAATAATAAACAACTTCCACAGGGTTTTCCCGGGAACCCCAGAACATCAACAATCCGCCTTACACATCCGGATGGGCTTCACACAGCATGCTTAAACTCGTACTCACGCTTCCGGGTGCTAATGCAATTAACTGCGGGGACGTACACGTCGACCCGTCGGAGAGCTCCCTTCCCCCACCCGTTGGTGGAGAGGGGCTTCCATGCAAATATGTAAATTGAGGGTTTCACCTGCCCGAGTAGAAATTTCGTTACCCTTGGCGCGTGTTTTGACATAGCCACAATCGCGCATATTGCCCGAGTCTCGACGTCTAGCGTCCGTAGTGGTTGTCCATGCTCGGATCCGACCTCCGCAGGAGAGTTGAAGGCTCAAAGTGATTTTTCCCTCCACGGTCGAGTCTCTCCAAGGCCGATCGTACTCCAAATGGCACCGAGGAAGTCGATCCCGGCCTCCACAACTTCAAGCGACGTCGGGGAAGCTGATCCCGACCGGCCTAGCTCCAAGCGGCGCCGGAAGAGGAGCTCTCGGCCGACCTAGTTGCAGGCGGCGGTGAGGAAGGAGAGCCGGGAGAGAGCCGAGCTTTTGCTCCTTGCTTAGGTCGGCGACGGGAAGAGGGGGCCGAGAGAAACTCGGCCCTTCTTTGCTGTTCCAGGCCGAGAGAGGGAGAGGGGCCGAGCTAGGGCTCGACCCTGCTTTGTTGTTCCAGGCCGAGAGAGGGAGAGGGGGCTGAGCTAGGGCTCGGCCCTGCTTTGTTGTTCCAGGCCGAGAGAGGGAGAGGGGGCCGAGCTAGGGCTCGGCCCTGCTTTGCTGTTCCAAGCCGGGAGAGGGGGAGGGTGGCGCGGGTGGCGCGGGTAGCTTGCTCCATGCCGAGAGAGAGGAAGGGAGGCGACCGGTTGGTTGCTGCAGGCGGCCGGAGGAGAGGGAGAGGGGAGGGGCGGTGGCTGCCGTCAGGCTGCTCCAGGCCGAGCCAGAGGGAGAGGGGAGGGGCGGCGGCTGCCTCCTTTCATCGCCGAACCCAAGATCGGGGGGGGGGGGGGGGAATGTTGCTGCCCTTCTTCTCTTTTCCCTCCCTATATATAAATATATATATATTATAAAATATAACATATATATATATATATATATATATATAAATATATATATATATATATTATATAATATATAACACACATATATATATAAAAGGCCTATACACATAAAACCTCCGCACGCACGCGCGAACACCCACACGTCCTCGAACAGGGACGCCAAAACGTCGCCCACAGCACGCCCATAGGCTGACATTTGGGGAGGGTCCCACTCGCCCGGCTACGGGGTTGTACAGCAGTACCCTTTTTTTAATGTTTGCTTTGCTTTTTTTATTGTTTTTTCGTTCGGGTTTGAGGATATTTTTTAAAGGGGATTGTTAACCGCAGATCAAGAATGGTTATTCGCAGACCAAAAAACACACTTTTAAAATGCGTTAAATATTCCCACCGGTTTTTAAAATTCCTTATTCACAAACCAACCATAAATCCTTTCATCTTCCCTGATCCTTTCCTCCACATCGCTGAAATCCGTCTGCTTGCCGATGTTGCTCGCCCGCTCGCCGACGAAGACCGGCCGCGCGCCGACGAAGACCGGCCGCTCGCCGACGAAGTCCGCCTGCTCCGTCCCTGCCCTCTAGGTCACCGTTCGCTGCGCCTCCCCCGCTGTGAGTACATTTACCCTCTTCACTTTGTTCGAAGGAGCCAATCGTTTTTTTGGACTGCAATGAGCATTGAGCTTCTTCACTTTGTTGTAGGCGAAATGTTGGCATAGTTCTTGAATACCAATGGATATCGTCCCAACTACAGAGACCAACGAAGAAAATGTGCTCCTGTATGGTAATGATCTAAATGTTTTCTCCAAATTTTTATATGTGTTAGGAGCAAATATTTATACTTTGTTTTGCATAGATATGACTATACAATTTTTAGAGATGAGTTAATTGTGTAGGTATGAAATGTTGGCAGAACACTTAGCTTTGTTGTCACCATACAGAGTTCTGATAAATTGGATGGTCGACCACGCCCCCGTCTTATTCTTGGCTGTGATTGAGCGAGATATGTTCGTAAAAGTCAGAATAAAAAGGGGTGGTTAAGAAAAATTTGAGAAAAACCACCACTAAGAAATGTGGATGTCCCTTCTCCATTAATGGGCAAAAGGAGGTTATTGTTGAGGAATTGAGGTGAAAATGAGGAGAAATTGGTTGAGCTTATGTACTCATCAGAGGTTAAATCGAGAAAAATATTAGTTGCACTTAAAAAAATAGTACGGGAAATACTACCACAATGAGAACAATTTATAATCAAAAAGTAGCACTTCAAAAAAAGGATTTGGGTGGCCTAAGTCAGATTCAATTTCTATACAAGTGTATTACAGATGCGGGATATATTAGTTTCAACATGGTTAAAGAGAGTACTAAGCAGTTGGAAAGATTGTTCTTTGCGCATCCCACGACTATCAAATTAAGTTATAGATGATAATCATTTTGTACACTTGATGTTGCGTGACGGGTGTCCATTATCATGTCTTGTCTCGCCATGGAGAAGGTTTCGGGATCCTATCGCCGAGTCATGGAAAAATATAGTTATTTCAAGATTGGAGACCACTCAAATGCAAGAGAATACACAAAAGGAGATAGTCAATTTGGATGATTAGTACTTTTGAGGTAGGCGTGTACAAAAAGACCGGTCCCGTTGGGACCGGCCCGATAAGGACTGGCTTGGGACCGGTCCCGGTTAGGGCGGTCCCAGACCGGTCCCAGGGGGCCTAACAAGGCCCCCTTTTTTTTCCCTGGAACCGGTCCAAGACCGGTCCCAGGAAAAGACCGGTCCTGGACCGGTCCTAGTCAAAGACCGGTCCAAGACTGGTTTAAGACCGGTCTTGGACCGGTCCAGCCCAAGACCGGTCCTAGGACCGGCCGGGCCAGGCTGCCGGCGGCCCAGCAGCCAGCGCTGCCAGAATTATTACCTGGCAGCTTTGCTGCCAGGTAATAATTGCCTAGGCAGCCTAGGCAATTATTACCTGGCATTTGCTGCCAGGTAATAATCCTGGCAGCAGGGGAGGCTCCCAGCCTCCCCCAACGGCTCTAATTAGAGCCGTTGTTAAACGGCTCTAATTAGAGCCGTTTTTATTATTTTTTTATTATTATTTTTTTTAGTTTTTTTTTAATAATTTTTTATTAATAAAAAAAACAATTGGGCTGGCCCGGGACCGGACCGGTTTGGGACCGGTTTGGGACCGGTATTCCGGTCCCGGCAGTCCCCCTTTTTAGGGGGAAGATCGGTCCCGGACCGGGACCGGTTTTGCCAGGGACCGGAAAAAACCGGTCCTTGCAGGGACCGGTTTTTATCTGGACTGGGGGTCTTTTTGTGCACGCATATTTTGAGGTATGTTAATGCTCATTATAATATTGAGTTTAGTTTCTTAATTAATGTTATTGATTAGTACCAACATGAGTATTAATAATTTGAAGATATTTCATTTACAGGTCGGTGGCAAGGTGCTAATGTTGTTCATTACTTGTGGTTTTGAGCTACTTATATAATATTTTGCTGTAGACGTAATATTTTTTGAGCACTTGTGGTGCTGGTGCTTTATATTTTTTGAAGCAGGTTATGTATATTTTGATGTACTTGATATTTTTTGAGCACTTGCGGTGCTGGTCCTTCATATTTTTTGATGCAGGTTATATATATTTTGATGGTAATCAACTATGCACTTGTTGGTGCACTCCTTGATATTTTTTTAAAATTTAATGTTGGTCTGCGGGTAACAATAATTTTTGTGAATAACAATTTTGAGTATCTTTGGATCTGCGAATAGCAATTCTTGGTCTGCGGTTAACAATCCTCTTTTTAAACTATTGTTATGGTACACTCGAGATTTTTGATAGACTGGACTAACTAAACAGTCGTGCAAACAGTCAGAAAAATATAAAACAAAGAAAGAGTCCTTTTGACGTGAAAATCATGTAAAGTAGGTGAAAAATCATGTGGTCGGTTTGGTGCTAACCAAACTTTCACTATATATACTGTTATGAAGAACAGTCGATCCGAGTGCAGATGATAAATCTTCTGTTCAAATAAATTTTCGAAAGACCAAGAACGAAGTTACGAGTAATAATGATCAAAACGCACAAACAAACAAAGAACAAGCACCACAAAAGAAGAACCCCGAGATTTAAAGTTGGTTCCCCAAAATTTTTGGGTATGTCCACTGTGCAGTCAGAGATAAAATTCACTATTAATTTCTCAAACATACAATATGACTAAATATGGAGGAGAAGAATAGACCGAGAATTTAGATGGCGGTCCGAATCCTCCAAGGTCTGATTGTACGCGTTGCGATGAGAAAATAGATCTGGAGAGAGAGGGAAGGTCGGTTGCTAGCGGCGAGAAGAACTCCAAACTCCGGACTCCGGCGGTAAGGGAAGAAGTCGGCTGATGGAGGCCTCCTTGGGAAAACTCTTCACCAAAGAATCTGCTGCACTGCTACGGAAGAACCGGTCACCCTCCTATTTATAGGTGGAGGAGAATACCCTAAATCGGGTAAGAAGGAGAGGAGGGTCAGCTGCCATCATGAAGGGAATAAATCTCTTCCAAAAATAGAGTTGTCATGTTAGCAAACTCCAAATAAAGCGGGTTGCCTCCATAGGAAGGATAATTAACTCCTTTCCAAAAGTGATTGTCATGTTGGCAATCCACGAGAAATCGGGCTGGGCGGAGAGAAATCTGGCTGAAATCAGGGGATCCAGGAGGGGCGGTATTGATTACGCAACAATATACAACATTGTTTTATAGGGCTTTCAGAAAAAAGGCGAGGGCGACATGCCGCTCCTCATTACAGCTTGTAAGGTGAGAGATGGGAGACGTCCAGAGGATGACCGGGCACTGCTCGCGAAACTGGGGGTTGCTTTTACATGTATAGGAGAGTACACGAGCTTGGGAGCGTTGACGGGCTGGGAGTGCTGGTACTGAGAAATCTTGTATAGTGGTTTGCTTGGACGTGCACGCATGCGATTGAGGGCGGCTGCAGGTCTTCCCGCGATCTCCGAAGCGCTCAAAAGAACTTGAGGGCATCTTTGAAGAACTGGAAGAACTCTAATGGAGAGCATGTGAAGAGTGAGAGAGAGAGGAGAAAAGAATAGGCCAACATAAGCGGGAATTGTGGGGAGGAAAAAAGGTAAGAATGAAGGGAAACAAAGTATATTTATTGATTTTTAGAAGCGTGATCCGGTAATTTTACGGGGTATCTACCAGACGGACAAATATGAACTCCTGAATTTGAGCATGTGGCTCACCAATTTTAGGGAAAAGGCAGCTTTGCCCCCCGGGCCAAAAAAGTCTGCGCAGGGAAACAGGCGGCCCGACGAGCCCGACGACAAGGCCGCCCTTTGCGACGGACGGCCACAAAGGCGGCTGACCCTAGCAGAGGCTGCTCGGGTGCCGGGCGGCCAAGGGGAGGCCAGTCGAGGCCACCCGAGCACCGGGCAGCCAAGGGGCGACCGACGCGCGGGATTCCATGCGATGGTTGGGATACCGAGTGCGGTGGTTGGGATCCCACGCGCGGCGGTTGAGATCCCACACACGGTGGTTAACACGTAGATCAAGAGGAGATCGAGCACGCGGATCGCGCGCGGGATGGTTTATTCCATAACTCCCAACTTCGTTAGTGGGGAACAAGGGAACTCCGGATATTTGTAGCCAAAGATTCCTGTAAATTGGGGATGACCCCATCAACTATGATTTGGACCTAAAAAAATTAATCATAATTAATTTGTGGTTAGCAATTCCTTAAAAAAGTTGTCATTACTTATGCAAAAATTCTCTCGCTATGGGAGTCCACATCACGAAAAGAGCACAAGTTCGAATTCACATCAATATCTAGCTGGATTTGGGATCACTTTCAAGATATTGTTTGACACTATTTATACTAGAGAGTGCATTGACGTGCAAATAGCCTAAATAATTAGCCAGTGCAAACATCATAGAGGTTTTCGTGCGAGATTCATGCAAAGAACTGCATATGTCATGCAGAGCTGAGCAATTTGCAAGGACGTGCAGACTCTGAAGGCATGATCGTCTGAGCTATCGAGGAAGAGGTCATCTGGCATGCAAGTGACCAAAGCTACTAGGCCGAGCAGGCTCTGGAGGCATGACTGCCCAGACTATTGAGGAAGATACTATCTGGCTCGACGATAACCAAAGCTGTTAATTAGGCTAGGAGAATACCAAAGGTGGGACTGCCAAGGCTCCTAAAGGAGCTAGAAATCGTCCGATTTGCCAGTAATAGTAATGATGGTTTGAGCAGACTCTCGAGGTGTGCCCTCCCATTCCGCTGAAGTGGAATTAGAAGTTGGTTGCTGATGGTCGCTTGAGGCGCACATATGAAGGGGCTTCCTAAACCTCTATAAGAGTCTCTTGCCTACCAAACAAAATGCAGGCATGTGTAATAGTAAACCTAAACCCTCGTTGTTTTGTCCCCCAACATTTCACAGCCCCACAAGACTGAAGCTAACTCCGCGCCATTTTCGCCCTCCGCCTGACGTCGCCTTCCTCGACTTGATGTCGCCCTCGGGATTCCAGCGGGCGTAGGAAGTAAGCGAGCTTCTGGATTTGCAAGTAGACGACAACGACGAAGAGTAGGCTGCATTTGATTAGACTAAGAAGTGTTTTGTGATCAAACCCGTAAAGGATGCATCAAAAAAACTCGAACATGCTCCACCTTGCACTAGATGCGTGCAAGGAAGAAAATATGACGGTTAAATCAAGGGTTCATGAGTGAAATGAAGAAAATAGCTAGAAAGGAACAATTACGGGGATAGAGTATAAAGCAACTTAGGTTAGGGGACTTTGATAATCATAGGGCCGGGATTAAGTGAATGTAATGCCATAAACATCGAGAAGCCCTTAATTTTAGTCAAATTTTTTTGTTCGAAGCTCGGACAGTTCAGGATTAGTACTTTTCAGCCACCTAAGCCACCCCCATGCATAAAAGTGTAGGTTCAACGAACACACCTGCTTTTTTATAGAAAAAAATGCTTTAAGGGGACTGATTTTATCTGATTTTGTCTGAACCCTTTCCGGTAACAAGAATCTCTCTAATTTTAGGACAATGAGGCTTCTTTCGGCGCAGCATTTGGAGCTCTTCGTTTGGGGCAAATGTCGCCGCACGACGGGTAACTAAATGACCAGCGGCGGCGTTTGCACCTGGCATGTCATGGGAGATGGAGGAAAACGGACGGATTCCAACCGCGACCTCCCCCCTCTGGTTCCAAAGGCCCTCCTCCTCCCACTGCCGGAACAAAACGCTAAACCAAACGAAGTCTAAGATATAACTGACGTATGCCTATCCAGGTTGACGCAATTGTGCTCAAAAACAACAAAAAATAATAGCGCGATCAAACCAGTGAATAAAAAACAGAAACAATATCCTCCATCTTCTTTGAATTGTATGGTGCCCTCCTGTGAGATTATGACACTTCATCCCACCCGGACCATTAGGATCGCGCCAAGTCACATATACGTGGGAGGAGGTTTATTCTTAATCAAGGCTAATCTCCTCATTAGGAAATGTATTAGTGTGGGGATCCTTTTTTTGGAAGCATTAAGGGGAGACCAGCTGGCCTCCTTATGGCTTGCACAGCCATGACCAGCTGTAATTTTCTGGATATGGCTGGCGCCATCAATGTCTCCCCATTAATGACGCTCTTCTTTCTTGTTTGGAGGGGGGATATCCACCTATATATAGGGGGCTGCTACAGACCATTATTACCACCCAATTGTACTACCAACACATCATCAAAGAGAGAGAGGAACAAAGAGAAAAATAGTGGAGGATTTCTCCTCCTCAGGCGGCGCAACGCATTAGTGGGAGCTTCCCTTCCGGCGGCAGCAGCAGCAGGCGCGCAGCAGAGGCGGCATCCAACTTCGATCCAGACGGGATCAGGAGCTTTTCGGGCCGAGCTCTACAGCGGCGGTATTTGCCGGAGCAACACCGGTCGGGCCTCATCCCGGCGACCGACGACAACAGGTGGTTCTGAAGAGACGACAGCGACAACAGGCGTTTAATCCAGGCGGGATCGGCCTCAGGAGTGCAGACGCGACGACAACAGAACCAGGAAGACGACAGCGCGTTGTCGCCCGGCGACAGCGCTATCGCCTGCGACAGCTCGAGTTACCGTTTTCTGTTTTTTTTCTTGTACGACCATTACAGTCTCGGTGTATTCTTGCAACTCTCGTGATTTATAGTGAATTTTACCGACGCGCTCTCCCCGTGGACGTAGGAGCCCAAACTCGGAACCACGTAAAAATTTTGTCATCTGGTTGTGCTTGTTTGGATTTAATTTTGCTTGTCATTTTATTGCTCAAATAATCGTCCGTTGCAAGATCTGCGGTGAACCATCGTAGTCGCGGATCCGGTCTCAATTTCATAACAATTGGTATCAGAGGCAGCTTCGACCCTTCGGACCCCGGTGAGCAATAATGGCAACAAAATTTGAAGTCCCCAAGTACGACGACAAAATTGACTTTGGTCTGTGGCAGAAACGGGCCAAAGCAGTACCCGTCCAACAAGGTCTCCATAAGGCTCTCCTGGGCTAGGAGAAATCTGGGAAAAAGGACGAGGAATGGGATGAGCTGGATTTGAAGACAATCAGCACCATTCAGCTGTGCCTGGTCGATGATGTCATGTATAATGTAGTCGATGCTGAGACTACAACGGATTTGTGGAAGAAGCTGAAAGAGCTCTACATGTCCAAATCCCTCACCAATAAACTGTACGTAAAGAAACAACTTTACAACTTAAGGATGTCGGAGAGCGGGGCTACTTAACCACATGAATGTGTTTAATAAGCTGATTTTCCAACTACGCAGCATGGACGTAAAGGTCGAAGAAGAAGACCAAGCTTTTCTTCTGTTTTCGTCTCTGCCAAGGGCATTTGACCACCTGATCACCACTATTCTTTATGGGAAAGATATCCTAAAGATGGAAGAAGTGATGACGACGTTGCTTTCAAACGAAGCGAGAAGCAAGTCTGGGTCAAAGTCCGGTGAGGGTTTATTCGTCAAGAATAGTAAACCAACCCGAGGCAGATCGAGGGATAGGGGCAAGAAAGAGAACAGACCTAAGTCCAAGTCCAGGGGCAAAGATAGCAAGGATAACAAGTGCAACTTATGCAAGGAGGAGGGACATTGGAGGATCAACTGCCCGAAGAGGAAGCTGAAGGGGAAAGACAAAGAGCCATAGCAGGCGGTCGTAGCTTCAGACCTAGATAGCGATGCTGACGTCCTACATGTCTCACCCAGTCTCGACATTACTGACGCATGGATCATGGAAACCGGATGCTCATATCACATGTGTCCTCACAAGGAATGGTTCACCACATTCAAGGAATGCGACGATGGTCGAGTATTGATGGGAAACGACTCGGAGTGTAGAACGCTGGGGATTGGGAGCGTTAGAATTAAGATGTTCGACGGGACGATCGGGACTCTCACTGACGTTAGATACGTGCTTGATCTGAGGAAGAATCTGATATCCCTAGGAACTTTGGAGGAGACCAGATGCTCCTACACTGGCGAAGGCGGATATCTGAAGGTGAAGAGAGGCGCTCTAGTAGTTATGAAGGGAGAGCGATCAGGAACTCTCTACAGATTGATCGACACCACGATTGCCGGTGATGCAGTAGTTGCTGCAACATCTGACGAGGACTCATCTCTACTGTGGCATACCAAACTTGGCCACATGAGCGAGAGGGGCCTTCTTGAGCTACACAAGAAAGGCCTACTAAAAGGAGTCAAGACGTGCAAGTTAGACTTCTGCGAGACCTGCGTTCTCGGGAAGCAGCACAAGGTGAAGTTTGTAACTTCGAGCAAGCGCAACAAGCAGGTGCTGGAATATATTCACTCAGACGTGTGGGGACAAGCCCAAGAGCCCTCACTCGGAGGGGCCAAATACTTTGTGACCTTCATCGACGACTTTTCGAGAAAGGTCTGGATCTACTTTCTGAAGAACAAGTCAGAAGTCTTCGAGAAATTCAAGATCTGGAAGACCAAGGTGGAGAAGCAGACTGACAAGAAGGTAAAGTATCTGTGATCGGATAACAACGGCGAGTATACCTCAACAGAGTTTCAGACATACTACAATCAGGAGGGCATCACTCGCCACCTCACTATTCCTGGCACACCACAGCAGAACGACGTCACTGAAAGAATGAATAGGACGCTGTTAGAGAGAGCTCGGTGTATGTGATTGTTCGCTGGACTCCCAAAGTCCTTCTGGGCCGAAGCCGTCAATACGACATGTTTTTTATTGAATCGATCCCCATCGATGTCACTAAATCTGAAGTCGCCACATGAGGTTTTGATAGGCAAACCGGTCGACTATTCTGATATCTACATCTTCGGTTGCCCCGTGTACACCCGAGTACATGACTCAGAGAGGACGAAGTTCGATGCTAAGTCCAAGAGGTGCATCCATCTGGGTCGAAAGGCCGACACCAAGGGGTTCAAGCTGTGGAACTCTGACTCGAAGAAGGTGGAGATCAGACGTGATGTGATCTTCGATGAGGTTTCTATGCTGAAGAAGCCTCAGCCTCAGTCTAAGGAGGTGGAGAAGACTCTAGCTACACCACTAGAGGTGGAGCTTGAAGGGAGTGACCAGGCTGATGATCATGGTGATTCCTCCGACCCGGAGGAAGCTGATCTCGAGCAACCCACTGGAGTGGAGCCGTACTCCATTGCCAGAGAGAGGGCGAGGAGAGATGTTAGACTACCTCTCAGGCTACATGATATTGTAGCATACGCTTTTCAGGTAATATCCTCTGACCCTAGGTCTTATAGGGAAGCTGTCGAGAGCAAGGAAATCTCTCAGTGGATAGCTGTTATGGAGGAAGAGATCGAGTCCCTTCACAAGAACAAGACTTGAGAGCTGGTGTATCTACCAAAGGGAGCTAAGGCCATAAGCGCCGAAGAAGGAGTCCACTTTTGGGAAGGACCCTTTGAGGTACAAGGCTAGATTCGTCGCAAAGGGCTTCGCGCAGAAGAAAGGCGTCGATTTTGATGAAATCTTCTCGCCTGTCGTGATGCATTGCTCCATTCGATTACTACTCGCCTTAGTAGTACTGCATGATATGGAGTTGGAGCAGTTGGATGTGAAGACAACATTTCTTCACGGCATCCTGAATAAGGTGATATACATCTTACAGCCAGAAGGGTTTGTAAAACCCGGCAACGAGAGGAAGGTATGCAAGCTCAGGGCATCCCTCTATGGTTTGAAGCAGTCCCCGAGAATGTGGAATAGAAGGTTCGACACATTTATGACTTCATTAGGGTTTATCAGGAGTTAGTACGACACTTGTGGCTACTTTAGGTTCCTGGCGAACGGGGACATCATGATCTTGATGTTATACGTCGACGATATGTTGATTGCGTGCAAATCAGCTCAAGAGATCTCTCTATTGAAGGAGAAGCTGCGTGCGGAGTTCGAGATGACTGATCTCGGTCACGCATAGAAGATCCTTGGGATGGAGATCCATCGGGACAGAAAGTGTGGTATGCTTTGGCTGTCCCAGACTGGGTACATCAAGAAGGTGTTGGAGAAGTTCACTATGACAGACTCCAAGGCTGTCTCAACCCCGTTGGGACAACAGTTCAGGTTGTCGTCCCTTTAGTGTCCCACCACTGAGAAGGATCGACAGAAGATGCTTAGTGTGCTGTATGCGAGTGCGGTAGGATAGGGCTGATATCGAGTCGAGTTCGAGCGATTTTGGCTCGACTCGGCTCGAAATGTTCAACTCAAACTCGGCTCGAAATCGACTCGAAACCGAAATTGATTTCGAGTCGAGTCGTCTCGACTTGAAATGACTCGATTCCGAGTCGGCTCGAAATCGAATTGAGTCGGCTCGAAATCGAATCAAGTCGGCTCGAAATTGAGCAATTTTTCGTTTTATTCCTAGTTTGCTCAAAATTAAATTGGACAACCTGTAAATTTAGCAAATAAACTCTAAAAGCATTCATTCTTTTTATTTAAATTTAAATTTTGTTAATTTTAATCCTAAAATAAGAATATATTAATAAATACATAATTTTTTAAATTAATTCGAGTTGATTTGAATCATATTTCGAGCGATTTAGGGCTGGCTCGAAATCGACTCGAAATCAGATTCGAGTCAAATTGAATCGACTTAAATTGAGTCGAATAAAGTTTAACCGATTCCGATTTGGCTCAATTTTCGAACGATTTTCGAGCGACTTTCGAGTTTCGAATAATATGTTCAGCCCTACGGTAGGATGCCTGATGTATGCGATGATCTGTACTAGACCAGACATCGCTCAGGCGGTGAGCATCGTGAGTAGATACATGCCAAATCCAGGACGACAGCATTGGGAAGCCGTCAAGTAGATTCTGCGATATCTGAGTGGAACACTAAACGTCGGTTTGCTCTTCAGGAAGAGCGACGTTGCGGGGGCGTTATAGGGCTACGTGGATTCGGATTACGCGGGCGACCTCGATAGAAGAAGATCTACGACTAGATACGTCTTTCTTTTAGGTGGAGGTCCCATCAGTTGGAAAGCTACCCTCTAGGATATCGTGGCTTTATCCACAACGGAGGCAGAGTACATCGCTGCAGTTGAAGCAACCAAGGAAGCCATCTGGCTCAAAGGCCTCGGCAAAGAGCTCAGGATTTCTCAAGAGGCGGTGAAGCTGCACTGTGATAGTCAAAGTGCGATTTGTTTGGCCAAAGACTCGGTCTATCATGCCAGGACAAAGCACATTGATGTGCGCTACCACAAGTTGAGAGAGTTCGTTGCGGGCGGGGACATTCAGTTACTGAAGGTGCCCACGGAGGATAATATCGCGGACATGCTGACCAAACCCGTGACGGGAGTCAAGTTCAAGCACTGCCTTGACTTGGCTCATATTGGTGCATGTTGATCAGGGCAACCCCATGGAGAGAGGGATCATAGTCGCCGATAGGGTTGATCCTAGCTATAGGTGAAGTTACGTTCGTGACATGAAGCATCAAGGTGGAGATTGTGAGATTATGACACCTTATCTCACCTGGACCATTAGGATCGCGTCAAGTCACATATCCGTGGGAGGAGGTTTATTCCTAATCAAGGCTAATCTCCTCATTAGGAAATGTATTAGTGTGGGGATCCTGTTTTTGGAAGCATTAAGGGGAGACCAGCTGGCCTCCTTATGGCTTGCACAGCCATGACCAGCTGTAATTTTCTAGATATGGCAGGCGCCATCAATGTCTCCCCATTAATGACGCTCTTCTTTCTTGTTTGGAGGGGGGATATCCACCTATATATATAGGGGGTTGCTACAGCCCATTATTACCACCCAATCGTACTACCAACACATCATCAAAGAGAGAGAGGAACAGAGAGAAAAACAGTGGAGGATTTCTCCTCCCCGGGCGGCGCAGCGCATCAGTGGGAGCTTCCCTTCCGGCGGCAGCAGTAGCAGGCGCGCAGCAGAGGCGACATCCAGCTTTGATCCAGACAGGATCAGGAGCTTTTCGGGCCGAGCTCTACAACGATGGTATTCGCCGGAGCAACGCCGGCCGGGCCTCATCCCGGAGACCGACGATAGCAGGTGGTTCTGAAGAGACGATGGCGACAACAGGCGGTTGATCCAGGCGGGATCGGCCTCAGGAGTGCAGACGCGGCGACGGCAGAACCAGGAAGACAACAGAGCACTGTCGCCCGACGACAGCGCTGTCCCCCGGCGACAGCTCGAGTTACTGTTTTCTAATTTTTTTCTTGTACGACCATTACAGTCTCGGTGTATTTTTGTAACTCTCGTGATTTATAGTGGATTTTACCGGCACGCTCTCCCCGTGGACGTAGGAGCCCAAACTCCGAACCACGTAAAATTTTGTCGTCTGGTTATGCTTGTTTGGATTTAATTTTGCTTGTCATTTTATTGCTAAAATAATCTTCCGTTGCAAGATCCGCGACGAACCACCGTAGTCGCGGATCCGGTCCCAATTTCATAACACCCTCCAACTTTTCAAACCTTTTTTTAGTTTCTAAATTAGTGATGTTCTCTGCCTACCCACTTCAGTGGCAGAAAAATTAGGCCAGCGCGCAAATTGGATTAAGGGTGGGTTTCCAGCCTTAAGCTTTTCTCAATGCAATGATGAAATAATTTTGTCGTCTTAGCCCGCAAAGCGATCGAGCGTGCAAACTATCACAAAAAGGGGAGAACAAACGAGAAATTTTTTTAATATGGAAAACCCAGAAAAATAGTGAAAAACACATACCTGGGACCGTGACGATCAAACATTTGTTATCTTGTTGTGCTGTTACAAGCTTTGCAGAGAATTCAAGGGCGACAAATCACTGCTCGTTACAACTATCGATGGAGAGAGAGAGAGAGGTGTTTGGAGGGTGACAGACCACCACTCAAGGAGCTAAGTATTTCCTCTTATGATGTGGGGAGCGATGTGCTCGTGGTGCTCTAGAGTCCTCAGTAGGTGTTTGGAAGCGGGTGCGGTGTGCATGGGGCAGTATGGAGTCTGCAACGGGTGCTTGGAAGCGGAAGCGACATACTTTGCACATCCTGGTATTTGTGGTTTGGAAGCTTATGTGGCGGGTTTTGCGCGTCTCAATCTCTGTGGTTCGGCTCCAATTGCGTTTAGAGGAGTCTTGTGCGGTTGACTTGTTGTTGACTGAGGGACCTATTACTGAGTTGAGGGCGCGAAGAATGCTACGTGCGGAATGACTGCTGCAATGCGCACGAAACGTGTCTTGCTGGTGGCCGAGTGCATTCTTGGAAGTAGTCTAGAGAGTAGGGTGCGCTGAACACACAATTGGAGCGGAGCGCCCGGGGCGCACTTGGAGCGCGTGGGGGCGCACACTTGGAGCGGAGCGCACGACGACACGCTTAGAAGATCTTCAGAGGTGCAAGAAGATCTTCGAAGGAGAGAATCTGGGGAGAGGAAAATGAAAATGAAGGAGGGTCTGAGGTCCTATTTATGGGCCCCTTGAGTGATTACGGTAGTTACGCGGTTATCCGTAGACCGTAACCACAATATTTACTAATTATATCTCAAATTAATATTGTTTATGACACACATATTTTAATAATTTTACAACGCGCAGAACGACATTATTTCAGATATCTGCACTCACCCCTATTTAGTGGTTGCATCAGTGGTTACACTGGTGGTTACCCACACATCAGACGGTGGAGATCACGTGGCAATTAGGTGGCAGCAAAAGGGCCGACTGGGAGAGACTGATTGATGACGGTTGGTGATGGAACCCGGCAGAAGAAGGCTGGTCGGGGGAGGAGCGGCTAACTTAGGCCGGTCGAACGGAAGACGAGTGGCGGGGAGGCCGCTCGACCGGCGGAGGCCATTCGGTCGGGGGGACCCGAGCGACGAAGGCCGCCCCGTGCGGCGCGAATTCCTCCCCGGCCGGGCGACTTGGAGGCCGCTCATCCGACTGGGTCAGGCATCCAGGAAGCCACGCGACCAGCTGGAACCGAGCGGCCTGGTGGCCGCTCGACCGGGGGAGGTGCGAGGCGACCTCGCCGTTCTAGGCAGTTGTAGGGTGATCTCGCCATCCAAGTTTAGTTGTGAGGCGACCCCGCCGTTAGTTGCGACCATTCTGCTATTTGCAGACCATGAGAGGTTGCCCGTATCCATCTAAAACAGCAGGATTCCGCTATCTGCAAGCCAAATAGACTATTTTGCCAATGGATTAGAGTTTGTCTATAAATAGAACTCGGATGCACAGTAGAAGGGACCTTCATCCCCCCTATGAGGGGCGAGTTCAGAGTCAGTCTCACTTGTGCCGAGCTCAGCAACGGATTTAGGAGGGGAAGTTCTTATAGAATTTCGAGTGTGTGGCGGGACCTCCGCGCTGCAGCACGCGAGTCCTGTTTGTAGGCAGTCCGTAGCTATTCTTTTGTTCATCACCTTCTTCTCGCCAAGTCTTCTGCGATGCGACCACTAAATCAATAAGCTTTGGTCACTCCCTGGTCCGAACGCATGGACCAATTATCTTGATTCCAACACATTTAAAATTCCGCTTTAAGTATTTACCACAAATGTGCACACATCAATATTTGATGTACCTTTTGTTGAAGCCAGGAAAATTCCCCAATCTCAGAATTCGGATCAAGGCCGCCTAAGGTTACCAGTTCAGAGGTAAGACCAGACGGCTAGGATGACAAAGATGAAGAACGGCAGTAACAAATAGGATCCCGGATGCTGCGGCAGGAAGGTCCCACTACGTACCCGGATGCTTGGAAGAAGCAACCCCTCCACAACCAAAATGATCGAGCAGGGTACGATGGAGACTAGCTGGCAAACCAGTCACAAGGTCGTGACATGATCTTCTAAGTAAAAGGAATCCAAATACTCGACTAGTATCCAAGGAGAACTCGCGAGATCCTGAAAGGGATTTTTAAGTGTCTCTCCTCGTACCCCTGAGGTCCTATTTATAGGGAAAACAAGAGGGGGGGTCATGTTTATACCCCACCCCCTGGCGACTAGGCGACTTCCAAAGTAACTCGCGCGAGCTGGGCGAGTATTTTGCCTAGTCGCCTACCTAGCGAGTATGCGAGGGGAGCTCGCCATACTCGTCCAGGCCTTCTACGGTCTTGCGCGCTGACTTTGACTTCTGCTGACCTGGCTGTGGTGGGACCCATCCTCGACGAATACGAGTTGTACACCTTTACACCATTTTAAATTTATACGAGTGGTGTTTAGTCGCGTCCAAAAAACCCGATCGGGCTCGGCCCGGTCTCAATTTGAGTCGGGCCGGGCCGGGCTCGACCTCCCTCCAAAAGATGGAGCTCGATTAGGCCCTTCAGGCCGGGCTGACCTGAATTAAAAAAGGCGGGATAAAATCCCGCCTAAATTGGCGGGATTTTACCCCGCCTCATCATAGGCGGGATTAATCCCGCCTATGATTAGCGGGATTAATCCCGCCTGGCACCTGGCGGGATTAAAATCCCGCCGGGCTTTCCTTAGCCCAGTGTCGGGCTCAGGCTAGCCTGGCGCCCGGGCTTTTCCCGGCCCGGTCCGGGCACCGGGCCGGGCAACCGGGCAAAATGGGGGCCCGATAAGGGCCCCAAGCCCTGCCTTGGCCCGGGCCGGGCTTTTGCCGGGCAGGGCCCGGGAGGGCTTTTTGCCCATGACTAGTTATAGATACACGAATAATGACTATGTGCATACCACAAAACAACTTTAAAAAACTTTAAAACACCTACTTTCTAATTCCCTCTTGCTTTACCCGCACACCGCTCGACCGAGGATTTCAGACTCCTGTTCGCTCGCACCACTTCACCGCAGCATTTGACGTTTCCTTTTCGCTCATGCCGCTGCATTGCAGGATCAAAGGCTCCACCACTTTAGGGCTCCCCTTCCTAACTAAAGGGGATAACATGGTAGATAATCTCACAGAGATTCGATCACCGTCGTTCTCCTTTCCCCAACCCCCATCAAAATGAGTTTCAATCTTTTTGTGCGTGGCCGATAGAGATTCGACATGCTCCGATGTTGTTAACCTTCGGAATGAAACCAAATTCTAGTTGAAAATCGATACTGCTGCTTCTCACACTTTACTGCCTTCCTATGGTAGGAGACCAACGAAGTGGCATCTTGATCTGATAAATTTCGAAAACCCGTGAACAGTTGCAAGAGCCCTTTATTAGATAGAGTGGAGTAATAATAAGTGAATTCCAACCCTTGAGAAACTTATGCTTCATTTGGGGCGGTTTATTTGCTCCGGTGAGATTTGACAAAAACATCATTGTTATATTTGGTATGACAAATGTTACTACGGTTAAACAAACAAAAAAACTAATTTAGGGCATAACATTTTGATATGACAATGAAATTTTTGTCCAATCTCACCGGAACAAATAAGCCGCATTTCCAAACAAACTATTGATTCTTCTCACCAATTCCTATGGCTTCGGATTCACAATTGTGAAGAACATTGTTGGGAGGACTTTGCATAACTTGTTAAACCGTTCTCAGTAGCTATTTCTTCTTGTGTATTGCAATGTATATATTCATTTCTAAATTATTTTTAATGTGTGATTAGAGAGAATGTGCACAAATATATGAATTTAAGTGCAAATATAGTTTAGCTGCACATAATAATTATTATTAACCCTGTAACACCACTGATTTATAAACGAAATTCCTGTCCAGGTGAAAATTTCGGCCAGCTCGGTGCCTTCTAATTTCCCAGTGACTGTAATAATTCAAAGGAAATATATACAATCCTAACCCCGCAGCCATAGTTTTGAGTACTTTCCCGACCTCACCCTTTCCTGCGAAACCCTAACCCTAGCAATGGGCAAGTCGCGCGGGAAGGAGAAGAAGAGCCCGGTAATCGTTCCTAGCAAAATGGCGAAGAAAGTCATCAAGGGGAGGCCCAGGAAGAAGAAGCATGTGCAAAAACAACCCGAATCCCTCGAGGACAATGACCCCGTCCTCTTTGGCAGTGACCATGACGCAGAAGAAGAAGAAGAAGATGATGATGATGAAGTTGATGAAGAAAATCTTTCTCCGGAGGACATTCAGCTCCTCCTTGAGCCGTACTCCAAAGATCAGCTCATCTCCTTCCTGGCCGACGCCGCCGTCGACGACTCAGCGCTCCTCACCCAAATCCGCTCGGCGGCCGACCGGGACGTCGCCCACCGTAAGATATTCGTACGCGGCCTAGGCTGGGACGTCACTTCGGAAATTCTCCAAGAGGCCTTCCGCTCATACGGCCCCATCGTCGACTGCAACGTCGTCGTTGACAGGGCCACCGGACGTAACAAGGGCTTCGGTTTCGTCCTCTTCGCCACCCGCGACGGGGCTTCGGCCGCCCTAAAATCGCCGGATAAAAGGATCGGGAATCGCATGGCCTCCTGCCAGCTAGCCTCAATCGGCTTCTCCCCATCTGCATCCGGCTTTCCGGATGCAGCTCAGCGGAGGATTTACGTGAGCAACGTCACCACAGACGCCTCTCCCGAAAAGCTGAAAGCCTTCTTTGCTACTTTTGGTGAAATTGAGAGCGGCCCTTCGGGGTTCGATATGCTCACCGGGAAGTCGAGAGGTTTTGCTATTTTCGTGTACAGGACACTCGACGGGGTAACCAAGGCTCTGCAGGAGCCATACAAAATGTTTGAAGGGAATCAACTGCACTGCAAGCTAGCCTTCGATCATTCTCAGAAAGGGAGGTCGCCTGCCATTGCCGGGGCACCTCAAAGCCTGCCTGTGATCAATCAGCAGCCGGCTCTCAGTGCGATGGCTGCAGCCCAGAATGCAGCTTTTCTCAGCCAGAATCCTGCTTACGGCATGATGTTCGTCCAGAATCCCCTCCTTGCAAACGCTGCTTTGAATCAAAATTCCCTTGCTGCGTTGAATCCTGCTGCCTTGGCTGCATTTAATCCAAGTGCTAGTTTGATTGCACCTCAGGGGCAGAGTTTTATGGGACAGAGCTATGGTGGGCAGGGTTATGGGGGACAGGGTTATGGGGGACAGGGATACGGTGTGCCGGGCTATGGAGGACAGAGCTATGGGGGACAGAGCTACGGGGGACAGAGCTATGGGGGCCAAGGTTATGGGAGTCTTGGGGTTGGGTTAGGAGGTTCTACAGTGTTTGGGGCATATGGAGCACTGGAAAGTGGTGGTTTATCTTATGGAGGATCACAACTGGGGCAATCTTCGTCAGGGACACAAGGGAATGGCTATCTTGGGGGTTTTCGCCAGTAGTTTGGTAACAATTTTTTATTATTTATGATTTAATGATTTTTAGTAACCCTTTTCAACTCATTCAATCTTTTTTTTTTTGTGATTACAGTTTCTTGATTGATTGTATGATATTAGATAGGTAATTTTCGTCAGGGACATTCATATAACCTCTCAAACTATAGTTTTTGTTAAGGAGAACATTACATCAAAAGAAAGATCCAATGTTGAATGAGTGCTTGATCCAGTCAAAAAAACTTAAATGAAAATGGAGTTGGACTGATGCATAAATGTCTTTTATTAATTGCATGGGTTTTAAACAATCTTGGTGTCGGTCATAAAGATCAACAATTTTGAAACTGTATTTAAGGATTCTACTTGAACATCATTTCTTGTTTCTTGAACATATGTTGCCATGTTGGTACATAAAAATGTTGCATAATTGTTTTTGTGCCGCCTCAAAATTCTATTTAGGTAACTCCAATGCACCCCTACTATTGTATTCACATAATTTGTAAATTGAAAGTTATTTTCTAAAAATCGGACATTTGCAAACCTAATTAAGCATAATAAACAAAATCACAACAAATCAAAATTATGGCAATTGACTGAAATGTTACCTTTATTTTTTTTATAGTTATAATACCCTTTTGTGGTTTATGTTGGATCTACTTGACCTATGAGGTGTTCTTTCAAGGAATGACAACAACTTTGAAACACTGGTACGAGTACGAGTACTGGGTACGATACGTATCCGGTACGGTGATACGTGAAAATAAAAAATACGAATATGTGTACGTTTGGGTATAGCGTAATTAATATTGACTTATAGAAATACGAGTGCCCGACACGGGGCTCCGCCCCTATGGCCATGCACGACACGGGGCTCCGCCCCTATGGCTATGCACGGCACTACCCGACCGGTGACGACGGGCTTCGCCCACCCGCGACGGGTCGCTGCGGTCTGCGCCCGTATCAAGGCGGACTGCACCCACATCAAAGCGGGATGCGCCCGCAATATATACATATGAGTACTCAAAATGACCGTAAAAAATATACATCAATATTACAATTTTTATTTTGTAAAATAATATACATTTTAACATAAAAATATAAATTTGACTTTAATAAAGTTGATTGGTTTAATGCCATCTCCCCGAAAATATCACTGATATGCCTACTGACAACCTTCTTTGAATAGACCGCTCACATGTGTAATGATAACCTACTATAGTAGGTGTAGGAGTTCTTCTAATTTTTTTTTTGAATTTAAATGGATTTTCATCATTACTTCTAATTTTTTGATAGTGTAATTAGTATTTTTAATTTTTTTTGAAATATATTATAATATATGCCAAATCATTAAAATATAAAAATGAGGGCATAACTGGTATTTTTGAATGTTTCACCAAATGCAAATTTTCGCTTATAACAGTGAACGATATGTGCAATATGTCCATGTATATACATGTATATGCATGTTCATGTGTCTATATATATGCACATGTATATAGTAAATAATAAAATTTAAATCAAATTTTTATAGTTTTAACAAAAAAAAGATACTTAAACCGAAAGCACATTTTGTTACTATAATAAACAAGCACTGCTAGTTGCTTTTATGGTTCAAAAATTTTTGTTTTTTAAAAGACAAAGAAGTATTTTGTTTACTTAAGAAAAAATACTCTTATCACAATATGCAGAACAATCTGACAAGTCCAAGTGTATCTACAGACTAGACTAGAGTAACATGTGTATCTGCTTAGTATCGAGTATGTACTGGTACCGGATACGTATCTAGCACGGGTATGTGACCCTCAAGAAAGTATCGGTGCTTCATAGGATAGCAAAAATTATATTGTGGCATATAATGGAAGTAAAGAAGATGCAGCAATTTAACGTGGATATCAATTTTATTATAATATTAGTTAAGACAAATTGTGGTGTTGAATTAATAAAAATAATATAAATAAAACATAAGTCTAAAACTATAGGCGCAGTGTTACGCCCCCGGACGGATCCGAAGGCGACAACGGGGCTGAACCAACTGGTTCAGCCCCCACTTTCTAAAGGCGGCCCTCGGGGGCTGAACCCACCCGGTTCAGCCCCAATTTGGGGCCGGCCGACCCCCTTGGCCGGCCGGCCTTGGTACGGGGATATGCAAGATTATCAGGTATTATCTCTCTCTCAAGCTCTCAACCCTAGTTTCTCCTTTAGCTTTGTAGATCAATCTCTCTCTCCCACCTTCCTAACATTTGGTATCAGAGGATTCTTCCTCCCAAAATTTTTTCGTTCCTGCTAGCATCCAGCTCACATCCAGTCTCTGCCCGACTTCGTTCGGCCAGCTCTCGCATCGGCGACTCCGCCAGTTTGACCGACTCTCACACACACGAATCCCGGCGACCGCATCTGCATCTCTCCCATCGCTGATCCCGCGTCGTCTTCCTCGACGACTCCGCCAGTTCGACTTCGTTCGCATCGACGATCTCGCATCGACGACACTGCCAGTCGACTTCGTTCCTCGACTTCGTTCGCATCGCCAGTTGACTTCGTTCCTCGACTTCGTTCGCATCGCCAGTCGACTTCGCCCCCGTCGCAGATCTCGCATCGACGATCCTGGCCGATTTCACATTCAGCCAGTTCGCATCCAGCCAGTTCGCCGATCCAGCTGCTTCCAGCCAGTTGTTGCTGCTTCATCGACAACTTTGCGCCAGTCGCTGCTACTTCCAGCCAGTTGCTGTATCCCGCCAGTTGCTGCAGTCCGCCAGTTGCTGCATTCGACGATCTCGCATCGACGACACTGCCAGTCGACTTCGTTCCTCGACTTCGCTCGCATCGCCAGTCGACTTCGCTCCCGTCGCAGATCTCGCATCGACGGTCCTGGACGATTTTGCATTCAGCCAGTTCGCATCCAGCCAGTTCGCCGATCCAGCTGCTTCCAGCCAGTTCGCCGATCCAGCTGCTTCCAGCCAGTTGCTGCTGCTTCATCGACGACTTCGCGCCAGTCGCTTCTACTTCCAGCCAGTTGCTGTATCCCGCCAGTTGCTGCAGTCCGCCAGTTGCTGCATTCCGCCAGTTGCGGCATCCAGAGGCCACCGCCTCCAATTGTTGTCGTTTCACGCACGCCCCGGGATCCCACCATGGTGACTCACACCCAAGAGGACTCCAATCGGCTAGCACATCTCGATGAAAACTACACCGGGCTGACTGACACCGTGGCATCCCTCGCCGATAAGTTAACGGCATTGGAAAAACGTCTCGAAGAGAGACTGGATGCCCACCTGGACGAGCTTAAAAATATGTTAACTCAACACCTTAAAGGAAAAGCTGTTTTGGGCGAGACCAACGGAGTCCAGCTTCCCCTTCCTACTCCAGCATCAGGGCACAACGATCGGGCCTCTAGCCTCAATGGGGGGCTTGGACTTGACAGTGGAAGGGTAGGAGGCTCACGACGACCACAAGTATGGTCCGAGGCAACCTAGTTTGGCGGCATCGCCGCGTCTGCCTTGGATTTTCCACCTTACCGTGAAGACCGCCAGGAGGACCAACGGCCCAATGGGATGGGGTGCCCACCTCGTGATGGGCTCCTCCCTATTCCAGGAGCACCAGGGCACCCCGCAGGCGGAAGGGAGTTTTGGCCGCCAGTCTTGGGGAACCCTTATGGAGGGGATTGGGGGTACCCACACGTGGCCACTGATCGACGGCTATTGCTTGGACACGGGCAAGAGTACGGAGGACCCGGGCAACAACTACCACACGCTTATATGCCGCCGAAAGTTACCCGCATGAACTACCCCAAGTTCAAAGGATGAGATGCACTCGAATGGGTCCAAAAGGCAGAGTTATTTTACAGTTATCAGGAGATACCAGAGGCACAGTGGGTAAAGTTGGCGTCCTTCCACCTTGAAGAGGACGCATACCAGTGGACCCAATGGTTCCTCCGGGGACGGGATCACGCGCCATGGCACGAGTTTGTCGACGGATTCACTGCCCGCTTTGGTCAACTTGAGTATGAAGATTTCGAAGCTCTTCTTCAGAAATTGCGTCAGAAAGGGACGGTGATGGAGTACCGAACCGAGTTTGAACGGTTGGCCAACAGGGTGCAGTAGTGCGAGAGGACTTTAACAAGTTGTTTTATTTCCGGCTTGAAAGAGGACATCAGAGATGAGGTGCATGCCTATATGTCGCGCAGCTTGACACACGCTATCAGCTTGACCCGGATTCAAGAAGAGCGTCTCAATCGACAGAAGTCCAGGGGGGACACTCCGAGGAACGCTACACACCTTCCCGACACAAGCAACTACATCACGGGCGACGATGAAGAAATTGACTTGGACAAAGCTACAAGCTAGGAAGGAACAGGGATTGTGCTTCAACTGCGATGAGAAATTTACCCCAGGCCACAAATGTTAGAGGATCCAGGTTTACATGTTGCAGGAAGATCCAATGACGGATGTAGAAGGAGGGGAACAGGAACACATTCTTGATACAATAGAGTACGGACTATCTTCCCTGACCATGGCGGGAGACTCTGCTCTGGCCACTATGAGTATTGCGGGGTGGATTGGCCAACAACAGGTGATCATTCGGCTTGACAGTGGGAGTACACATAACTTCATTAGCCCGGCGGTGGAACAGAAGCTTGGGCTAGCGATCATCAAGGATGCCGCTTCCCAGGTTGTGGTGGCAGGTGGACACGAGCTGCAGTGCGAAGGAGTGCTTCCGGGCGTGGAAATCAGTGTGCAGGGCTACACCGACAACATGGATGTCTACTTATTGCCCATCCAAGGGCCAGATATGATTCTGGGGGCTCAGTGGTTGCGACAGCTGGGTAGGGTGACTCTGGATTGGGAGAAGTTGACTCTGGAGTTTGCTAAAGATGGGAGAGAGTACTGTCTGCAAGGAATCAGAATCTCACCGGTGCCAGGGGGCTCTCTTTGCTGTTTGGAGAGGCTGCGGGGACAAGGGCGTGACGTGGCTTGGATACGCCTGAGGGGACGGGCGGAGCCACCGGATTCCCACCTTGAGGACAAGCTGAGTCTTGATGGGGCGGGGAATGTTACGCCCCCGGACGGATCCGAAGGCGACAACGGGGATGAACCAACTGGTTCAACCTCCACTTTCTAAAGGCGGCCCTCAGGGGCTGAACCCACCCGGTTCAGCCCCAATTTGGGGCCGACTGGCCCCCTTGGCCGGCCGGCCATGGTCCGGGTATATATATACTCGGATCCTCTATTGGAGGGGGGTATGCATGATTATCAGGTATTCTCTCTCTCTCAAGCTCTCAACCCTAGTTTCTCCTTTAGCTTTGTAGATCAATCTCTCTCTCCCACCTTCCTCCTAACACGCAGACACTACAGTTTAGATTGATGGAGAGGATCCCAAATAATTAAACTGTATCTTGTTTCCGGTTTTTGAGATAAACATGGTCTACAATTGTTGTGATTACAAGGATTTAAGGAGGCTGAGAAGTAGAGTTTGATGCGATTATGGACACACATGAGCCTACACTACGATCAAAGCCGTTCATTTTGTGTGGATCGAGGATCTATGAATTTTGGTTATTTTTTATTTGATTTTGATGTATTTTGAAGGCTGCCATGATTGGAGAATCACGAATATCCATGATTATCTCCTAGTCTATAAATATGAATAGAAGACTCATTTAGGAATTAGGAGGGTATTAGAAGTTGAGTGTAAAGTTCTTCTTTTGATCACCTGGTGTCGAAACTGAGGTTCAAGTGCGAAGCTTGGAAGTTACCCCTCCCCTCCCCTCTCCATCTAGCCGACCTCCCTTGATCTCCCCACCTTCCCTAGTCGGCCACCCCATCCCCCCCTTAACTCCATCTAACCGGTCACCCCCTTCTCCTTTCCTCCACCAGCCGGCCACCCCCACCACCCTAATATTCCACCCTATGAAGCACAGTTACTTCCTTAAGGACCACGTACCCGTACCAGATATGTATCTAATACCGGTACGTACTCGATATTTGGTGGATCGTCTCCTGATCGTAAGCCTGTTGCCCTCATCGATAGTTCTCGCCATTTGCTGCGTTCGTCGATCGTGTTGCGATCGTCGATCGTGTTGCGATCGTCGATCGATCATTCTCGCCGATTTCTTGCAGTCTGCTGCTTTCGTCAATCTTGTGATGCGTTTGACAATCGATTGTTCTCGCCGTCTCCTAGTCGTTCTTGACGTAAGTTGCCGCATTTCTTCTTTCTCTTCCATCTACTTCTTCTTCTTCTTCCTCTTCCCACTTCTTCTTCCTCTTCCTCTTCTTCTTCCTTCTGTTGATTTCAGAAACAAAAATAGATTGTTTCCTATTATTTGCTGCTTTGCAAATTCATTATTTGTTGATTTCAGAAACATAATATTTCCTGTTATTTACTGATTTGCAAATTCATTATTTGTTGATTTAAGAAACATAATGTTTTCTGTTATTCACAGATTTGCAAATTCATTATTTGTTGATTTGTTGTTTTCAATAACAGAAACAGATTGTTGTCTGTTATTTGTTGATTTGCAAATTCATTATTTGCTGATTTCAAAAACAAAAACAGATTATTTTGTTTTAATTGTTGATTTGCCGATTTCAGAAACAGAAACAAATTATTTCCTGTTGTTTTGTTACTAATTTCAATAACAAATGTGAAATATACATATATATTTATTTATTATATTTAATACAACGTATCCCACCGTACCCGCATCCTTAGTTTTAAAATTTTTGCGTATCGCCGTACCGGATACGTACCATACCTCGTACTCGTATCCGTACCAGTGCTTCCTAGATTCCACCAATATATCCACCACTTCAAACCCCGTATTTTCAGCTACCACCGACCACCCTCCTCCCCACTACCCATAACTCCCAAGCCACCCTCCTTCCCACTACCCATAACTCCCAAGCCACCTTCCCACTACCCCACCTTCCCACTCCTAACTCCCTCCTAAAATCTTGCCCACTCCTAAAATTACTCCCACCATACATCCTTTTGTTGGCTTCATATTCACCTCACACCTCTCTCCTTAAATTCACTCAAGACCTTTTTAATTCCCTCCCCATCCATGGCTTACTCTCCATGTTAACCCATCACCCCCCCTAAATAATTAAATCCCAATCCTAACCGTCTACACCCTTAACTGCCACTCCCGACCACTCCTCAGCAGGTGTCGTTTTCCCCCAGCATTTCAAACCTCTCCACACTACTCCTGATCTCTATTCCCTTCCAATCTCTTTCTTCATCCGGCCTTCCATCTCAATTTCATTGCACAACACACTCTGCCCCTAAACTCTTTCACCCCCTATTCCCTTCTCACCAATCTACTGGAAGAGACCCTGAAATACAACCTGAAGCCAACTTTTGCCTTGGGAATATGTTCCGGCACTTCTTCAGTCAGTCGGAGACCCTCCAGAACACTACAAGACTGGTTGAGTTCCCATTCTCTCCTCAGTTCAGCTCTCAAATAGTCCATCTTAAGCTTCCAATTCCCCTCCGGAAGTCCAGATTGAGTCCACCGTTATCTCTCCGTCCACCAACATCTCATCCGACCCACTGAGCCTTCTATCTTGTAGCATTGCCAGTTTATCGTCCGGTTGTCATTTTCTTTGTGTCGAATCATGTATTTATTTCATATTTTGGAAAATATTAGTTTGTAATATTTGTGCTAATATTATTCCGCGACTTGTCGGGTTTTGTTCGTCCAATTATTTGATTTATAACACTTTTGCATGTGCATTATAATATTTGTTACCTTTCTAGAAGCTTTACCTAGATTGTGATTATTGTGTTGTATTATTTATAACGTTCATCATTGCAAGTTTAGTAGCCGGATAATCGTAAGTTTATTTAGGCATTCATATAGTTGGCATAGACATTTTTGCACATTCGTCCTGCGTTAGAATCATTCATCAAAATCATGGAAATAAGTTATTGAACAAAGACTTGAGAAAATAGTGGAGGCGATTTGCTATATTGAGGTTTATAATAAAAAATATAAAGAACTCTAGAAATGATCTTCCTGTAGTTCTACTTTTACTGATAAGGCGTATGAACAACAATCAAATTATTTGCTGGTATATATGGAATAAAGGTGTACAAAATATCTACTTAAGTTAACAAAGATTTTTAGGGTTGGTAAATGATCAATTAAACCAAATTGTTGAGTGACTGTAGTATTCTAGGTAGAGGTAGTTTATTTAAACTATTATCTACCCACATCTTTGGCATCAGTCATGAAAATATTTATTACATATTAAAAAATAGATATTTGGTTTATATTTTTGCAGTTGACATAGAATTCACTTAAAGTGGACTTTAACTTTGTACAAATTGCCAGGATATAAAAAGATGGAGATCATAAAATTAGAGCTTGGTAGTTAATTGGGAAGTACGACAAGTACTGTATGATAGAAAATAACATGAGTTTTAAAGATTAAGTTCCATAAATTGTGAAAGGACCATAGAGGTTGCGGATCCATGCTTCCAAAAATACAAAAAACCAATTGCAACAGATAGAAATTAGAATGTGAAGTGAACATAAGGCAAAATGATTGTTTGAAATTTGGTCGGTTGACGTTGTTGATATTGTAGAAACTAGGCACATAAGAGTAGAAAATGTAGTGTGGTGGATAACCATAATGAATGCAGAAGGCATAGAGGAAAAACTAAAAACAACTTGCTAGTTGCTACTAAAGACTACACATTAGGGGAATTCATTTTTAGTATAATATATAGTTAGCACTACCAAAATTCCACTATAGTAGCTAATATATTGCATATTTTTTTGAGGGACATTGATACTTTCCTTTTTATCCTTTAAAAAAAATCTTTTTTACATACTTTAGGGAGAGTGAGAGAATGGGAGAGTGGAAAAGAAAGTAGGTGATGCCGTGATGATCACATTAAAGATAAAAATAAAATAAATTATGATAAAATTAAATAACATACCATTAAATAATTTTACTTTTTAAAAATAAAGTACAATATTATATATATATATAATTAAAAAAACTAAAAAAATTTATACAATTGTAAAGGAGGAGAGAAAATATAGCAAAATAAAATAATGAAATAAGTTTGAAAAATATAAATGTTGAGTGAAAATTAAAGTTATATATATATATTCATATGAAAGAAACTATGCGCCGATTGAAGGTGCTGTTATACAATTCAGTACGTCAAAAAATTGTGACAATTGGATTAATGTCGTTGTCGGCGGGATATTGCTACATATATTAATACGTGTACACACCCATTGATAAGTATTCAGGTGACCTCTCTTTGCTAGTGTAGTATTATTATATGATATATTAATGGCAGGGTGGTGTTTTTAGCAAACCCAATTTAGATGCTAGCAAATCATTACTACGAGCAAACCACAATATTCAAAAATGGCTATTTAAAAACCAGGGTGTTATTAGCAAACCACCATAATTTTTTTTACAAATTCTTCGTCGACTCCGATGGATGCATAGGTAGTCCTCTCATCCGGTCGGAGAGACCTCGAATCCAGCACACCGCTTCTTTGGACACATCTCTTGGTGTGTCGTCAAGTTCCACAATCAGATCGCAACAACGAGAGAGCTCTATGTCGAGGTCAACATCGGCAGCTCCGACGTGGAGTCTTAAAAGTTTCTATTACGAGCTTCATAGTATTATGTTGTTCATCTTAGGGTTACATTATGTCATTTTTTATGATTGTGTCTTCTTATGTCATGTCTTTATTTATTGTTTATTTTGTAGTCCAAGTGTTGGGGGCTTAATTACGTTTATGCCCTTGTATCCTCTATTTTAAGGACCCCTTAAGTCTTGTAAATGCAAGCAATAAGTATTATATTTCCTTTGCCCTCTTTGATGAGATTGTGGTAACTCTCTCTTCCCGAGCACACCCCGCTTAGGCAGTTGCGGTTCCGGCTCCACAGTACCCTTCGCCGTCGTAATCTCTGCCTCCGATCACTCCTCTGGTGACTCTACCACTGTTACCGAAAATGCCCATAACAACTAGTTATCAGAGCAACTCATT
Organism: Platanthera zijinensis; assembly: GCA_039513925.1. Taxonomy (NCBI): domain Eukaryota; kingdom Viridiplantae; phylum Streptophyta; class Magnoliopsida; order Asparagales; family Orchidaceae; genus Platanthera; species Platanthera zijinensis. Next base: position 174,410,042 of record CM077091.1, read on the forward strand.
CCTTCCCCCACTTCCACTACGATAACTGTTGAAGCAATTTATGTCGCCACTGTCATCTTCAACAACGTCGTCTTCGATGTACGCCTTCAAAATATTTTCCCCTTTGAAATCTTTTCAGTCACCACTGTTGAAACCTTTTTCGTCACCATTGTTGAAACATGCTAACGACACAAGTATCGAAACTGTCGATGTCCGCCTTCAAAACCTTTTCCCTGTTGAAATCTGTTTAGTCACCACTGTTGAAACCTTTTCCGTCACCATTGTTGAAACATGCAAACGACACAAGCATCGAAACTGGCGCAACCCTTTTCTGTCGAAATCTTATACCTGATGAAACCTTTTTTGTCACCACTATTGAAACCTCTTCTTCCTTTATTATTGCACAACACCGAAATAGGCCGATGACACCAGCCTTCGTTGCCTCACGCTGCCGCCTCCAGAGAAGCTCTCGTTGTGGACATAAGTATAGGCCACCGTCCTCCGCAGTTCCTTCATCCTTGACATCCAACCTTGTTGATATCACGTTGCGCCTCCTACTCCATATGCAGCAAAACATCGCCATTTGGATCAACAATTGCCCATCCAATATGTATGAGCCGAGCAACCTGCTGCGTCCTGCGTCGATCGAAAGACCTGTCCTGTGTCAAGCCCGCCACATAAGACCTCCCTTCTCTGCCTTGATTGATCAACCTTCCGTCTCTAGCCTTGTGCAACTTGCTCCTTTTAGAGCCCTACACTCTCCACACCGCCTGTTTTTTCGAGCCCTGCGCGCATATTCCCATTAGCCCGCAATTTTTATTTGAGTCGGCTCCGTTGCGTGTGAATTACAAATTTATCTATTTGATTAATTAATTCCAATGGCTATTGTGAGTCTTTTTTGGGGGTCAATATAGGGAAGCGTCGTGGTTCACGTGGTCAGTTTGAGCCAGTCCAGTCTGCTCGCTCTGCTGAATCCAGTCGATCCATAACTTGCTCCATTTCTTGCTCCCCGCATAATACGTGTGACCCATCAAATCAGCCCAGTCAACTTCTGATCATGATGCAAGCTCTCATGGCACATCAAACTGCCGCTGAGGCACGTCATCAGGAGATCATTGTTGCCCTCTCCAAGCGCCTTGATCTGCCAGCCTCCACCATTCCCACACATGAGCAAGCTTGCAGCAATTAGGCGCCTCCGCCTCTGCTTCTTCGACCGGATTTCCCCGCCGTGATACCACCAAAATTCAACATCGTGCCTTGTTACACCAAGTTGACATTCCCAACTTAGGATGGGAAGGACGATCCCTTAGAGTGGCTCACCCAATGCAAACAATTTTGTAGCCATCAACAGTACAAATTGAATAAATCTGATCTCCTTCCACATGCTTGATATTGCTCAGCTATGATTCAACCGTTTGCTAGCCGACAATCCTGGGATGATCTGGCGCAACTTTAAGTGGTCCTGCAACTTGCATTTTGTCCCCCCGATTCACAACAACCCCCTTGTTTCCCTCACGACCTTACGTCAGACCGAGTCGATTGTTTGATATCTGGAACAGTTTCAGATTCTTTTGGCTCACGTCACGATACCCCCTGAGATGCATGTCTCCATCTTCACAGCCGAGCTTCACAATCGACTGTGCTTGGATGTCGAATTCGAGGCTCCCAGGGACTTGGTGACTGCTCATGTGTTTAGTCTAATTGTGCCCCCCTCAACTTCAGCTGGCTTATGAGTCCTACTTCATAGATCCAACGACTGCCTTGTGCAGAAATGTTTGATTGACGCGCACAGGGATTGTGTTATAACTATGTTGAGCAGTATACTTGTGTACACTAGTGCAAAAGACCTTTTTATATGCATATTGAAGATTCTGATGAGGAAGGCATCTGGTGACGAATAGCACCGTCATTGATCTCCCCTGAGATTGAGGGAAAACTCTTTCTGAACGACAGGAGAGATGTTATGGGCTTCATACCCGACTATTATGTTGTTCGTCTTATGGTTGTATTATGTCATCTTTTATTATGGTGTCTTATTATTTTGTATGTCGTAGTCCAAGTGTTGGGAGATTAATTATGTTAATGCTCTTGTATTCTCTATTTAAATTGCCCTGTGGGTCTTGTTAATGTAAGCAAGAAGTATTCTATTTCCCTTCTCCCCTTTGATGAGATTGTGGTAGCTCTCTCTCTCTTTCCAAGCACACCTCGCCTAGACAGCCGCGGTTCCGGCTCAATAGTACCCTCTTTGAAGTCTATCATCGAATCTCTCCTTAGATTGAGCTCTTAGGGAGAACCAACTCTCAAGAGTTTGGTGCGAGCATATCTCGTGATTGTATCTAGTTTACATTCTAGTGCAATCCATTTCGACATGTATCAGATACCGTATGGATATCCATTTTGCAAATTCTAAATAAGGATTAGCAAAATCTAAGTTAACACTACTCGTGGGACTAAACCAAAGCGAAATTAGGAGGAGGAATCAAAGGGGTCACCCACAACTGTGAGATTATTGTTATCACATTCTATATTAATAAATTTTTCGTATCAGTACATTGTATTGATACTTTATGTTGTTTTATTAGAGTTTATCTAACTTTAGCTTTATGCTATAATTTTTTATGAACAATTTTTCATACTTCCCAATGTACTGATACTTTATGTAGTCAACATTGGACAGATATTATATTATTTTGTTAGAGTTTATAGGAATTCAACCTTGTGCTATAATATTTTTGAATCTATGTAACCTCTATTATTTTACTTTTTGTAATTACAGTCTTTTTTTTTGTTAATTAACTTTTTATGTTTAATTTTAGAGTTGGATTTACTCAGTTTTTTTCATAATGTTTATAATCAGTTGCTTTACTCGCATGGTTTTAGTCCCGTGCAAGTTCTATGTGATTTTTCTTTCTTTCTTTTTGCTTTCTCTTTAGATTATCGGAATGATTGTATATTACATTTATATTTCCTTTAGCTTGAAGGTTATTAGTTTATATATGGTTTATTTAGTCTATTAATGTGGTTGAGGTACTTGATTGCAGATCTGTTGAAGCAAACACGAAGAAGGTTTTAATGCAATCTTGAAGAATATCTCTTAAAGGCTGCAATGTTATATTTTTTGCCTTTGTCGGAGAAGTTTGGAGTATTAATGTTAGAACTTATATATTTCCGTAGTAGCAAATGTTGTTTCTGAAATGCTCTATTTTTTATTTTCTTCATCTACCCATTGACACTCCCCCTTCTTGTTTTTATGGATTTATATCCTTTTAACTTATTTTAACATAATACTTTGATATTCTGGTTTGTTTTTCTTTTCTTTATAATATTATGTGTTGAATGATATTTGACTTTATGTTGATTTCATTGTATGCCTTCATATTGCAATGATAGTTGTTGACAGAATTATGATATTATGGTTTTTCTGATTTCTATATTATTGTGATTTTTGAGTCACCTTTTATAATTTGTGAGTTAAATCATTCTTTTGTGTGCTGATTGCAAGAATTGATTTTTCTAAATGCTCAAGAGGAATAGTTTCACTAGACTTAAATGAAAAGATTTTACATTGAAAATTTCAAGAGGAATAGTTATGCAGTGATTGTGTGGATTTAATCACTTGGAGGAATTTTAGTGAAGTTTCCATTGTACGATGGAAGGTGGTGAATTCTGGAGACGTTTACATTTGTCAAATTAAGTGTAAAAGTGTCTCTATGTTGTAACAATGCTACTAACTTCCCCGGAGAAGTCAAGCCTGAGTAGTAGTGTATCTAACATTCTAATTGAGGTTAATATTCGTTTCCATACATCAAGACATGCCTTTCATCAGCTGGCTGCAACGAGCTAATCTATTTCCCATTATTCATGAGATGAAGAAATTTCATCCACAGCAGTCAGCATGCAGCCAAAGGTGAGTAAATTTTTCTAAAGTCAAAATTATACAATTGAGTTGAATTTGTGCTCTATTTGTGAATATTGTGAATATTTTGAGAGTATTTTAGTTCATATTCATCCATAGCAGTTGTTGAAAAGCAAAGCCTTCTTAATTGAATTGATGATATTGCTGTTAGGTTTGCATGCCTGGTATTATAGGCTCATGATAAGGGAGATTATACCCAGGTGACATCATTGGCCTGTAACAAGGCGTATAGAGAGAAGGGGAGTGATTCGGTGGCAAAAGGGTGATTGGGCTGCCCAACTCGTGGCCCAATTTCTGGTCCGTGCCGGGGAAGGCATGTTATATCTGCATCTTTTGTCCAATTATTGATGCGGGAAGAACTGGTAGAATGATGCCTAAGGGGCTTTGCTTTAATTGCGATGAACAATATGTCACGGGGCATAGATGCAAGAGGTTATTTTGTTTTGATGAGACGCTCCTCTCGACGAATATCAAGAGAGTCGGCGAAGGATCTGGAGAAGAAAGTATGCTCTGGTATTAGAGTCATGGAAGCTTAAAACCCGTCCCCTTATTTCTCTTGATGAATCGTCGGTGTTCATAGTGGCTTACATATGGTTCATAGAAAGTATGCTTTGTGGTTGCCCTTTCTAATCTTCCACACCAGAAATCTCATAACCAGAACCAGGCGAGAATTCTTGTTTTAATTGTGAATTGTGGCCCTATAAGCTATTATGGAGTGATGGTGAGTATATGCTCAGATTATCACAAGAATTTTTGGAGGGTTGTATCATTTGGTGTGATAGTAAGACACCAAAAACACCAAAGGAGAATCTTGAGAAATAAGGACTCTTCATTCTAACAAATCCTAATCATCTTACCCCTTCCTCTTTATTTTTTTATCCTCGTAATTCCTTCAGTTTATCCTCTACATCAAAAAACTTTGTTTTATAAGGTCGATTATCTTTTTGATGATAGTAGGATTCCAGTGACCGGCCTTCCTTTGTTAAATCCACACAAAACATTTGCTAAGAAACACAACCCTGTTTCTCAGGCTTTCAAGCAAGCACTCTTTTCAACAAGACACTGTACAAGGGATTTTGTCCTAACATCAAGGCTAGAGCAAGTACCAATTCTTGCTATTGAAGCAGAACAGATCGTCCATATACAACTGAGCGAGTCACTACCAGTGCAATGGAGGGCTCATGGTTATTCCCATATCCATTTTGGAGCAATTAGAGTGGCTCTCACTCTGCACGCAAGGAAAAGCTTCCCGGTAGCTTCTTGACTTGCACTGCTGGACATAAGGTTTCAACAATACAACTATGCATGTATCCCGACAATCCAGACTACCATGAATGCTGACACGGTATTTGTGATGCTCTTCCCAAATTTCAACTTAAGACTTGATGATCCTCTTATCTACAATAACCTAAAGTTCAATTTGAGATTGTCGGAGCACCTTAAGTTGCATGAACATATGCTACTACGCTCCACTATCAAACGGCTTTTCAGGTCCAAAATCATTATTCTGACTTTGGCCTCGCTCAAGATACAGACGAAGCTCTCTATCTTGAGATATATTCCCGTTCCAACTCTTCTTGCTTCCATATCCCAAAGAAACTTCCAAAAGTTGAGCTCATTAAATTTCGTCCTGAGTCGCGGGTCACTCACTATGAGAAGATACAAAATGTTAATCAAACAATTCACTATGTTAGGTCCTCGTTTATAAGAAAGAAGGACCGCACAATGGGAATTATATTCAACCGAGAAGACTCCTCCAACGCATCCCCATCTTCTCTTCGGAAATAAATATGCTTAAAAATGACGAATTTGGCTCGATGTGCCCATCCTCTATCAGTTCAAAGATGAAGATGGCCATCGGTTTTTTGACATAGATGATCCACCCAGAAGGAGAAGTAACAAAAAGAAATCAATGCAACGTCTGCTCGAGAAATGTTACTAAAGGGGAGATCCAAAAGTAGGGTTGCTTGGCGAGCCGTTTGGAAAGTTTGATTATTATGCCCTTTATTCTAAAGGATCAAAGTGTAACATGCTCCAACCAACTTTTTACGGTGAAGATGTTTCTCCGATGGAGTTTGATAAAGATAGAACTTCTCATGCTTGGAAGATAAAAAACGCAAGCACCAAAAATCCAGATAGAGCGACTAAACATGTATCTCATGCTGAATCTACGTTGAATTGGCAGTCTGAAAATGCAATGGCGTATAATAAAGTCTTGAAGTAAATAATGGCAAGGCAACAGACAATAAAATAAGGCTTTACCATGGGCTTTCATCCACCACAAGGGTCATGATGCAGCTACATGATAACGGTCTTGCACCACTAATTACTCTGGTCAGCACCGTTCGTTTAATTCACCAATCTTGGCCCAAAAGGAGGCGGAACTAAATGGTCTCAAAGCCCAACTTTATTATCCAAATCCAAAAGAAATACCACTCCCCATGATATTATGAAGCCCCATCTTACACTTCTTATTTACCTCCACTTCCAACATATTCCCAACAACTATCAACTTTTTCCACATTTAATCACAATCATTTCAATAGTGTGGCATTCTTCCCAAGGACGCACTATGAAGCACCCCGGTATTAAAAAAGAAACCCCAAAAAATCACCATATAAAGAATCTTCTCCTAAAGAGTTACTTACAACCTAACCGTCCTCTCATCTTATGGTTGAACATCCAATATCCTCATTGCTGAATAAAATAGCTATGCAGCCACAGTTTTCAAAAAAAAAACCATCCCTAAGGGAAAAATGTTCTGAAGACTCAGATGATGAAAGCATGCCCCTCGACATTCTAATGATTGACCCCACTTACAAAAGATCCAGTTGTTGATGATGAGTAAACATACGAGTTTGGTCAAGCAACCCATCAAGAACCTGAACAATCAGGCCAATTCCAAAGGGTTATCATTTGACAATATCAGACCATCAAAATTACGAAACAGAATCTGTGAAATGCATGCTTGGTGCATTGCAGAGCTGCTACAGCCACAAGCGACCATACCCACCGTCGTAAAAAGATTTGTATCAAAATTTCATGGTAGACTAAGACACTGGTGGATCACTCTAGGAGCGTACATGCAAATGATGGTCAGACAAAGTCCGAATTTGGATGCCCAGATCTCCACAATAAATTCTTGGGAGCATGAGATCATTATACTACGCAATCCAGAGAAGAATATTTGAGCATGAGATGTTACTCGTACAAAAGAAAAGATCTAAAAACTCATTATGAGAAAATGTCAAAACAGTTCTATGCCATCAATGAAATCAATGACGTCAACTTAAAATATTCCAATTAGTCGCACATCTATTGGTGAGTTATACCATAATGTGGTACTTTCACTTATAATGTTCTGCAACCACAAAAGATTCCTCAATCAGATTGAAGACCAAAGCAAGAACCTAGGCTCAGGTTATGATTGCAATGATCTCCAGATCAAATGCGAAAAAGACAAATTTTGTGCTTGAAAAAAGAAGAAAAAAGATAGATTTTTCAAATACAGAAAAGATGGAGCCAAGAATTACTTTTCTAAGAAGAAATGAAAATTCCTCAAAAAAGAGAGGGAACAAGAAATCATCAAGTTGCTATATATGCAAAAATAAGAGACATTTTGCCAAAGAATGTTCAGATAAAGAGAGAAACTCACGACTCATTAAAAAGATTTCTTAAATTGAAGACGTAGATAATGATGACATTGAGACACTCTTTTCTATTAATGATGAAGCAACCCTAACACAATTCTTACCCTTGGAGCAAATTTACCAGACTCATCTGTCGAATTTGATGATGACGTGGTTCTCTTTGATGATGACGTGGTTCTCTTTGATGATGATATCTATACTCTCACGCCTGAAAATAGCCTTCTTTGTCAGCCAACGCCTTCTGCAAAGGTCCACATTTTCCCAGGGAAATGAGCGATAACATACTAAAATTGTAGCGCACATGCGTGAAAACTAGCCCGGATGAGTCCGAAAATCTCTATATAAATCGGACTCATCACACCCCCATACTCAAACGTTTGCTCGTCCCGAGCAAATCATCCCTCATGCGGACGAGAAAAAGAAATAGCTGGCATAGAAATTGAAAATTGGAGTACCATGCGAAGTCGCATGCTCGAGTTTATACATTTCTAAGTGCGTATCCAAATATGATTATCACTCAAAAATAGAATCACAGTGAATCATCTAGTCACGCGTAAGAAGGAAGCAGACAGGCCACTCTGTGGCGCATTGCCAAAGATCGGGGCTCGGGACAACCTCCCAAGGAATCCACCAATGTCGGTGACCATATGCTTGCCCATTCGCACTCTCTCCACAACACTAGTTTGACTCAAACGTGAATCCGTAGGACTTTAGGATAATAATGGGGCTTGGGTTATAGGTAGGGTATACAAAGGTAAACCCGACGGCTTAGGCACCAAACCCAAATGAGCTCATGAAAAAGAATCTATCCGCTAACCAAAATAAATGCGCGAGTGCATCACACAACCAGACTTGGGCTTTGACAATATGGGTGTGTGCATCGCCTACTCCCAATACAAACTTTCACAAAAAGATTTTCAATTTTGAATTTCTCTTTTCACTCTTTTTTCCCATTTTTTTCACTTTTCTTACTATCATTTGTTTTCTTTTCTTTTTCCCAAAACATGTTCAGCATATAATAACAATGAAGCACAACCACATATCCCAAATGGGATCACCACATCAACACCACAAACAGAAAAATAAATAAATACCACTAAGCTCGAAATTGGGTGTGCGATTGGGATTGACTTTTAGGTTTTGGTGAGATGAAAGTGGAGAAGACTGAAAAGGTGGGGTAGGCACAAATGGGTTAACTAGGATAGACGTTAGGAAGGAAACAAGGCTCAACCGGGCCAAAATAATGGCCTACATCACGCTCACGCTTGACTAACCATGCACAAATGCTTCGAGAGTTGCTTGGGGGAAAGTTCTTAGCCATCGAGAAAGATAATCCTTCCTCCCGACTCGAGCAATACGAGACTAGTGATGGCTACACATATTCCTATGCTACCGTTTGATTCCACCAGATTCACCACTTTTGAGTAGTATAAACAATGTTTACGCAAATAGAAAAAGTATAAACTAAATACATAAAGAAAAATTAACCCTACTCAGATTTCTACACAAGACGCGAGTACTCGACTAGGAGCACTTCAAGAGTCAACATCTTACTTTGTCTCGCAATCCTATGTCAGTGCAATAATTTCCCCAAATCACACAAGTGATGAATTCAACTCGCGATGTGTTAACGGTTAAGCACGCGTTCAAGTGGGTGTTGTGGTGTGTGGTGAATATGACATAATAATAAAATGCTAAATTAAAAGCCTCCAGCATGCTAAGCAATAATGGACGTGAGTGGGTACGAATACAACAACTCTCCCTCAGACTTAAACTAAGCAAAATAGCATAAGATATAACATTTGAAATCAAATAAAGAGCTAGGGAAGAGATTACCCAATGCTCAGCTAGTGAGCATACTAGAAGACGCATGTAAACCAAGGAGTCACTGCATTCGCCATCCAAAATATGCAATGAATACCTGCAGGGGTGAACTCCGACAAAACAAAAACAAATAGACAAACTATAAAGAAATACACTAACTAAAACAAACTAGGTAAACAAAAATGCAGGAAAAGTATGATAACTACTGGGGTTATTGTCCTTCCAGCATGACTTTTTCAAATTTCTAACAGTTCTAGCTAATGGGCCTATGAAAAGAAAAATGCACAGACATTGTTCTAATATCCGTGTCGGTAACGGGTACCGATACGGCGACAGAACAAATACTCATCTACCTGAATTATAATACCTGCTCCGCACAGGTAGAGGGAAGAGAATGTAAGAAGAGGAGGAATCCTCACTCATCTCACCAAAATATCCTTGTCATGCAAGGTGTCGTCAACAAGATGGCATCAGGAAGAGAAGACCAATGGTGGAGTTTCCTCTACGAAGGAGAGATCAGAGATCAACCACCTCACATAAGAGGATGTTCTCATCATTGACTTATCATCAACCAACTCAAAAAGAAAAGTAGAGAATTCTTGCAAAGAAGGCGGAGGAACATAGGTAATGACATCATGAGAGAAAATGTGCACAGCTTCCCCCGGGGGTGAATCCAAAAGAGGTGACGAATGCGAAGGGAGAGGAATCTCCACCAAATCGTCACACCGCTCAATAAAAAGTCTGATGAGAATATCCGCAGCAATTCCTCATAGACAAGGTGGCACTGCGAATATATCATCAGAATCAGAAGGTGCAGCCAAATGAGAGGTGGGTGGAACGAATCAGATATCCGGTTCATCATCCATCTCTATCTGGCACTGAAATTCTGCGCAGTCTTTCAACACGTGCTCGGTGCTACGACAACACAAACATTGTTTTCCATTACTCCTCGGTTCTTGTTGGGCCGAAGAGGAATTTAAAAACGGTGGAAGCGGCGAAGACGAGTAGCCGTACGATTTGGTTGTGTTGTATGAAGTGCCGTGAGAGGACGGTGCTCCACACGCGGAACCAAAAGAATTATGCCTGTCTTGAGTGGGGCATTCATCAATTTTTGATTGTAATCCCCACACCATTTGCAATGGATATTAAGATAAGCAAACATGGTGTAACATGGAAGAATTCACCGGCATAAATAATCTAAGCCTCCAGGAAGATCGTGCGTTTTTGTTCACACACGAGTCGTGTGCGACCAAATTCGCACGGGGCTGGACAGAACTCAAAATACGGGCGGATCGTGCGATTTCCTTCGCGCACGATGTGGAATCCAATCGTGCGTGGAGAAAATGGCACGGCGACTGCTCAACAAACAATACCTGTAGCAATCGCACGACGAAAATGATCGTGTGTCAAGGAAAACGCACGGTAGTGCAATATCTATAGGCAGCATTTCAAAGGCCTGGGAGACTGCCGACCTGCACGCAAGCTAAACAAAACTCCAGCACAGCAGAAATAGCATCAAAACGATGAGATAAATACTCGGGGAGCACCATGTGCTTACCCCCAACAGAATAGTGCGCAATTGCACATCACAACGGGCCTAGAGAGTGCACATTGTGTACAACAGTGGCTTAAGCAAAATATGAGCAATAACATGCTAAAAATGTAGCGCACATGCGTGTAAACTAGCCCGATTGAGTCCGAAAATTCCTCTCTAAATCGGACTCATCACACTGCTACCCTACATGCCATACTTCAACCTCTCTAGGTGAGAGACATGATCAAGGACCTCATATCCTCGGATGGACAAGCGCGGCAGAGGCTCCATTCAAACCACAAGAGCAACTATTGAAGGAGTATCTTTCCTTTTAGCTTTAGGGCAAGCTTGATATCTCAAGGGTCAACAGGCTCGCTAGGTTGGAAATAGTACTCGTGCCACAACAAGGAGTAATGAGAAGAAACAGAAGCAATTTGGCACTAGTCTATGTAGTTTTGCTAGTGTTTAATTTTCCTTTTTTTTTAAAGCTTTAAGCCATTGACATTGTAAAAGTTTAAATCTGACATTTTCCTAATATGCAAAGGTGGGGCATTTAAACCCTTGCACTAATGAATGAAGGCACTTTGAACCTTAATGTCTTCTCCTTGCCTGTGCAAGCTGCCTGCTGTATGCATTCTTGGTGTTCGCCCACTACTTCTGTCTGAACGGTTGCCGAACGCTGCTCATGCCTCCAGCTCCACCTCGTCGCCCGATGTGCTCTTCATTCCAAGATTGGCCCTCCAGACATACCGCTTTAAGAAGGGACATTGTGATGTCTTCTTCGACCTCATTTTCAGTGGCCGTGGTGCACAGGAGTCTTTGGGAGCCCATAACACCTGGCTTGTCAATCCAAAGCCTAACTAGAGTTGTTGGTGACGATGTGAGGTGACGTTGACGTTGCGAGCACTGCAGTACTGCATTAGTGGCGACATTAATATTTTGACATATGATACTTTAGTATGATCATTTCCTTTGGGTGAGTGCATCTGATACTTTAGCAAGCGAATCAATTGTGTGAAAGTTCAGTTTGAACCTGTTGAGTGATCTAGTCCCATGCTTCCAGGAATCTGTTTAAATAAAACTAAAAATTTTCTTTTAACCTAATGCCTCCGCTAAGCAAATTTGATTGACAATTGCACAATCCGATTGACTGACAATCCAGCGCAATATAAACTGATTTGATTGATGATGCATTTTCTTCTCTTGGGATTTATAGATAAAACACAGCTCTCCGTGACAAACTCATCAGAACATGCATGCTCAGCTAAAAATATAAAATCATGATGTTGTTTACTGTTGTCAATCAGATTGGTGATGATGTTGCTATCAAGTCTACAACTTGGACTAAGCAGAATGAATGATGTGAGTTATTGAGAAAAGATTGCCCCTTTATGTTCTTCTGTGCAAGCGTTACATTGTTGTGCCTTCAATTTTTCATTTTTAGTAATCCTTATAATTCCCTTTCATTTCATGATATGCCTCAAAGGCTCAAGATGTAGTCTTAAATGAGTTATGGCTCCCGTCAAAACTTGACTTTTAGTAACCCCATGCCTTGGTTGTAAATTTGATTATCCCATTAAATGTAGAATTCAAAGTAATTCCTTTAACAATTATGCGCTATATTCTTTATTCTTCTGTGCTGTTCTTAACCTTTAATAATAACAAGAGATAATACTCCCAAGGGGAATGGAGCAATTTTAACCTTCTTCTTTAATGGTGTGCTTGAGGCACCGGTGGAGCTCCATTCACCATCAGAGAGGTGGAAGTTGAAGCAGCCTCAAACCCTATTATTGCTAAATGCCTTCATTGCCCTCCGAGGAGAACACCTCTATTAATTTTCACAGTTCCATTTTGCCATCAATACAAAACCCTATTACACAAAGCCTAACAATATCTACACTTATTTAAAAACCACATTTAACTACAAATTAGAGTGAATTTTGCTCCTATAGCCTACTATACATAATCACATTGACAAATTGCTGCATAAATGAAATTCCCTTGATTAATAATATATACAGAAGCCTGAGCCCCCAGGCAAAAGGTCGTTTGAGAGATTTGCATGCGCAAAAATTTCATCAGCTCCAAGTGCTTGGAATGACGGACGGTCATTTGCCGGGTAGGCCGCATGATCCCATATTTGGACGGATGAGATTGAAAGTTTGATTTAAATTAGTATAAATATATATACTATTATTATAAGGAAATGTCAAAGTGAGACCAGTCTGATCATGCTCACTAAAATCTCTCTCTCTCTTCACATTTTAATAGATGTACTACTAGAGTGTGTTAATCCTTAAATTCAAGCCCCACGAAGGAGGCGGATTCTGAAATTGGGCCCCTGCTTAACTACTAGTCCACTCTGCATAGAAAGCGAGCCTGCAAGCCACCCGCCGTGCCATTAAGTGATGTGCACAGCAATGCAAAAAAATTTTAATATATACCGGAAAAACTTTTGTAATCTACCAATGTGGGACTAACAGCGAAGTCCAATTTTCACCCCCCCCCCCCCCCCCCCCCCCCCCCCCCCCCCCCCCCCCCCCTGAATCCCTGTTCATCCGCAAACATAAAATATAAATTTATTAAAGCATGGTTGTATTGTTGAAACTTTGTATCCAGCAGTACTAGTCAAGCAACTACTGGAAGGCCATTCCTTGCGTGAAGAGTTGGAGTCATTCTAATTGCTACAAAATGGCTATGAGAATAGCCATGAGCCCTCCATTGCACTGGCAGTGACTCGCTCAGTTGTATAGGGACGATCTGTTCTGCTTCAATAGCAAGAACTAGTACTTGCCCTAGCCTTGATGTTAGGACAAGCTCCCTTGCAACGAGTGTCTTGTTGGAAGAAAGTGCTAGCTTGAAAGCCTGAGAAACAGGGTTGTGTTTCTTAGTAAAGGTATTGTACATATTTAACAAAGGAAGGCCTGTCATTGGAATCCTACTATCTTCAGAAAGACAATTGACCTTATAAAGCAAAGGTTTTTGATGTAGAGAATGTAGTGAAGGAATTATGCAGATAAGAAAAGAAAGAGAAGGGGTAAGATGATTAGGATTTGTTAGAATGAAGAGTCCTTATTTCTCAAGATTCTCCTTTGGTGTTTTTGGTGTCTTACTATCACACCGAATGATACAACCCTTCTAAATTTTTGGTGATAATCTGAGTATATATTCAGCCACTCCATAATAACTTATAGGGCCACAACTCACAATTAAAACAAAAATTTTCTCCTGATTCTGACTATGAGATTTCTGGTGTGAAAGATTAAAAAGGGCAACCAAAGCATACTTTCTTCTCCAGATCCTTCGCCAACTCTCTTGATATTCGTCGAGAGGGTCGTCTCTTCAAAACAAAATAACCTCTTGCATCTATGCCCAATCACCCTTTGCCACTAAACCACTCCCCTTCTCTATACGCCTTGTTAGAGGCCTATGATGTAGCGTGAGTATAATCTCCCTTATCGTGAGCCTATAATACCAGGTATGCAAACCTAACAGCAATATCATCAATTCAATTAAGAAGACTTTGCTTTCCAACAACTGCCATGAATAAATAGGAACTAAAATACTCTTCAAAATATTCACAAAAAGAGAACAAATTCAACTCAATTGTATAATTTTGATTTTAGAAAATTTTACTCACCTTTGGCGGCATGTTGCCAGCTGTGGAGGAAATTTCTTAATCTCATGAATAATGGCAAAGAGATTAGCTCGTTGCAGCCCGCTGATGAAAGGCATGCCTTGATGTATGGAAGCGAATATTAATATCAATTAGAACGTTAGATACACTACTACCCAGGCTTGACTTCTCCGGGAAAGTTATTAGCATTGTTACAACATAGAGACACTTTTACACATAATTTCACAAATGTAAACGTCTCCACAATTCACAACCTTCCATCTTACAATGGAAACTATACTAAAATTCCTCCAAGTGCTTAAATCCACACAATCACAGTAACTATTCCTCTTGAAGTTTTCAATGTAAAATATCTTCATTTAAGTGGAGTGAAACTATTCCTCTTGCATATTTAGAAAAATCAATCCTTGCAATCAGCACAGAAAAGATTGATTAACTCACAAATTATAAAAGGTGACCCAAAAATCACAATAATATAGAAATAAGAAAACCATAATATCATAATTCTGTCAGCAACTATCATTGCCATATGAAGGCATACAATGAAATCACCATAAAGTCAAATATCATTGAACACATAATATTATAAAGAAAAGAAAAACAAGCCAGAACATCAAAGTATTATGTTAAAATAAGTTAAAAGGATATAAATCCATAAAAAAAGGAAGGGGGAGGAGTGTCAATGGGTAGCTGAAGAAAATAGAATAGAGAATTTAAGAAACAACATTTGCTACTCCGACAATATATAAGTTCTAACATTAATACTCCAAACTTCTTCGACAAAGGCAAAAACATAACATTGCAGCCTTTAAGAGATATTCTTGAAAATTGCATTAAAACCTTCTTCGTGTTTGCTTCAACAGATCTGCAATCAAGTACATAGAGAAACTCAGCATAAAAGCATTAAACATTATGACAAAAAAAAACGGAGTAAATCCAACTATAAAATTAAACATAAAAAGTTAATTAGCAAAAAAAAACTGTAATTACCAAAAGTAAAATAATAGAGGTTACAAAGATTCAGAAAAAATTATAGGACAAGGTTGAATTCCTATAAACTCTAACAAAATAATAATATATCTGTCCAATGTTGACTACATAAAGTATCTGTACATTGGGAAGTATGAAAAATTGTTAATAAAAAATTATAGCATAAAGCTAAAGTTCGATAAACTCTAATAAAACAACATAAAGAATCAATACAATGTACTAATACGAAAAATTGATTAATATAAAACATCATAACCATAATCTCACAGTTGTGGGTGACCCCTTTGATTCCTCCTCCTAATTTTGCTTTGGATTAGTCCCACAAGTGTTAACTTAGATTTTGCAAATCCTTATTTAGAATTTGCAAAATGGATAACCATACGGTATCTGATACATGTCGAAATGGATTGCACTAGAATGTAAACAAGATACAATCACGACATATGCTCGCGTCAAGCTCTTGAGAGTTGGTTCCCCCTAAGAGTTCAATCTAATTAAGGAGAGATTTGATGATAGACTTCAAAGAGGGTACTATTGAGCCGGAACCGCGGCTGCCTAGGCGAGGTATGCTCGGGAAAAGAGAGAGAGAACTACCACAATCTCATCAAAGGGGAGAAAGGAAATAGAATACTTCTTGCTTACATTTACAAGATCCACGTGGTAATTTAAATAGAGAATACAATAACATAAACATAATTAAGCTCCCAATACTTGGACTACGACATACAGAATAATAAGACACGCCATAATAAAAGATGACATAATACAACCATAAGACGAATAACATAATAGCCGGGTATGAAGCCCAAAACATCACTCCTGCCATTCAGAAAGAGTTTGCCCTCAATCTTAGGAAAGATTAATGACATTTCTGCACCAGATGCCTTCCTCATCAGAATCTTGATAAAAAAAGTCTTTTGCACCGATGTCCGCAAGTATACTGCTCGTCATAGTTATAACATAATCCTTGTGCGCGTCAATCAAACATTTCTGCACAAGGCAGTCGATGGATCTGAAGGGTTTGGGTACCTTGACACGTCCCTCTTGATTCTGCGTGCAAGTAGTGAAGTAGGAGTTCTGAGCCAACAGAAGTTGAGGGGCGCACAATTTGACTAAACACATGAGCAGTCACTAAGTCTGTGGGAGCCTCAAATTCGACATCCAAACACAGTTGACCGTGAAGCTCGGCAGTGAAGATGGTGACCTGCATCTCAGGGGGTATTGTGACGTGAGCCAGAAGAATTTGAAATTGTTCTAGATATCAAACAATCGACCTGGTCTGACGTAGGGTCGTGAGGGCACCAAGGGGGTTGTTGTGAATCGGAGGGGCAAAACGCTGGTTGTAGGACCGCTTAAAGTTGTGCCAGATCATCCCAGGCTTGTCGGCTAGCAAACGGTTGAATCATAGCTGAGCAATATCAAGCATGTGGAAGGAGGTCAGCCTTATCCATTATGTACTGCTGATATCTACAAAATTGTTTGCATCAAGTGAGTAGCTCTAAGGGAACGTCCTTCCCATCCTAAGTTGGGAATGTCAACTTGGTGTAACAAGGCACGATGTTGAATTCAGGTGGTATCGCAGCGGGGAAATTTGGTCAAAGAAGCAGCGGCGGAAGCGCCTAACTGCCGCAAGCTTGCTCATGTGTGGGAATGGTGGAGGCTAGCAGATCGAAGCGCGTGGAGGACAGTAATGGACTCCTGATGGCGTGCCTTAGCGGCAGTTTGATGTACCATGAGAGCTTGCATCATGATCAGAATTTCACTGAGCTAATCTGATGGGTCACTCGTGTTATGTGGGGAGCGATAAATGGTGCGAGTTATGGGTCGACTGGATTCAGGCGGAGCGAGCAAATTGGACTCGCTCAAACTTGCCACGTAAACCATGACGCTTCCCTATATTGACCCCCAAAGAAGACCCACAATAGCCTTTGGAGTTAATTAGTCAAATTGAGAAATTTGTACGTCACGCGTAATGGAGCCGACTTAAAAAAAATTGCTGGCTAATGGGAATAGGCGCGCAGGGCTCGAACAAATAGGCGGTGTGGAGTGTTGGGTTTTACTATACGACACAACATTTGTGCGTAGCGGAATAAGGATACAAGGAAAACCCAAAAGTACGATGTGGATCTTGCGATGACCATTAATCAAGAAGTAATGTTGCAATAAATAAATTTATACTTTCGCGGGAGTAAGTCAATACTCAACCTATGTGCTCCAATTGATTACAACGAACGGCAACGGCCGGAGTTCCGAGCGTAGAATAATATCCACGCCTCTACGGGTATCCACACGAGCACGGAAAACCCTAGACTCTTGTCGCACAAGATCTAGGTCGGAAAGAGGCTTGCCCTCAACGTCTCCACGGAGTACTAGATCCGTTCAAGGAGGGCGGCAACGACGATGGCGACGCCTTGGAAACACTTTCCTGCGGCGGCTAGGGACAGCGAACAGTCGGCGGCGACAAGCGGCGGTCGGCGGCAACAGTGGCGACGGTCGCGGATGCGGAACAGTTCCGTCGCGAGGAAGAAGCCGTCGGTTTCGCGATTTAGATTTAGAATGAACAGTCGCTATTCGGTTCAACGGTAAAATCATATTTATACCTTGAACCGAACCGGTCAATGCCAGCAAAGAACGGTCGACCCGGACTTAGAAGAAATAAACCGTCGAGACAGAATTCGGTGAGTATCAGGTCGATACACGACGAATCGGCGAATGGTCACAACGAAACACGGCAAATCGAAGAATAGTCACGACGATACACGACGAATCGTCGACTATTACTTCAATACTCGACGAATCGTTGAATGGTCACGACAATACTCGACGAATCCAACCCATTCGTCGAAACTCCTTACCCATACTCGAAGAATTTCCCTTAGCTCCTACCGACTACATACCGGTCGACCCATATTCACAATACAGGTCCCAGAATGAAATTTCACCATGTCCAGAACGTCATAGGTTTGGTCCTTCACTCATATCACATATGAGCAAGGCCAACACAAACCTATCCAACTTCTCCAAAACTCTTATGTGCGACCCCATAGGCTCATACTGCGTTGGCAGTGAGCCTACATGTTTGATCACTTCCAGATCACCATGGTAGCACCAACATGGAGAGCTCAGGGCTCGAAAAGGATCCGGTTGCACAAGGCTCGAGACAGAAGGTTGATCGATCAAGGCATATAAGGGAGGTATTATGTGTCGGGCTCGACACAGGACGTGGAAGGTCTTTTGATCGACGCAGGACGCAACAAGATGCTCGGCTCATACATATTGGATAGACAATTGTTGATCCAAATGGCGATGGTATGCTGCATATGGAGCTGGAGGGGCAGCAACGTGTTGTCAACAAGGTTGGATGTCAATGATGAAGGAACTGCGGAGGACGGTGGCCTATACTTATGTCGACAACAAGAGCTTCTCCGAAGGCGGTAGCGTGAGGCAACAGAGGCTGGTGTCATTGGCCTATTCGGTGTTGTATGGCAAAGGAATAAGAGGTTTCAACAGTAATGATAGAAAAGGTATCGTTACGGTAAAAGTTTCGACATTAGTTATTAGAGATCTAATCAGGGTGCAAAAGGAATTCAAGAAACATGAAAAGCATAGAATGAGAATAAATAAATGAAGTTAGCGTCCTTCAAATACCACACATGTCTGAAAGTGCGAGCAGAAAATTCCCCAATGATAGAGGGAGTAGTGGAAATATAAATGCAAGATAATAAGAAAGTTTATTTATATTGTCTTATGAATCAGAACTGCTCATTCACACAACATTAGTTCAATGATTAAAATGTTCAAACCTTTTCACTCCTCAATATAATTTTGAAATCATAGGTTTCGAAGAGAAGAAAGAGAGGGAAATCATGCTTTCACTCTTTCAACATAGATTACAATTTTGCTTCTCAGCCAGAAAATTTTGGGAATTAAATTTACTAAAACTTAATAAATTTATTGATAAGAATTAAAAAATAGGGGTAAACTATTTCTCAACAGTAAAAAAATATCAAATTGAAAGGGAAAGCTTCTACCTTTCTTCAAAAACCCAATAAAAATTGAAGAAAAACAAACTTGTCTTCTTCCTAAAGTCCATGCTAGAAAAAAAAGGAAAGAAAAAGGTCAGAAACAAAATTGTTGATGGATGTTGATGTCGGCTCCCTGCGCTCGCTCTAAAACACAATATTTATTTGGAATTGTACATTTTAATTTAAATAACTTTTCATGAAATCTTCATTTGAAGTACATTTATCCTGTGATGAAATATTGTGATGAAACACAATATCAAAATGCCATTCATGCAATTTTCAAAGTGCCAAGCAGAACCATAAAATGTTCTGTAGCCTGGGCAGAGAAAAGACCTTCCCAACTTCTCCATATAGGTGTCCTCCAACACTACCCAAATGCCTCTGTTTGTTAATCATTCCGAGAAAAAAAATCAGGTTAAAAGAATACATGCAGGTTCATTTATAAAACAGAGGACCCATATGATTATTGACCAGGGGACCAAAATGATAACAAAAAGGTGCAATGTCTAAGCTTCTCCTTTTCTTGTTGAGAGGGAAAAGGTACTCAAAGGCCCCTAATAAAGAAATGAAATGAGAGAACTAATATTTCTTGTTCCTGGAACTTGCCAATCTTAGAAATGGAGTAACACTAAAAGTGTCGTAATGAAAGAAAAAAGGGAGTATTTACCTCGATATCGACTTGTTTTGGAATGAAATCATCTGACATCGGCTTGTTTGATTGAGAACCGAGATGTGAGTTTTGGAATGACCTTGAAGCAGCGTGAACGAAGAGGGAGCAGTGTAAGAAATGTACTCAGAGGTCATACTAAGGAAATGGAGTAACACAAACTATCGAAAAGAGAGGAAAAGTAAGTGTTTGCCTCCATGGAGAGGATGAAATCGCCGGACGCCGAGCAGGAAGAGGCAAATGAAGATTCCCTAGACGTCGCGGGAGGAAGGGGAACGCGTGTTTGCGGGAGAAAAATGGTGCACAAATTATTATCGTGGGAGGGCTTTTGGGTTTGCAGAAGATGGAATCGTCGTGGAGGAAGCTGAGTTTGCGGAGCAGCTGCGATGGAGTAGCACGTCGATGGGGTATGCAGTATGAACTGCCGAGAAGGAGCTCCGTGTAGTGTTTTTGTCGAGGAGCGGACAGAGGAGGAGACGTATAGGAGGCGCTAGAAGGACGCTCTACCGAAGGAGTTGACCGGTAGTATGGGTTCGGCGATGATGGTGTTTTTGGGGAGACGAAAAAAAGTGGAGGGAAAAGAGGGCGGGAATACCATATTACCATAAAACCAGATTTTTTGAAATAAAAAGATGATAATAGGGGGTATTTTGGGAAGATGAAAGTTACACCATCCTTAAAAATGGGTTTCTTTATATAATAAAGATATATATATTACTTTAATTTTCACACAACATTTATATTTTTCTAACTTATTTCATTATTTTATTTTATTTGGCTATATTTTCTCTTCTCCTTTACAATTGTATAATTTATATTAAAATTTTATTAAATATATATAATATTGTACTTTATTTATAAAAAGTAAATTTATTTTATGGTATGTAATTTAATTTTATCATAATTTATTTAATTTTTCTCTTTATTTACATACATCTATACACGTTAATGTGATCATCACCTACTCTCTTTTCCACTCTCCCATTCTGTCATTCTCCCTAAACTATGTTAAAAAGATTTTTAAAAAAGAATAAAAAGAAAAGTATCAATGTCCCTCAAAAAAATATGCAATATATTAGCTACTATAATGAAATTTTGGTAGTGCTAACTATATCATTATACTAAAAATGAATTCCCCTAATGTATAGTCTTGAGTAGCAAGTTGTTTTTCGTTTTTCCTCTATGCCTTCTGCATTCATTATGGTTATCCACCACACTAAATCTTCTACTCTCATGTGCCTAGATTCTACAATATCAACAACGTCAACCCACCAAATCTCAAACAATCATTTTGCAAAATCTCAAACAATCATTTTGCCTTATATTCATCTTCACATTCTAATTTCTATCTGTTGCAACCGGTTTTTGTATTTTTGGAAGCATGGATCCGCAACCTCTATGGTCCTTTCACAATTTTTGGATCTTTAAAACACATGTTATTTTCTATCATACAGTACTAGCAGTACTTCTCAATTAACTACCTAGCTCTAATTTTATGATCTCCATCTTTTTATATCCCGACAATTTATACAAAGTTAAAATCCACTTTAAGTGAATTCTGTGTCAACTGCAAAAATATAAACCAAATATCTATTTTTTAATATGTAATAAGTATTTTCATGACTGATACCAAAGATGTGGGTATATAATAGTTTAAATAAACTACCTCTACCTAGATACTACAATCACTTAACAATTTGGTTTAATTGATCATTTACCAACCCTAAAAATCTTTAATAACTTAAGTAGACATTTTGTACACCTTTATTCCATATATACCAGAAAATAATTTCATTGTTGTTCATATGCCTTATCAGTAAAAGTAGAAGTATAGGAAGATCATTTTTAGGGTTCTTTATATTTTTGATTATAAACCTCAATGTAGCAAATCGCCTCAACTATTTTCTCAAGTCTTTGTTCAATAACTTATTTCCATGATTTTGATGAATGACTCTAACGCAGGACGAATGTGCAAAAATGTTTATGCCGACTATATGAATGCCTAAATGAATTTGACGATTATCCGGCTACTAAACTTGGAATGATAAACGTTATAAATAATACGACACAATAATCACAATCTACTGATCTAGGTAATGCTTCTAGAAAGGTAACAAGTATTATAATGCTTATACAAAAGTGCTATAAATCAAATAATTGGATGAACAAAACCCGAGAAGTCGCGGGATAATATTAGCATAAATATTACAAATTAATATTTTTCAAAATATGAAATAAATACATGATTCGACAAAAAGAAAATGAAAACCAGACAATAAACCAACAATGCTACGAGATAGAAGGCTCGGTGAGTGTTGGATGAGAAGTCGGTGGCCGGAGAGATAACGGTGGACTGAATCTGGACTTCTGGAGGGGATTTGGAAGCCTGAGATGGACTATTTGAGGGCTGAAATGGGGTTTCAGGGTGTTAAGACTAAAATTCCAAGGGCTGGAATTCAATATCCTGGTTGCCCGGAACTTTGATTGAGCGAAGAATGGGAACCCAACCAGTCATGTAGTGTTCTGGAGGGTCTCTGGTTGGTTGAAGAAGTGCTGGAACAGATTCCCAAGAAAAAAAGTTGGCTTCAGGTTGTGGTTAAGGGTGTCTTTCAGCAGATGGGTGAGAAGGGAACAACAGGGGCTGAAAGAGTTTAGGAGCATGGTGTCTTTTGGCAGATGGGCGTAGAGAGGGTCCGGGGAAGGGTCCCCCCACACGGGTGAAATGTAGGCAAATCTTACCCTACATTTTTGCAAGAGGTTGCTTCCAGGACTCGAACCCGTGACCTTAAGGTCACACAACAACACATCAACCGGTACACCAAGGCTTCCCTTCTATATAAATAGATCGACTATGTGATAAAAAAGATCTCATAAGGGCATGATACTATAAAAAAGACATTAATTAAGAAAGAACAAGCAATCAATTTATACCATCCTACAAACATTACAGTATCGATCAAAGAATACCGTTTGGCATTGACTAGAAGTACCATAAAAAGGACTTGTGAATTCAATCAAAAAACAAGTTAGAATTAAAGCCAAAGATATAACACCAAGATCATGATTAGAAAGAACTAACTATTTTCAATCAACCAACAATACAAAATGAATCAGGAAAAAGACTATTTTGAAATCATTAAGTAACAAAACTCATTAAGTTTGGTAAAAGAAAATGTTAGATATGTGAGAAAAATTGTACATAAATAAATGGCTACTCAAAACAGAAAGTAGAAAAGTGCATACAAAGAACAGAAAGTAGAGCATTCTTTCAAAAAAAACCCTCTCTAACCAGCAAACAAACACAGTAGCAAAACAAAGAAGGATAAAAATAAAAACATTAAGCTTAATTAGGCATCAACTAACAATCTATTTTCTCAACCAAAATAAACAGCACATTCAATTTTGATTTACCAATGACTTCTAAGAAATGGAATCAGAAGCATCCTTGTTTGCATCGTCTTCTCCAACACCCACTTCAGCATCAATAGCCTCTCCTTCAGCCTGATTCTTGGCAACGGTATCAACAACTTCATCTTCAATAGGTGGTCTCACCTGTTCTTCCTCGGGAAGTGGCTCCTCCATATAGTCATTATCAAAGGCATCTACTGGCACTTCATATATCCTCACTTGTGGCTTCATTGGATCCTTCACAAGCACATACTTCCCCTCATTCAACTTCATGCAGAGGTCGACAATGGACTTCACAATTCCCCACATATTTGAAGTATTCAAATTGATCTGAGCTGCGAAATCCTTTGGTTTATGACCAATCACACTAAGAATGACATGATTAAAATGGTCTCTCGGATGAACTCTTGATACATAGCCTAGCTTCATTAAATCAGCTCCAGCAAGAAGAGCTTGTGCAGTCCATTTTGCAAGCTTATTGGCATTGTTCTTGAGCTCAGTGGCAAGCACAGCTCCTCTCTGGGTCTCCAGCTTCTGCCTCCAATCCACGCCAGAATATTTTGAATCAAACTCGGTAAGTGCATTAAGAGTCAGGAATCCCTGCTGCCCCCTAACATCAGCAACACCGTGAACCTCGCAGCGAGCAATGAGGTATGTATCCTGATCTAGCTTCCAGCGACGGTATCTGTAGGCAACCGAAGCGATTTCCTCTCCCTCCGAAGCGAAGGGATTGGGCTCACACAAGGTAACCTTATTACCATCACGAAGAAGAACCTGCTGGGAGAAGTTCCGGTTGATGTCAGTGGCCTCAACAGCAAGAGAATGTGCGGAATTGATGTCCTCCTTGGCCTCTGGGAGGACTTCAGATGAGGTCTCGTTAACAGAGAGGAGATCAAGCTGGGATCCATCGCGCTTGTCGAAGAAAAGCTTATTTCCAACGCGTTGTACAACAATATCCCAAGAATAGACAGAGCGAGGAGCACACATGAGTGCTGAGAGGATGGCATCAGTAGCAAAGACGACAGCTTTACCTTTGTTAGCAAATCGACGAATAACAGGATCGTCTGTGGTGGTGACCTCGAAGAAGTTCCGGGATTTGAAACGCTCGAGACGGCGATCATTCTTTGGGTTGACACGATCGAAAGATTTGTCGTAGAACTTGAGGGCGCCGCAAAAGAGGAGGTCCTCAGGAGGATCGGGAACAGAGAAGGACAGCTTGGAGAAGGTGGAGAACGAAATTTGATCGAGCATAGTCCAGTCGGGCTGGATGTCGACCGAAGATTTGAGGGTGGGAGCATCCCGACGGTTGGGGCCCTGACCGCCGCCGACAAAGGAGCGGCTGAGATTGTAATGGCGGTCGCGGCGGGCGCGCTCCTTCTCGGCCTCGCGCTTGCGGGCCTCGACCTCCTCGTCACGGCGTTGGGGGAGAAGGGGGCGTTGCTGAAATCGCCAGCGAGGGCCGAACTTGGGGCGAGGAGGGGGCTTGCCGTCGACGAGGCGGAATGAGGAGTCGTTTTCCGAGGCAGCGGCTAGAGCTGTGGAGTCATCTAGGGCGAAGTCGAAGACGGCGTCGCGGCCAGCGCCGGAGCGAGGGGCGTTGGTGAAGTTGGTGTTACGAGTCCAGTCGGCCATGCGACCCAGTTTGTCGGAGCGGGAGAAGGGGGCGAAGGGGATGTGGGAGGCGGCACTGCCCCCAGGGGTTGATCCGTCACTGCGGGGAAGGAGAGGGGCGACGGGGGAGTCGGTAGGACCCCAGCCATGGGGATTGTAGGGAGCAACAAGGATGTCCATCGGGATAGGAGGAGGAAGCGGCGGCGGGTAGGGTTTGACGCTCAGGTTTACGAATTACGATGGAGGAGGAGATCGGGGGATTTTTGAGATTATTAAGAGAGTGATTTTTCATTTTTGGCACTTAACGCAATTGAAGGTTTGGATATTCTAAGATTTATTTATTTATTTATTTATTTTTTTGACACTTTTCACCCTCACAATCCGGTTAATATCCTCTATATTTTTAATCCCATTTATGTTTTTCCCCCTTCCATTCCGTGCAATCCAAAGGGATTTGGGCAACCCGGCAGTGCGCCATCCGGACGTGATCGATCCGGAAGGAAGGTGTTTGGGAAATCAGAGAGACGTCCGCTTTAGAAAGGCCGGCATGAAAAGACAGTTTTGTCGCTGATCATTAGAGGACCGGCTACCGTGTTGGACATGCCGTTTAGATCTTAATTACGGTCTTTTTTCCGCCATTAATGGCATTCAACACTGCATTTTTTGGCAGATTTAGCTGTTAATGGAGGAAAGAAATTGACCAGAAGATGAATAGTATAGAATATGCTATATTAATGATATATTAAATATAATAATAAATTAATGATTTCCTCTGAGAGATTTGCTGTATTAATGATAAATTTAATGTAATTGTGCTGAGCTTTGCAGATTAAATATACTAATAAATTAAATTTGGAAACTTTTTAATATAATTTTTAAATCGGCGGATCAGAGTTTACCCAAACACAATCTTAGTTTTAAAACTCAGTCTTGAATCTTCATTTTGAACTGCTCCCTTTTAAAACGACATCGGTATCTCAAACAAATCCTTAATTGCGGATCTATGATGCAATTTTCAAAAACGGACTTGCCGACGATTCCCTGAACTAACTCAATTGAAGATGTAGGCCATGTTTTATTGTACGTTGCAGTCTGCAACAGGCACTGCAGCTGCTGGAGATGGATTTTTGAATTCACTAGTGGATGCTTTTGGGAGAAATTTTTGCAGTTTATATCTACACATTGATTAGCAGAGAATTTTCAAAAAATAAAAATTCAAAAGGTTGTTGTATTATTGTTTGAAAATCAAAAGGTTGTATTATTATTTAGAAATTTAAAACTTCAAAATTTTACTAAAAAGTCTTCCTAGAAGAGAGAAAGGTTAACAATTATTATATCGCTTCCTTTTAAAACTTAGGGTGTTTGTTGAGAATTAGGCTCCGTTTGAGAGGACTTATTTTCTCCGGTCGAACTGTTACGTTCGCATGAACCAGATCTTAAGTAAAACGGAGCCTTAGTTACAGTCAATTGGAGAGAAATCTTATTATTAATATCTATTTATACTCTTTATGAAGGGATTAAAGAATGAAATTTATATTTGTTTTATTGCATGGATTGTGTTATCATTCTTGCAATTTTTGTTGAATTTTATATTTGGGTGTTGACAAATTGAGATTGTACTGTCATGCTTGCTCATGGAGTAATCCTGTGGACACCGGGGCATGGGAAATTGCTACATAAATGAAATGTAATTCCCTGGATTAATAATAACATTGACAAATTGCTACATAAATGTAACTCTCCCTACCCAAGCTTAGTAGTATATTATACATCATAACATTGACAAATTGCTACATAAATGTAATTCCCTGGATTAATAGTATACAGAACCCTGAACCTAGGCAAAATCTCGTTTGAGCTTGAAGTGCTCGGAATGGCGGTCATCTCCGGCCCGATAGCTCCAGGGCATGAAGATTGTTGGTTGAATCGACGATCCCATTGTATAAAAAAATGATTGTACGTAGGAGATGTTATTTGTGCATATTTCACTTTTTTGATGTAAAGCTATAAGAAAATAAAAATATGTGTGCATTTAGAAACAAAGTTTTGACAAGAATATATAATAATCCTAAAATGTTGGAAGCATATAAATGAGCACACAAATGATACCAATAAATTGTATTATTATTTTGGTTCTCGGAATGTTGCAACTCAACTTTAGTAGGTTCACACAGCACATCAACCACTTCATATATATTTTGATATTACAACTTACAACACAACACTTTGCAACAGGCACTCGCACACATGCAATAAAGCTCGCAACTAATGTGATCACATTTTACCACTTCTCCAATGTCACGAGAGCTTGCAACTCCTTTTCCCAGCTTAGAGTTCGCTCAAACTGGCTGTCTGCATGATGTCCGCACAGCTTTGAGCTCCATTTGGCACGGTGGTGGCAATCATAGATATGGGGGCTAAATTGTCATTCGTTAACATGCCCGCCTAATAGACTTCATCCACTTATGTTTGAAGAGATGAAATTTCTTGGGTGGGCGTTAACAAATGGCAGTTTAACCCCCAAATTCACGACCGCCACGTACCACCGCGCCAAATGGAGCTTTAATGTCCGCCACCGCACCACCCTTTCATATTCGCCCAAACTCTTTCACACCGTTTCAGCTAGCCTCAAAAATCTATCGGCCCAAGCTTGCTCCTCTGCTGAGTTCACACGTCCTAGGGTTTGCCATAACTATCAACTTCCTGATTTTTGCTGTGTTTGGGGGGACTTATTTTCATCGGCCAAGCAGTTACAAGTTACAACCGCATGAACCGGACTTTAAATTAAGGTCCGATTCATGCGGCCGTAACCGCTTGACCGGTGAAAATAAGTCCCCCCAAACGGAGCCTTTTGTCTCTTCTCATTCTGAAAAACCTGCACTAATAATCAAAAGCATTTTTCAATTTCTATCACCAACTAGAGTAAACATTGGATGCCACGCATCCCTTTACATCTTTTTTTTTTCAATTAATGATTGTTTTTAAAATCATTCAACTACATATTTTTTTGATACAGCCAAACTCCATTGATTAAGTCAATGTTGCCACACCAATTTAGGCTCCGTTTGGAGGGACTTATTTTCAGCGGCCAAGTGGTTACGATCGCATGAACCAGACCTTGTAACCGCTTGACCGGTGAAAATAAGTCCCCCCCCCCAAACAGAGCCTTAATCTTCTTGCAACAATGCAGAAAACAACTCCTTTTTCGATGTCGCGCTGCAACTGTACCAAATTGCAGTCCTTGGTGGCCACTGTCGAGATAACATAGTCAAACGCCGGTGGTGTTTGTGCCGATTCCGACGAATGTAGAAGCTGATTGTTGAGGCCTTGCAGAAGGGTTGTCTTTCCCACGCCGCCCATGCCCCAAATACCTATGATTCTGGAACTGTCATCTTGGATGTGGGCTTGGAGTCTGGAGAGATAGGATCCCATGCTTACATTGACTGGCCACTCGGCGGCCACCTCCTGCACTCCACTTGGCGGCAACCTTGTGGCAACAGTATCAAATTCAACGGCTGCCGATGCCGTTATTTCAGCCAGGCATGCCTCGGCCCGCCGATTGACACAGCACCGAAATGAACGACCATTGGGATGGTCATTGCGAATTTTAGAGACTTTGACGACGTCAAACTTCCCCAGCCAATACCTAACTTCATGGGTCGGCGTTTCTCCGGCGAGCTCCACTGAGCATAGTCTCTCGATCAGATCTCCCCTCTTGCTGTGGAGATTATCCATGGCGTTTTGCAGGCGACTAATGGCGGCTTCCGGATGCTTGAGATATCCTAAAGGCCGTTTGATGGCCGTCCATGTGGCTGAGATGACTTTGATTGGATCTATGGAAACTTTAAAGGAAATGCACATGGCTGCTTGCTCTGGTTAGAACGGCGAGCTAGCTAGTAATCTCAAAGAACAAGATTAATTAGGAAGGAGAAAGCAAAGAAAATGGAGTATTTTTTTCGTATGGGAGAGTAGTTATCTTCTTCGTATGGGAGAGACACTGTTAAACTTGAGCTATTCATTTAAGTGTAAGTAAGAAGTGATCCTTGGGATCATATATATAGGAGAAGAGAATGGGGAGAACATGTTACGTACCTAACACCTAAATACAATAATAAATACATAAACTTAACACCTCCCTTCAAACTCATGGTGGATCATGAACCGAGAGTTTGCTGATAAGATCTCGAAATCTGGCAGAAGTGAGGGATTTGGTGAGAAAGTCTGCAACATGTTCTTCAGAGGCAATGAACGGTAGAGAAATAGTGTTGGCGAGAAACTCCTGGCGAGTGAAATGACAATCAATCTCAATGTGTTTTGTCCGTTCATGGAACACTGGATTGGAAGCAATTTGTATGGCACTGTGATTGTCACAAAATAATGGAGTGGGGCCAGATATCTGCACACCAAAGTCACAAAGTAGGCGGCGAAGCCAAACGATCTCAGCAGTGGTATAAGCCATTGCACGATACTCGGCCTCCGTACTGGAGCGCGCAACTGAGTCCTGTTTCTTACTGCGCCAAGAGATGAGAGAGTCACCGAGGAAGATACAAAAGCCAGTAGTAGACCGTCGAGTGGCAGCATCCCCCGCCCAATCAGCATCCGAGTAGGCTCGGAGGGTGAGGGGAGAAGTGGCAGAGAGAAACAGGGAGCTTCTGACGGAGGTGCGGAGATAGCGAAGAATCCGGAGGACGGAGGTATAGTGAACGGAGCGAGGAGCCTGAACTAATTGGCTTACAAAGCTGACAGCACAGACAATGTCGGGTCGTGTCATAGTGAGATAGACCAGCATCCCGACAAGACGACGATAGCGAGAGACATCTGGAAGCGGATCGCCATCAGTCGGGAGGAGCTTCAGATTGAGCTCGATGGGCGTGTCAACCGATCTGGAGTCAGAGATATCAGCAACAGAAAGGATGTCAGCGATGTACTTCTGCTGAGAGACAAGAAGCCCACGTTTGGACGGGAAATCTCCAAACCAAGAAAGTAGCGAAGGGGACCCATATCCTTCATCTCGAACTGACGACGGAGATGCTGCTGAAGAGAAGCGATGGTGGCATGGTCATCGCCGGTGATAATCATATCATCGATGTATAAGAGAAGAATGGCGCAACCCTGACTGGAGGTGCGAGTGAACAGAGCATGATCCGTCTGGCGTTCGATGAAGCCGGCCTTGAGGACAGCAGTGCGGAAGCGCTCAAACCAGGCACGAGGAGCCTGTTTGAGACCATAGAGGGCCCGACGGAGGTGACAGACGTGGCCGGAGGGCATAGAGAGACCCGGGGGAGGAGCTATGTAGACAACTTCGGTAAGATCACCATGAAGAAAGGCATTGGTGACATCCATCTAATCGAGTGGACATCCTCGAGCAGCAGCCACGACGAGTAAGGTACGCACGGTAGTCATCTGAGCCACCGGGACAAATGTCTCATCGTAGTCGATCCCATGCTCCTGCGAGAAACCACGAACAACGAGGCGGGCTTTGTGGCGCTCAATGGATCCGTCCGGGCGAGTCTTGATTTTGAAGATCCATTTGCAGCTGATAAGAGTGATGCCAGGAGAGCAGGGGACGTGGTCCCAGGTATGAGTCCGCTGGAAAGCCTGAAGTTCAACTATCATGGCCTGTTGCCATTCGAGATGTACAACCGCCTCTCGGTATGACTGGGGCTCCCGATGAGAGTGGAGAGCAGTGAGGAAGGCCTGAAAAGCAGGAGAATATGAGGAAGTAATGGCGAGAGCAGATGGTGGAGACTTGGCAGGGCTGTGATCGTAGAGAGCTGGCGGGTGGCGAGGACGAGCAGGGTTGCGGCGAGGAGGAGCAGGATCCACCGGCGGAGAGACGGACGGAGCGTCGGACGATGCTGCATTAACTAGAGCAGGAGCGGGAGGGGGAGCTGCAGAAGGAGGAGGAGCGGAGGGAACAGGAGCGGGAGGAGTAGGAGGGAGGACTGGAGGGTGTGCAGGGAGTCTCGAGGGAACATGGGGGGTCCGGGGACGAGTGGGAATAGGAGGAAATAGAGGAAGGGAGAGGGGGGGGGTAATGTAGGTCAGCGAGGGAGGGGAGGATGTGGTGGAGGAGAAGAACATCTCATGTTCGAGGAAGGAGACGTGGCGAGAGATGCGGATGCGACGGGTGACCGGGTCGTAGCACCGATAACCTTTATGATGGGGACTGAGACCAAGGTGAACGCAACGAGCAGAGCGAGCAGAGAGTTTGGTGCGTTCAAAGGCCGGAAGAAGTACAAAGCAGGTACACCCAAACGTACGGAGGGGTGTGTAGATGGGTGGACGCGAGTACAAGCGTTCGTACGGGGTAACCCCGGAGAGGACCGAGGAAGGAGTGATGTTGATGAGGTGCACTGTAGTGAGGACTGCTTCAACCTAGAAGGAAGCTGGAGTAGAGGAAGAGAGAAGAAGGGCACGAGTAGTATCGATGATATGACGATGTTTCCATTTGGCAACCCCATTTTGTTCGTGGGTGTGCGGGCAAGACTGCTGATGGAGAGTGCCATGCGATTGGGTGATATCGCGTACGATGGAGGAGAGGAATTCCTAGGCGTAGTCGGAACGAAAAAATTTAATTCGACGCCCGAACTGAGTGTGAAGCATGGCGGTGAACGTGCGGTAGACCGTGGGAATTTCAGAACATTGCCAAAGGAGATAAACCCAAACACAGCGAGAGAAATCATCAATAAAACTAACATAATAAAAATATCCAGAATGAGAGGCAATGGGGGCTGGATCCCAGATGTCAGAATGCACTAAATCAAACGGAGCAGTCGTTTGAGAAGCGCTGTGGGAGAATGGTAAGGCAACATGCTTTGCCAAACGACAACCGGTACAAGTAGAGAGGGGGGAAGAAGAGACACGACCCAAAGCTCCGGAGCGGATAATACCTTAGGATCGGTCGGGAGATAAATGACCTAAGCGTTTGTGCCACAACTCGACATCAGAAGTAACAGAAAAAGCAAAGGGCGAAGAAGACAAGGAGGAGGGGACATGAAGATACTCCAGCTGATACAAGCCGGCGAAGCCGCCAGTCCTACGACCCTGTCCAATCTTCTGAGCCGTCCGTGAATCCTGCACAACACAAGCAGAGGAAGAAAAGAGAACGGTGAGTCCAAGATCACAAAGAGAACTAATAGAGAGAAGGTTCATGCAAAGACGGGGAGCATGATGGACGTTGGAGAGGGTAAGGCAACCGTGGGGGGTAGAGGTCGTGGTAATAAAGCCAGACTGCAGGATGGGGAGAGATCCCCCATCAGCAGTGGTGACCTCGAGGTGAGAGGGGGTGGAGGTACAGTTGGTGAGGTGACGGGAGTCAGAGGTGAGGTGGTAGGAGGCCCCAGAGTCGAAATACCAAGGCGCAGTTGGTGGAACCCGAATAACGGAAGTACCAGAAGCAGCATAGAGACCGTGTTCTGTGGAAGAGCCAGCAGAAGCGGCATGGTGGAATAGCGGAGACTGTAGGAGTAGGTCCTCCAAGCATTGCAGACGATCTGGAGCAGCAACATCTGCGGTGGGAGGAGGGGGACCACAACCACTATCCCACCAAGGGTCATCACGACGACCATCAGTAAGGCGGTGCATGTCAGGGCGCGGGGGGCGAGTGGGGGAGACAACCTTGACATGGCCCACCTTCTTGCAGTAACGACAGATAACAGGACCATGATGCGGAGGAACCGCGAGAACAACGTCGGGCCCGGGAGCAGGGGTGAGGACCAGAGGAGGACGGAGGCAGGTTTCTTCATATAGCAAAGCAATCAAGGCGTCATCCAAGCTCGGAAGAGGGACCCGATGAAGGAGCTGTGCAGCAAGGAGGGCAAACTCGGGACGGAGAGCAGCAAGGAACTGATGGAGGTGGCCCTCGGAAAGGTGGCGCTGAAATTCCAAGGAGCGTGCACAGCCGCAGGGAAGAGGAACTATGGAGTCCAATTCATGCCAGAAAGCACTCATGAGGGTAAAGAAGTCCTGAATGGAGCGTCCTTCCTGGAGCGCGGATTGAGAGTCGCAGATGAGGCGGTGTCGCCGTTCTCCTCCCCGGGGAACAAAGCGATCCCGAAGATACTCCCATATGGCGCGAGTAGAAGGTAAACGACCGATGGACGTGAGGAGGGGACGCGTTACAGACTCCAAAAAGGTAAGCACGGATGGCCTGATCGCGACGCCGCCAAAGAGCGGTGTCATCCAAAGCGGTGGTGAGGGCGGGGGAGCCGCCAGAACCAGCTGCAGCGGTAGAGGTGGCGGTGAGAAAGCTTGCGGAAGCAGAAGGGCCACCGGTGATGTGATCCCACAGATCACGGGAGGAGAGGGCGACCTAACCAGTGAGGGCCCAGTCAGACCAGTCGCTGGCGGCGGCGAGTGGAAAGGAGGTGGCCTTCAGAGGGGGTGAAATAAGCGGGGTAGCCATGAGGGCGGTCGGCGTGACTCAATCCGGCGGAGCAAGACTGGAGAGGAGCTCGCGCGGAGGGGCACGAGGTCGCTGGAGCCGGTGGAGGTTGCTGGAGCTGAACGAACAGAGAGGCGCTGGAGCGGACGGGAGATCGCGGGAGGCGAGCGGAGCGCGAGAGAGATCGCGGGAGGCGAGCAGAGGTGAGGTCGCGGGAGAGATCGCAGAGCGGAGGTCGCCGGAGGGCACTGGAGGTTGCCGGAGGGCGCTGGAGGTCGCTGGAGAAGGTGCGAGAAGAAGGGGATCGCGGAAAAAAAATTTAGGTGAAACTTAGCTCTGATACCATGTTAAGCTTGATCTATTCATTTAAGTGTAAGTAAGAAGTGACCCTTGGGGTTATACATATAGGAGAAGAGAAGGGGGAGAATATATTACCTAACACCTTAGAACATATTACCTAACACCTAAATACAATAATAAATACATAGACTTAACAGACACAAAGAAGATGTGCTGTTCTTAAGAAAAAATCAGAGCAGCTTATCAACTTCGTATGGGAGAAGGGGAGACTATAAAAAGATGTATTGTTCTTCAGAATGAAGCAGAGCAGCTTTCTTCTTTGTATGGGAGAATATAAAAAGATGTATTAGCAGCTACCAATCTGTTTCATTATATATTGTTTTACTTGTTAATTAACTATTTGATTATCTTGATATAATTAAAAATAATTAAATAATTAACTAATAAGCACAAAGAAGAAAAGCGTGCAATGATTTTGAGGAAGGACGAAAGCGGGAGCTGGTTTAAATGATTTTCTATTTACATCCTTTGTTTGTCAGTGTGGCTTAAATTAATTTCCATTTAAATGATTGAAAAAAAAAAGAGAGTAATGATCTCTCTCTCCATCAACTCCTCTTCTTCTTCATCTCCTTCCACCCACCAATTCTTTCCCTTCACGGAAAGCTCCGGCGGCACAAGTGAAGTCCTGTTTAGGGAAAAACACTCTGTATATTCATTACTCTCTTTTTTTCCCAATCATTCAAATGGAAATTAATTTAAGCCACACTGACGACCAAATGATGTAAATAGAAATTCATTTAAAGCTCCCAGCTCCCACTTTCGTCCCCCTTTCTCACGGGTGATTTTGGCACAGAGGCCGTTGGAAAATTTGAAGGCACCGACTGAGATGATTCCATAGTAGTAAATGATGAGATTTTCGTCGGAGGAAGGATCGGAATGGAGAGAAGATCTAAGTCCTTCAACAGAGAAGAAACGATGGAGGCGCTCGCTGGAAAAGTTTTGGGTTTAGTTTTCCGCCTATTCTTCCGCCGAGAGATGAGGAAGGAGGAGCTCGGGTTGGGGCAAAATTTCAAATAGCTGGTGGGCCCCACGAATAAAAGGAGTATTTATGTCATTACCATGGTATGGTCCGTTCACCTGACCTAAAAATATTCCCTTTCTCACTGGTAATTTTGGCACAGAGACCGGACCCCCCCCCCCCCCCCCCCCGCCCTCCGGCAAATTTTTGGGTCCGAGCCCCGGTTCCAAATCTGGAACCGGGAGCTATGGATCACCATTCAAATGCATGTGGGGCCCACGCATTTTGGGAGTGTGACATGCACTTTTGCGCGGGCCCCATGCATTCACCTTTTCTATTGGCTCCGGTTCCATCCGGAATCCCGGACACAAAAATTTCGCCCCCCCTCCTCCCGTAATTAGAAGTTGAAAACCACTATTTCGGTGATCTCATCCTAAGTACATAATATAATTAAATCATCATTAATATTATTAAGCTTATTATTATAATTAGTCTAAGATTATGATTATTATGTTTATTAAAACAAAATCTCTGTCCCCCGCAATCCCGCATGAACAGATAATAAATCAAAATCCTAATTCCTAAGTATATTTTTATTATAATTATTATATTATTATTATGATTACTGATGGGTTCCCCAAATTTTCTGACTCAAATCACAGATTTTGACCGAGGGCACAGAGAAAAGCAAATCCGACCACATGAGCCCCGCTCATCCCAAAGGATCGAAAACACCCGAGAAGAGGGCAAAGTCAAACATGCACGCAAGCAAACGACAAGTGCGCACCTGGACAAGCGGCACGCGCGCGGGGGCGGCACACCCTCACGCAAGCCGCCGGCCCGCGCGCGCACGTTGCTAGCCCGCGCACGCGCCCCCCGCATGCGCTCCCCGTACACACCCCATGCATGCCCCATGTGCACGCGCTAACCGCAGTGCTAGGCATCAATGAGGCAACGTGATGGTTTTACATATTTCAAGTGAAATAAAAGGGAGCAGAACTTCAACTTCATGTCTTTTCTTCAGATCCTGGTTACAGGAAAAGGTAGCATATGTCTTTCAGGGCAGTTCCTCAGATCCTGGTTTCTATGAAAATGCTTTAGAGAGCAGAGACCGCTCTCAGGGGAAAGCTAGAAAGGACCAGTGGAGGAACAAGACAAGATTCGTGACGAAGGAGTTCGCGCAGAGAAAGGGCTTTGTCGAAGATAAAATCTTCGCAGCAGTGGAGAAGGACGGCAGAGTGTTGTCTCAGATGTGCCCAGACACCGCAAGGGGAGCCATCTGGCTCAGGTGTCCCGCCAAGGAACTCAGGTTCACTCAGGAGAAGGTGGAGTTGCACAGTGCTAGTTGTCTTGCAAAAGACATGGTCTTTCGTGCAAGGATAAGCACATCGGAGTGCGCCACCAGGAGTCGAGGGAGTTCGCTGGAGGTGGAGGCGTGGAGTTGCGGAAGATCTCTACGGAGGATATCGGTGCGAACATGCGGACGAAATCCGTGACAGGAGTCAAGTTCGAGAACGGTCTGACTTGACTCATTCTGATGCATGTTAATCAAGGTGGACCCCAGAGAGAGGGGGTTTGTAGTCGCTAGTAGGGGAGATCCAGGTTGAAGGTAGAGTTATGTTCGTTAGACTTCGGGGTGGAGTTCATCGCGTGAGGTGTCAAGGTGGAGTTTGTTGAGATTGTGCCACCTCACCGATTCCTGTGCCTTTTTTATTTTAACGCCCCGCCAAGCACCAAGCACAGGTCAGGCACGTTACCGGGCTGTAGCCCAAGCACCCCAACCCCTCTCCGATCCACCGGCGGGTTGTTGGTGGCCAGCTCAATTGGTGATGAGAGTTGAAAGAACTTCATAGTTAAGCGTGCTCGGGCTGGAGTAGTACTGGGATGGGTGACCTCCTAGGAAACACACACAAAAGAGGATAGAGTTTACCAAAAACCAGAGAACTCAAGAAGATAACTAGTGGAAGAGTCACACTTCCACGGAGCTCGTCGGAGTCGCACCGGACGGAGAACGTAAGCCGCCTTCTTCGGAGTCACACCGGAGGAGGGATGAGGTCGCCAGACAGCCGAGAAGCAAGGAGGAGGTGGCTGGTTGGCGCGAAGCCAAAGCTGACAATATATATATATATATATATATATATATATATATATATATATATATATATATATATATATATATATATATATATATATATATTACACCTCACAATCTCCTCCACACATCAACCACCAAAAGATCACAGCCCTACATTGTTTCTTTGAAATGCAGGAAATATAAAAAAAGAGGTGTAGCAAATGATAAACGATGCGGGAAAATGAGAAACACGGCGCAGAAAATTAAGATAAACATAACATAAATATATATCATTATAAAATTATGTCATGATTTGCATAATTTTATAACCATATAAATTTAAGTAGATGGCGGAAGGTGCGGCGATGGCGGGAGTGTCGCGGCAACGTCCATCGTAGTCTTCAAATGTACGGTTGCGGTGGCGATCAGAATAATGCGTCGAGTTGGCATCGTCAAAGAACTTGTCACGAACATGGTCACAAACATATGACGGGACATCGTCACCATCAATCCTCCCCCACTCAAAATCACTCGTCACCGATGAGTGGCCTGGGAGGAATGAATAGACGAAGACAACATCAACATGTGGCAAATCCAGCTCGAAAGGCCATGTCGTAGAAGTGCTGTCATCCGTTGCAAAAACCAAGGAACTCCAGTGGAAGATAGACACGGAAGAACTCTCACTCCCCAACCCAAGAGAAGTTGTAGTGGAAGAAGGAAACGTCATAGAAGGCCACTCAGGTTGAAAAGAGACATGCAAATTTTAATCCGAAATATTGAAAAGAGGTGAAACACCCCATGCATCGCAAAAATTCGATAAAAACGCATCAAGTCCGAAATTTTTGACAATCATGAATGGGTCGGCATTTCGAAAGGTTAATTCTATGACGGAGCCAGTAGGCCTCCGCTCGGGGACTAACCCAACTAAATTCAAATCATCAACTCTAGAGTAGGACGCTCTCCGAAGTGAATGGAAATGCACGCAACACAACTCCAAGAAGCCAGCTAACGTCACCGACATGCGCAAGCGATGATCAAAGAGGGATAGAGGAAAGATATGTACCACTTGACTTGATGGGTAAGAATGTCGTGATGATACCAAGTCAAAAGGTACGATCGCCATAGAATCATAAACAGCAGGCAATGAAGACATATCCATAAATATACACTTAGCGAAATGGTCAATCACAGGTAATGCGTAGTCAAATCTACGAAGGGCGGTGGAAAGACCGAACACGAGAGCGATCAACTCATCAACACATATACGCCGAGACATGTCCAAGGTAGGGACTAACAAAGCGGGCGTCTTGCAATAACTCGAACTTGGCCTAACTAATCCGCATCCGAAAAAGTCCGCTAGTCGAGCCAAAGGAACAAGAGGATGGGTCAGTAAAATCAATCCCGAGAGAAAATCTAACTCATGGTGAACGTCACGCATCGGTGTTAAAACAAAGAGAAATCCTCCGGGTTTGCACTACTATAATCATCCAAAAGTACAACTCCCATGCAAGATAAATCTTCCGACTCTTTAGATACAACTACTAACTCAGGGCCATCAGACGGTTCCTCAACTATCATAGGAGACTGACCTGAAATATGGCCGAGGGGTAGTGGGTTAATCCCAGGGGGTGATACCTTAGAGGAGACATCATCATCCATGTCACTAGGATATCCAATCTCCTCATCGTCACTAAAGTCGTCAGAAAAATCGGCATCGCCCTCGGTGGCGGGCTCAGACGTCGAAGCTAAAAGAGCCAAAGCCCTAGGCTTTGTGGGGCACTCCGCGACATAGTGGTCAATCACTCCACAAGCGTAACATGTAGCGTTCTCCTTGCAAATCTTAACTGTCTGCCTATGTGTAACATGTAGCGTTCTATAAGAAAAACAGTTGGAGGACAACATGTTCTCGTACGATGTTCGTACTGATGAGTTGAATAGATTGACTTCTTTTTTCTGGATGGACGGCCAAAGCAAAATCGATTATGACTGTTACGGTGACGTAGTTATCTTCGACACAACATACAGATTGAATAAGTATAACTTGACTTGTGCACCATTTATCGCCGTTAACAATCACTGGCAGAATGTATTTGTTGGTGGTGCTTTTATTTCTGAGGAGTCCATCGATTCATTTTGTTGGATCTTCAACACATTTCTGAAATTTGTTGGTGGCAAACTACCGACAACTATATTCACAGATCAAGACAAAGCTATAGCCGTTGCTATTGAAAGAGTATTTACTGGGATCCATCATCGTTTATGTCAGTGGCATATCTCCAAGAAAGCGTCTTCAAAAGTCCCATGCTTTAATAATGAGAAAAGTGTACGCGGGCTTTTTTTATTAATGCATGAGTAAGTGCGACAGTGAGCTCGAGTTTGATAGATACTGGAATGAGATGATTAGCAGAGGAAACTTGCAAGAAAACCGATGATTGGGGGATTTACATAGAGCAAGGAGGAATTGGTCTACAACCTTAAACAAAGATGTGTTAGATCTTGGTATATTGTCAACACAATGAAGCGAATCTGCCAATAATGGATTGTATGGTATTCGAAGGCAACTAGTACTCTGGTGGAGTGTTTCATGGGGTTTGAGAAATTGGTGGGAGTCTTGGCGGAGAGGAGAACGAGACGAAGATTTTAGATGCAAGCAAGGGACCGTAAGCTTAAAGGTCAGAAGTTGTGCGATGCTTAAACATGTGTCTAAGTTCTACACAAGCAAAATGTTTGTTAGATTTGAACAAGCTTTCATGGAGGGTGCTGCGAGCGTATGTGTAGTGGATGAAACGAGACATGATGAAAATAATTATTTATACGTTACAAGGCTTTGTGATGGTAGTTATGACAAACGATCATTTGTTAGCTGTTGAAACCGGAAACCGGTCTCCGTGGAGTTCGGGATCCCAAAAGAGGGGTGACCGCGCACCTACTACGCTCAAGCGAACAATCTAGGCACTAGACTAGGAACGTAAGGGACAGACCCAAGGTCTCAGCGTGGAGGTCCCACCACATACCCGGAAGACTAACCAACTCTTCCCCTCCAAAGCCAAAGGCTGAGCTAACTTGGCACCTTTGGAAGGCTCTCTTGGCCGACCAGAACCTCTAGGGAGGATCTCAAAATCCACTCCCTCTTAACTAAAGATGCCATCTCGGGTCTATGCACAACGCCCTTCAACTGCCCTCTTAATAGCGCATAACCTCGCCTAACCGTTCTATTTTTCCGTAGCCCCCTTTGGGTCGCCACCAACGTAACATAAGCCTTCAAGGGCTAGCAAAAGCATCGCGGGCATCTCAAATTACAGGAACGTACGTTCCATACCTCGGCACGCAGGCCGACAACATAAACAAAAAAGGCCTTCTAGGGCCGGCACAAACTTGGGCTTAAGCCCGCTGCTTTCCGCTACAAAAAGAATGCACAACTTCCTCGGAGTCTTCTCCGGGAACCCCAGAACATCACCAATCCGGCTCATACGTCCGGATGGGCTTCACATAGCATGCCTAAACCCGTACTCACGCTTCCGGGTACTAAATGTAATTAACTGCGGGGACGTGCATGTCAACCCGTCGGAGAGCTCCCTTCCTCCCACCCGTTGGTGGAGAGGGGCTTCCATGCAAGTATGTAAACTGAGGGCTTCACCTGCCCAAGTAGAAACATCGTTACCCTTGATGCGTGCTTGACGGCGGTGCTGGGAGAGAAGCTCTAGGTTGTTACGACTGAAAGTGATGTCGGGAGGGCGAACCTCGGCCGGCCCTACTAGGAATGACGAAATAAATATCTCTTGATGGTCGACCTTGCCGGGTGAAGTAGATCTCCTCTTTTGCTCCATTCTCCATGGGGGCCGAGCCTCTTCCCGGCGGAGGGAGAGAGGAAATCCACATTTCCGGCTTGGTGTATGATTCGAGCTCCGGCCGGCGTCGGGAGAGAAGCTCCCGGCCGACGTAACTTCAAACGGCTGACATTGACTCCATGAGGCCGATCCCGGCTGAGAGAGGGATGATTAGGGCCGATTCATGCTCCAATGGGTCGGTTATGACCATAGGCGGCGGGGACGAGAGAGGGGGAAGCAAGGCTCGGCCAGCCTTGCTCGATCCAGGCGACGACGAGAAAGGGTGCTGTGCTCCTCCTTGCTTGCCGCGGCGTGGGCAGAAAATAATAGGAGGGGGCTCGGGCAACACCTCCAGGCGGCGGCCTTGACAGGAGGTGGAAAGGGAGCTCGAGCCGCACCTCCCGGCGGCGGCCTGGACAAGAGAGAGGGGAGGGGACGGGCTTGCTCTTCCTAGCCGGCGATGAGAGAGAGAGAGAGAGCTCGGCCTCTCCTTGCTGAGGCGACGGCGGGGGGAGAGAGGTGGCGGCAGGGGTTGCTGCTTCAGGAGGCCGACTTTTCTTCTCCCCCATTTTGCCGATCGGGAGCTCGAGGGGAGGAGGCGGCTCGCCCTTTTTCTCCTGCTTCGAAAACCCGATCTTCTTCCTTTAGGGCTGTTCCCCCTTTTATTTTTTATCTCCCTCCCCTTTTATTTTCCATCCCCTTGCTTGCTTTTTCTTCCTCCTATGCTTAACATATAAGATAAATATATACGTATATTACGACATTCTCATATACTTACACATAATAAATATATATATTCATACAAGTGTATAAGAATAATTAACTTAGGGTGTTTACATATAAAATATCCACACGCGCGTACGAGAGCTCGCACGTCCTCGAACCGAGCTGCACAAAATCGCTGCTCGTCTCACGTCTCGAGCCCGCTCCCCGGGGAGGATCCCACTCGGCCGGGTATGGGGTTGTACATTAGCTATAATTCTAAGACCAATAAGACCACTTGTTCATGCAGAGGTTTCGAGACCAGAGGCATTCTTTGCAAGCATATTCTTAGAATATATAATTTGAAAAATTTAAGAGAAATTCCACCCATATATTTGCTTAAACGATTCTGTCGTAATGCTAAGAAGAGCATATACCTACCAAATACTCTCGGCATAATAGAGTGTAACTCTAATTTAATATTTAGAAATTACTTGATGCGTTTCGCTTATGACCTTGCAAACCGAGTAGAGAACAACA
Organism: Platanthera zijinensis; assembly: GCA_039513925.1. Classification (NCBI taxonomy): domain Eukaryota; kingdom Viridiplantae; phylum Streptophyta; class Magnoliopsida; order Asparagales; family Orchidaceae; genus Platanthera; species Platanthera zijinensis. The sequence continues at coordinate 174,452,130 of CM077091.1, forward strand.
AGGATGCAAATGCACATGTTCTGGGAGGATTGCATGTTTTAGCAAATGAAGCAGATGAGATAGTTGAGGCCGCTGAAATGCGGAAAAGTGGTTTGAGCGATGAGAATGACAGATGTACAACCCATATTCGATGAGGGTGGGTCCTACCACCGCCAGGTCATCAGAAGTCAAAGTCAACGCAAGCAAGATGGGGATCCAGATCAGCACCCCAGGACGCAGGGGGTTCGGGCGAGTATGGCGAGCTCCCCAGGCCAACTCGACAGGTGGCGACTATGGCCAGATACTCGCCTCTTCTAGGCAAGCTCCCCAGGGAAGTCGCCAACTCGCCAGGGTGGGGGTATAAGTAAGACCCCCCCTCCTTGGATTTCCGTATAAATAGGACCCCAGGGGTACGAGGGAGAGGACAAGCAAATCTCGGCCTGAGCCCTCGCGAGTTCCAGCAATTGCCCTCGACTCGTTATTGCTCGAGCTCGTCTCCTTCGTACCTAGCTCGGCCAATCTGGTTGAGAAGGGGTTGCTTCTAAGCAACTGGGTACGTGGTGGGACCTTCCTGCCGCAGCGACCTGGGGTCTTGTTCGCACAGTTCGCTTCTGTTTCCTGACCAGAGACCGTCTTTTTGACCGCTCGACCAGTAACTTCAGGTGGCCTAGTCCGATTTCTGAGGTTGAGATATTTCTCGGCTTCAACACTTGGTGCGGTGAGCGTGGATAGCGACCGAAGAAGAAAGTCGTGGTTGGAAGATGGCCGATGGTGGAGACCGGGGCGAGTTGGGAGGTAACTCGGCGGGAGCTGGAGTCCTGGGGCAAGGTAGCGAGTATGTGACAGTGGCGGCTTTTGAAGAGTTCGCGAGGAGAGTGGAGAAGGCGATACTCGTCGGGTTGTCCAATCCGCCTGAGTTGACGGCGACTTCTCCCCGCCGCCGGACACCCCCGGGCAAGGAGATACCAACTCGGCGAGCAGGGAAGGAGCCCGCTTGGGCGAGTGGAGAGCAGGTGATCCTGCCGCGACATCACCCGGCGAGTAGTCAGGGAATCCGGTTTCGAGATCCGGAACTCTCGGCGAGGTATGGAGATACTCGCCGATGGAGCGAGTATGACTGCTCGAGCGGGGAGGATACTCGCCGCCGCCAGGAAGGGAGGAGCCCCTTTTGCGACGAGATCCTCGCAGCCCTCGTCCCCGACAACTTCAGAGAGCCGGTCCTCTCGTACTACTCCGGCAAGGACGAGAGTTTTGAGGCACTCCGGGACCCGCACCCTGGAGCAGAGAATTTTGAGGCACGGTTACTTCTGGCCAACCATCCGAAAGGACGCAGAGGCCTATTCCAGAAAATGCTCCCAATGTCAACTCTTCGCGCCCCTCGCGCTCCAGCCGGCTCAGCAACTTCGCTCGATCACCGCTCCGTGGCCTTTCACAATCTGGGGAATGGACTTAATCGGCCCGTTCCCTCAAGCCAGCGGGCAAAGGAAGTTTGTGCTAGTAATGGTCGACTACTTCACAAAGTGGATCGAGGCCAAGGCTCTGGCCAAGACCACGTCTCAAATCGTCAAGAACTTCATCTGGGGCGAAATCACATGCAGGTTCGGGATCCCTCTGGCCATCATCACCGACAATGGGCCGCAGTTCGCCAGTTTGGAGCTAGGGGACTTTTGTAAGCAGTTGGGAACCGACCTTCGGTTCGCCTCGGTACAATACCCTCGGAGTAATGGGCAAGTAGAGGCCGCGAACAAGCTCATCATCAACTTGCTGAAGAAGAAGATCACCAACCTCAAGGGAAATTGGGCCGAACAACTCCCTTCCGTCCTATGGGCTCTCAGGACCACCCCAAACTCAGCCACAGGGGAAACACCCTTCAAACTGTCACATGGGTCCGAGGCACTCATCCCGGTCGAATTTGAAGTGCATAGTCCGAGGGTCATCGCGGCCGAAGACGGAAGCGAGGAATGGCAGGTAGAGAACGAAGAGGCTCAGAGGCTCTCCCTAGATTATGTGGAAGAGCTTCGGGACTTGTCCTCCATGCGCCAGGAAGAAATCAAGAGACGCATGGCGAGGCATTTTGACAAAAATGTCCGCTTAAAAAACTTCATCGCAGGGGACTTGGTCATGAAGAAGGTGGATGCCGCTGGGCGGGGAGCCGCCGTAGGCAAGCTACATCCCAACTGGGAAGGACCCTTCATCGTCCAAGAAGCCCTGACCATAGGAGGCTATTACCTACGAGATCAAGCGGGGGAGCAGCTGACTGGGACCTGGAGTGGGGATGATCTGAAAAGATTCTACCCATAGCGGTAACCCATGTATCCATTTCTGTAAACAGTTAATATACAAAGGATGCGGGATTTTATCTCTTTTGTGTTGAACATGCCTCAAGGCTTCTGAGTGTTTTCATGGCCCGCCTCGTAGTCGACTTCGGGAGGCAGTGGTCGGTTTGTTCCTCATACATAGCCTAGTACGGATGATGGGACGATGCTTCGGGATTTTAAGCGCTCTTGTAAGACCGGGCCTCTGCATTGTCGGCCGAGATCAGCTCCCCCCTTGCATGTCGACCTATGTCTCCCCGAGTGCATCTCTCTTCCGTCTGGAGGAACTACGAGGAACAGATCCGCACCTTGATCCCCCGGACTCGAGGAGAGGCCGGCCTCGTAAAACACCAAGAAGGAAAAAATCTCAAGTGAGCAACAAGGCAGGATAACTTGCTGAAGGGAGGGCGTGGACGAGCCCGGGGGTGTGTGTTGATTCCGAGTGCGTCCGGAGAGGACCCTCGATGAACACCACCCCCCGTTCGAATCATAGCTGGAAGCAATCTTCACCATCAAATCGAGATACGTGCCTTCAACCCGTTCTTACTGAATAGCCTAGTACGGATGATAGGACGATGTTTCGGGACTTTAAGCGCTCTTGTAAGACCGAGCCTCTGCATTGCCGGCCGAGATCAGCTTCCCCCTTGCATGTCGTCCTAGGTCTCCCCGAGTGCATCTCTCTTCCGACTAGAGGAATTCTTAGGAATGGGTCTGGACGCCAACCCCCCGATTTGGCAGGGTCAAGAGCGTCTCTCCGGAGAGAGTTTCTTTCTTGTCAAGATGTCTCTGAGATTAATCTCCAAACTATGTAAGGATGCAGGATTTTATTCAAGACTTCGAGTTGAGCAGAGTCGTAAGACCGGTATCCCCACGAGCTCCTCTCCTCGGGAATCGGCCGATCTCCTCGATTGTAATTCAAGACTTCGAGTTGAGCAGGGTCGTAAGACCGGTATCCCCACGAGCTCCTCTCCTCGGGAATCGGCCGATCTCCTCGATTGTAATTCAAGACTTCGAGTTGAGCAGCGTCGTAAGACCGGTATCCCCACGAGCTCCTCTCCTCGGGAATCGGCCGATCTCCTCGATTGTAATCCAAGACTTCGAGTTGAGCAGCGTCGTAAGACCGGTATCCCCACGAGCTCCTCTCCTCGGGAATCGGCCGATCTCCTCGATTGTAATCCAAGACTTCGAGTTGAGCAGCGTCGTAAGACCGGTATCCCCACGAGCTCCTCTCCTCGGGAATCGGCCGATCTCCTCGATTGTAATTCAAGACTTCGAGTTGAGCAGCGTCGTAAGACCGGTATCCCCACGAGCTCCTCTCCTCGGGAATCGGCCGATCTCCTCGATTGTAATTCAAGACTTCGAGTTGAGCAGCGTCGTAAGACCGGTATCCCCACGAGCTCCTCTCCTCGGGAATCGGCCGATCTCCTCGATTGTAATTCAAGACTTCGAGTTGAGCAGCGTCGTAAGACCGGTATCCCCACGGGCTCCTTTCCCCGGGAATCGGCCGATCTCCTCGATTGTAATTCAAGACTTCGAGTTGAGCAGCGTCGTAAGACCGGTATCCCCACGAGCTCCTCTCCCCGGGAATCGGCCGATCTCCTCGATTGTAATTCAAGACTTCGAGTTGAGCAGCGTCGTAAGACCGGTATCCCCACGAGCTCCTCTCCTCGGAAATCGGCCGATCTCCTCGATTGTAATCCAAGACTTCGAGTTGAGCAGCGTCGTAAGACCGGTATCCCCACGAGCTCCTCTCCTCGGGAATCGGCCGATCTCCTCGATTGTAATTCAAGACTTCGAGTTGAGCAGCATCGTAAGACCGATATCCCCACGAGCTCCTCTCCTCGGGAATCGGCCGATCTCCTCGATTGTAATCCAAGACTTCGAGTTGAGCAGCGTCGTAAGACCGGTATCCCCACGAGCTCCTCTCCTCGGGAATCGGCCGATCTCCTCGATTGTAATTCAAGACTTCGAGTTGAGCAGCGTCGTAAGACCGGTATCCCCATGAGCTCCTCTCCTCGGGAATCGGCCGATCTCCTCGATTGTAATTCAAGACTTCGAGTTGAGCAGCGTCGTAAGACCGGTATCCCCACGAGCTCCTCTCCTCGGGAATCGGCCGATCTCCTCGATTGTAATTCAAGACTTCGAGTTGAGCAGCGTCGTAAGACCGGTATCCCCACGAGCTCCTCTCTCCGGGAATCGGCCGATCTCCTCGATTGTAATCCAAGACTTCGAGTTGAGCAGCGTCATAAGACCGGTATCCCCACGAGCTCCTCTCCTCGGGAATCGGCCGATCTCCTCGATTGTAATCCAAGACTTCGAGTTGAGCAGCGTCGTAAGATCGGTATCCCCACGAGCTCCTCTCCTCGGGAATCGGCCGATCTCCTCGATTGTAATTCAAGACTTCGAGTTGAGCAACGTCGTAAGACCGGTATCCCCACGAGCTCCTCTCCTCGGGAATCGGCCGATCTCCTCGATTGTAATCCAAGACTTCGAGTTGAGCAGCGTCGTAAGACCGGTATCCCCACGAGCTCCTCTCCTCGGGAATCGGCCGATCTCCTCGATTGTAATCCAAGACTTCGAGTTGAGCAGCGTCGTAAGACCGGTATCCCCACGAGCTCCTCTCCTCGGGAATCGGCCGACCTCCTCGATAGCTAAGCCAGGTTCGACTTGCGTCACGCGCAGGTAGGCGAGCAGGTCTCGCGCGAGTAGGCGAGCTGGTCCCACGCGGGTAAGCGAGCTGGAACCGCGCGAGTAAGCGAGCCCCGGGGGGCATGCGAGTATATCCCACGCGCCGACCCGCGCGGTACACGAGGTTCTCCCAAACAGGTTCACGAGTACCCGGGCGCAAGGGCGAGTAGGTCCCGGCGAGCGGATGATCGATGTCGGGACCATCCCCCTACGATCTAGCGAACGCTCCTCTCCGAGCCTATGAGCCTAGCGAGCAACATGTCAGAAAAATGCAGGAGCAAAAATTTGTATAAATCACAAGTCAAAAATTGATTTACAAAAGGAATATCGGCGAGCAACTAGGACTCCTCGTCGCCAGTATCTGGCCGATATTCGTCGTCTCCGATATCACCGACATCTACAGATTCATCGCTCTCGCTCCCGCCGCTGCTGCTTCCGCTGCTGCTGCTTCCGCTGCTGCTGTCACCGGAGCTGGTCGGCGGCGAGGCGCGGTACGGCGGGATGGTCCCCTCGGCGAGTAGCTCGGGAATGAGCTCGTCGACAGTGAGCGGCTTCTCCCCCTCGACGAGCTGGCCCCCGAGCCTGAGGCGCGCGAGTATGATGTTCCCCGCCGCCCGCGCAATCTTGCGGCGAACAGAGGATCTCTCCTCCCAGAGGACGCGGGATTGCTTCACCACTCGCGCCGGGTCTTCGGGTAGCGGGGTTGAGGAGCTCGGCCGTTCTTCAGCAGCGACCAGCCTCGTCTCCATCTCCGCTGCACGAATTTGGGCCGCCTCCAGCTCGGCCTGGGAGGCGGCGAGCTTCTCCCCGCACTCAGAGAGCCTCTTCGCTGCTTCTATCTCGGCAGCCTGCAAGATGACCGACGTCAGGACCTATCGATGAAACAAATCGAGCAACCAACCCAAGGACAGCTCACCTCGAAGTCCTTCCAGCGAACCGACTGCATGCCGAGGTCGATGGCCTTCTTGGAGACGACCTTGAGGGCATCGGTCGTCTCCAGCAGCTTCCTCGCCGAGTAATGCCCCAGCTCGGCAGACCGCGCGAGCGCGCAGGCCGACTGATGGGCGAGCTCCAACGGGGTCAGCTCCAGGACGGACTCCGCATCGACTCGCCCATATATGGCGTGGAGGACGGCGAAAGCCTCCCCCTTGTCCTCCCAGTCGGTTGACCAGGACGGGAGGTTGGTGCTCAGCGACACCGAGTTGTCCTCCGCCGACCAAGTCACGAGCGGGCGGCCGTAGGAATCCACCCCCCCTGCCCGAGGCCGTAGTTGGGGTGGAAGTGAGGCGACCGGGCACCCGTCGGCGACCGGCGATCGACAGATTGTGGCGACGAGGCCTTCGACCTCTTCCTCGCGGGGCCTGGCGAGCTGACCCGAGACTTTCCTTTGGCCGCCTTCTTCTCCCCAACATCGGCAGGGGGGCGAACGTCCGAGCGCGTAGTGGCGACTTCCTTCGCTAAAGGAAGAGGCTTCTCCGGAAGCTCGTTGGGAACTGCAAAACGCGCGACAAGTTAGCTTCAGCGGAAAAAGGACAACGGGCGAGTAACCAGGACGCTCGGCTTACTCTCACGGGGGTGGATTGCCTCGAGCACATTGACGTTTAGATGCCAGAAAATGACGTCAAATCGCCGACCCCGGAAGTACTCGAAGAGCTGCTCGCGAGCCCCTTCGAGGATGGGAGGAAGGAAGGCGACGTCGGCCGGTTGGTGCGGCCTGCCGAGAATCCCGCCGAAGTCGTCGTGGATGACCACCAACTGCTCGCTCCAGCAGTGGACCTTATTCGCGGTCCCGGCCAAGGTGCATACGTGGCTGCTAAAAAAGACGACTCCCTCCGAGGTCGCCGCAAAGGCGAAGATGCGGCGGAAGACGGAGAGGTCGAAGGCGATCCTCTCTTCCCGGAGGAAGCATAGGGACCCCATGATGATCGCCATGCCGTTGGGGTTGATCTGCGCGGGGACGATCCCGAAGTAGCGCAGGATCTCGCAAAATTCCGGCCAGAAGGGTAGCCGCAGGCCGGCGTCGAAGTGCCGCAGCGACAAGACAAGGGCGCCCTCAACATATGTGTTGAGCCGCTCGCCGCGAGTAGGAAGCCTCACCGAGTAGTCCTCGGGCAGCAGGCGCTCCCTGAAGGCCGCCAGGTCCTTCTCTGAGGTAATGGACTTCTTGAATGCCACATCCGCGAAGTTAATGGCGTGAGCTTGTCGGCGAGCGCTGGCGTCGTCGCCGACCATGTTCGCGAGCTGTAAAAAGAGCGAGAGAAGGCGAGCTGGATGTTCAGATACTCGCCGATATGAAGAGAAGATCGCGACAACGTACGCTTTATGACCCACCTACCCCTCCTATTTATAGATATGACAAGGCAAAGGGGGGGGGGGGGGTCTGCCCGTCTCAGCGAGTATCGAACGAGCTCGCGCGGTGAAGAATAAGAGGCGACATTGCCAGAAGACCTAGAGCTCGGCACACCACAAAGGAAGCGCACACACGTCAGAAGGCGAGAATACTCATACACGCAAAGATGAACTAATCAATAAAAAAAATAGATGTCCGAAAGAAGTACAAAGTCGCGCATGGCAAGCTACATTCAAAAGGCAAAATTATTAAGGCGCCCTAGGCCGCTCAGGGGGGTGAGGATGTCGCCCGGCCCAGCCGACCTCGCGTGCACGTCGGTAATGATCCGTCGCCAACGCCATGGCATCGTCGCCGAGCCGGAGCTGCTCCTCCAACCTCGCCAGACGTCCAGCAGACCCATGCTCGCCCGGATGCCGGCCAGCTCGTCAAGTACCAGCTGTAGGCGGTGGTTGTTCAACTGCAGCTGGCGATCATTCTCTTTGACCATGTGGAAGCGAGCTTCATAGTTCTCCAAGGTCGCCTGGAGCCCTTCGACCTTGGCCATCCTCGCCTCCAGAGCCGAGATGCGTCGGTGAGGGTCGCAGATAGCGAGCTGGTCGAACTTGCTTTCCAGCTCCATGTAGGCGCGAGCAGCGGCTTGGCGATACTCGCTCCCCGACAACCCGATGGCGTCGATGAAAGCCGCCCCAGGGGTCGCCGGGCGATCTGACAAGAAAGAGAAATAGATCGTCAGGTCGGAAAAAGTGGAGCAAAAATCGAAGTGGTAAAAAAGCTTACCACGGCGAGGAGATCGGGATCGGCGCGGCGAGGGAGGTCGCCCGGAGGTATCTCGCCTCCCTGAAGAACTGCTCGGAAGATCAGCAGGCCTGCCCTGCCCGCGCTCTCCCGACCCTCGGCCGACGTAGTCGGGGTCTCCAACCCGCGGAGGGAAGTAGGCCGGCCGCGGCCTCTCCGGCTTCTTCAACGGCGGCGGAGCTTGAGATGAGCTCGCCGGGTGAAGTGGAGCCCTCGGCGCAGGAGGTGGAGGAGGTCGCGCTAGATCCGACCTCTGCGAAGCAGACAAAGGCGGTGGCGGGGGCAGGACGATGCCCGACATCTGGCTAGGAGTGGCAACCAAGGGTGGCGGCGGCGGCAATGAGGCGCTCGCAGAGACTACCTTCCCGCCACTCGCAACGGTGGAGGTCACCCTGCTCGCCGGAGGATCCTCGCGCGCCGACCCGGACAACCCATCGGGAGTTTCTTTCACCGGCAGCTCCTTGCTCGCCGGGGGGGGGGGGGTGCCCTTCACCAACGTCGCCCCCGACCCCTTCCCCGAGCTAAGGCCCATCCGGACCGTGTAGGCGGTCTTGGACGGCCTATCGGCCGCCAGGGCGAGTAGGGGGGCCGAGTTCAGCGGGACGACGTCAAGAGTCGCGTCCGCGGCAATCGGAGAGTCTGCATAGAAAGGTAGTCAGTAAAGAAGAAGCGACGACAACCTAGCCGGGAAGATTTCCAGATGGCGACCTGTCACGGTGGCGACCTCGACCTGAGCCGCGGCAGATCCTTAGCGGCCGCGAGCTCCTCGGCCACTCCCGGGTCCTCCGGCGGGCTGTCCCGAACAGATCCGGGGAGGTCGTCAAGCCTGAGATCGCTCAACAGCTTCTGGGTGCTGGAAGAAGCCGCGGGATTTCCAGTCGCCGCGGCGACTTGGTTCAGCGGTGGAGGCGAGCCGACCGCCACAGTGGTGGACTACTTAACCTTCTTCGCCTTTTTCTTCTTCGGCGGGGTCAAGGCGGTGGCGTCTTCCTCGCGCGGCCTTTTCTGTCTGGCTATGCCGAGGAGGCCAGACAGGGCGGCGAGATTGTCCATCAGCAACTTCTCAGCATCCGACATTTTCGGCGAGCTTCAGGGTCCGTCTCGAAAATCAAGCCCCCCTATTATAAACTACTCTACCGGCAGACGACGATGCGAGCTGTCCAGATACTCGGCAGTGGTCCTTGCCGAATAAGCGTTGGGTGATTCTTTCCGGGCTCCTACATCGCCCAAAAAGAGCGGGGATTGTGTACAACCCATATTCGACGAGGGTGGGTCCTACCATCGCCAGGTCATCAGAAGTCAAAGTCAACGCAAGCAAGATGGGGATCCAGATCAGCACCCCAGGACGCAGGAGGTTCGGGCGAGTATGGCGAGCTCCCCAGGCCAACTCGCCAGGTGGCGACTATGGCCAGATGCTCGCCTCTTCTAGGCGAGCTCCCCAGGGAAGTCGCCAACTCGCTAGGGTGGGGGTATAAGTAAGACCCCCCCTCCTTGGATTTCCCTATAAATAGGACCCCAGGGGTACGAGGGAGAGGACAAGCAAATCTCGGCCTGAGCCCTCGCGAGTTCCAGCAATTGCCCTCGACTCGCTATTGCTCGAGCTCGTCTCCTTCGTACCTAGCTCGGCCAATCTGGTTGAGAAGGGGTTGCTTCTAAGCAACTGGGTACGTGGTGGGACCTTCCTGCCGCAGCGACCTGGGGTCTTGTTCGCACAGTTCGCTTCTGTTTCCTGACCAGAGACCGTCTTTTTGACCGCTCGACCAGTAACTTCAGGTGGCCTAGTCCGATTTCTGAGGTTGAGATATTTCTCGGCTTCAACAACAGAAACACACCATTGGTTAGATATCCTGTAACGAAAAAACAAAAGGAATATCGAATGCAAGATTAAAGGGGTACTGGGAGACAGGGAGTAAAAAACCAAGTAAAACTATTAACCATTTAAAGATTGTTATAGCTTTGATAAATTAGAGTGACCAACATACTATTACATAAATTATTTTTTTGTAGGGAAGAAAGCCACGGTTAAGAAGGAGACAGTAGCCGCTGAACAAACCTTTGGAGATGTGCAAGAGATACATTTTTTCAACCTTTCAGCAGAAAATAAAGAGAATACAAAAACAGATGCTCCAAATGAAGCTCCAAGTGATTTTAATGATGAATTTTATGTAAATGATCTTTTGATTTTCCGGGCATTCCCGATGTCTTTAAACCGTAATGTTTGTGCGACCATGAGTAAAAACGGTAATTGGACAAATGTTATTTCAATGATGTGATGTGGTTTTGTATGAAATGAAACATGCCTTTGGAATTGGACAAATGTTAGTTTCTATTTTATGCTACAACGGGTTACATTTGTATACCCTGAATACTCAGTTACATTTGTATACCCTGAATACTCAATCGTTTGCAATCAAAAAATATCAATTATTGGCAAGAGAATGAGATTCTTCAAATCATCACATGTTCAAATGTCTGTCTTTCACCATAAGTTAGCATTCGATCAAGAAAACGTTGGCACGTATGCCGGCCCGATGGAGTAAGGCATTTCTACATGATGGTGTAGAACCATTCACACTATGAATTAAAATAGTGTAGGATCATATAAAATACTAACAATAAAAAGGGAAGAAAGTATCGTACACTGTTTTAATAAATACAAGCAAACAACTAATTACTATACTATATAGCTGCACTGACAGAGCATACACCTAATTTCTACATGATGGTGAAATTTTTAGCCAATCAACTAAGCATACCAAACTCTTGCTAGTCCTGTCTGAAAATCGAACCTATTACTTTAGCCAAATTCTCATAAAACTGCAATTAGGAAGTCATTACTATATGGTACACCTTGAGACCAAATTCTCAAAAAACTGTATAACATAATTATTATGCAGGGTTTAAAAACATAGTATTGAGTACACTGACATGTACAGATTATTGATGAATAAGGTAAATACCAACAAGCATATCAATAAGGCCCGATGAAGGCTCTATAAAACATTAGTGTCTGCATCAATTGTTCAAAATAAAACATTGTCTTATAAAACACACTATAAAGCACCATTTCAAAATTAATGTTTGCATCAATTCTAAACTATCTATAATAAAATATTTTCTTATAAATTTAAGTTAATCATGCATCTGAAGGATCTAGTCTTGCAATGCTCTCTGAAATACAGCTTGAAAAGGTTTAAAAATTTCTGCCACAATTTCAGCGCGAAACCACGGCATGTCGTCTTGCCAGTTCTTGTGATCTGCCCATGATACGGTTGCCATGGATGAAATGACTTCCATGAACTTCAGAACAAATACTCCGCAGTCCCAACTATTGTCTTGTTTAGGCAAGCCGACCACATCCACTACCGACCAATTAACGAAGCCTTCTGGAAATGCCGCTGGAACATCATCTTGAAGCGCCTTCAGCTGTAGTACATATGACAATGTAAATGTAATTGAATTGAATGATTAACATTAAGCAACAATATAATATTGAGTGGTGTTCTTTATACATACGTTAACACGTATGCCGACCCGATGAAGGCTACTTGGGAGCGAATCAAAATATTCCCAACGCTGCTCTTTTATCCAGCAAACCAATAAGGCCCAATGACTAGTGAGGTGGCAAGGCATGATAATTAATTCTGAGGAATTAACAACCTCTTCCGTAATATGACTGATAAGAGTGGTGTAATTCCTAGCGTTACTTCTTTTATAATACTGCACATTAGACATTGCATATTAGACAATACTATTATAATTTAAATGATAGAACATGATGCAATTACTTACTTCACTTATTTTGATGAAAAAAGTATCATACCTCGTGATTTGGGGACACGTAGAGAAAACTTCTAATTTTTTGAGGAGTCATTTTCCATTTCGCACCAATTACCACAGAATAGGAATTTAAATGATTGTCCATGACCCAGCCTTGGCCAAGGAGATCATCTACATCACCTCTTGACATGGATATGTTTCCACTTTCAAAAATTAACATACTCCTGAAAAAGGAAAAAAATTGGAAGTTAATAGCTTTCATTACAATCAAATAGTTTAAAAGGACAAACAAATGTACCTGTCAACAAATTTGCACAGGACAAAATCAACACTTTCCCTGGCTCTTTCTGTTAGAAGCAATCTCCCGGGATACTTTACATCTGTCTCATGAATGGTAGGTGCCCTTTTACATATGACCTTCTTCACCTTTCTCGGGCTAACTCTAATTACCCCCGTTTTAGGAACAATGGTATTCTCAAGTGTGGAAGTGGGCAGTGACAGCTGTATGGTCGGAACCGATGAAGAACTTGGTTTACATTCACTTTGTAAGGTCTTAAACCATGACTCACAAAAATTCTTCAATCCTGCAACCTCTTCTTTGATGTATGCCTTGAGTCGGTCTTCTAGACCTCTCCAACCCTCGTCAGTTTGAACATGTTCAACCTTTTCTTCACTCCTCGCTCTCTTCATCTCCGACCTAATCATCCTCGTCAAAAATTTCTCTTTACTTCTCATACTCCTGTTCTCATCTATCTTATTCTCATAACCTAATTTCTCGCCAACAAAATCTATGGTCTCAAACTTTATCCTTTTTTCTTTTTCTTTCCTCGGTGGCCGTGTTTCAAAATCCGACTCATCATCTTCCTCACCCAGTAGGACCTTCTCCTCATCAAAAACAATCCTAAACTCCCTAATGACCTACAAATAACAGTAAAATGCAATGATGATACGTAGAAGTTATTTGAAAAATAAGTTTATGTTTTATATGACGTACATAATTTTTGATGAACAAGTTCTCCTGTACTTTCATGCAAAACTTAGCACTGTACTTAAGGGTGGGAGACCAGCGACAAACTCTAGGGCGTGTTAGGTCGACCAACGAAGGTTGGAGCTTGATGTGTTCGTACATCAACACCTTCAAATATTAAAAGTTAGAACAAAAAGAATAAGCATGATACAAAAAAACATTGCTATCTAGGAAGACCAACACATACCAGTAATACGGTAGTGCATCCCTCCAAGGAACCAATGTTGCTATCAGCATTTCGAACATCACTTACACGACTTAAATGATCAAACTGTAGATGAAGAAACTCATGGATGGCAAAATGCCAGTTATATTTCAGGAACTCGCGGAGACATGTGATCTTGGTAATACAGGAAGGAACTTTCAAACTCTTCAACGGAAAGAAGAACATAGCTAATAAATAATTAACCAACATACTAAATCTTATACCCTCATCATGGTGAAACCCCTCCTCATCAACAACTCTATGAATCTCTTCAGTTAAATTCTTGTGGGTCTAGTCCAGAACGGGTGATCTTGAAAACTTAAAGTGAAAAACCGCATTTGGGAGACCCAATATAAGAGCCACTTCGTTGACGGTCATTTTGACAAGATATTTCCCAAGCTGGAAGGCTTGCTTGTCCTTGTTGTATAACCTCAACAAAACATACAACATTGATATGTTTTGTGGAATAGTTGACATTCGGAAGATAGGAAGGAGACGTGCATCCCTAAAGGCTTCTATAGAATCTTCCGACAATCTATTTAAAAGGGAGTGACATTGGCCGTGAAGGTATTTGGCGCGCATCTACAACTTAAGTATTTGCTCCCGGGCATGCTGGAACTATAAAATCAGAAGGCTCACTAAATACAACTGCAACTAAGAATACAAAGTTCGACTGCAAAGCATTGAACGGAAATATAACTGCAACTGTGGGTTAAAAATGCGACTGCAAAGCATTGAATAGAAATAAAACTGCAACTAGGGGTTAAAAAAACGACTGCAAATCATTGAACGGAAATACAACTGCAACTACGGGTTAAAAAAGCGACTGCAAAACATTGAATGAAAATACAACTGCAACTAGGGGTTAAAAAAGCGACTGCAAAGTATTGAACGGAAATACAACTGCAACTAGGGGTTAAAAAAGCGATTGCAAAGCATTGAACGGAAATACAACTGCAACTACGGGTTAAAAAAGCGACTGCAAAGCATTGAAAGAAAATACAACTGCAACTACAGACTAAAAAAACGAGTGCAAACAAACATCGAAACAAAATATTGAAAGAAAATACAACTACAACTACACATCACATTGTTCCCAGACATGCTGGAACTGAAAACAGAGAAAGAAAAACAACTGCAACCACAACTCCACAATGCTGCTGCAAAAATTCAGAGTAAGCGGAGGAAATAATACCTTCTCAGAGAATGGGAAGAAGATCTAAGTCCTTCAACAATGAAGGCACCCGCTGGAAAATTTGAAGGCACCGACTGAGATGATTCCACAGCAGGAAATGACGAGATTTTCGTCGGAGGAAGGATCAGAATGGAGAGAAGATCTAAGTCCTCCAACAAAGAAAAAACGATGGAAGCGCCCGCTGGAAAAGTTTTGGGTCTAGTTTTCCGCCTATTCTTCCGCCGAGAGATGAGGAAGGTGGAGCTCGGGTTGGGGCAAAATTTCAAATAGCTGGTGGGCCCCACGAGTAAAAGGAGTATTTATGTCATGACCATGACATGGTCCGTTCACCTGACCTAAAAATTTTCCCTTTCTCACTGGTGATTTTGGCACAGTGGCCGGACCCCCCTCCTCCCGTAATTAGAAGTTGAAAACCACTATTTCGGTGATCTCATCCTAAGTATATAATATTATTAAATCATCATTAATATTATTAAGATTATTATTATAATTAGTCTACGATTATGATTCTTACAGATAGGTTCCAAGTCCCAGCGAACCGACCCCCCTGGAGACCAGCCGGGAGACCTTAGCCGGAAGGCCCCAGAAGGGGGTATTCCCCAGAGAGGAGGCACTTCGACTTTGCAGGCTCCTCAGTCACTGGAGGAGATCACCTTCTCGATGGAGGACATGCCAGAGAGTGAGAACCCCTGCCATGATGCTCTCGACATCCATGCAGCCGTGGAGGACTTTACCGTCGACCGAATCCTAGTCAACAACGGGAGCTCTGTAAATGTTATCTTCAAAGGAGCGCTCGACGGGCTCGAAGTTGAGAAAGAAAAGGTGATCGCTTCGGAGGACCCTCTCTTCGGCTTCTCCAGAGAAATAAAGGAGGTGGAAGGAGCTCGTATACGTTTCGCGAGTTTTTTGTAAAAGATTTTTTTTAATTTTTTGATAAATAAATATAAATATGTCTCGGGTTCGAGCCCGTATATGCGACCTTGAGTTCGAGCCCGTATATGCGAGACTCGAGCCCGTATATGCGAGCCGGAGCTCGAGCCATTATATAGTAGCCCGAGCTCAAGTCATTATATGCGAGCTCGAGATCGAGCCATTATAAGTGAGCTCGTGATCGAGCCAATAAATGCGAGCTCGAGACAGTAAATGCGAGCTCGCGCTCAAAATAGCGAGCTCGAGCTCGAGCTCTCGAGTTTGAGAATTTTATTGTACAGTCCTTCTGGCCACCGACAACTTACGGGAAAACCACCGAGCCTTCTACCCCATGATTATTGTGAGTTTGTTCTTGATTGTAATTTCATTATGGTTGAATTGTATGATCCATTCACTCTTTTTTTTGTAATATTAGTAAATATTTGTCTTCAAGCATCTAGCAGCTTATTCGGATTTATTGGCTTTAGCATTTATTCTCGAACTCTCGCAACTCGTACACTTTTTACTTGTTTCCTTACTACTGACAACTTGAATGTGGACATATAATTTTAATATATTCTCTGTTGCGGCCAAACTCGGCGCTCCGGTCGATCCGTACTAACTTGGACCGCCTTAGCTCACGGAGCGGTCGAGCGCGCACACAGTCAGTTGAGGAGGGGAAATGTACACAAGGAGTTTTAACGTGGAAAACCCTTCAACCGGGTGAAAAACCACGTGACCGGTTCGCGGCCAGTCAAAATCCACCAGATCAGGGTGATTACAGTATGTTGAGTGAATCGGGGCGACAGGCCGCTCCGTTACAACTTGTGGGGAGAGAGGATGGCTATAACTGCGGGCGGGCAACAGACTGCTCCGCCAAAGTGACTTAAACAATGGAATGCGCGGGATGCTTCCGGCGCGCGCGCCCGGGGGCGGCGCGCTTGCGGGCTTCGACTGTCTTCTTCGCTCGACTTCCTCTGACTTTGGGCGCCTCCTTCCCAACTGCGCGTTGGTGGGGTGCCAATAGCCGATGGCGGGTGCTGATGGCCGCTGGTGGCCGCTGGAGGTCGCTGGTGGCCGCTGGTGGCCGCTGGTGGCTGACGGCGAGAGGTGGCCGACACGGTAGAGGAGGCGGGAGAGCTCTCACCTGAGGAAGAAGGAGAAGAATCGTAGGAGGAAAAGATATCAGAAATGAAGAGCCCCTGGGGTCCTTTTATAGGCTCCAAGGGGAGATCATGGTGGGCCCCACCACTAACGTAGTGGGTTAGTGGGTGGTTTCCC
Source organism: Platanthera zijinensis (assembly GCA_039513925.1). NCBI lineage: Eukaryota > Viridiplantae > Streptophyta > Magnoliopsida > Asparagales > Orchidaceae > Platanthera > Platanthera zijinensis. The sequence continues at coordinate 174,468,654 of CM077091.1, forward strand.
CTTGATCGGACGGCCGTGGTAGCGCGCCATGATCGGATGGTGGAGGTTCGGGCGGCGAGCCACCGACTGGCGGTGGACAGACGGAGGCGGCCGTGCGGCCGGGCGGCGGCGGCCGGGAGGCCGGGCGGCGGCGGCCGGGAGGCCGGGCGGCGGCGGTTGGGCGATCGGGCGGCGGCGGCCGGGAGGCCGGCGACGGCGGTCGGGCGGCCGGGCGGTCGGGCGGCGGCGGTCGGGCGGCGGCGGCCGGGCGGCGGCGGCCGGGCGGCGGCGGTCGGCGGCGGTTGGTTGCGGCGGCGGTGCCCTCTCTCCCCTCTTTCCCTTTTTTATGGATCTCATTTTTGGTGGGAGAGAAAGAAGGGGGAATTGGATGGAGGAGATGAAAGATGAGAGAAAGTGGGCCCTCCACTTCTCCCATCATGAAGGGAATTATGGGGTTGACTAGTCAACCCCATGATCTCATTTTGGGGATTGCTATGTGCACCCCTAAAGCTAAAAATGGATTCAATCCCTATCATTCTCTAATTGCAAGTGTAGTGATTTGCTTATTATCTAGTTCATTTAGTGGTGCACTCTGAGGGGGAATCAACTTAAGTTTCTTCCTATTTTATTTAAGTTTCTTCCTATTTTATATTGCTCATGTATTTTTTGTTCACACTTTTTTTTTATCTTTCTCTTGTATTTTGGTTTTGGTTGTGCGATGCTTTTGCGCATGTTGTATTTATTTCCTATTATATGATTGTGTGTGGTTGTGCGACCTTTCACACATTGTATCTTTCGGCTTATTAGTACGATCAGCCAAATTGTTCTTGAATAAAAGAAGTTGATCAGCTAATATTGTCCCACCAACGCTTTTCTGCTATAAAAGAAGTTGATCAGCTACAACAAGAAGGGTTAATTGAACTCACAAAATCACAATGGGCTCGTGAAGTCTTATACGTTAACAAAAGGTTCGAGCAAGCTAGAGGAAAGATGAGAATGGTGATAAACATGGGCGGATCCACATGTGGGCACGGTCGGGCACGTGCCCGACCCTATTTTCCGCTAAATCCCGCCATATTAGGTATTCGTCTCTTTCTAGTTTCCCGGAAGTTGATGCGAGCAAGAGGCGAGAGAGACGGAGGCGCGACAACAAGCATTCCTTTGCGAGACCGCGACTCCGGCGTGACTCCTTCGGGCCTCCGGTAGCGATATCTGGCCCGTTTGCGGCGTCCGTCGGCCGTCGCCCGTCGGCCTGCCGACCACAAGTGTCATCTCCGCAAACTGCCCTATCCTAAATCCCGACCTCCGGTATGTGGTACTGCGTCTGCGTCTCAGCCTATTTCTCTTTAGGGATCTCAGATTTTCTCCCTATTTCTCATGATTTTCTCCCTATTTCTCTTTAGGGATCCCGGATCTGCCGCCTCACACCTCACACCTCACGCGGTTAGCAATTTAACATTCAAATTTCATTTCAGCAAGGTGGGAAGAGGAGTTCTAGGGACTAGGTACACACCATTGTATTGCTGAAATCCATCGCGAAGGGTCGATTCGGAGCTCCCATCGTCAAAAGAAACACGCGCCAAGGGTGTAACAACTATTGTTCCCCGGTCTTAGAACCGTTGTTTTGTTATTTCTGTGTTTGTAATTATTTTTCGTGCAATGAGAGTCCCCTCATGCCATTTTGCTAAATTTTGAAAATATACGTTTAAATTTATTGTGCCCGTGCGACTTCAAAATCCTAGTTCCGCCACTGGTGATAAACTATCAACCCCATCAATCATTTTCTTGAAAATGATAAATTTTCTCTGCCGAAAAGTTAAGTCCTTTTTCAGAAACTTTCTTAGGCATTGATTTGTTGGGGATGCATATATCTGAAATGGCCAGTATCAGCTCTAGTCTGACATTGCAACCCAATTGAATTATTTTCCCAATGAGAACTTAACGTTCAAACAAGTTCAACAGTTGTTGAGCATTGCTAATTACATGACAGAGTTCATTCTTGTTATTTTTTAACTGAAATGTTTATTATCTTTTTTTAGCCGAAAGGTTTGTCATCTCACTACAAGATATTTGGTTATTGGCCACGTTTTTATTAGTCTTTGGCTACGTTTTTCAAACGTCGCTAATCTTTTCGCGACGTTTTTATAAGCGGCGCACAGACGTCGTGAATACATCCTGTGCCATAAGTATTCGCGACGTTTTGTAAAGCCCCGCCGTCAAAAAATTATAATATTAGCGACGCTTGCATTAATAAACGTGACAAGTTTTGGCCACGTTCCGTTGTGGAAAACGTGGCGAGCTTTAGCCACGTTTTTTCTAAAAAAACATTGCAATTCACATTTGTTTAGACTTTGGCAACGTTTGTAAAAAAAACGCCGCCAATATTGTTATATATATTAAAATATATATATATATATGATATTTTTTATTGCCATCACGAATGGTTGGAGAGCATAGACTTATTTGGATACTGTATTGGTATTCTGTTTCATATGTAGATGAATGACATTGTTTGAGGCCATTAATTGGAAGCATGCTTCCTCTATATAGGACCATGCACTATTCTAGATAAAATCAATTGGATAGCATATTAGCTTGTGTTACATGCAAAGCCGAACAAGTTACACTTTTCGAGTATATATCATTGCTTCGGCATGCCTTCGCCTGAGCAACATGCATGTGCAGCCATGTGTGATCTCCCAAAACGGCTCGATCATTCCATTACATTGAGAGGTATAAGAGATTGCGTGGCAGAAGCATCTATGACTGATCGTGCAGAAGCTGATGGACTCAATCCTAAAACTTTCTGGAAAGAATCAAATCCATGCCTTGTCGGGCATTCAATAGATGTCGTGACTGCAATGTGAATAATTTTGCTAACACATATATAGTAAGATATTATGGGGCCGTGATTTTTCTTCGTAGATTATGTCATTTCATGTTGTAAACAATCTTGCTTTCAGCTGTGCATCAAGACACTTAAGGGGTAGCAACGTAATAAAAAGGGAAGGACACGCCCACTCATCTGCAGTTGATAGGTATGAAATAGGTTCCGTCTGGTGACACGAGACTCCAAGTTGTAAGTTGAGATATCATCTTTTTGGTATGTTTAAGCGACAAGGGATAGAGACAACCATATATTACAGGACGGATCCGGATCCTCTCCATTTCGGATGAAATGGAGGGAGTCCATTTCATTATTTAATGGAGAGGATAAGTTCAAAAGATATTAAGTGGTCAGGATTTTTTTGACTTTAAAAAAATATAAAAGGAGGGGAAATGATGAACCCGTCGGATCAAAAAACATTCAATCCTGACCGTGAAATGGATCCCCTCCATTTCATCCGAAATGGAGAGGATCCTGGAGCTTACAGGACAGTTCCATGAGAGAGTAAAGCGTCTAATCATTAATTATTCTTACATTAACTAATATTTGATGAATTATCTTGCTACTAATAATAGATTATATGCACGCACAATAATAAAAACATGCATATACTGTACATACAATCCATAATAATTAATAATAATAATTCCAGCGTATAATCAATTTATTAGTAGGTAAATATCATCACGTGTTTTGATGATTACAACTCTATAAATTGAAACCAAATACTATTATCATAACTCATGTGAAAGAAATTGAGGCCACTCCTTACTTAACAACAACACAATTGATGTGGAAATATTGTTGCGGAAGCGGATGCATGCCCAAAAAAAATGTGGTCAAGTCACCTAATCAAACATTTGAACTTGTAAAGAGACAAAATGCATTCTCCGTTGATTCTGTTTGTTTTCATAAGCATGGCCCGCCTCACAAGTTGGTAATACGGATAGAAAATAAAGAGGAAAATTATGTGGACTTGAAGGTTTTAATTGACGACGAGATATTGCACTCGGACTATACTCAAAAGAGATTTGACAAAAATAATAGATTCTATGTGGATAGGCTGATGGTGTTATTTACTTGGAATCTCCAACATTCGCCGAAAACTTTCTCCTTCAAGACCTGGCAAAATGAATGTTATTGGGTCTTCATCCGGGGACATGATATCCATGATGAGGTTGATGACTAATAAAAAGTACGTCTAACATCAACCGCAATTTATAAGTTTGTTTTTAAAATTTTAAAAAAGTGCAATGTCATGGGCTCATATACATTATAATAAAAGTTTAATAAAATAAGACCTGGTAACAGATTGTGTTCTTCTTCTTCTTCTGAGTTTTCTATACCTTAGTGTCTAATTCTAGCTTGTGCATTGAACTCTTGAATAATTTTCCTTTTTATATGATTTTGGTGTCTTCTATTGCATGGTACCAAATTTCTGTTATACTAATAATTAATTTGGCCTTTACTCTTTCATAGGACTTCTAATTCAGAAGTTTGGACATCATCTGAGTTTTCTATAGTGCAACTATATATGTAAAAGATGCATGAATGCATGGGGTTTTTATGAGAGTTGCAGGGTGATTGCATGATTTTTTGTTATAGTGAGAGTGTTATCATCCGAATCTCTTCTATTGGATTTCATTTTCTTAACACTATGCTTAACCAGTCCAGTTATTCTGTAGTGCTGTTGCTGTTACCTGCACCCCGGCCACAATGCGAATCTTATAATACGGCCTGTTATTAATCAAATATACTTAATTGTTTGCTAAATTCATTTTAATATTTTGTTGTTTGTGAGCATCAAAACAAACTTCATGTCATGGAGGTAAATCTTTACTTCCCTAAATATAATCTTAGCACACCCCTGCACCCGTCTCCAGCAAAGCTAAGAAAGTATATGGAATGCTAGCTAGCGATGAGTTTTTGCTATGAGAAGTGGATAGCGAGTAAATTTAATTACTTTATCACGAGGAACTATTAGTAGAGCACTCATATGTATTTGCATAGCTCTTGGTTGCGAGATAGAGTGAAGTTAAACGCTTTATTTTGATGAACTAATATTGGAACATTCAGATGTATTCAAACTGCTCGATCTTGGTTGTGAGATTTAGGGTGAAGTTGAACTAACGCTAGTGATGAAAATGATCAAACAAGTACTTGTTAAGTGTATTATTATGATGTTATTATTATCATTACTGTTGTAGTCCATGTGTCATCACCTGATTGGTTCGGGTATAAATGTTGTACGGAATAGAGTTTGCCCTAAGACTATCAGGATCCTCTCCATTTCAGGTGAAATAGAGGGGATCCATTTAACGGTCGAGATTGAAATGCTTTCGATCCGACGGGTTCATCATTTCCCATGTTTTTTTAGATTTTTTTAATCAAAAAAATCTCCACCATAAGATTTCTTTCCAACTTGTCTTGTCCATTAGATATTGAAATGGATCCCCTCCATTTCAAGTGAAATGGAGAGGATCCCGATCCGCCCTAAGGGGCCTTTTTCATTCTTCCTCAAACTGCTCTCACGCTCAGCCGCCGGCTCCCCATCTCTCTCTCTCTCTCTCTCTCTCTCTCTCTCTCTCTCTCTCTCTCTCTCTCTCTCTCTCTCTCTCTCTCTCTCTCTCTCTCTCTCTTAGCATCGGCCTAAGGATTCCATCATGGTATCAGAGGATGGTTCCGATCATGACCTGAACTCCACCCTTCATGCCGACGAGCACCCGCACGATGATGGCGTGCCGCTTATTGATTTGGTATTCCCAAAGATCGCCGACTCTTTCAACATTGCCTCCTCCTTCTCGACGAAGATGAAGAAAGACACCTATCGTATATGGCGCCTTCAATTTCTTGACGTCCTCGCCGTGCATGAGATCACGTATGTGATCAAACCGGGTTTTCTTCCTCCTCCCCCGGCGTCCGTGGATGGCAGCCCTTCCTCTGCATATGCTACATGGAATCGTCTCAACCGCCTTGTTCTCAGTTGGCTTCAGGCCACCCTCTCCGACAAAGTCCAATTCATGATTATGGACTGCACGACAGCCCCGAAAGCATGGGCTCTCCTTCAACGCCGTCTCGCGCCAGTGACCAAGGCGCACGTCAGCAGCTTAACCAAACAGCTGCGAACTCTTGAGAAGAAACCGACATCCTCTATGACGGACTATCTGCTGGGTGCCAAGAGAGTGGCCGACGCCCTCACCGCCGCTGGTGAACCCATCTCCCATTCAGCCCTTGTCGATTACATCACCGACGGGCTGAGAGAGGAATATCAAAGCTTCCTCTCCCTTATTGAATTGCGACCTCCCTCCTCGTTTGACGAACTTTTCGACATGTTACTGAATGAAGAGGCACTACTGAATCGCCTGCGGCCGAAGCATCATGATTCCGGCTCAGCGCTATTTGCCCAAAATCGGTCGGCCGGCTCCTCATCAAACCACCACGGGAGAAGCAATCGTCATTCTCATAACAATTGGAGATCTGGCCGAGGAGGAGGTGGAAACCGATGGGCCAACTCTGGCCGTGGCGGCCATGGGAACCGAGGAGGCTACGGGAATCGTTGGAACAACGGACACTCTCAGCAAAATCAACGCTCCAACCATCAAAATCAGTCGAGCTCGCTGCCCCCATTGCTACCAATACCCGCCTCTGTTCACCCAAATGAGTCTTGCCAAATCTGCCTTAAGCCGGGACACACCGCTCGCACCTGCTATCAACGCAACAATTTTGCGTACTCGGCCTCCCTTCCAGATCAGATGGGTGCTGTTTCTCTGAACGAACAGAACGATAACAACTGGATACTGGATTCAGGAGCCAACCATCATATGGCCAAATCTGAAAACTCCCTCTTGGATATGGGCTCTACTTCAGGTAACCGTGGAATTACTATTGAAAATGGTGAGATCTTACCTGTTTCTTGTGTTGGCAAAGTCATTTTACCCACTACCAGTGGCTCCCTCACACTACCTAATGTTCTTTGTGTACCGTCTCTTCGCAAGAATTTATTTTCTGTCCATCAATTTGCTAAAGATAATCATTGCTTATTTATCCTTGACTCTTGGTTTTTCTATCAAGGACAAACTGACGGGGCAAACGCTGCTTACTGGCCGCAGTCGTAATGGTCTCTACCACATCACTCCTCCACCCACCAGTTTCGGTCATGCTCTTCTCAGCTCTCATGCCCCCATTTCTGTTTGGCACGCTCGTCTTGGCCATCCATCTCAACCGGTCCTCACCAAGGCTCTATCATCAGCATCGATCTCTACAACCTCCACTTTGGGCAAGTGTCATGTCTGCTCTCTTTCTAAAGCAACTTGTTTACCTTTTAGTCCACGTATATCGGCAAGTCCGAGCTTATTGTATCTCTTGCACTTAGATGTTTGGGGCCTGTTGAAGCCAAAAATGACCGAAGCCAAAATTGGCTTCTGTGGAGTTCGGGGTCCCAAAAGAGGGGTGACCGCACACCTACTACACTCAAATGAACGATCTAGGCTCTAGACTAGGAACGTAAGGGACAGACCCAAGGTCTCAGCGTGGAGGACCCACCGCATACCCGGAAGACTAACGAACTCTTCCCCTCCCAAGCCAAAGGCTGAGCTAAGACACCTTCGGAGGGCACTTTTGGCCGACCGGAACATTTAAGGAGGGTCTCAAGACCAACTCTCTCCTATCCAGATGTATCTCCTTGGGTCTATACAAAATGCTCCTCAAACGCGCTACTAAAGGCGCAACATCGCCGAGCAATTCTATAACATGCTGCCCAACTGGGCTGCAAACAGCGCGACTCCGCTGCCTTAAAAGGCTATCAACAGGCCAACAGGGGCTTCCCGGCATAAACCTCGGGGCTCCCACGGGACGAGCGGTTCACGAGCACACCGCTCGCCCAAAGCAAAAAGAGTAAATCGTGCATTCACAGGGCATTACAGATTATAAATTATGACAGGAATATTAATTCCATACATCGGCACGCAGGCCGGCAATATAAATAAAAGAAGGCCTTCGAGGGCCGGCACAAGCTCGGGCTTAAGCCCGCTATTCCCCGCCTGGTACTGCAACACCTGTACGCCAACGTCTCGACGAACGACTGCCAGCTGAACGACATTCGGCTAACGTAAGCGGGCCAAACATATTCCGTACACCCCTTTTTCGGGGCTACGGTACGCATTCCCTGCAAATAGACAATATCCAACTTCCACGGAGTCTTCTCCGGAAACCCCAGAACATCACCGATTCGGCTCGTACGTCCGAATGGGCTTCACACAGAACATCACCGATTCGGCTCGTACGTCCGAATGAACTTCTCACAGCACATCACCAATTCGGCTCGTACGTCCGAATGGGCTTCACACAGCATGCCTAAATCCGTACTTACACTTCCGGATGCTAGATGCAATTAATAGCGGGGACGTACACGTCGACCCGTCGGAGAGCTCCCTTCCCCCACCCGTTGGTGGAGAGGGGCTTCCATGCAAATATGTAAATTGAGGGCTTCACCTGCCCGAGAAGAAACTTCGTTACCCTTGACGCGTGCTTGGTGGCGGTGCTGGTGGCCGATCTCCCTTTTAGGCCGAGCTTTGCTCGAGGCGGCGATGGCGGCAGTCGGGCTCCCTTCTAGGCCGAGCCTTGCTCGAGGCGGCGATGGCGGTGGCCGATCTCCCTTTTAGGCCGAGCCTTGCTCGAGGCGGTGATGGCGGTGGCCGATCTCCCTTTTAGGCCGAGCCTTGCTCGAGGCCGCGATGGGAAGAGGGCCGGGCTGACCTAGATGCAGTCGGCTTCGAGGAGGTGGCCGAGCTAGACCTTGCCGCAGGCGGAGTCGAGGAAGAGGGTCGAGCTTGGGTCATGCCTTGGCGGCGACGAGAGGGGAGGTCGAGAGGAGCTCGGCCTGCTGCGATGCTCTAGGCCGAGAAGAAGAGAGGGGCGGCCTGGATGGGAAGTGGAGGGCCAAGAGGAGCTCGGCCCTGGCCGGCGAAGGGAGAGGAGGAGGAGGCCGGTGTTGGCGTCGGGTTGTGCTGCTCCAGGCGGCCGGAAGTAGAGAGGGAGAGGGGCGGCCGGGCGGTCGACGGGAAGAGGGGGCCGAGCTAGGGCTCGGCCCTGCTGCTTCCCGGAGGCGGCCTGGGCTGGAAGTGGGGGGCCGAGAGGAGCTCGGACCCGCTGGAGGCGGCGGTCATGGCCGAGAGAGAGAGAGAGGCGGAGCGGATGGCGGCGTCGGGCTCCAGCCGGTCGACGATGGGAGAGGAGGAGGAGGCCGGGCTGGCGTCGGCGGTGCTGCAGGCGGCCGACGAGAGAGAGATCCAGAGAGGGAGGACCGGCGGCCATGGGGCTTAGGGCTTCTTTTTCCTCTTTGCTTTTTCCTTCTCCCTCTTTGTTCTGCCCTCCTGTACCCGTACCCCCCCCCCCTGCTTCTTTGCTTTTTTGTTTTCTTCCTATATCTCCTATACATCATTATTGTTATATATATATTATATAATATATTATATTATATATATTATATAATAAGTATATATATATATATATTATGCATTATATATATATTATATGTATAATATAGAAACCATACGCCCGTAAACACCCGCACGCCCGCACGAGCATCCGCACGTCTTCGGGCGGGGCTGTGCCACATTGCCGCTCACAGCATGTCCCGAGTCCGTCACTTGGGGAGGATCCCGCTCGCCCGGATACGGGGTTGTACACAATCCCCGCTCTTTTCGAGATTGGTACAAGCTCGGAAAGAAATGTCCAATCCCAAGTATCCGGCGAGTGGGAGCCGACCCAAAAGAAAAATTTTGATTGAATCCAAAATTTGCATTCAAAACACTAGACTCTTCGGACACCTTTTGATCATTTTGAACCCCTTGATACTTGTAGCACTCCCTGCTACCGAGCTGCCCTTATACCCTTACTTACAATAAGTATACCTGGGGCCGAGCCCGGCTCGGGGTGTCGTAGAAGCGGCTAAACCAAAGCATCTCAAAAGCCAACCTTTCCCCCACAGGCGAGCCTTCGGACCTGCCAGCTAGATGGGAGCCTGCGCAGCGGGTCTACCTGGGGCCGAGCCCGGCTCGGGGTGTCGTGGAAGTGGCTAAGAACAAAATACCACGAGAGCCAACCTTTCCCCCACAGGCGAGCCTTCGGACCTGCCAGCTAGATGGGAGCCTGCGCAGCGGGTCTACCTGGGGCCGAGCCCGGCTCGGGGTGTCGTAGAAGTGGCTAAGAACAAAGTACCACAAGAGCCAACCTTTCCCCCACAGGCGAGCCTTCGGACCTACCAGCTAGATGGGAGCCTGCGCAGCGGGTCTACCTGGGGCCGAGCCCGGCTCGGGGTGTCGTAGAAGTGGCTAAGAACGAAATATCTCAAGAGCCAACCTTTCCCCCACAGGCGAGCCTTCGGACCTGCCAGCTTGATGGGAGCCTGCGCAGCGGGTCTACCTGGGGCCGAGCCCGGCTCGCGGTGTCGTAGAAGTGGCTAGACCAGAACATCTCAAAAGCCGACCTTTCCCCCACAGGCGAGCCTTCGGACCTGCCAGCTTGATGGGAGCCTGCGCAGCGGGTCTACCTGGGGCCGAGCCCGGCTCGGGGTGTCGTAGAAGCGAATAAACCAAAGAATCACCAAAGCCAACCTTTCCCCCACAGTCGAGCCTTCGGACCTGCCAGCTTGATGGGAGCCTGCGCAGCGGGTCTACCTAGGGCCGAGCCCGACTCGGGGTGTCGTAGAAGCGGCTAAACCAAAGAATCACCAAAGCCAACCTTTCCCCCACAGGCGAGCCTTCTGACCTGCCAGCTTGATGGGAGCCTGCGCAGCGGGTCTACCTGGGGCCGAGCCCGGCTCGGGGTGTTGTAGAAGCGGCTAAACCAAAAAATCACCAAAGCCAACCTTTCCCCCACAGGCGAGCCTTCGGACCTGCCAGCTTGATGGGAGCCTGCGCAGCGGGTCTACCTGGGGCCGAGCCCGGCTCGGGGTGTCGTAGAAGCGGCTAAACCAAAGAATCACCAAAGCCAACCTTTCCCCTACAGGCGAGCCTTCGGACCTGCCAGCTTGATGGGAGCCTGCGCAGCGGGTCTACCTAAGGCCGAGCCCGGCTTGGGGTGTCGTAGAAGCGGCTAAACCAAAGAATCACCAAAGCCAACCTTTTCCCCACAGGCGAGCCTTCGGACCTGCCAGCTTGATGGGAGCCTGCGCAGCGGGTCTACCCGGGGCCGAGCCCGGCTCGGGGTGTCGTAGAAGTGGCTAAACCAGAACATCTCAAAATCCAACCTTTCCCCCACAGGCGAGCCTTCAGACCTGCCAGCTTGATGGGAGCCTGCGCAGCGGGTCTACCTGGGGCCGAGCCGAGCTCGGGGTGCCGATGACGATCAAACCAATCCTATCCCCCACAGGCGAGCCTACGGACCTGCCAGCTAGATGGGAGCCTGCGCAGCGGGTCCACCTGGGGCCGAGCCGAGCTCGGGGTGCCGATGACGATCAAACCAATCCTATCCCCCACAGGCGAGCCTACGGACCTGCCAGCTAGATGGGAGCCTGCGCAGCGGGTCTACCTGGGGCCGAGCCGAGCTCGGGGTGCCGATGACGATCAAACCAATCCTATCCCCCACAGGCGAGCCTACGGACCTGCCAGCTAGATGGGAGCCTGCGCAGCGGGTCTACCTGGGGCTGAGCCGAGCTCGGGGTGCCGATGACGATCAAACCAATCCTCTCCCCCACAGGCGAGCCTACGGACCTGCCAGCTAGATGGGAGCCTGCGCAGCGGGTCTACCTGGGGCCGAGCCGAGCTCGGGGTGCCGATGACGATCAAACCAATCCTATCCCCCACAGGCGAGCCTACGGACCTGCCAGCTAGATAGGAGCCTGCGCAGCGGGTCTACCTAGGGCCGAGCCGAGCTCGGGGTGCCGATGACGATCAAACTAATCCTCTCCCCCACAGGCGAGCCTACGGACCTGCCAGCTAGATATGAGCCTGCGCAACGGGTCTACCTGGGGCCGAGCCGAGCTCGGGATCTTTCCATTCAACCATTTCCCTCTCATGTCGTAGAAGAAACCACCTAAATGATAATACGTATTTTCGAAATGAAAAGGGCCTTTAAAACTATCGACACTACTCCAAAAATTAGAATCGTACACTCAAAAATCAATGCCTGATAAGGAGAAAAAATATACTTCCGACATGTTTGAAATTTCTGAGATCATTAATCGTAATCTTCTCAAGCACAAAGATAGCACCAATGAGATCAAAAAAAAACTCTTACCAATCCAAGAAAACCAAAGGTCGTATTAAGCAAACGGTGAAGTATATATCCAAATAAGCACGGAAAACCGTATAAATAAAAAGCTCATCTAAAGCAAAAACATATAAGCCATTTGAACATTTTACCGCATCCTCATAAGCAAGGAAAAATGTCAGCATAATTGCAACAACCGAACTAGTAAATGTCAAACAGTAAAGTTCATTGCACAATATTGAATAACAGTAGCAACTGGAAAATCTCCAGCATCATAAATCCAAAACCAACTGGAAAACTAATATTGGATTTACTAGTTCTTAATATTGAGTTTGAAAATCAATGAGTCCCTAAATTGTCAAGAAAAATAGGGCAATATGAAAATGTTTTGAGTTGAAGTGAAAAACTAGGCCAACCCAAAAATAATAACTTTTTTAAATTTTCAAACTGTAATAGGTAGTTCATTTTACTCTCTAAATTTTAGAAAGAAAGTCATAGATTAGACTAATTTTTGAATCGTATCGAGCGAATACACAACCCTGGCTAGGTACTATTATTTGAGTACAGCAAGATCAGCTTGGCAATATAGATTTTATAACAAAACAACAGGTTCAGTAACTCGATAAACCGTCTCTAACACGAACCTTATCAGTCTCAAAGCATTTGTAATGATCAATGAAATAAAGAACTCAGGAGAATATGCACTTCATTTGTTAAATAAAATAGTAACACCTTCTGATAGAGTTTGTAAATATCTAGATAATTTCAGTAAAGTTGAACCTTTTTCAAAATTCAAATCATCCGTAAACGAAGTATTACCAAAAATATCATCCTGCAAGGCTAACATTATCGCAATTATCATACTCTTGTTGGCTCTACAACGTATTGCAAAGTAACAAAACACGAGCGAACAAAACAAGTATGGATATTTCTCAAGCAAAAGCTCCCGAGTTAAGGCGCGACATAATTAGATGAAAACTTCATTTCATCAAACAGGTGAAAAGTCCAACTCCCGGAGCTACGGATTGAGGTAAAGATTGAAATCTAACATTAAAATGCATTTTTGCCAACTAGATTCATGTGAACTCTATAAAACAAGTCCAATTTCCGGTCATAAGATGGCTTTAGGTTCTTCACGAGGGGAAACTAAAGAAATTTATACGACAAGCGAAAACAAAGCTCACATTGCCAAATGGTCCTCGCCTTGTGAGATCCAAAACTGCTTCGAAAAGTTCGACAAACATTTGAAAATAAATATAGGTGCTCAAAGAGAATTATTAAACTCAGAATTTATTCCTTGCACCTAACATTTGAATATATCCTCACGACGAAAGAACCTAAAACAACTCAATGACCCTTTTTTTCTTTTTGCTAAGGTCACTAGCCTAGTAAATCAAAATGAAAGCCTGGGAGATGTCTTGGAAGAACAATAAGTTGACAGACCATTCAAATCATTACCTTAAACAAATAAACACATCGTCTTTGCTCTACTTGAAGCTTACGATTTAAAAACAATGATGGGACTAGAGCTCAAGGTCCCACTCCGCATTCATGAAGACTCGTTCTTTCATGGTGAACCTGATATCGATAAGTCATTCCGCACAAGGATGACCTTCCCAACTACATCTCAACCTTAAATTGGAAAACAGGAAACTGAGGGGGGACTTCTTTCATCGCGTGACCCCGGTCGTCACTTAGTTCCTCTTCTATAGCCACGACGTTCAACTGAGTTTTTCTGTGCTGGCCACTCTCCACGCTCACCGCACCATAACTGTTGAAGCCAAAAATGACCGAAGCCAAAATTGGCTTCTGTGGAGTTCGGGGTCCCAAAAGAGGGGTGACCGCACACCTACTACACTCAAATGAACGATCTAGGCTCTAGACTAGGAACGTAAGGGACAGACCCAAGGTCTCAGCGTGGAGGACCCACCGCATACCCGGAAGACTAACGAACTCTTCCCCTCCCAAGCCAAAGGCTGAGCTAAGACACCTTCGGAGGGCACTTTTGGCCGACCGGAACATCTAAGGAGGGTCTCAAGACCAACTCTGTCCTATCCAGATGTATCTCCTTGGGTCTATACAAAATGCTCCTCAAACGCGCTACTAAAGGCGCAACATCGCCGAGCAATTCTATAACATGCTGCCCAACTGGGCTGCAAACAGCGCGACTCCGCTGCCTTAAAAGGCTATCAACAGGCCAACAGGGGCTTCCCGGCATAAACCTCGGGGCTCCCACGGGACGAGCGGTTCACGAGTACACCGCTCGCCCAAAGCAAAAAGAGTAAATCGTGCATTCACAGGGCATCACAGATTATAAATTATTACAGGAATATTAATTCCATACATCGGCACGCAGGCCGGCAATATAAATAAAAGAAGGCCTTCGAGGGCCGGCACAAGCTCGGGCTTAAGCCCGCTATTCCCCGCCTGGTACTGCAACACCTGTACGCCAACGTCTCGACGAACGACTGCCAGCTGAACGACAGTCGGCTAACGTAAGCGGGCCAAACATATTCCGTACACCCCTTTTTCGGGGCTACGGTACGCATTCCCTGCAAATAGACAATATCCAACTTCCACGGAGTCTTCTCCGGGAACCCCAGAACATCACCGATTCGGCTCGTACGTCCGAATGGGCTTCACACAGAACATCACCGATTCGGCTCGTACGTCCGAATGGGCTTCTCACAGCACATCACCAATTCGGCTCGTACGTCCGAATGGGCTTCACACAGCATGCCTAAATCCGTACTTACACTTCCGGATGCTAGATGCAATTAATAGCGGGGACGTACACGTCGACCCGTCGGAGAGCTCCCTTCCCCCACCCGTTGGTGGAGAGGGGCTTCCATGCAAATATGTAAATTGAGGGCTTCACCTGCCCGAGAAGAAACTTCGTTACCCTTGACGCGTGCTTGGTGGCGGTGCTGGTGGCCGATCTCCCTTTTAGGCCGAGCTTTGCTCGAGGCGGCGATGGCGGCGTTCGGGCTCCCTTCTAGGCCGAGCCTTGCTCGAGGCGGCGATGGCGGTGGCCGATCTCCCTTTTAGGCCGAGCCTTGCTCGAGGCGGCGATGGCGGTGGCCGATCTCCCTTTTAGGCCGAGCCTTGCTCGAGGCCGCGATATGAAGAGGGTCGGGCTGACCTAGATGCAGCCGGCTTCGAGGAGGTGGCCGAGCTAGACCTTGCCGCAGGCGGAGTCGAGGAAGAGGGTCGAGCTTGGGTCATGCCTTGGCGGCGACGAGAGGGGAGGTCGAGAGGAGCTCGGCCTGCTGCGATGCTCTAGGCCGAGAAGAAGAGAGGGGCGGCCTGGATGGGAAGTGGAGGGCCAAGAGGAGCTCGTCCCTGGCCGGCGACGGGAGAGGAGGAGGAGGCCGGTGTTGGCGTCGGGTTGTGCTGCTCCAGGCGGCCGGAAGTAGAGAGGGAGAGGGGCGGCCGGGCGGTCGACGGGAAGAGGGGGCCGAGCTAGGGCTCGACCCTGCTGCTTCCCGGAGGCGGCCTGGGCTGGAAGTGGGGGGCCGAGAGGAGCTCGGCCCCGCTGGAGGCGGAGGTCATGGCCGAGAGAGAGAGAGGCGGAGCGGATGGCGGCGTCGGGCTCCAGCCGGTCGACGATGGGAGAGGAGGAGGAGGCCGGGCTGGCGTCGGCGGTGCTGCAGGCGGCCGACGAGAGAGAGATCCAGAGAGGGAGGACCGGCGGCCATGGGGCTTAGGGCTTCTTTTTCCTCTTTGCTTTTTTCCTTCTCCCTCTTTGTTCTGCCCTCCTGTACCCGTACCCCCCCCCCTGCTTCTTTGCTTTTTTGTTTTCTTCCCATATCTCCTATACATCATTATTGTTATATATATTATATAATATAATATATTATATATATATTATATAATAAGTATATATATATATATATATATATATTATGCATTATATATATATTATATGTATAATATAGAAATCATACGCCCGTAAACACCCGCACGCCCGCACGAGCATCCGCACGTCTTCGGGCGGGGCTGTGCCACATTGCCGCTCACAGCATGTCCCGAGTCCGTCACTTGGGGAGGATCCCGCTCGCCCGGATACGGGGTTGTACAGGGCCCATCACCTGATATTTCTAATTCGGGCCACCTTTATTATTTATCTGTAGTTGATGATTTCAGCAGACATGTTTGGTTTTATCCTATGAAACAAAAATCTGATGTCTTCTCTAATTTTGTTTTGTTTCAAAACTATGCTGAAAACCTTTTCTCTACACGCATCAAAATTTTTCAGAGTGATGGTGGGGGTAAATTCTTGAATGAACGTTTCAAATCACACTTGGGCAAGTGCGGCATCTCTATTCATGTATCTTGTCCTTACACACCTGCTCAAAATGGTGTGGTCGAGAGAAAACATCGGCACATAGTAACCTTGGGTCGATGTCTTCTACTCCAATCCGGCCTGCCTCACTCATTTTGGGCCGAAGCTTTTTTCCACTGCCGTATTTCTGATAAACCGGCTACCCTCACCCGTAATCGGGAACTATACTCCGCATCATCTTGCTTTTGGTCGACCCCCCGACTATTCTGTCCTAAGGGTTTTTGGTTGCTCTTGCTTCCCTCTCCTACCACCAACTGGTCGCACAAAACTCATGCCGCCCTCTATCCACTGCATTTTCATTGGTTATTCCTCTATTCACAAAGGTTACAAGTGTCTTCACGCTCCCACTGGACGTGTGTACATTTCTCGTCATGTAACTTTTGACGAGACTTCATATCCCTTGCTCTCAACTAAATCAACCAACCGTCCAAGCCACTCTCTCTCGGGCACAACATCCAAGCCATCCCCTCACACAATTTCTCACCTACTGCCTATACCCCATGACTTGTCAACACATGACATAACAGGTTTGGACCTTGGTGGCTCACACTCTACCCGAGAGTTGGTTCAGCGCCAAATACAGGATTCAATTGGGCCAGAAGTCTCCACACCCACTCAATCTCAGGATAGCCAGCATCCGAGTGTTTCCAATCAGCGTTTAATCAACCCCAGACCTGCTCGGCCATCAGAGGAATTCACCACTCAGCACCCATTTCCCCTTCATTTGGCCTCCTCGGCGTCCAGCAAACCACCCGAGAGCTCCACCCCACCTCCTCGTGGGTTTCGGCATATCACAGATATTCTAAGTCGTGCAAAGTTCTCTCTTCCGAATGCCATGATTGCCCATCTCTCAGATAGTCTGCAAGAACCAGCGACATTCAAGCAGGCATGTGTGAACCCCGAATGGAGGGATGCCATGGTGGAGGAATACAAGGCGCCCATTAAAAACAGTACCTGGACGCTTGTACCGACACACCATTCCCTAAATATTATGGGCTGCAAGTGGGTGTACAAGATCAAGCGGCGCGCGGATGGCACGATCGACCGTCACAAAGCGTGACTTGTGGCTAAGGGTTTCCATCAAAGACCGGGTGTGGACTATGAAGAAACTTATTGCCCGGTTGTCAAGCATACCACCATCCG
Organism: Platanthera zijinensis; assembly: GCA_039513925.1. Classification (NCBI taxonomy): domain Eukaryota; kingdom Viridiplantae; phylum Streptophyta; class Magnoliopsida; order Asparagales; family Orchidaceae; genus Platanthera; species Platanthera zijinensis. Next base: position 174,486,218 of record CM077091.1, read on the forward strand.
TTTGATACTTTCCCTTGCTCACTCAAATAATTGGTCAATACGTCAACTGGACATCCGCAATGCGTTTCTAAATGGGGATTTGACAGAACATGTATACATGGAGCAGCCCCCTGGCTTTATTGATTCGTCAAAACCGACTCATGTCTGTCATCTCACCAAAGCCCTCTATGGTCTTAAACAGGCGCCGCTTGCGTGGTTTCAAAGACTTCACTCCTTTCTCATCTCAGAAGGCTTTCAAAGCAGTGCCTCAGATTCCTCTCTCTTCATCCGTCGTGACTCACATTCACTTCTAGTGGTTTTGGTGTATGTTGATGATCTCATCATCACCGGATCTGACACCAAGCTGGTCTCGGCTCTCATCGGATCTATTTGCAACAAATTTGCTTCTAGAGATCTTGGTCCCATTGGATTTTTTCTCGGAATAGAGATTACTCGGAGCTCGGACCATCTCACTATAACTCAATCATCATATGCCATATCTTTGCTCCGAAAATTCAACATGTTGACTTGTGCACCATGCTCAACACTGGCTACAACAAGCTCTTTGCTCACACCCGACTCGGGTGACCCCCTCTCCGATCAGACAATCTATAGGAGCATGGTAGGGGGGCTGCAGTATCTCACCTTGACTCGACCGGATCTTGCTTTCTCGGTCAATCAAGTGTGCCAGTTCCTACAGGATCCCAGGACATCTCATCTTCAGGCTGTGAAGAGGATTTTTCGATATATCAAAGGCACCTTAGACTACGGGCTACATTTTCAAAGGAGTCTCTCTCCGTCTCTTGTAGCCTTCTCGGACGCCGATTGGGCAGGGGATCCCACGACTCGTCGCTCCATCTCGGGCACGTGTGTGTTATTCGGTGGAAATCTTGTTTCTTGGTCCGCCAAGAAACAACCCACCATCGCGCGCTCCAGTGCAGAGTCCGAATACAGGTCTCTAGCTAATGCCACTGCTGATATGAGTTGGTTTTGTTGCCTATTACGCGAGCTTGGTCTGATGATTCTCTCGCCGCCGCTCATACTCTGTGATAATCAGTCGGCCATTCAGATGTCGCGCAATACAACTTCAAATTCAAGATCCAGGCATGTTGACATTGACTATCATTTCATAAGGGAACTTGTGGCTCGTGGTGCTCTATCGGTCACCTACGTCCCCTCATCCGACCAACTTGCTGACGTTTTTACCAAGCCGTTATCCAAGGATAGACTTCGAGAAATCAGCGACAAACTCAGCATTTGTCCTCTGCGTCATCCTTGAGGGGGGAGTGTTAAGTGTATTATTATGATGTTATTATTATCATTACTGTTGTAGTCCATGTGTCATCACCTGATTGGTTCGGGTATAAATGTTGTACTATAAATACATACTGGAATAGAGTTTGCCCTAAGGGGCCTTTTTCATTCTTCCTCAAACTGCTCTCACGCTCAGCCGCCGGCTCCCCATCTCTCTCCCCATCTCTCTCCCCATCTCTCTCCCCATCTCTCTCTCTCTCTCTCTCTCTCTCTCTCTCTCTCTCTCTCTCTCTCTCTCTCTCTCTCTCTCTCTCTCTCTCTCTCTCTCTCTCTCTCTCTCTCTCTCACAGCATCGGCCTAAGGATTTCATCAGTACTCCCAGGAATTTCAATAATTTTCTTAGTAAACTAATTTATGAGACTGAAGATTCTCTGTACAATATTTCCTGCACACTATCAGTCTATTTTAGTACCCTAATTCTGTCTTTCTTGTATCCAGCATATCCAATTTGAAAAGAGTTAAAATTTTTTTTCCATATATTTGTTATCAATAAGAAGCTGATCATAAGCTGTGTTGGGGTTAATTGTGTGTGTATGTATATATCTATGTGTGTGTATGTGCATTTGTGTTTATGTGTGTGTGTATGTATATACATAGTGTTTTTGTATGTGTGTATATATATTTGTACGTGTGTGTGTGTGAAGATTATGTATATTTGTCTATGTTTTGTGTGTGTGTGCATATATTTATGTTTATGTATACGTGTGTATGTGAAGATTATGTATATTTGTGTATGTGAAGATTATAGTATATTTATGTGTGTGTTTTTTGTGTACCTGTTTTAGTTCAGATTACTTATATTCTTCAAAAAAATTAAATGGGAAAATCCAAGGATGGAGGGGTATCAGCTGTTTGGGATCAAAATGATATCCTTCTATTCTGTGACCCGTGCATTACTAAAATTGGTCTTGTTGAAAAGAGAGAATCTCCTTTAATATTCTGTCAATTAATTCTCCTTTGAAATTTGAATAACTTCCTTAAACGCTGGCTGATCTGGAGAATTCAAACGGCTGGAATAATACATTTATGAGTTCCCCAACTATCCTTTGTTGACGCACGAAATGCGCCCTCCAGTTAACGGGTTGTTCGATCTCACAAGCTAGAAGAATAAGAGGGTTGCGGGGATACTGAGCAAAGAAGGAGCTGGATCAGGAGCTGTCGAGCAGACGCTACTTTGGCGGTTGAGCTCTGATGGTTAGACCAAGAGAGGGAAAGAAGAGACGGGGTCGCTATCAGCGGCAACAGCAGACTTCGCATGCCGCGGCTTGAATGTCACTCTTGCGGCGGGCTTTTCCCTTAATCAAGAAGAAAGATTACAGTACGCTATTGCACCATTACATGTAAAAGCAGTAAAGGGTACAAAGGGGGAAGCTGGCGGCTAGGGAAGGAGTTGCCAGAGACTAAGTAAAAGAGACTACCGGCAGCTGTGGAGGACTGCGTGGACTGAGAAACTGAGTCCGCAGGCCTTGCTGGATCAACTGCGGAGGACTCGGCGGACTGGAATTCTGAGTCTGCAGGTCTTGCTGGATCAACTGTGGAGGACTCGGCGGACTGGAATTCTGAGTCCGCAGGTCTTGCTGGCAGCGGCAGTTTCCCTGCACCTCCTCGCAAATGAGAGGCCTTGGGGGATATTTATAGGCCCGGGGAAGATCTTCTAGAAGCGAGGCCTAGTGACGTCATCATGGAAGACTAGGCGGACTCGGAAAGAAGGCCAGGCCGACCTGGGCGGACTCGACGGACTGGCATTTTCTGCTGGGCGACCTTGCAACTGGAGATCGCCCTTGGTGGGCGGCCTGGCTCTGGAGGCCTCCCCTGGTGGGCGGCCTGTCTTGGAGTCTGCCTGTTGATGCGCGAAATGCGAAAGGGAGTCGAGCATCACCAGCTAACGGGTGTTCGGTCTCACAAGCTAGGTGAATGAGTGGGTTGCGGGGATAGAGGAGAGGTTTGAGAGACTGCCGGGCAGCTGGTTACTCTGAGTCGCGTATGAAGACAGAGAAAATAGAAGAGAAAGGGCCGCTAGCAGCGGCAACAGCAGAATTCGCCCGTCGCGGCCTGAATGTCACTCTTGCGACGGGCTTTTCCTTTGATCAAGTAGGGTTACAGCTTGTTATTGCACCATTACATGAAGAAGCAGTAAAGGGTATAATGGGGGAAGTTGGTGGCTAAAGAAGAAGGTGCCAGAAACTAAGTAAAAGAGGCTGCAGAGGACTGGAGAACTGAGGCTGCAGAGGCTGCGCAAGCTGCTGAGGGCAGAAAAAGCTAAGTCCACAACCCTTGACGACCTGGGCGGACTGGAGATTTGAGTCCGCCGACCTTGCTTGATCAAGCCGTGACGGACTGGAAAACTGAGGCCGCAGACTTTGATCAAGGTGGCAGTTCTCCTCTTCCTCCTCCAGAATGAGAGGTCTTGGGGGTATTTATAGGCTCGGGCTGGAGACGGTCCTGGTAACCTTACCCCCGGTAAGGTGGTGAGCTTTGACGGAGTCCAAAACATTCTAGAGGCAGGTCTTCAGCTCCTAGGCGACCTGGAGGCAGGTCGTCAGCTCCTGGGCGACCTGGAGGCAGGTCGTCAGCTCCTGGGCGACCTGGAGGCAGGTCTTCAGCTCCTGGGCGACCTGGAGGCAGGTCATCAGCTCCTGGGCTACCTGGAGGTAGGTCTTCAGCTCCTGGGCGACCTGGAGGCAGGTCGTCAGCTCCTGGGCGACCTGGAGGCATGTCGTCAGCTCCTGGGAGACCTGGAGGCAGGTCTTCAGCTCCTGGGCGACCTGGAGGCAGGTCTTCAGCTCCTAGGAGACCTGGAGGCAGGTCGTCAGCTCCTGGGCGACCTGGAGGCAGGTCTTCAGCTCCTGGGCGACCTGGAGGCAGGTCGTCAGCTCCTAGGAGACATGGAGGCAGGTCGTCAGCTCCTGGGCGACCTGGAGGCAGGTCATCAGCTCCTAGGCAACCTGGAGGCAGGTCGTCAGCTCCTGGGCGACCTGGAGGCAGGTCTTCAGCTCCTGGGCGACCTGGAGGCAGGTCTTCAGCTCCTGGGCGACCTGGAGGCAGGTCGTCAGCTCCTGGGCGACCTGGAGGCAGGTCTTCAGCTCCTGTGCGACCTGGAGGCAGGTCGTCAGCTCTTGGGCGACCAGGAGGCAGGTCGTCAGCTCCTGGGCGACCTGGAGGCAGGTCGTCAGCTCCTAGGCGACCTGGAGGCAGGTCTTCAGCTCCTGGGCGACCTGGAGGCAGGTCATCAGCTCCTGGGCGACCTGGAGGCAGGTCGTCAGCTCCTAGGCGACCTGGAGGCAGGTCTTCAGCTCCTGGGCGACCTGGAGGCAGGTCGTTAGCTCCTGGGCGACCTGGAGGCAGGTAGTCATCTTCTGGGCGACCTGGAGGACCGAAGGAGCAGATTGCGCAGATCTCCCCTGCTGTTTTAGATCGCCTCCTGCAAGGAAGAGATGTTGTGCGACTAGCAGGCCTAACCGTGCGGCCTCCGAGGGTGAACTTTGGGAGCAGCCCGCCGTCCCGTAGGGCACATAGTAGCTATGCGACCGGGGCGGTTAGACCGGGGAGACTGTCCTAGGCGCACGGCCTGAGCGGATAGGAGTTTCTATCCGCCTGACCCAAAAAAGGAGGGGTGAGGCAGATCGAGACCCTCGGGAGGAACCCCTGAGTGGGCCGCGACTTGCAAGCTAGAGACGTTGGGAGGGATCGTCGATTTTGTGGTTAACATAATCCCCGCACTTTTTTAAGTTCCGAAAGGAACTTCGAAAATGTAGGAGACCCACGAAAATCGTGATCCTCCCCTCGAAAATCAGGTGAGAAAAATTAGTGACTAGGAGAGGTAGAACCTGATGTCTCTCCTCGGAAAAATCTGTCAATGTCTATCTTTTACCTGTGAAGAAAAAGTCAATGCAGGCAAAAGGAGGTACATATTGCGTGTACCTGAGTTGTTTTTGTAATTGAGGAAGAGGGCAACTGTCTTCTATTAAACTCTGAATGAGACTTGCCAATATCTGCTAATCTCTGCAAAAGTAAGGTGAGCGAGTAGGTAGAAAATGAAAATAAGCTGCAAGTACCTGAGAGGAACTTGCTACTATCTGCTAGTCTCTGTAAAAGGAGAGTAAGCAAGTAGATAGAAGAAGAAAATAAGCTGCAAGTACCTGAGAGGAAACTGCTACTATCTGCTAGTCTCTGTAAAAGGAGAGTAAGCAAGCAGATAGAAGAAGAAAATAAGCTGCAAGTACCTGGAGGGAACTTGCTAATCTCTGCTAATCTCTGCAAAAGTAAGGTGAGCGAGCAGGTAGAAAAAGAAAATAAGCTGCAAGTACCTGAGAGGAACTTGCTACTATCTGCTAGTCTCTGCAAAAGGAGAGTAAGCAAGCAGATAGAAGAAGAAAATAAGCTGCAAGTACTTGAGAGGAAACTGCTACTATCTGTTAGTTTCTGCAAAAGGAGAGTAAGCAAGCAGATAGAAGAAGAAAATAAGCTGCAAGTACCTGGAGGGAACTTCTACTATCTGCTAGTCTCTGCAAAAGGAGAGTAAGCAAGCAGATAGAAGAAGAAAATAAGCTGCAAGTACCTGGAGGGAACTTGCTAATATCTGTTAATCTCTGCAAAAAAAGAGTAAGCAGCAGATATGATAGAAAAGGCCACCACGCGGAGTGGATCTGACTGCACTAAAAGATAGAAAAGGCCACCACGCGGAGTGGATCTGACTGCTCTAAAAAGATAGAAAAGGCCACCACGCGGAGTGGATTAGATGCCAAATTGGAAAAAGGGCTACCACGCGGAGTGGATCTGATGCCAAGCTGGAAAAAGGGCTACCACGCGGAGTAGATCTGATGTCAAGCTGGAAAAAGGGCTACCACGCGGAGTAGATCTGATGCCAAGCTGGAAAAAGGGCTACCACGCGGAGTGGATCTGATGCCAAGCTGGAAAAAGGGCTACCACGCGGAGTGGATCTGATGCCAAGCTGGAAAAAGGGCTACCACGCGGAGTGGATCTGATGCCAAGCTGGAAAAAGGGCTACCACGCGGAGTGGATCTGATGCCAAGCTGGAAAAAGGGCTACCACGCGGAGTGGATTTAATGCCACAAGTTTCCTCAAAAAATAAATAAATGAAAAGTAGACTTGGTTGACACTTTGGAAAATGGGTGATCACTTGAAAAGTGGGCTTATTTCCGCTAAGAACTTTTAAGCGACCACGCGGAGTGGGTTTATGGCTGTAAGAAGTTCTCTTTTCCAAAAGCAACCAGTCATGCCAATAATAGAAGGAAGAAAAGCGCATTGGTAAAACAAATTTTACCACTAATAGATTGAGAGTAAGTACGCAATGTTGCAATAGAGGATTTTACAATGATGCTTTGAAGCAATATATTCTTGCAACTTGCCTTCTTTCAGCAATTTCTCTACGAGCTTATGAAGTGCTCGACATTTCTCTGTATCATGACCCACACAAAAGTGGTGTAAACAGAATAAATCTTTGCGACACCGTTGACCAGGTCGCGGGAGAGAGGGCCTAATGAAACCTGGCTCCTGCTGAATAATTTGAAGAACTTCTTCCATAGAAATAGTCAAGCTTGCATACTTCCTTTTAGGCTCAGCTTGCTTATATTGGCGAGAAGCATGAGGTTCATTATCAGAAGTATGAGTTGATATATTAGAGTTATCAATACCTAACTCCGAATGCTTTGATTGAGATGTAGATGAATTCCCACGATCATAACATATGTGTCGAGATACCAGGAGATTAGGATCTTGATCATATTGCAATAGGTTGCTGTTATGATTGAGAGATAAATAATTGTGAAGAGATTCACTATCCAACTGATGAGATAAAATCTGCGCTGGCACTTGAGCCATTTGATCTAGACGAAATATGTAGTCAGAATTCATGGCTTCAGCTCCAACAAACTGATTTGCGTGATCAATAAGATCCTTATAGGTGTCAGGCATTTTTGTAGTGAATTTGAATTTAAGCGGGCCTTGCCGAAGTCCGCTTATGAAAGCAACTTTATAGAAGTTTTGATCAACATTAACAACGTCAAGAGTTTCCTTCTGGAATCGCTCGATGAAGTGAGCATAAGACTCGTTGTCTTCTTGCTTGATCTGAAAAAAAGCTCCTATTTCCTTCTTTCTCTTCCTAAAGGTTCCAAACCTTGAGATGAATTCTCTTTGAAGATTGCTAAAGCAAGTTATTGACTGAGGTGGTAGACAGTAGAACCAGTCCAATACTTGAGCACCAAAAGACATGATGAAGAGCTTGCATTTGATGCCATCTGATATAGCTTTCAATGAAACAATCGATTCAAAAGCTTGTAAGTGAGAAACTGGATCGCTCGTTCCCGAATAGATTGGCAGACGAGGCTCTTTGAAATCATATGGAACCACTTCCCTTTGAATATGGGATGTGAAGGGAGAAGGAACTTGTTCTTCTCCTACAAAAGATGTTAGTTCATCAAGTATATGAGGATGAACATTCATGTTTACCTTATGAAGCTTGCAATGAGAGATGTAAACTCCTTAGATAGTAGGAGATTGTGGTCTCTACTTGAGACGGACACTTCTGAATGGTCAGGGGTGTGCTCAAGGTCTCTTGATAGAAAATCCTTGAAGTTAATAACTTCCAAACGGAGTGGAATTCGGGAAATCCGAGGGCCGAAAAAGCGTCCGAACAGGTTCCCTGTTCACCGGGGAGTAGATCTCCTCGAGCCGGTTCCGACAAGCTTTGAATTTCTGAAATCGGACACTCGAATCAAGAGTTGACTGTTTGAAGTTAAGGTAAGCTCTGAGCTTAATCTCAAATCTTCGTTGCAACTGCTGTTCATCATCTGCTCAGGATCTGAAGGTCGCGTGTTAACTGTTGATGCTTGAAATGCGAAAGGGAGTCGAGCATCACCAGCTAACGGGTGTTCGGTCTCACAAGCTAGGTGAATGAGTGGGTTGCGGGGATAGAGGAGAGGTTTGAGAGACTGTCGGGCAGCTGGTTACTCTGAGTCGCGTATGAAGACAGAGAAAATAGAAGAGAAAGGGCCGCTAGCAGCGGCAACAGCAGAATTCGCCCGCCGCGGCCTGAATGCCACTCTTGCGACGGGCTTTTCCTTTGATCAAGTAGGGTTACAGCTTGCTATTGCACCATTACATGAAGAAGCAGTAAAGGGTACAATTGGGGAAGCTGGTGGCTAAAGAAGAAGGTGCCAGAAACTAAGTAAAAGAGGCTGCAGAGGACTGGAGAACTGAGGCTGCAGAGGATGCGCAAGCTGCTGAGGGCAGAAAAAGCTAAGTCCACAACCCTTGACGACCTGGGCGGACTGGAGATTTGAGTCCGCCGACCTTGCTTGATCAAGCCATGACGGACTGGAAAACTGAGGCCGCAGACTTTGATCAAGGTGGCATTTCTCCTCTTCCTCCTCTAGAATGAGAGGTCTTGGGGGTATTTATAGGCTCGGGCTGGAGACGGTCCTGGTAACGTTACCCCCGGTAAGGTGGTGAGTTTGACGGAGTCCAAAACATTCTGGAGGCAGGTCATCAGCTCCTAGGCAACCTGGAGGCAGGTCGTCAGCTCCTGGGCGACCTGGACGTAGGTCGTCAGCTCCTGGACGACCTGGAGGCAGGTCTTAAGCTCCTGGGTGACCTGGAGGTAGGTCGTCAGCTCTTGGGTGACCTGGAGGCAGGTCTCCAGCTCCTAGGCGACCTGGAGGCAGGTCGTCAGCTCCTGGGCGACCTGGAGGCAGGTCGTCAGCTCCTGGGCGACCTGGAGGTAGGTCTTCAGCTCCTGGGAGACCTGGAGGCAGGTCTACAGCTCCTGGGCAACCTGGAGGCAGGTCGTCAGCTCCTGGGCGACCTGGTGGCAGGTGTTCAGCTCCTGGGCGACCTGGAGGCAGGTCGTCAGCTCCTGGGCGACCTGGAGGCAGGTCGTCAGCTCCTGGGCGACCTCGAGGCAGGTCGTCAGCTCCTAGGCGACCTAGAGGCAGGTCGTCAGCTCCTGGGCGACCTGGAGGCAGGTCTTCAGCTCCTGGGCGACCTGGAGGCAGGTCTTCAGCTCCTGGGCGACCTGGAGGCAGGTCGTCAGCTCCTGGGCGACCTGGAGGCAGGTCTTCAGCTCCTGGGCGACCTGGAGGCAGGTCGTCAGCTCCTGGGCGACCTGGAGGCAGGTCGTCAGCTCCTGGGTGACCTGGAGGCAGGTCGTCAGCTCCTAGGCGACCTGGAGACAGGTCTTCAGCTCTTGGGCGACCTGGAGGCAGGTTGTCAGCTCCTGGGCGACTGGAGGCAGGTCTTCAGCTCCTGGGCGACCTGGAGGCAGGTCGTCAGCTCCTGGGCTACCTGGAGGCAGGTCTTCAGCTCCTGGTCAACCTGGAGGCAGGTCGTCAGCTCCTGGGCGACCTGGAGGCAGGTAGTCATCTTCTGGGCGACCTGGAGGACCGAAGGAGCAGATTGCGCAGATCGCCCCTGCTGTTTTAGATCGCCTCCTGCAAGGAAGAGATGTTGTGCGACTAGCAGGCCTAACCGTGCGGCCTGCGAGGATGAGCTATGGGAGCAGCCCGCCATCCCGTAGGGCACGTAGTAGCTATGCGACCGGGGCGGTTAGACCGGGGAGACTGTCCTAGGTGCACGGCCTGAGCGGATAGGAGTTTCTATCCGCCTGACCCAAAAAAGGAGGGGTGAGGCAGATCGAGACCCTCGGGAGGAACCCCTGAGTGGGCCGCGACTTGCAAGCTAGAGACATTGGGAGGGATCGTCGATTTTGTGGTTAACACCGCCCCTGGTGGGCGGCCTGGCCACTGGAGGCCGCCCCTGGTGGGCGTCCTGGCCACTGGAGGCCGCCCCTGGTGGGCGGCCTGGAGCTGGAGGACGCCCTTGGTGGGCGACCTGGCTTGGAGGCCACCCCTAGTGGGCGGCCTGGCTTGGAGACCGCCCCTAGTGGGCGGCCTGGCTTGGAGGCCGCCCCTGGTGGGCGACCTGGCCATTGGAGGCCGCCCCTTGTGGGAGGCCAGGCTTGGAGGCCGCCCCTGATGGGCGACCTGGCCACTGGAGGCCGCCCCTAGTGGGCGGCCTAGCTTGGAGGCCGCCCCTAGTGGGTGGCCTTGCTTGGATCCGTCTCCGATGGCGAGCTGAAGAATGAGTCTGTCGAGCCCACGACGGTTGCGTTGGTCTAAGGTTGACGCCGGCGGGGCGATCTGGCGGACTGAAGGCATAGATTGTACAGATCGCCCCCTATTGTTGTAGGTTGCCTCCTGCAAGGAAGGATGCTACGCGGTTAGCAGGCCTAACCGCGTGTGAGCTATGGGAGAAGCCCGTCGTCCCGTAGGGCACGATGTAGCTATGCGACCGGGGCGGTTAGACCAGGGAGACCGTCCTAGCCGCATGGCCCGAGTGGATAGGAGTTTCTATCCGTCTGGCCCAAAAAAGGAGGGCTGAGGCAGATCGCGACCCTCGGGGGGAACCCCTGAGCGAGCCGCGATTTGCGAGCTCGAGTCCTTAGGGAGGGATCGCCGATTTTGGGATTAACATAATCCCCGTACTTTTTTAAGTCTCGAAGGGAATTTCAAAAAAGTAAGAGACCCACGAAAATCATGATCCTCCCCTCGGAAATCAGGAAAGGAAAACCAGAGATTGGGAGAGATAGAACCTGATGTCTCTCCTCAGAAAAAATCTGTCAATATCTATCTTTCCCCTGCGAAGAAAAGTCAATGCAGGCTAAAAGTGAGGGATAAGATCAATCCTAACTCTAGAGGGGGGGTGAATAGAGTGATTTAAAATAGTTTTGTAAATTAAAACTTGTGTGGAGAGAAGGCTTAGATTTACTTAGTGTATGGTGATATAGCAATTAATCAAAGCAAGAAGAGAATCACAGCACAAAGCAAAACACAAAGAAACAAGCAACCAGAATACACAAGGAGCTATAGTGGTTCCCCAAAATCTTGGGTAGTCCACTCTTCTATCACCCTAGATAGGAATCCACTTCAAGATGAGTTGATCAGGTGTCTTGAGCACCAGAGAGTTTTTGACCAGGTTCTCACAAACCAAGGGGCTGATTTTTGACCAGGTTTCAGCAAAACCAAAGGTAACTTTTGAAGGGAGTTAAAACCCTGTACAGAAAGAAAAAGAAAAAGCTGATGTTGTCTTCTCTATCAATAAGTAGAGAGAAGCAAAGTGGATCTGTTGATGTTGTCAAGGCTCCCCCTGAGATTAAGAGGTAGTTCAGGAAGAAGAGCTTTGCACAAGGGTGACAGGTCTTCAATGATCTGATCTGCTCCAGCAAAAGATGATCCAAACAAGTTGGATGGTTGTGTCTGAAGCAATCAGAATTCCTGTGTGTAAGCTTGAATGAATATCACAGAGAGCAAGAGGAAGAAATCTTTTTTTTTGTTTTTTTGTTCTCTGTTGACTGATAGAATTATATCTCTGTGTTCTTCTTCTGAGTCTTTAATAGCCGTTGGCAATGAGCATTAAATGCTTTCTTTAAATGTCCATGCCTCAAAGGAAGTGTCAGGCAAACATTCCTTAGAAAATTCCTTGAGCCATGCACCAGATTTGATGTAACGGCCAATAAATCTTCAGCATTAATTGTTCTGACAGAAGGAATTTGAATTCCTATTCAAAACTGACGGGAGTCTGGAAAACGTCGAGCTCACAATAAAACGTCGATCTGAGCACGACACACGTCGGCCAGAGAGTGGTTTCAGAAAGCAGAGCTGGGCTTGACGGAACGTCGAGCTGAGGTCGACTCCACGTCGAGCTGAGGTCGACTCAGCGTCGAGCTGAGGTCGACTCTGCGTCGAGCTGAAGTCGACTCTAACTAACCTATGTGACCTTTATAACTACAAGGAGGTCACAACACAAAATCTCTATTGAAATATAGTCATCCTGACCCAAATAGTAATAGGGTGTTCCAACAATCTCCCCCTATTTGGATTAGGATTACTATTTACATGAATTTTGGGATTCAAAAAGAAGTAAAGCAAGATAAAATACAACCAGACATATGACAGAATAAAGCAGCATATATATATAACACTATATAGCAGCAATAATGTTTAATGTCCTGTATTCAGCAGAGAAAAAGAAATAAAACACCTTACATTACTTTTCCTTTGGAGCTTTGTCTTGATCACTTGCCTTGAAGATGATTTCCCTGTTAGGATTTGTAGCATCCTTCTTGGATCTGTAATCTTCAGCTGCACCTAAGGATTTCTGACTTTTTCCACTAGCTGGTACAACTGCAGGATGAAGCTGCATATACTTATCAGAATCAAAGAATTTCTTTGAGTTGTATTTCTCCAATTCTTCTCTCCTTTGATCTGACATGGTGCTGATGTGAGAGGTGTCCAGACCTTTTGCTCTAGCTCTGTCAATCTCATTCAGAGCAGCCATCTCAGTCATCCTGGCCTTCCAGTAAGCTGGAGTTTTAGTAGGATCTTCAAAAGGAATAGCTGGTTCATATCTGTTGGTAGAGTGTTCTTGATGAGTTCTTGGAGTCAAGTCAACTCTGGGTCTGTAAGGATAGGGACCAGAGGTTGGATCAATGGGTCCTCCCCTTTGGTAAGGTTGAGATCCTGATCTTCCTCTGGACTGCCTGCCTCTATTGTATCCTCTTTGCTGGTTTCCCCTTTGCTGATTTCCCCTTTGGGATCTTCTTGACTGATAGGTCTTGCCATGCAGAGATGATGGGGCAGGATTGGAAGAGAGGCTTGCACTTGCACCTGCATTTGGAGGAGGTGGAGGTGGAGGCAGATGGACAGGCTTGGAGGGGCCTTCATTGAACTTTCTTTTCTTCTTCATTGCCTTTCTTTGGTTTAGAGAATATTGCATCCAGGGCTCAGTGATTTCACAGTTGTACTTGATGTAGTAAGGGATTTCATGATCTGTGGCTCTAGCCAATGGAACTCTTTTCATTGCTTTGGATCTTGCTTTCCTCTTCCTTGCAATGGTTGCAGAGGAGTCATCAGAATCAGTTGCAAGTTCATCCTCTGAACTTTGAGATTCATCATAAGGATCTATGTAGGTTCTCTTTGAGATAGGAAAATTGATGGGGGCTGGAGCAGCTGAAGAGGTAATTGGAGGAAGGTCTACTGACAGTGTAGAGGAGGAGTCTAACACTGCAGGAAAGGAAATAGCCTCAGGAGCCATAGAGGCTGAGGTGGCTAGTTCCTGAAGAACTTGGGAGACAATGGTCTCAATTTCATCTGGTGTCTCAATCAATTCACCTGAAGTTTCTGAGGGAACAGTCTTAGCAGCTACTACTGCTTCAACAACAACATCATCACAAGCAGGAGCCACAGCTACCACTGCTTCATCAAGGATCATGGCATCAACAGCCAAGGAGGATGGAATGATCTTCTGAAAAGGGACAATGGCCCTAGACAGGTCTTCTTGAGGAGGCAGGAGGCTGTAGTTTCTGAAGTGAAGATGTGCTGGAAGGTAGAAGCTCTGGAAGTCTAAGGCACTGCTGATCATCTGAACTGAACCTTGAGGAGGAGCCTCAGAGGTCATCTGAACTTCTACTGCTGAAACTGTTTCTGAACAAACCTGTACTACCTGTACTGCTGAAGGCTGCAGCTCTTCTTCTGCTGACATCTCCCCCTGCCTAGAATCAGTGGCAGCTGACTCTAGGCCCCCATAAGAAGGGCATGCCAGATAGGATGAGAGGGATGAGACAGAGGCAGAGAGAGAGCTCAGGGAAAGGACTAGAGGAGCCAGCTTGGCATCCAATAGAGAGGAGAGCCTAGGAGCCAAAATATTAAAAAGCTTATTAGCCAAAGGTAAAAGACCTACTTGCTCAAGTGAGACTTGAGTAGAGGTAGAGGGAGCAGCAGAGAAGGTGAAGGTAGAAGATGTTGTTGGTGGTGCAGACATGGGAGGGATAGCTGGTTCATGGATGGAGGATAGAAGAAGTTCTGAAAATGTTGATGAAGGGTGGAAGTCATGAGGAGAGGAGGGAGAGGCATCCATGAAGGATTCATCATAAATGTCAAGGGAAGGGATGTCCTCATGAGATGAAGAGTCCAAGCTCATGGTAGGAAAATAGTGGAGGGGATGGAAATTGATGAGTGGAGGAATGGAGGATGCAATAGTAGAAATGGATGAAGGGATGGGTTGAGTGGATGAGATGATTGTTGTTGTTGGAATGAAAGAGGATGGGAGGATGATGGAGGAAGATGGCAAAATCCCTGCTTCTGGGCCAGTAGACTGAGGAAGAGTGACCTCTACAGTCCTGGTGTCTGCAGAAGTCCTCATTGCTGCAGCTGCCCTGGAGTTCACAATCTTCCTGTCCCACTTGCCAATCAGTGCACAGGTGAGCCTCTTAGAAGCATTGATGTGCTTCTTTGAGGACACAAGCAACTGAGGGCAACAGTGGTTCAGAATCAAACCAAGAACCCTTCCAAAGTGGACAAAGTTCTTATCCAGTTTCTTCTTAATCATATCAAAAACAATCAAACCCCAATTGGGATGCTTCTTATCCAAAATTGCAGCCATAATGCAAAACTGATGCCTAGTAATGGCATCATGTGCAGTCCTCTTTGCACAAATTACTTTGCCTGTGATATCTGCTAACAGCCTAAACTCAATAGCTAGGTTAACTTTTAAAAGTTTAGAGGGGTTACCAGAATTATGCCACATTCTGTCGAGCATCACAGCAAACTCTTCCACAGAGAGTTCTATCTCATCATCTCCAACAGCAAAACCGAAAACCTCTGAAATGATTTGAGGAGAAATGGCTACCTCATTCCCTGAAATTGTTCCTGTCATCGTACTGTTATCTGAATTCACTGCAGTAAGAGTCCACTCTTTGATTTCAGATTCTGGAAGAGGAATCCTGGTTGTCATGAAGTTAACCAGGTGCTGCACTTTGAATAGCTCCAGAATATCCAGAAAATTCTGCGATGATCCATCAAAGGAGTCGATGTCGATGTCAAAGCCTGAGTCAAACTTCATTGCCGCCAATGCACCTGCAGCAATCGCCATTATCTTGCAAATAGATACCTTCCAAGATCAAGAGTAAAGGAGTTGGAGAGAGAAAGCTTGAGCAGAAAATATGAGAGCGCAACTGCGAACGACGGAGAAGAATGATTTTATACTAGGGTTCGACGCAGAAATGGAAAGAACGTCGAGCTCAGGTCGACGCTCTAAGGCTCTAGGGGAACTGAAACGACTCAACAGCGTGCAGCTTAGGTCGACGTTCGACGCTTGGGCTGATGCTATACGTCGAGCTCAGGTCGACGTTGAACGAAGGCGTCGACCGAAGGGAGAAAAACCCAGGAAGCCAGGGAGCTGTGAACTTAGTTCGACGCTAGAAGTTGAGGTCGACGTTCGACGCTTTTGAGGGCGACGGACCGTCGATCTTAGTTCGACGCAGCGTCGAGCTTAGTTCAGAGCTCAAAGAAACCACTCAAACAGAGGAATTTTAAAATGAAAATTTTCCTATTCCTGTTAATTATGGGTTTCAAAATCTTGGAGTTTTAATTTATACTGTCTCCATCTAGCATTCCCAACTGATTGAGGAAGAAGAAGTGCTTCTTTTCATCCAAGGGCTTGGTGAAAATATCTCCTCTTTGTAGTTCAGTGGAAATGTATTCTAGTGCAATTTTCTTCTTTTCTACATTATCCCTTAAGAAGTGATGTCTGATTTCTATGTGCTTAGTCCTATTATGGAGAACTGGATTTTGTGCAATGCAAATTGCACTAGTATTATCACAAAAAATTTTAGACATATCTAAGTTATAGCCATAGTCTAGGAGCTGGTTTTGAATCCACAAAATCTGTGAGCAACAACTGCCTGCAGCCATGTATTCAGCTTCAGCAGTTGATGTGGACACAGAGGTTTGTTTCTTACAAAACCAGGAGACAAGTCTATCACCAAGGAATTGACAAGTTCCACTGGTGCTTTTCCTGTCTACTCTACATCCAGAATAATCAGAATCTGAAAATCCAGTTAGATCAAATCCTGAGTCATGTGAATACCAGAGACCTAGATTAGGACAACTTTTTACATACCTAAGAATCCTCTTAACTAATGTGAGGTGAGACTCTCTAGGGCTTACTTGGAATCTAGCACAAATGCATGTAGCAAACATTATGTCTGGTCTACTAGCTGTTAGATAAAGTAATGAGCCAATGATTGCTCTATAGTTTGTCTGATCAACTGGTTTTCCAGATTCATCAGCATCTAAAACAACATTTGTAGGCATAGGTGTTTTCATAGAAGATGCTTCAGACATTCCAAATTTCTTAACCAGTTCTCTTGCATACTTGGTTTGAGAAATAAAAATGCCATCCACATGTTGTTTAACTTGCAATCCTAGAAAGAAAGCAAGTTCACTCATGCTACTCATTTCAAACTTTGAATGCATAAGTTGTGAGAATTTTTTGCATAAGTTTGAATCAGTAGATGATAACTTCCCAAAAGAAGTTATCTAGCCGCGTTTTCTGACTTATTACTCGGCATTTTCGACATGATTAAACCCAAAAAGCTATAGAAATGGTAGTAATTGTTTGATTATCTAATTCAAGGCTAATTTGGTCTCTTTTCATTGTATGTTTACTAGTGGTGCAAGAGGAATAAGCTCATGGACGAAAATCTGCCAAAACATGAAAATCTGGAAAAAGGTTGCAATGCACGAAAAAATAAATGGTTGCAACACCTTTCTTTCTGATTGGCAATGCAAGTAGGCACAGCGCGGGTGTTGCAACACCCCAAAAAATGGGTGTTGCAACAACTCTTGGGCGGTTTTCAGATTTTGAAATTCGAATTTTGCCACCTTTTCAAATATGGAAGGAGGCATCCCTTGGCATATGGGGAGACGTTTTTAAAGGGAATTGCAAGGACGAAAAAGGTAGTGCTGGACGAAAAGAGAGAGGGGCTTTTGGAGGAGAAGATCCATCTTGGGAGACAAACCCTAGGCAAGAAGAAGAAGAAGACTACTCCGGATCGTCAAGAGCAACGGATTTTGCACTTCCGAGAGAATTATTTCCTGAAACTTTTGAATTTTATGAACCATGTCTAGTAAGATCCATCTAATTTGGTTTCATCTCTCCGCCATGAACTAATTTCTTAGATCTTGTGTGTTGTGAGTACCTTACTTGTTATGATGACTTGATTCAAGGTTTTGACTTAATGATTGTTTGATTTTCTATCTTTATTGGAATTGTGTTCTCTATTTGTGGATGTTTTGAGTAAGTATTCATCTTCTAGTTAGCATGGCGAGATTCGAGAGAGGAGTTATGCTAGTCTAGGGTTAAATCCTTTATATTACGTGGCGAGATTCGAGAGAGGAGTCACGTATTTCTTTAGTCAAAATTCCATCTTTTTACTGCACTGCGAGATTCGAGAGAGGAGCGGTGTAAGTGTAACCTAATTTCTAATATAACTTTGAGAGAGAAAGAGATTCCCTCTTGAGTTAGCGTAGTGGATTTGTGCGCTTTTCGTTACTTTCTTTCCACCCAAGTTAGAGATAACTGGGGGAATTTGGGTGACCGGATCTCGGAAATCGAGAGATAAAGAGATCCGCTTTTAAATCCTTGCAAGATAGAAGTCAAATAACTCATGAAAGCTTTTTCTATAAAAGATCATCGCAATAGGTAAGGGAAACCAACATGCAAGATTGCTCCCCTAAAACTTGGATAACAATATTTTCTTATCCGCGCATTTTAGTTTTTGTCTCAAGAGTATTTCTTTAAATAAATCTAGAAATTCACCTTAATTATCGACTTGAATTTAGAGAACGGGAAGAGCTAGTAATTGTGATCACTAGGTCAATCACCTCCTCGAGGGAACGATCACTTCTCACTTTATATTACTTGATTCGGCACGTGCACTTGCGTAAATATACATCTATTTCGGGCGTATCAAGTTTTTGGCGCCGTTGCCGGGGAGGTGCTTCTGAGTTAGTGTTAATTATTCTCATAATATTAGTGAATCCCTAGTACTTAGAGATCAAGTCTTTGTTTGTTTGTTTGTTTATTTATTTGAATCGAGTTTATTTGAAAATCTGTGCAGTGTATGTCCAGGTATAGGCAAGTAGAATTATTGCCTTTGAATTCTGAAATTGAGCGTACCTGTAGACAAAACAGGAGAGACTTTAGGACCGTTAACATTATTCATCCTGCGATGGATAATCATGTGCAAAACAACATTGATGATAATGAGGAGCATGTTGAACAAAATGTTCAACCTAATGCACCTCGCATGACATGCTACGACTATAATACACCTCTAGGTGGGGGTTTGCATTTCAGCATTGCTCGTCCGGCAATTGCAGCAAATAACTTTAAAATGGACCCACTCATCATGCAACAAGTTCAATACAATAAGTTTGGGGGTCTCAATCATGAGGATGCAAATTCTCATTTAAAAACTTTCTTAGCCATCTGTGATATGTTTAAGTGTAACGGGGCATCCGATGATGCAATTATGTTAAGACTGTTTCCGTTCTCACTAGAAGGGAGGGCTAAGGATTGGCTAGATTCTTTACCTGATGATTGTATCACAACTTGGACGCAACTAGTCGAAAAATTCTTACATAAATACTTTCCTCCTTCGAAGACTACAAAGCTAATAAGAGATATAACCACATTCACACAGGGAAACGGCGAGACACTATATGACGCTTGGGAGCGTTTTAAGGAGCTACTGAGAAAGTGTCCCCACCATAGGTTAGCCCTACATCAGCAGGTTTCCACCTTCTATAATGGATTGCAAACTGCAACCATGATCTTAGTAGACGGGGCTGCTGGAGGATCGTTACTTAAGAAGTATCCCGAGGACGCATATGCAATCCTCGAAGATCTCATTGCAAATAACTATCAAGCCTATGACCGTCAAAGGAACAATAACACGGTTGGTATCCACCAAGTGGACCAAATCACTTCCTTGGCCGCTCAAATGGCATCACAATTCAACCTAATTAATAAGAGATTAGATTCATTATCACAGCCTTCATCTAGTGCTCCATTGACGGTGGAGCAATTAAATCAAATTTCTGAAGAAGCAAATTATGTAGGAGGAGCACAAAGGCAAGGTCCACCTGGATTTGCCAATCATTATCACCCCGAGTGGCGAAATCACCCCAATTTCTCCTGGAAAAATAATCAAGGGGCAAATCACCCATCGGGGTTCAATCAAAATATGAACCACCCTCCTATCAATAATAACTCTCAACCCCAACAATTAAACCAAAGGAAGATACCAGATGAATTTATCTTAGGCATGTTCCAAAAGTATGACTCAAGAATGGGAGGAATAGAATTTTCATTAAGATCACTTGAAACAACTATGGGTCAACTTGCTAATTCATTAAGTCAAAGACCCATTGGAACTCTACCTTCTGATACCACACTAAATCCAACAAAAGAAAATCATAATAATCAATGCAAAGCTATTGCCTTACGGAGTGGTGTAGAGATTCCAAGTGGGGAGGGGTTGCTTGAGAAAGCTAGGGAAGAAGAGGCAATTAAGATGCCGAGTGAGTCGAGCACATTAGAGAAGGAGGTGGGAGAGAAGCAAAAAGAGAAATTAAACCAAAAGAAAGACGTAATCTACCCACCACCCCCATTTCCATCTAGACTGGCTAAATCCAAACTTGACATACAATTCCAGAAGTTTATGGATATTTTCAAAAAGCTAACTATAAACATCCCATTTGCCGAGGCGCTTGAGCAAATGCCGAGTTATGTTAAGTTTATGAAAGATATCTTGACAAAGAAGAGAAAATTTGTTGATAAAGAGATAGTGGCGTTGACTGAGGAGTGTAGTGCTATATTGCAGAACAAGCTGCCACCCAAGCTTAAGGATCCCGGTAGTTTCACAATTCCTTGTTCTATTGGAGTGAAGTTTGTTGGGAGAGCGTTATGTGATCTTGGAGCGAGCATCAACCTGATGCCATTATCTATCTATAAGAAGTTGGGTCTAGGGGAGATTACACATACATCTCTTACTCTATAGTTGGCCGATAGGTCTCTTGCATTCCCTAAGGGAATTGTAGAAGACGTGTTGGTTAAAGTGGAGAAATTTATTTTCCCCGCTGATTTTGTAGTACTTGATATGGATGAGGACAAGGATGTCCCCATCATTCTTGGTAGACCATTCTTGGCCACCGGAAGAACACTCATTGATGTTCAGAAGGGTGAGCTTACGATGAGAGTTAATGATGAGAATGTGACATTCAACATCCTCAAAGCCATGAGATTTCCGGATGATAAAGAGGAGTGTTTCTCTATTTCGGAGGTGAGTGCACCTTTACAGAGGATGCATAATGAAAATAATTGGGAGCACAAAATTCTTAGTGCTTTAACAAATGAAGAAATAGAAGAGGATTCAGATTCAAGGGAAACTGAGGAAGTGTTATGTACTTTTGAGCATTTACCAAATGCTAACGCGTTTGAGTTAATAAGCACGTCAAGCGAGTCGGAAATCATGAAGCCGTCTATTGTAGAGCCACCTATGCTTGAATCGAAACCGCTGCCCGAAAACCTAAAGTATGTTTTTCTAGGTGAAGATAACACATTACCGGTTATTATTGATGCATCATTAGTAAAGGAGCATGAAGATAAATTGATTGCGGTTCTGTGTGAGAACAAGAGAGCATTAGGATGGACCATTGCTGATATTAGAGGGATAAGCCCTTCAATTTGCATGCATAAAATCCTTCTAGAGGAAGAGTCAAAAGAGTCCATAGAACCCCAACGAAGACTTAGCCCACCCATGAGAGAAGTGGTCAAGAAGGAGATAATCAAATGGCTGGATGCAGGTATTATATATCCTATCTCCGATAGTCGGTGGGTAAGTCCTATTCAGTGTGTGCCAAAGAAGGGGGTATTACGGTAGTTAGAAATGAGAGCAACGAGTTGATTCCCACTAGAACGGTAACTGGCTGGAGGATTTGTATGGATTACCGGAAGTTGAATAAAGCGACTAGGAAAGATCATTTTTCACTCCCATTCCTTGATCAGGTTCTTGATAGGCTAGCAGGAAATGAGTATTTCTGTTTCCTAGATGGTTACTCGGGGTATAATCAAATCATGGTTGCTCCCGAGGATCAGGAGAAGACAACCTTCACCTGTCCTTTTGGAACATTTGCATTTAGGAAAATGCCCTTTGGATTATGTAACGCTCCTGCCACATTTCAGCGCTGCATGATCGCTATCTTTACTGAACTAATTGATGAGGGGATCGAGATCTTTATGGATGATTTTTCAGTGTTTGGGAGATCATTTGATGAATGTTTAGAAGTGCTAAAGAAAGTTTTGAACAAATGCATTCAAGCCAACTTAATTTTAAACTGGGAAAAATGTCACTTCATGGTCAAAGAAGGGATTGTTCTGGGACACAAGGTGTCCAAGAAGGGTTTGGAAGTAGACCGAGCGAAGACTGAGGTTATAGAAAAATTGCCCCCACCAACTAATGTTAAGGGAGTGCGTAGTTTTCTGGGTCATGCAGGCTTTTACCGTCGTTTCATTAAAGATTTTTCAAAAATCTCCAAGCCGCTAAGCCAGCTGTTAGAGAAAGATTCTCACTTTAATTTGGACGAGGAGTGTTTAGCCGCCTTTCGTACATTAAAGCAAAGTCTAGTTTCTTCACCGATTATTATTGCACCTGATTGGTCTCTACCATTCACCATTATGTGTGACGTAAGCAATTTTGCTGTAGGCGTGGTCTTAGGACAAGTGCGCGACAAGGTCTTCCACACAATCTACTATGCTAGCAAGACATTGATCGACGCACAAATAAACTACACCACTACCGAGAAGGAACTATTAGCAGTTGTTTTTGCTTTTGACAAATTCCGCTCCTATTTAATATTGTCTAAGGTGATAGTTTATACGGACCATGCAGCTATAAGATTTTTGATAGAGAAAAAGGATGCTAAACCTAGATTGATTAGGTGGGTACTCCTCTTGCAGGAGTTTGATTTGGAGATTAAAGATCGTAAGGGGGCGGAAAATCCTGTAGCAGACCACCTATCACATCTAGAGTCTGAGTATGGGAAGCATGTAAACATTGAGATTAGGGAGAATTTTCCTGATGAGAGTCTGTTGGCAGTATCGGAGGGGAATACCCCATGGTATGCTGACATCGTAAATTTCATTGTGAGTAACATTTTGCCATCAGATTTAAATTATCAGCAGAAGAAAAGATTTCTTCATCAGGCCAAATTTTATCTTTGGGATGCCCCCTATGTATTTAGGATATGCGCTGACCAAGCCATTCGTAGGTGCATACCTGAGATGGAAGTTCGTGATATCTTAGAAAAGTGCCATGCATCTCCTTACGGAGGGCACTTTATGGGAGAACGAACTGCTATGAAGGTACTAGAGGCTGGTTTTTATTGGCCAACGCTATTTAAGGATGCTCATTTGTTTGTCAAGGCATGTGATAGATGCCAGAAGACGGGCAATATTCATCGGGGGGCAAGTATGCCTATGACCAATATTCTGGAAGTAGAGGTATTTGACGTTTGGGGCATAGATTTTATGGGGCCGTTTGTGAATTCTGGAGGAAATTTCTACATATTATTGGCAGTAGACTATGTGTCAAAATGGGTAGAGGCCATTGCCACACAAAAAAACGATGCTAAGGTTGTACTCAAGTTTATAAAAGCAAATATATTTACGAGATTCGGCACGCCTAGGGCGATAATTAGTGATGGGGGCTCACATTTTTCTAATACACAATTTAAATTACTTTTAAAAAAATATGGTGTAACACATAAAATGGCCCTAGCATATCACCCGCAAACCAATGGATTAGCCGAAGTCTCCAATAGAGAGATTAAGTCCATCTTAGAGAAGACAGTGAGTACAACCAGGAAAGATTGGGCATTTAAATTAAATGACGCGTTATGGGCCTATAGGACTGCTTACAAAATGCCCATAGGTGTGACTCCCTTTAGGATGGTGTATGGAAAGGGCTGTCATTTACCGATAGAATTGGAACATAGAGCTTTTTGGGCGATCAAAAGACTTAACTTTGACTTTCAAGAAGCGGGTAAAAGAAGGCTGCTGCACTTGAATGAGTTAGAAGAGCTTAGATTTAATGCTTATGAGAACACGAAGCTTTATAAAGATCGGGTTAAAAAATAGCACGATTTGAGACTGCAGAAGAGAGAATTTAGAAGCGGACAACTTGTGCTTTTGTATAATTCACGCCTTCGATTATTTCCAGGAAAGCTGAAATCGAGATGGTCTGGACCATTCCGAGTTGTTGAGGTGTTCCCATATGGTGTAGTGACAATATGTAACGAGAAGGACGGATCAACTTTCAAGGTGAATGAACAACGACTAAAAATCTATTATGAGGGTGGTGACCAGCGCGATGCGATGGTCATAAAATTTCATTGAAGAGAGCGGGAAGAGTCGTCTTGCCGAGACGATTAACTTAGGCGCTAGGTGGGAGGCAACCCATCGCTTTATGTTTAGTCTATTGTTTGAATTTAGTAGTTTTTCTTCTTGTTTTCTTTGGTTTTGATTAGGAGAGTAGTGGTAGAGGAATGAATTCAGTTACTGATGGACAAATTGGTAGGAGCAGTGGTGGTAGTTGCAGCGCTGAAAAAGTTAATTTGACGCAACGTCCAGATTTCTGTCCCGAGAGTTAAACCACGCGGGTGTTGCAACAACCGAAAAAAAAATGGTTGCAACACCTTTCTTTCTGGTTGGTCTGGAGAGTTTGAACCGCGCGGGTGTTGCAACAACCGAAAAAAAAATGGTTGCAACAACTTTGTTTCGGCCAGTACCGAGGATTAGGCGGTCAACCCGGCGCTGAACCGGCTGGCGGGGTCGATCCAGAGTGTGCCACGTGGCCCCGGTTCACTTGAACCGGGCTTCTTCTTCATTATACATGCTCATCTATAAAAAAAAGGAAGGGAATCGAATCGACGCCGAATCCTGCCCTAATTCGCGAAAATGGAGGCGTCGACGGTGGCATCGGCGAGTTCTGCGGGGCGTAGACGGCGGCGTGAGTGGCGGCGAAACTGCTAGGAGTTGATTCTCAGCGAGCCCATCCCCATTTCGCGATCTGTCGATGGGTGCAACTTCGCCGGATCCTTTTCTACCGCAGCGTCTCTAGAGCGATTAGGTAATGTCCGAACACACCTAACATTATTCTTATTTTTGTTCGCATCTCCATGCCTGCGTCTCGAATGTGTGAGGGTGAGGAGTTCCTGACCTTGTTAAACCTATAATGTAGAAATGTCATCCAAAAGAAAAGGGAAATCGATAGCGAAGAAATCGTCACGGTTTGTTAGCGAAGCGGCCGCATATAGATTTGAGAATCTAAAGACGTTACCAGTAATTTATGAAAGGGGATTCCTGATGGAGAAGCGAGCATGGAGCCTTCCCTACGTGCTCCAAATGCATGAGTTGCACTGGGAGACGTTCTGCCATCACCGGTCGGAGGCCATTCTATCCTGGGTATACGAATTTTACGCAAACGCTAAGCAAATGGAGGATGAGGTAGTGACGGTACGAGGGAGGGCGATCAACATATCTTCCAATGTAATCAATGAGCTGTACAGAGTAGGTGTTGATGAAGAATTGGAGAGTCTGAACTATCAAATTACATCCGATGAACTGGCAGCTGCGATCGGCAATTCACCAGATCTGGAATGGTCAAATAGATCGACGAAGGCGCTGAAATCCACATCCCTGTCCAGGGAAGCTAAGGTGTGACTCCTTTTCATAAATGCTACCGTTATGCTTACCCGCCACCTGAACAACGTCACTTTGGACAGAGCAGAGCTGATATATCACATTTTGAAGGGGCATAGGATTAATGTGGGAGAGATAATCAACAACCATTTGAAGATGAAAATCCGGGAGGACAAGGCCAAGCTGCTATGGTTCCCAATCTTGATCACGGAGCTTTGTAGGCAGGCAGGGGTAGCCTGCGGTGCTGAGGATTTGCTAACCCAAGTGCGGAGGCCGATAACTGGACAGGTTGTGAAGGTGAATATTAAAGTAGGGACTGAGATGGACAGCGATTTTAAGACACCTCACAAAAGAATAGGAAGTCGATATTCAGCGTCATCGGCCAGAAAGCGGGAGAAAGTAGCAGTGCCATCCGGGGAAGGGGTCACGTTGCATGAAGCTATGGAAAGTATTGAGTACATAAAGGTATACTTGAGATGCCAGCACTGCTATTTCAGTTCCCGACTGGATATTATGGAGAGGAAGATTGATAGTCTCTTGAAGAGAGCAAAGTTGCAGGTGGATGAAGAGCCGTTTCGATATCAGTGGCAGTTCAACGACAAGGGAGAGTTGCTAGCGGCTGATGGAAGCACTCTCGACCCAACCGAATTAGATGAAGAAGACGAGGAACAGGAGGAAGAAAGGAATCAGGAAAAAGAGGTGGAGCCAGAAGGCGAGGAGGATCAAGAAATGGATGAACCTGAAGAAGACGATGAGGGGGGATCTGATTAGATCCTTTTTGACTTATTTGTTTTTGGATGACTGTACTAATGGTTGATGGACACTATTTTGTTTCTGTTTTGATCTGGATGACCGTATTTTGAGCTATTTTGTTTGATTGCATGGTGAATGGACACATGATATTAT
This sequence comes from Platanthera zijinensis, assembly GCA_039513925.1. NCBI lineage: Eukaryota > Viridiplantae > Streptophyta > Magnoliopsida > Asparagales > Orchidaceae > Platanthera > Platanthera zijinensis. The sequence continues at coordinate 174,512,036 of CM077091.1, forward strand.
ATTTTGGACATATTTTGGACATGATATGATGCTTTGCTCACATGATTTGATATGATCTTGCGTTTATATTTGGACTCATTAAGTGCTAGATATTTTGGAAAGCCTAAATATAATATACCTTATTACTCTGTTTTTATGTTCAAATTGATATAACATGATTTAGGCTATTGCTATAATTAACAGTGATGACATGAATATGAAGGCAATTAAGCTATTTTGGTTCATTGTTGTTGCTAATTCATGCAATTACGAACTTTATTAGATTGCCTCCATGTTTTGTTCTCTGTGGTCATAGCCATGATAAAAGTGGGGCAGGTAAATATCATCGGAGTACTGTAGATCATCGGAGCACATGGAGAGCACATTAAAGAAACTCAAGAGACTCAGAGGATATCATTTCCTTATCAGGGGAGTTTTTTTACTATTTCAATATCACTTTTGTTTAATTCATGCAAATGCTGAGTAGTATAGAAAGAATATTATTTTTCATATAGCACATTAACCTTGCTAGGGCCTAGCAAGTCCTTAAGTGTGGGGGTGTTGGCTAACATCGCCCTTGCAATTGTGGTGGTAGATAATTTGATCACTCGTATTTATAATATTTTGTATATTGACCGTACTTAGTGATAAGTTATTCTTGAAGTTCAATGATAATCAATTGGTATGGCTAGGGAATCCTAGGAGTTCAGATTTTGAATTTGAAATTAGCAAGATTTTTTTTGATAAAGCACTCTAAGGAATTTGATTCATGCACATCCTTCTCTAGTTTTCGTTTACTTCTCAGAAAACTTTTGATGTTGATTTCTAAAATTAGGAAATGGGGTGAGCAAGAACTAAGTAATAATGTGAGTCAAGATAATGTTTTAGTAGCTAGACCATTTTGAACTTTCGTGAGATTCTTTGATTGGTTCTGTATCATTTTGCTACCCACTACTGAATGACCAAATTCCCTATATTTCACTAGTTTTATCTTAATCCACTAGCCATTTATGGGTGTTCCAATTCAGCATTTATATTAATTGTGAATTGCCATAGTGATATGCGGCCTAAGTATGTACACGCCTATCTAGAATGATCCCAACTGTGACCATATAAAAAAAGGAAATAATCAAAACTTTTGTCATAGTGATATGTGGCCTGGGTAGGCAATTACATACTTGGAATGATCCCAACTATAGGCACAATATGTTTACATATTCAAGGCTTAAGGATTGAACCTCGTAATATGGTGACGGATTGAGATTATTAACTAGAGAATTACCATGCCACTATTTAAGCCTATTCATGAATTGCCAACCAAGCCAATGCTAAACCTATGCTCTCGTATGTTGCTAATTCGTGTCAAGGCTAGCGTAATGACTTAGCTTATTCTTATCCTTTTGAATTATTGAGGATTTTCAATGAAAAAGTACGGGGAAGTAAATAATCTGGAAGAAGGCGCACACACTACACAAAATTCTTTAGTATGCTTTATCTTTTATCAAGCTAATGGATTTGTGATGTTTGAACTTTTAATAATCAAGCTTATCAGTTGAGTAAAGCGAACTTCTTGAGTATCTTGGACTAATGTTGGTCAAGATAGGATTGTTCTGATTTGGAGAGTGATAATTATCAAATACCCATTTGAAATAATTATTTCTCTTTGCTCGGGACTAGCAAAGGTTCAAGTGTGGGGGTGTGATAACTTCCCAAAAGAAGTTATCTAGCCGCGTTTTCTGACTTATTACTCGGCATTTTCGACATGATTAAACCCAAAAAGCTATAGAAATGGTAGTAATTGTTTGATTATCTAATTCAAGGCTAATTTGGTCTCTTTTCATTGTATGTTTACTAGTGGTGCAAGAGGAATAAGCTCATGGACGAAAATCTGCCAAAACATGAAAATCTAGAAAAAGGTTGCAACGCACGAAAAAATAAATGGTTGCAACACCTTTCTTTCTGATTGGCAATGCAAGTAGGCACAGCGCGGGTGTTGCAACACCCCAAAAAATGGGTGTTGCAACAACTCCTGGGCGGTTTTCAGATTTTGAAATTCGAATTTTGCCACCTTTTCAAATATGGAAGGAGGCATCCCTTGGCATATGGGGAGACGTTTTTAAAGGGAATTGCAAGGACGAAAAAGGTAGTGCTGGACGAAAAGAGAGAGGGGCTTTTGGAGGAGAAGATCCATCTTGGGAGACAAACTCTAGGCAAGAAGAAGAAGACTACTCCGGATCGTCAAGAGCAACGGATTTTGCACTTCGAGAGATTCCGAGAGAATTATTTCCTGAAACTTTGAATTTTCTGAACCATGTCTAGTAAGATCCATCTAATTTGGTTTCATCTCTCCGCCATGAACTAATTTCTTAGATCTTGTGTGTTGTGAGTACCTTACTTGTTGTGATGACTTGATTCAAGGTTTTGACTTAATGATTGTTTGATTTTTTATCTTTATTGGAATTGTGTTCTCTATTTGTGGATGTTTTGAGTAAGTATTCATCTTCTAGTTAGCATGGCGAGATTCGAGAGAGGAGTTATGCTAGTCTAGGGTTGAATCCTTTATATTACGTGGCGAGATTCGAGAGAGGAGTCACGTATTTCTTTAGTCAAAATTCCATCTTTTTACTGCACTGCGAGATTCGAGAGAGGAGCGGTGTAAGTGTAACCTAATTTCTAATATAACTTTGAGAGAGAAAGAGATTCCCTCTTGAGTTAGCGTAGTGGATTTGTGCGCTTTTCGTTACTTTCTTTCCACCCAAGTTAGAGATAACTGGGGGAATTTGGGTGACCGGATCTCGGAAATCGAGAGATAAAGAGATCCGCTTTTAAATCCTTGCAAGATAGAAGTCAAATAACTCATGAAAGCTTTTTCTATAAAAGATCATCGCAATAGGTAAGGGAAACCAACATGCAAGATTGCTCCCCTAAAACTTGGATAACAATATTTTCTTATCCGCGCATTTTAGTTTTTGTCTCAAGAGTATTTCTTTAAATAAATCTAGAAATTCACCTTAATTATCGACTTGAATTTAGAGAACGGGAAGAGCTAGTAATTGTGATCACTAGGTCAATCACCTCCTCGAGGGAACGATCACTTCTCACTTTATATTACTTGATTCGGCACGTGCACTTGCGTAAATATACATCTATTTCGGGCGTATCAGTAGACCCAAATATGATATCATCTACATAAATTTGTACTAGTAGGATATGGGACCTATGGGTTCTAATAAAGAGAGTTTGGTCTACTCTACCCCTTTTAAAATCATTTTCCAATAAAAAACAAGCTAAGGTCTCATACCATGCTCTAGGAGCTTGCTTAAGACCATATAAAGCTTTATGCAGTTTAAAAACATGATCAGGAAAGGTTGGAGAGATAAAATCTGGAGGTTGCTTTACATAAACCTCTTCCTTGATGTCTCCATTGAGAAATGCACTCTTGACATCCATCTGATATACCTTGAATCTCTTGTGAGCTGCATATGCAAGAAAGATTCTTATGGCCTCCAACCTTGCAATTGGTGCAAAGGTTTGGTCATAATCAATCCCTTCTTCTTGGCAATATCCTTGTGCAACAAGTCTTGCCTTGTTTCTCACAATTATTCCTTGATCATCCAACTTGTTCCTGAATACCCATTTGGTTCCAACAATTTGCTGGTTCCTTGGTCTTGGTACTAATTCCCAAACTCTATTCCTCTCAAATTGATTCAACTCCTCTTGCATTGCAATGATCCAGTTTGGATCTTGCTCTGCATCTTGTATTGTTTGAGGCTCAATTTGAGAAAGAAAGCAAGTGTGCATAATATTGTGATTAACTTGATTCCTTGTTTGCACACCTACTGAGATATCTCCAATTACTTGTGAAATTGGGTGATCTCTTGTCGGTACTAAATCAACAAGGGGTGTTGATGGTGCACCAACCTGTGTTGTTGTTTCCTCTTGTGGAACAACAACTTGTTCTTCAATTTGTTGACCATTTGAGCTTTCCAAAACCTGAGATTCCTCTTCATTGTCACTAAGTTCAGTGTCTTGTTGAATTGTTGAAGGTAATGAATCTTTGTCTGTGATGGTAAGCTGCTTCAGATTTTCTGAGATTGAATGTTCATGCAAATTGCTTATGGTAGAAGTCTCCTTCTCCTTATAAGACATATTAGTTTCATCAAATGTAACATGCATGGATTCTTCAATTTTATTAGAGCACTTGTTAAACACCCTATAAGCCTTTCTAATCATGGAGTATCCCAGAAACACTCCTTCATCAGCTTTGGCTTCAAATTTAGCTAGGTATTTCTTGTCATTATTGTGAATGAAGCAAATGCAACCAAAAATTTTGAAATAATTTACTTTAGGTTTCTTCCCTTTGAGTAACTCATAGGGAGTCTTACCCTTCAGTTTATGTATCAGGCTTCTATTCAAAACATAGTTGGAGGTATTCACAGCCTCTGCCCAAAAGGTTAGAGGAAGGTGAGCATCTGTCAACAGTGTTGTGGCAGATTCAATAAGGGTTCTATTTTTCCTCTCAACTACCCCATTTTGTTGAGGAGTTCTCGGAGCTGAGAAAGTGTGCCTGATACCTTCCTTCTGACAGAACTCTAGCATAAGAAGAGAATCAAACTCTGTCCCATGATCACTTCTGATCAGGGCAATGTGAGTATTGAACTCAATCTGTATGCCTTTGAGAAAATCTGTCAAAATCTTGAAGTTATCAGACTTCTTTCTCAGAAAGAACACCCAAGTGAATCTTGAGAAGTCATCTACAACTACTAAAGCATAAGATTTCCCTCCTAGGCTTTGTACATTAATTGGTCCAAAAAGGTCCATGTGCAATAAGTACAAAATTCTAGGTGAATCACTCTTATTAAGTGACTTGAAACTATTTTTAGTTTGCTTACCTAATTGACAAGCCTTGCAAAGTCCTTCCTTCTTGTAGGGACCAGAAGGTAGTCCTCTAACAAGGTTGTCTTTGGATAACTTAGCAATGGTTCTAAGGTTCACATGTCCTAATCTTTTATGCCATAGTTCATTAGGTTTGCTAAGGGAGTTAAATAAACAAATATCTACTTTAGATGAATTGAAATCAACTAGGTATATGTTATCTTGTCTATTACCAATTAAAACAATGTTGTTATTTAATGAAATATTACATGCTGAGTTGGTAAACCAAACCTGATAACCAGCATCACATAGCTGGCTGATGCTGATTAAGTTGTGCTTTAGTCCTTCCACATAGGCCACTTTCTTGAATGTAATTGACCCTATCTTAACCTGGTCATAGCCTTTTGTTTGTCCAAAGTTTGAATCTCCAAAGATTACTTTGGGTCCATGTTTGGCTTTGAAGTACACAAGGTTCTCCTTGTTGCCAGTCATGTGCTTTGAGCACCCACTGTCCAAGTACCACTGCTGGTTCTCAATTGGACAGGTCTTTACCTGCACATACAGCAAATCAATTGTTTTTGACCCAGTTTACCTTGGGCCTTTCTTGATATCCTTTAAACTCTGAAATAAAAGACATCTCAGGTTGACTCTTATAGCCTACAGGATGATATCTCCTAGGAGGTATTATCCATTCAGCATAAGGGTTAAAGTGATGAGATGTGGAGCTGGAATTAAATCTTGAATTAACCCCTGAGAACTGACTTTTGCTCTGAACTTGGCTCGACGCACGTCGAGCTTCGGTCGACGAACTCTGGTGAGTGCGTCAAGCTCCATTCGACGACGAAGTCTTGCTTTGTTCAGAAGGTAGAAGGCGTCGACCTGAGTTCGATGTTTTCTTGCGATTACGTCGAGCTCTGTTCGACCTCCGTCGAGCTTCGTTCGACGCTTTTTGTCCAGTTTCCTGGGTTAAGTCAGCATTCTTCCTAGCCACTATCAAGACTTCTTTACCTTTGTCACTGGTAAATTTGATTGGAGTTGTCAGCACTATGGGTTGGCTGGATGAAGCACCCAAGCCCAGTGTACCATTCAATCTTGAGTTCACTGTACTTGTGATGTCCATTAATTTGATACTTCTCCCATTAAGGGTTTCTTCAAATTGTTTGGCCTTAGATAGTTCACCTTTCAGTGAAGCTATCTCCTCCCCACACTGCTTCAACTCTTCTAAGAGTCTAAGATTATCTGAGTTAATGGATTTGCATTCACTCAATTGTTCTCTAAGAGTTATAATTAACTTTTGAGATTCAATCAAGTCAATGCACATAGATTTGAACTCAGATTTAAATTCATCAGAATTAAAATCAAATGAATCTATTACCTGATCCTCAGTAAGTTCCTGATCAGACAGGTAGTCAGCATCAAGCTCTGAATCGGTATTCTTTTGAGATGCATTGATGGCCATCATGCAGAATCCTTTTTCTTCTGCATCATCCTCATCATCACTAGAGCTGGATGATGAATCAGACTCATCAGAGTCACTCCAGGATTCAGCCACAAATCCTTTTCTGGTGTGCTTGCTGTTGCTGGAGGAAGGCTTGTCATGGTACTTCCTTGACTCCTTATCCTTCCTTTTATCTTTTCTTTCCTTCTTGTCCCTTCTGTCCTTATCTTGATTTTCTGGACAGTTAGGGACAATGTGTCATGGTTTCCTGCAGCCAAAACAGATAATATCTTTATTAGTAGATCTGTCATACCTTGGCTTGTCTCTGTCTTTGGATGACCATCTTCTGAAGTTCTTTTTATTCAGCTTATTGAACCTTTTGACAAGTAGGCTCATAAGCTATTCATCTCCCAACACCTTTTCTTTAGGTTGTTCTTCCTGTGCCTTGAAGGCAATGGTTTTCTCAACCTTTTCAGTTGGTGTGGATATCTTCTGCTCTTCTTCTCTCTTCTTAATGAATTGCTCATAACTCTTGAGCTTTCCTAGAAGAGCTTCTGTGGATAACTCACAGACATTCCTTCCATCTTTAATTGACCAGATTCTTGAGTCCTAAGAGCTAGGGAAACAAGTCAGTATCTTGTCATTTATCTCAGTGAGAGATATGTCCTTATCTAGTGATCTAAGCTCACTGATGATTAGACTCAGTCTGTTGTACATGTCAGCAACTGACTCAGACTCTGCCTTTTTGAAGTTCTCATACTGGGTGATGAGGTAGGATCTCCTATCCTTTCTTTCATCTGCAGACCTGATACAATTTCTGAAAGTTTTTCCCAGATCTCTTTGGCAGTATGGCATTCAGCTACTTTCTGGAAAATGTCATCTGACATGGTTTGAGCCAAGATGTTCATGGCTTTAGCATCTGCTGCCTTCCACTTTTTTATGTCAGCATCAGTTCCTGAAGGAGGAGGAACAGCTGATGTACTTGTTCCTGTGGGAGGCTTTGGACAATCTGTCAACACAGAATTAAAGATGTCCTCATCAAATGAATTCATGTAAAGTCTAATCCTTGCCTTCCATAGTGCAAACTTAGAGAGATTGCACATAGGAGGTCTGGTGTTAGCAAAGTCCTTGTTTTGTGCCATGAGTTTTAAAGATAAGTAAAACTAAAAGAAATAACCCTTTTGAGAGAAATGATCTTATCAGAGATCTTTTGATCCAGGTGTTAGCCTGTATGAATGATCAACCTGGCTCTGATACCAATTGAAAGTGAGGGATAAGATCAATCCTAACTCTAGAGGGGGGGTGAATAGAGTGATTTAAAATAGTTTTGTAAATTAAAACTTGTGTGGAGAGAAGGCTTAGATTTACTTAGTGTATGGTGATATAGCAATTAATCAAAGCAAGAAGAGAATCACAGCACAAAGCAAAACACAAAGAAACAAGCAACCAGAATACACAAGGAGCTATAGTGGTTCCCCAAAATCTTGGGTAGTCCACTCTTCTATCACCCTAGATAGGAATCCACTTCAAGATGAGTTGATCAGGTGTCTTGAGCACCAGAGAGTTTTTGACCAGGTTCTCACAAACCAAGGGGCTGATTTTTGACCAGGTTTCAGCAAAACCAAAGGTAACTTTTGAAGGGAGTTAAAACCCTGTACAGAAAGAAAAAGAAAAAGCTGATGTTATCTTCTCTATCAATAAGTAGAGAGAAGCAAAGTGGATCTGTTGATGTTGTCAAGGCTCCCCCTGAGATCAAGAGGTAGTTCAGGAAGAAGAGCTTTGCACAAGGGTGACAGGTCTTCAATGATCTGATCTGCTCCAGCAAAAGATGATCCAAACAAGTTGGATGGTTGTGTCTGAAGCAATCAGAATTCCTGTGTGTAAGCTTGAATGAATATCACAGAGAGCAAGAGGAAGAAATCTTTTTTTTTGTTTTTTTGTTCTCTGTTGACTGATAGAATTATATCTCTGTGTTCTTCTTCTGAGTCTTTGATAGCCGTTGGCAATGAGCATTAAATGCTTTCTTTAAATGTCCATGCCTCAAAGAAAGTGTCAGGCAAACATTCCTTAGAAAATTCCTTGAGCCATGCACCAGATTTGCTGTAACGGCTAATAAATCTTCAGCATTAATTGTTCTGACAGAAGGAATTTGAATTCCTATTCAAAACTGACGGGAGTCTGGAAAACGTCGAGCTCACAATAAAACGTCGATCTGAGCACGACACACGTCGGCCAGAGAGTGGTTTCAGAAAGCAGAGCTGGGCTTGACGGAACGTCGAGCTGAGGTCGACTCTACGTCGAGCTGAGGTCGACTCAGCGTCGAGCTGAGGTCGACTCTTCGTCTAGCTGAAGTCGACTCTAACTAACCTATGTGACCTTTATAACTACAAGGAGGTCACAACACAAAATCCCTATTGAAATATAGTCATCCTGACCCAAATAGTAATAGGGTGTTCCAACATAGGCAAAAGGAAGTACATCTTGTGTGTACCTGAATTATTTTTGGTAAATGAGGAAGACGGGTAACTGTCTTCCATTAAGTTCTGTAAAAAATACAGATGAGAGAAAATATAAAAGGATAGTAATTTACAAGTACCTGAAGTAGGCCTGCAAATCTCTGCTAATTTTTGTAAGAGAATGGTGAGTAAGCAGATATGAAAGAAGACTAAGCTTCAAGTACCTGAAGGGGACTTGCTAATATCTGTTAGTCTCTGCAAAAGTAGACTTAGTAGCATATATGTAATAGGAACTAAGCTGCAAGTACCTGAATGGGACTTGCAAATATCTGCTTAGCTCTGTAAAATAAGAGTGAGCAAACAGATATGAAATATAAACTAAGTTGCAAGTACCTGAATAGGACTTGCAAATATCTGCTGAGCTCTGCAAAAGAAGAGTGAGCAAACAGATATAAAATAAGAATTAAACTGCAAGTACCTGAATGGAACTTGCAAATATCTGCTGAGCTCTACAAAAGAAGAGTGAGCAAGCAGATATGAAATAGGAACAAAGTTGCAAGTACCTGAATGGAACTTGCAAATATCTTCCAAGCTCTGCAAAAGAAGAGTAAATAGTAGATATGACAGAAAACTAAATCGCAGGTATCTGGAGAGAACCTGCGAATGTTGACTTTTGATATGATAAGATATGATAGAAGAGATATCCGGCAAACTGCTATCAACTAAATAGAGATCAGAATGTGATAATGATCGTCTCGCATGATCAGATATAATGTTAACATGAAATCCAGATCAGCGAGATGAAACCATCTTAATTTAAACTTATAACAGCATGACTTATCAATCAAGGAGAACCAGACACTCTGATTAAATGATTTATGTCGTTAACATTTGACAAGAGAGCTTGTGGATAATCATCTGATAGAACTTTATGCAGGCAGTGCATATAAGATGATCATAAGCCCAAAGGATATTGTCGATCCTTAGAATAGGTTGAATTTAACCTGTTAACATGTAAAAAGGCAAAAAGACAAAGGAGGTCTACACTTCAAAGATGATCGAAAAAATACTGGATGCTGTCACAGGTGTTCCCCATGGGTGTTATGCACTGCTTGCCTTAAGAAGAAATCATCCAGAGTGCAGTCCTACCTAAAGCGGGCTGGCCGCGCTTCCTTTGAAGGACACAAAAGATAAATAAGCACAGAAATTTCCTGAGAAGGGATCGACAGATACACTACTCTCATGCCTCGGGTTACAAGCATCGCTGATCAATTAGACTAGATATGTCAAGTGGCCTATTGCTTGTTTGTGGATTGATCAGCGGAGTTATGGGCCCCGCGAAGGCACCGATTGAGAGTACCAAAGAGTGTTCGGCCGTCACAGTTGTGAGATGATCAAAGAGACAAGGCTACACTTGATTGTCATTGCTTGTCACGCAAAGATCATCGTAACTGTAACGTATCCTTTAGCAAAGCACAACAAGGCTAACACATGGGTCCTCCCTAGAATCACACTCTGTGTTAGATGTTGGCTAGGATCCGAAGTCCCGTCATCCTCCGCACGAGAGTTGAACGGCCCCCACTGCATATATGTGAAAACTGCCCGCTATATGTGGTCATTGTGGTCTTACGCCAGAGAATAACCTCGAGGGGGCCCTGAGCAAGACTTGGCGATATCTCGGTGGTTCAGTGATCTCTTTGGCAAAGAGAAAAAATAGAGGAGGAAGCACTCCATAAAGGGAAAAGTGTCAGTATGGGATCTCTGACGTAAACTTTATTGAGATGAAAATGAAACACTTAGAAGTGTTGAAAAATAGAGTGAAGAGTAAAGTAAAAGCAACCGGTCATTATTGTGAGGGGCTTTGAGGAGCTGCAATGTCCTCTTTACTTTAGAATAGCCTTCCAAGGGTACCCTTGTCATCGGCGTCGAAGCACTCAGGTCGAACGTTGATAGGCTCTAGACGGCCTGCATCCTCTATCTCCACACACTTAAATTAACCTTCAGCCACCTCCTTGCCCTTGGAGGTGGAAGGCTTCGAAGAATCAATTTTCTTGACCATGTCATTGATCTTGCCCTTGGTGAGCAATCTTTCAACCAACCGCCGAAGGGTCTTGCAGTATTAAGTTAAATGACCATTCTCTCTGTGGAATTAACATAATGAATCTGAATCTCTTGATCTCTGATTTGCCGTTTGGTAAGACCTTTTGGAATTTGCCCTATCCTTCATGATCTGACAGACTTCTAGCATGGCCTCATCGAGTCCAGAGTATGATAAGCCATCATCTTGTTACTGATGCGCCGAAGCTGTTTGCAGAGGTGGGGCTGGTAGCGGTTGCAATCGTTCGTGGGCATGATCCTAGCCTGGGAAGGTACGTCGATGATGATGTTGGAACTTATTTATTTTCCTAGAGTGGGATGGAAAATCTTTTCGAGAAGACCTCAGAGGCTGCTTGTAAGGAGGATTTTTCTCAGCTACAAGCCTGGAGACGAAGCTGGGGTTGCTCTTCTCATCGCGGATGTATGAGTTTGCTAAACAAATCAACTCTTGATAAGTCCTTGGTGCCCGGACGTTATCCTCGAACTTGAGTGGTCCTTCACGCAGGCCATGAATAAGAGCCACTCAATACATTTCTTGATCGACGATCACAATGTCTAAGATTTCTTTCTGGAAACGATCCACAAAATGAGACCAAGTCTCATTCTCTCACTGCTTGATCTCAAAGAGAGCTTCTGGACCGCCCTTTCTCTTTGTTGAAGTAGAGAATCTGAGCAAGAACTCCTTTCTCAAATCAGCAAAGGAAGAGATTGACTGAGGTCGTAATCCATAAAACCAATCCCTTACTTGACCATCAAAGGTCATTACAAGGAGATTGCTTTTGGTTGCATCTGAGAGAGTCTTGAGAGCAACGATAGATTCAAAGGCTTGAAGGTGTTTGACTGGATCAATCTCTCCAGTTTAAATGGGCAACCGTGGCTCTCTGAAGTTAAGTAGAGTTGGTTCATTCCAAACATTCTCTGTAAACGGTGACTGCTCTTCTTGTTCTCCTACAGCATAAGGGAAAAAGGGAGCACAAGTTGTAGCTGCACAAGGAGCTGGTGGGTAGGAGGGAAAAGTTGTTATGGAAGGTGCAAAGGCAGGAGCTGATGAGTAGGGATAACTTCCCTGGAAATTTAGAAATCTTGTTGGACTTCCTCGGGCAGCTTCTCGGAAAAAGTTTTGACAAGCTGCGAACTCCTCATTCTGAGACCGCAAAGGGGTTGCAGGCCCTTACAGAAAGGTTGGAGTGTAAAGAGGAGGATAGGTCGGTGGATAAACTTGAGTAGTCTCAGATGCTGGTGCTGGATTGATTGGAGGAGCTGGTGCTTCTTAAGATTGTGTTTCTAATCATTGGGTGATAGCATTTAGAGTACGGTTGATTAGTTGAAATTGTTGTGCAGTTTCTCTGCGAGATTTCTCCAAGGCCTCCCAAAGAGAATCCTCACTAGGACTTGGAGCAAGGCTCTCGGCTGGTTGATGGTCTGTCATGAGTAACCGCTGATTTCACTGTCTGTTCGAGATCTGAAGGTCGCGTGTTAATTATTGACGCACGAAATGCTCCCTCCAGTTAACGAGTTGATGGATCTCACAAGCTAGAAGAATAAGAAGGTTGCGGGGATAGTTGCGAGGTTTGAAGCAAGGGGGAAAGCTTGCTTGAGCAAAGAAGGAGCTGGATCAAGAGCTGTCAAGCAGACGCTACTTTGGCGGTTGAGCTCTGATGGTTAGACCGAGAGAGGGAAAGAAGAGACGGGGCCGCTTGCAGTAACAACAGCAGACTTCGCCCGCCGCAGCTTGACTGTCACTCTTGCGGCGGGCTTTTCCCTTAATCAAGAAGCAAGATTACAGTACGTTATTGCACCATTACATGTAAAAGCAATAAAGGGTACAAAAGGGGAAGCTGACGGCTAGGGAAGGAGTTGTCAGAGACTAAGTAAAAGAGACTGCCAGCAGCTGTGGAGGACTGCGCGGACTGAGAAACTGAGTCCACGGGCCTTGCTGGATCAACTGCGGAGGACTTGGCGGACTGGAATTCTGAGCCCGTAGGTCTTGCTGGATTAACTGTGGAGGACTCGGCGAACTGGAATTCTGAGTCCGCAGGTCTTGCTGGCAGCAGTAGTTTCCCTGCACCTCCTCACAAATGAGAGGCCTTGGCGGATATTTATAGGCCCAAGGAAGATCTTCTAGAAGAGGGGCCCAGTGACGTCATCATGGAGGACTGAGCGGACTCGAAAAGCAGGCCAGGCCGACCTGGGTGGACTGGCATTTTCTGTTGGGCGACCTGACAACTAGAGGCCGCCCCTGGTGGGCAGCCTGGCGCTAGAGGCCGCCCCTTGTGGGTGGCCTGGCACTGGAGGCTGCCCCTAGTGGGCGGCCTGGCTTGGAGGCCTCCCCTGGTGGGCGGCCTAGCCATTGAAGGCCGCCCCTGGTGGGCGGCCTGGCTTGGATGCCGCCCCTGGTTTGCGGCCTGGCCACTGGAGGCCACCCCAAGTGGGCGGCCTGGCTTGGAGGCCGCCCCTGGTGGGCAACCTGGCTTGGATCCGTATCCGATGACGAGATGAAGAATGAGTTTTTCGAGCCCACGACGGTTGCGTTGGTCTAAGGTTGACGCCGGCGGGGCGATCCGGCGAACTGAAGGCATAGATCGCACAGATCGCCCCCTACTGTTGTAGGTTGCCTCATGCAAGGAAGGATGCTGCGCGGTTAGCAAGCCTAACCGTGTGGCCTGCGAGGGTGAGCTATGGGAGCAGCCCGCCATCACGTAGGGCACGCGGTAGCTACACGACCGGGACGGTTAGACTAGGGAGACCGTCCTAGCCGTATGGCCAGAGCGGATAGGAGTTTCTATTCTCCTGGCCCAAAAAAGGAGGGCTGAGGCAGATCACGACCCTCAGGGGGAACCCCTGAGCGAGCCGCGATTTGCGAGCTCGAGTTTTTGGGGAGAGATCACCGATTTTGGGGTTAACATCCTTGATAGAATAAGCAAGTAAATACTCCGATGAATACCATATTTAATGCATCCAATAACGACTATATTTAGAGGAATATATGCATTAAATACTCAGAATAATAGTGCTAATAAATGTGAACATAAAGGAGCAGAAGGAGGGAAAAATTCATTCTGGAACCGAGATAGAAATCGTCGAACTCTGAACGGAATTCGTCGACCAGAGATCCAAGATCGTTGACCTTAGAATGCCTGTTCATCGACCTGAGCTCTGCGAACTGCTAACTGAGAAATACTTGCCAAATCTGCACTCTGAGTTCGTCGAGCTGAGAATCTATATGAAGAAAACTAATCGTCGATCTGAGCTCGAATATCGTCGAGCTCAGCACAGAAATTGACTCTGAGTGCGGACATCGACGATCGTCGAGTTGAGTTTGAAGAATTTCGAACTAAACAAACTGTCTTCTGATATCTTCTAAGTCTGAGTCTTCTGAGGTCCTTTGTTGGCTAGTCCAAGAAGGTAGAACTAAAAGGACTTGGTCTAAACTCTAGGACTACTAGACATGACCCTGACTATACAAGATGGGTCAGACTCAGCCTAAATTAGTGAACCTAGCTCAAATCCAACTAGGAATCCAACACTTAGATGGCCTTTTGAACAAGAAGAACGTAACTCGACTATAATTCTTGGAGAATGACTTGGTGAAGGTCACTCAAGGTGATCTCTCGATTTTTCCTTCTTCTTGAAGATGAAGAACATCTGCTCTGAGATAACAACATTGGAACTGGAAGAGCCGCTCTCAGAGTCGAAGCTGAAGAGGTACATCATCCGTGGTCCTGCTAGGAGGATACCTGTGAAGTTAAAAAGAAGGCAGAGGGAAGACATGATTCGAGCACAAGTTAGAGTTTTGTTTTACTCCGGTTAATGTTTGTTATAGTTTGTACATTGTATATAACTATATATATCCTAGTTTGGTTTAATAGTTCCCCCCTATAATCGGGCATGTGACATGGTGTAAATTATGCTTGAAGAATAAAAGTTTGTTTTATGTTTTTTCCTAGTACCACACCTGCGTTATATATATTAGAATTATTGTGTTATTTAATTGTGAAAATCACTCTGAATAATAGTGTTGCGGCCAAACTCGGCGCTCCGGTCGATCCAGACTAACTTGCACCGCCTTAGCTCGCGGAGCGGTCGAGCGCGCACACAGTCAGTTGAAGAGGGGAAATGAACACAAGGAGTTTTAATGTGGAAAACCCTTCAACCGGGTGAAAAACCACGTGACCGGTTTGCTGCCGGTCAAAATCCACTAGATCAGAGTGATTACAGTATGTTGGGTGAATCGGGGCGACAGGCCGCTCCCGTTACAATCTTGAGGAGAGAGAGAGAGTGTATGCAACCGTTGGTGGGCAACAGACTGCCTCGCCAATGGGACTTGGACGGTGGAATGCGCGGGATGCTTTAGGCGCGCGCGCTCAGAGGCGGCGCGTATCCAAGGGTTTTCACTGCCTCCCTTGCTCGTCTTTCTCTGTCCTTGGAGTGCTCCCTTTGTAATTGAGCGCTGGTGGGGTGCCAATAACCGATGACGGGTGCCGATGGCCTACGACGAGTGCTGATAGCCGTTGGCGGGTGCTGATAGCCGTTGGTGGCCGCTTGAGGTCACGGGCGGCTGCCGGTGGTTGGCGGCGAGAGGCGGCCGCTGGTTGTTGGCGACGAGGGGTGGTCGCCGGTGGAGAAAAACGGGAGAGCTCCCACCTGAGGAAGAAGAAGGGGGAAGCGTAGGAGAAGAAGATGATCAAATGAGGAGCCCCTGGGGTCCTTTTATAGGCTCCAGGGGGAAGTTACGACGGGCTCCACCACTAACATAGTGGGTTAGTGGGTGGTTTTGTCCCAATCGGACGGCCGGTGGGTCCTCTCCCTCAATCGGACGGCGGGGAGGCCACCCCGAGGCGGGGCCGCTCGGACGATGCCGACGGCGAGGAGGCGGCCGGACACGGCGGCGGCCGGCCATGGCCGCCGTCGGCCATGGCCGAGGCTGGCCATGGTCGAGGCTGGCCATGGCCGCGGCCGGCCATGACCGTGGCTGGCCGGAGGGGAACCGCCGGTGGCGGTTCCTTCTGCGGAAGGTGGGAGCTAATGGGGGCCCACCCCCATGATCTCCATGAGAGATCATGGGGGTAAGGAGGGCCCACCCATGATCTCCATTGGTGGGGATCATGGGGGTCTCCTCATCTTTATAAATTAAGGTGGAACCCATCAATTGCCCCCCAAATCTCTTTCAGTTGGGAGAGAAGCAAACACGAGGAGAGATTTCTTACTCTGGTCGCGGTGGTGATCGCCGGCGTTGAATCTGGGATGGCGGCGACGGCGTGCGGCTCTAAGTTACTATGGTGCGCGCTAGTTTGGTGAGCGGGTGTCAGGCGAGCATGCGCGGAGGCCGGCAAGGTGCAGGAGCCGGTTGCGTGCCCCCAATGTGGGGAAAGGGCCGAGCGCGCGCAAGCGTGCCGCGCGCGTAAGGGCTGCGCATGTGAGTGGGATATGCGCCAACTCACGTGCGCAGGCCGCACGTGCAGGCCGCGCGCGCGCGGAGGCCGTCCCTTGCGCGCACGCTGGCCGCGCCCGCGCAGGCTGCACGCACGCAGGTCATGCGCGCAAAGGTCGTGCGCGCGCGCAAGCTGTGCGCGCGCTGGCCCGCGCGCGCGCATGCCACGCGTGCGCACACGCAGGCCGGGCGGGCGCAGGCCGGCCAGGCGCAGGCCGGGCGGGCGCAGGCCGGGCGGGAGCTGGCCGGGCGGGCGCTGGCGCGCGCGCGCGCGCGCGCGCTGGCCGCGCGCCCGCTGGCCGCGTAGGTGAGGCTGGGCGCGCAGGTCGTGCGCGCGCTGGCCGCACGCAGGTCGTGCGCGCGCAGGCCACGCGCGCGCAGGCCGCGCGCGCGCAGGCCGCGCGCGCGCTGGCCGCGCGCGCGCTGGCCGCGCGCGCGCAGGCCGCGCGCGCGCTGGCCGCGCGCGCGCTGGCCGCGCGCGCGCTG
Source organism: Platanthera zijinensis (assembly GCA_039513925.1). Classification (NCBI taxonomy): domain Eukaryota; kingdom Viridiplantae; phylum Streptophyta; class Magnoliopsida; order Asparagales; family Orchidaceae; genus Platanthera; species Platanthera zijinensis. Next base: position 174,528,798 of record CM077091.1, read on the forward strand.
GCCGCGCGCGCGCTGGCCGCGCGCGCGCAGGCCACGCGTGCGCGCGCGCAGGCCGGGCGGGCGCTGGCCGGGCGGGCGCTGGCCGGGCGCTGGCTGCGCGCGCACGCGCTGGCCGCGTAGGTGAGGCTGGGCGCGCGTGCAGGCGGTGCTTGCGCGCAGGTTGGCGCGCGCGCAGGCCGCGTTTGCGCGCATGCCGTGCGCCCGTGCAGGCCGTGCGCGTATGGCCTATGTGCGTGCTGGCTGTGCGTGCGTGCAAGTCGCGGGTGGATAAGCTTTGTGCGTGTGAGTAGTTGCGTGATTTTACCACTTTGAGCTGACTGATTTTTTGCGGTGTGTAGGTACCAAAGCGTTCTGCTGGACCCATGCGTCTACGCTCCTCCTTGACCGAAGATGGTGTGGCTATTTGGAGAACAAAGTGCGGACTTCCTTCTGACTTGGAAGTGAGGATCCCTCGTCCCGAGGAGCGGGTCCAAAATCCTCCCCGTGGCTGGCTGACTGTTTGCGAAGTGTCGCTCAGATCTGGTTTCCGTCTTCCCCCCTGCGACGAGGTGGTGGAGATCCTGAAGTTTTGTGGAGTCCCTATTTCCCAGTTTGCTCCAACCGGGGTTACTTGCATCATGGGCTTGGTCGCTTTTTTCCGTGAGCATGGGGGCTCTCTTTCCCTAGATCAGTTCCGGGATTGGTGCGATGTGCGCTTTGATGGTGGTGAGCGGATCGAGGTGCGCAGCAACAAGGTTTGGTTGGAGTTTGAGTCTCGTAAGGATCGTCGCCACGGTAATACTTTGTTTGGATATGTGAAGAATTCCTGGGGTCTTCCCGAGGTGTGGAATGCGCTTCCTGACCGTTGTCGCCGTGTGAAAGGGAGGGAGCGAGACTTCTCCCCTGTGCTGGGATTTTCCGAGCCTCGCGAGTTGGCTAATCGTCTCTTCAATATATATGCGTTTGTAGAGGAGAAGCGATTGTTGGGATGTGGTATTTCTGTGGGCACGGGACGGGTGGCGCCGTCTTCTCAGGGAGGGGGCCGAAAGAGAAAAACGGTAATGACCCCCGTTAGTGATGCTGACGTTGTGGTGGTAGCTTCTGATGATTCAGTCCCAGAGACGCAATTACCTGTTTCCCCGGCTCCACGTGCGCTTGTTAGCGCAGCGGTTCCCCGGATGTCTTCCTCTTTGAAGGCGATGAGCGACGCGATAAGTTGGTGACTTACTGTTTCTTCCTTCCTTTTTTTGTCTGAAGGCGGCTAATTGCGCGTTTTTCTTTTTGCAGATTGAGACTCAGGCACAGATTGCGGTTACCTGGAACGATCATTACGTGAGCCTGAAGGATGGATATCTCTCTTTGCAGGAGAAGCTCCGACTGTCGATGGGCTCACTCTCTTCTCTCAAGGAAGAACATGACCGGGACATCGCGCGGTACCATCGAGTTGGGTCAGAGCTGAAGTCAGAGCTAGAAGATGTGCGTGCCTCCTTGGACGTGGAGAAAGCCCTGGTGGAGAGAACTGCCCAGATGTTAAAGTATGCGAAAGAGGAAACATCTGGCTTGGGGACCCAGTTGCAAGCGGCGCGGGAAGAGGTTTCAGGTCTTGAAGTTCAGCTTCAGGCGGCGAAGGCGCAGGTGGAGATGTTATCTTCTGATGATCATACCTCAGAGCTGAAGGCGGCAGGGCTTGCGGAGTACTTGGAGTCGCTGGACTATCTTCGTGATCGCAGCCTGATTGCGGAGGAGGTTCGTGATGACATTTGGTCCAAGGAAGTAGAGCCTCAGATGGATGATATACGTCAGTTAGCGCTTCGTCGCGGTGTTTCGAAGGCCTTTCGCTTCATAGGGAAGCATCTTGGGTGTGATACTTCCAGTTTCAGCTTTGCGGACGTTTCAGGTGATGAGCGTTCTGGCTCAGATGCTGATGATGAGTAGTTGTAGTGCTTATTTGCTATTGTATGTCTCGTCATCTATTTGTAGTCATTTGCTTTTGTTATAGCTTTTGAGATTGTCGCCGTTAGGGCTCCAATTCATTGTTTTCTATGATAGCCTTACTTGTATGTCGTTGTCATGTGTTTTGCACAGATGCATTTTGTCACGAGATGGTTGTTGGTGGGAGTTGATTTTTGTCATGGTGTATTAGTGTGGGACTGACCCATGGCTTAGTGCGCGGGCCTGGCTCGCGGCCTCTTCGTGAGGGGGCAGGCCTCCACGGTGTTGCGTGGAACTGGTCCACGGCTTTTCGCGCGAGACGGGCTCGCGGCTTTTTCGTGAGGGGGTCAGGCCCCCACGGTGTTGCGTGGAACTGGTCCACGGCTTTTCGCGCGAGACGGGCTCGCAGCTTCTTCGTGAGGGGGGCAGGCCCCCACGCTGTTGCGTGGAACTGGTCCACGGATTTTCGCGCGAGGCGGGCTCGCGGCTTCTTCGTGAGGAGGGAAGGCCCCCACGGTGTTGCGTGGAACTGGTCCACGGCTTTTCGCGTGAGACGGACTCGCGGCTTCTTCATGAGGGGGGCAGGCCCCCACGGTGTTGCGTGGAACTGGTCCACGGCTTTTCACGCGAGACGGGCTCGCGGCTTCTTCGTGAGGGGGGCAGGCCCCCACGGTGTTGCGTGGAACTGGTCCACGGCTTTACGCGCGAGACGGGCTCGCGGCTTCTTCGTGAGGGGGGTAGGCCCCCACGGTGTTGCGTGGATCTGGTCCACGGCTTTACGCGCGAGACGGGCTCGCGGCTTCTTCGTGAGGGGGGCAGGCCCCCACGGTGTTGCGTGGAACTGGTCCACGGCTTTTCGCGCGAGACGGGCTCGCGACTTCTTCGTGAGGGGGGCAGGCCCCCACGGTGTTGCGTGGAACTGGTCCACGGCTTTTTCGCGCGAGACGGGCTCGCGGCTTCTTCGTGAGGGGGGAAGGCCCCCACGGTGTTGCGTGGAACTGGTCCACGGCTTTTCGCGCGAGACGGGCTCGCAGCTTCTTCGTGAGGGGGGCAGGCCCCCACGGTGTTGCATGGAACTAGTCCATGACTTTTCGCGCGAGGCGGGCTCGCGACTTCTTCGTGAGGGGGGCAGGCCCCCACGGTGTTGCGTGGAACTGGTCCACAGCTTTACGCGCGAGACGGGCTCGCGACTTCTTCGTGAGGGGGGCAGGCCCCCATGGTGTTGCGTGGATCTGGTCCACGGCTTTACGCGCGAGACGGGCTCGCGGCTTCTTCGTGAGGGGGGGCAGGCCCCCACGGTGTTGCGTGGAACTGGTCCACGGCTTTACGCGCGAGACGGGCTCGCGGCTTCTTCGTGAGGGGGGCAGGCCCCCACGGTGTTGCGTGGAACTGGTCCACGGCTTTACGCGCGAGACGGGCTCGCGGCTTCTTCGTGAGGGGGGCAGGCCCCCACGGTGTTGCGTGGAACTGGTCCACGGCTTTTCGCGCGAGACGGGCTCGCGACTTCTTCGTGAGGGGGGCAGGCCCCCACGGTGTTGCGTGGATCTGGTCCATGGCTTTACGCGCGAGACGGGCTCGCGGCTTCTTCGTGAGGGGGGTAGGCCCCCACGGTGTTGCGTGGATCTGGTCCACGGCTTTACGCGCGAGACGGGCTCGCGGCTTCTTCGTGAGGGGGGCAGGCCCCCACGGTGTTGCGTGGAACTGGTCCACGGCTTTTCGCGCGAGACGGGCTCGCGGCTTCTTCGTGAGGGGGGCAGGCCCCCACGGTGTTGCGTGGAACTGGTCCACGGCTTTTCGCGCGAGACAGGCTCGCGGCTTCTTCGTGAGGGGGGAAGGCCCCCACGGTGTTGCGTGGAACTGGTCCACGGCTTTTCGCACGAGACGGGCTCGCGGCTTCTTCGTGAGAGGGGCAGGCCCCCACGGTGTTGCATGGAACTGGTCCACGGCTTTTCGCGCGAGACGGGCTCGCGACTTCTTCGTGAGGGGGGCAGTCCCCCACGGTGTTGCGTGGAACTGGTCCACAGCTTTACGCGCGAGACGGGCTCGCGACTTCTTCGTGAGGGGGGCAGGCCCCCACGGTGTTGCATGGATCTGGTCCACGGCTTTATGCGCGAGACGGGCTCGCGGCTTCTTCGTGAGGGGGGGCAGGCCCCCACGGTGTTGCGTGGAACTGGTCCACGGCTTTACGCGCGAGATGGGCTCGCGGCTTCTTCGTGAGGGGGGCAGGCCCCCACGGTGTTGCGTGGAACTGTTCCACGGCTTTACGCGTGAGACGGGCTCGCGGCTTCTTCGTGAGGGGGGCAGGCCCCCACGGTGTTGCGTGGAACTGGTCCACGGCTTTTCGCGCGAGACGGGCTCGCAACTTCTTCGTGAGGGGGGCAGGCCCCCACGGTGTTGCGTGGAACTGGTCCACGGCTTTACGCGCGAGACGAGCTCGCGGCTTCTTCGTGAGGGGGGCAGGCCCCCACGGTGTTGCGTGGATCTGGTCCACGGCTTTACGCGTGAGACGGGCTCGCGGCTTCTTCGTGTGGGGGGCAGGCCCCCGCGGTGTTGCGTGGAACTGGTCCACGGCTTTACGCGCGAGTCGGGCTCGCGGCTTCTTCGTGAGGGGGGCAGGCCCCCACGGTGTTGCGTGGAACTGGTCCACGGCTTTACGTGCGAGACGGGCTTGCGGCTTCTTCATGAGGGGGGCAGGCCCCCACGGTGTTGCGTGGATCTGGTCCACGACTTTACGCGCGAGACGGGCTCGCGGCTTCTTCGTGAGGGGGGAAAGCCCCCACGGTGTTGCGTGGAACTGGTCTACGGCTTTCGTGCGAGACGGGCTCGCGGCTTCTTCGTGAGGGAGGCAGGCCCCCACGGTGTTGCTCTGATTAGCGCCATATGTTTCATTTGATTGTATGATCTCCATGCGGGCAAGTCATTTTCTCGATTCTTGTACTGTTAAGATAAGTAAAGAGAAGAATAATATAAAATGAATGAAGTAATTTAAGAACGGTGGTAACCTGCCCGGGGTTGGTCCTGCAGTTTAAATAGTTTAAAGCGAGATATAGGCCATTTGGATAGTTCTTACTAGCTCAGACGGGCGGGTTTTTATAATTTTTAATAAACACAATAATCAAATGAATGAAACGACTTAAGGATGGAGGTGGCTTGAGCAGGATTGGAAGACATCCCAGAGTGGCTGCTGGAGTATTGCTGTGTAGATGGAATCAGCTTGGATGACGACAAACTGTACGTCATAGGATGTCTGTCGGTGTGCATCTTTAAGAGTGACTGGGAGAGTGATGGTGCCGATGATTGGTACCGGGTGATCCCCGAGAATACGAGCGCTTGCAGATGTTAGTTTGAGATATCCGGCGGTGAGCTTGAGCTGAAGCAGAGTTGATAAGAATAGTATATTGGTGGTGACTTCCTTGTCCACTAGAACTTGATTCAATTTGGTGGGTGGTTCGCCAATTTTGACCGTCGTGTATCTTATGCTCTGGTTGTTAGGTGGTCTTCTTCTTGATAGGAATTGATCAACTGCTCCTAAGCTGGCCAGTCGTTGGATTTCTTCTTTTAGTCCATTGCATTCGTTCGTGTTGTGGCTGTGACCTCGGTGATATTCGCAGTATCTTGTCTTGTCTGCCTTGGGGTTTGGCCGCGGCGCTCTTGGTCGTTGAAATGATGGATTATTCTGAATTGCATACATCACATTAGTGCAGGTAGTATTCAGAGGGATGTATTCCTGGAGCGAATGTTGCCCCCCATTCCTCGGAGGGCTGTGCTGACGACCATCGAGGCGACTCCGATTCTGGCGTCATTCTTTTCGCATTGTATGGGTTGGTTCATCTTCTTTCTTTCTCTTCTGTCTTCTGCTTGGTCTCGGATTTTCTGGTGAGGGCTTTTCGACCGTCATGAACTTTTTGATGAAGAGGGCGGCGAGTTCGATGTAGTTGTCGGTATCTTCTCTTTGTAGGGATTGAAGCCAGGTCCGAGCTTCTCCAATTAGTGTTGTTGAAAATACTCGGATCATGAGTTGATCTGAGGCGTTGCGAGCGTGCATGATGGCTTCAAAATACTCCAGGTGTGCCAGTGGGTTGCCTGTCCCACTGAAACTACGGATTTCTGTGCCCGTGGCTGCCCAGGAGCTAGGTGAGTTATTGTTAGGTAGGTATTCATCTGGTTCTTGCTTTGTGGCAGAAGTGCCAGGAGCTATTGTGTTTCCAGTGTTCTCTTCATGATGAGGACGTGCGAGGTAGTGGTCATACATCTCTTGGAGTGATGTTGCAGGTACGGGGGAGCTATTTGTGCTTGAGAATTCCTTTTCTATGTCGTATTATCTGTGTAGGCCAGGTCTGGTGGGGGCAGGGAGTTCTTCTGATGGCAGTAAAACAACTTGTTCGAATGGCTGAGGAGTCTTTAGGTGGTGGAATGTCGGCTTATTCCGTGCCGCATGGGTTGCATCAACGTGGATGGTGCTGGGAGGGGAGTATCCTTGAGGTAGATGCTGCCCCCCCAGTCCCTGAAGGGTCTTGCCGTCGAGGCGCAGGCTGACGCCACTCTTCTTGTCCCGTAATAGTTTGCTCTTTTCTTTGCCGAGATTCTGGCGTCGGGTTCAGTAATGAGAGAATGACTGGTGCCCCCAAGTTTCGGAGCAAGGTGAGCATTTCGGTTTGTAGCTCTTCCATCTGGCGGATACGTCCTTCCAAGGCAGGCGCGAGAGCTAGGGCTGCTCCCGTGGTTAGCGGCACGTCTACCAGAGAGTGAGATCGTGCAGGCTCAGTGTGTCCGCCAAGTGCGGATCCTTCGGCGGTGCGAGCACTCCTCTTTGCCATTGCAGTAGTATGGACGATGGATTTGCTCTGCGAAGGATACTGGGAATGTTTCCCACAGACGACGCCAAACTGTTGCGGCCAAACTCGGCGCTCCGGTCGATCCGGACTAACTTGGACCGCCTTAGCTCGCGGAGCGGTCGAGCGCGCACACAGTCAGTTGAAGAGGGGAAATGAACACAAAGAGTTTTAACGTGGAAAACCCTTCAACCGGGTGAAAAACCACGTGACCGGTTCGCTGCCGGTCAAAATCCACTCGATCAGAGTGATTACAGTATGTTGGGTGAATCGGGGCGACAGACCGCTCCCGTTACAATCTTGAGGAGAGAGAGAGAGTGTATGCAACCGTTGGTGGGCAACAGACTGCCTCGCCAACGGGACTTGGACGGTGGAATGCGCGGGATGCTTTAGGCGCGCGCGCTCAGAGGCGGCGCGTATCCAAGGGTTGTCACTGCCTCCCTTGCTCGTCTTTCTCTGTCCTTGGAGTGCTCCCTTTGTAACTGAGCGCTGGTGGGGTGCCAATAACCGATGACGGGTGCCGATGGCCTACGACGAGTGCTGATAGCCGTTGGCGAGTGCTGATAGCCGTTGGTGGCCACTTGAGGTCACGGGCGGCTGCCGGTGGTTGGCGGCGAGAGGCGGCCGCTGGTTGTTGGCGACGAGGGGTGGCCGCCGGTGGAGAAAAACGGGAGAGCTCCCACCTGAGGAAGAAGAAGGGGGAAGCGTAGGAGAAGAAGATGATCAAATGAGGAGCCCCTGGGGTCCTTTTATAGGCTCCAGGGGGAAGTTACGACGGGCTCCACCACTAACATAGTGGGTTAGTGGGTGGTTTTGTCCCGATCGGACGGCCGGTGGGTCCTCTCCCTCAATCGGACGGCGGGGAGGCCACCCCGAGGCGGGGCCGCTCGGACGATGCCGACGGCGAGGAGGTGGCCGGACACGGCGGCGGCCGGCCCTGGCCGCCGCCGGCCACGGCCGTGGCCGGCCTCGGATCAAAAAGCATTCAATCCTGACCGTGAAATGGATCCCCTCCATTTCATCCGAAATGGAGAGGATCCTGGAGCTTACGGGACAGTTCCATGAGAGAGTAAAGCGTCTAATCATTAATTATTCCTACATTAACTAATATTTGATGAATTATCTTGCTACTAATAATAGATTACATGCACGCACAATAATAAAAACATGCATATACTGTACATACAATCCATAATAATTAATAATAATAATTCCAGCGTATAATCAATTTATTAGTAGGTAAATATCATCACGTGTTTTGATGATTACAACTCTATAAATTGAAACCAAATATTATTATCATAACTCATGTGAAAGAAATTGAGGCCACTCCTTACTTAACAACAACACAATTGATGTGGAAATATTGTTGCGGAGGCGGATGCATGCCCAAAAAAAATGAGGTCGAGTCAACCTCATCATCATCTATGCAACCTAATGAAATACGTGACGTTATAAAGAGCAAAAATGCATTTTCGGTTGATTTAGTTCGTTTCCATAAGTATGGCCGAGTTCACAAGTTGGAAATATGCATAGAAAAAAAAGAGAAAATTAATTGTGTGGACCTCAGCAGCCACCGCATGAAGATTATTATTGACGACCACTTGGTGTTCTACAGCGACATTTCAAAAAAAAAGAGTTCTGGGAAAAATGAGATAATCTTTCTGAATGGAAAGACGGTGCAGTTTACGTGGAATCTCAAACATATACCCAGAACTTTCTCCTTCAAGACTTGGGAAAAGGAAAATTCTTATTGGCTCATGATCCGGGGACATGATATTGATGATGAGCTTGATGATTGAAAAAAGCTGTATCGTTATATATAATGGTAGATAGAAAATTTTATAATGTGGCAATGCTTATGTTATGCCTAATGTCACTCTCTCTCTCTCTCTCTCTCTCTCTCTCTCTCTCTCTCTTTCTCTCTCTCTCTATATATATATATATTTATACCATATTATAAAGAAATATGGTGGTCTGCATATAATATGAGTTCAAAATTAAAGAATAATTAGGTGGTCGTCGGTTTTCAGAGTTTTGATCGTGAACCGTTGGATCAAACCAACCCTCTTTCCATACTTTTTTATAGATATCATAAACCTACTCTAGCTAGGAGAGTCCTAAACCTATGTGAATTAATTTTAAAAATGGATTAGCAAAATAATCTTGCGGACCCGCAAAGCCGGCCAGTCCGCGAAAAACCCGCAAGCCCAGCCCGCGAAAAACATCAAGCCAGCCAGCCCATAAGTCAGCCAGCCCACATTACTTCAAACTATTAAAGCAGAATATTAAGTATATACCAGAAAAAGGTCACTGAACGGGCGGTGTGGGACTAAAATAGGCGGGTGAACAGTGCACCCGCCTGTTTTAGTCCCACACCGCCCGTTCAGTTCCCTTTTTCGGGTATATATTGAATATTCTGCTTTAATTGTTTAAAATAATGTGGGCTGGTTTGCGGGCGGGCTATCTTGCTGTTTTTGCGGGCTGGGCTTGCGGTTTTTTCGCGGGCTGGCCGGCTTGTGGGTCCGGCCGTTTGTTTTAATATTTATATAAAAAAATTTATTATATATTTTATTTATTTAAATTTATTAAATATTTTATTATAAATAGCAGGCGGGTGAAACGGGCAAAGCCCGGCAACGGCGGGCGAAGACGGGGGCGGGTGAAGACTGTCGTCGCCAGCCGGATACTGTGGCACGTAGCCATCGGGCCGGAGGCCCGTGCCTGTCACTCGTATAATATATATATATATATATATATATATATATATATATATATATATATATATATATATATATCTCTTTATACTATAACCAAGGAGCAAAAGAGTCATGGTGTAACATTTGGATGCCCAAAATACCTTCTACAATGGTGTAACATTTATTTCCTAAATACCTCTCATATAATCAACTCTCCTTTTCATTTATTTGGGTCTTTTTAGTCATTTTTCTTATATTTAGAGAGGAGGGAGAAATTACGTTTTGTATGTCAAAACATAATGAGAGGCCTTGGCGGATATTTATAGGCCCAGGGAAGATCAAGTGTAAGGGTCTTTTCATTTATTTGCTGGCAGCAGTAGTTTCCCTGCACCTCCTCACAAATGAGAGGCCTTGGCGGATATTTATAGGCCCAGGGAAGATCTTCTAGAAGCGGGGGCCCAGTGACGTCATCATGGAGGACTGAGCGGACTCGAAAAGCAGGCTAGGCCGACCTGGGTGGACTGGCATTTTATGTTGGGCGACCTGGCAACTGGAGGCCGCCCCTGGTGGGCGGCCTGGCACTAGAGGCCTCCCCTGGTGGGTGGCCTGGCACTGGAGGCTGCCCCCGGTGGGCGGCCTGGCTTGGAGGCCTCCCCTGGTGGGCGGCCTGGCCATTGAAGGCCGCCCTTGGTGGGCGGCCTGGCTTGGATGCCGCCCCTGGTTTGCGGCCTGGCCACTGGAGGCCACCCCAAGTGGGCGGCCTGGCTTGGAGGCCGCCCCTGGTGGGTGACCTGGCTAAAAAAAATCCAACGGTTAAAAAAAATCCTAGGAGTTCAGATTTTGAATTTAAAATTAATAAGATTTTTTTGGAAAAGCACTCTTAAGCGTCTGTTCATGCACAACCTTCTTCAATTTTTTTGTACTTCCCTGAAATCTTTTGATGTTGACTTCTAAAAATAAGAAGGGGGGTGAGCAAGAACTGTGTTAATGTGGTGAGCCAAGATAATATTTTAGTAGCTAAACCATATTGATCTTTCATGAGATTCTTTGACTGGTTCTGTATCATTTTGCTATCCACTTCTGAATGCCCAAATTCCCTTTATTTCTACTAGTTTTATCTTAATTCTTTATCCATTTACGGGTGTTTCAATTCAACATGTATATAAAAAAATGTGAAACGTCATAGTGATATGCGGCCTAAGTATGTATATGCCTATTTAGAATGATCCCAACTGTGACCATAAAAAATAATAATAATAATAATAATAAGGGAATTTTTGTCATAGTGATATGTGGTCTAGGTAGGCAATTATATACTTGGAATGATTCCAACTATTGACAATTTTTTATATTCAAGACTTAAGAATTGAACCTCGTAACTTGGTCAAAGATTAAGAGTTTTAACTAGGGAATTACCATGTCACTACTATCAAAGCTTGTTCATGAATTACTAACCAAGCCAAAGTTAAACCTACATTCACGTAAGCTGCTAATTTTTGTCGAGGCTAACACAAAGACCTAGCTTATTCTTACCCTTCCAGATTATTGCGGAGGTTCAATGAAAAAGTGCGGGGGAGTAAATAATTTTGGAGAAGGCACACACACACAACACTAAAATTCTTAATGGTGTTTTATCTTTTATCAAGCTAATGGATTTATGATGTTTGAACTCTTAATGATTTACAAGCCTATCAGTTGAGTAAAACGAACTTCTTGAGTATCTTTGATTAAATTCCGGTTAAGTAAAGGAGTATTTTAATTTGTGGTGTGATAATTATCGAACACCTAATTATGGAATGTTATTTCTCTTTGCTCGGGTCTAGCAAAGGTTCATGTGTGGGGGTATGATAACTTCTAAAAAGAAGTTATCTAGGCCATTAGTTCTGACGAAATACTCGGCTAATCTGGCATAAGTAAATCTAAATATTATAAAAAATGGGAGTAAATGTTTTGTTATTAAATTCAAGGCTAATTTGGTCTCTTTCTATTGTATTCTTGACAAGTGCGCAAAAGGAATCGGATTGGGAAAGGAAATCTGCTAAAAATCTCATATCCTGGAAAAAGGTTGCAACGCACAAAAAAATAAATAGTTGCAACATCTCACTTGCTGTTTGGCAATGCAGGAGCAGGCACAGTGCGGGCGTTGCAACACTCAGAAAATAAAGGTTGCAACCTTTTGGCGAATTTAAAATTTCGAAATTTAAAAAGTAACCGACATTCCCAGATTTGGAAGGGGGCATCCCTTGGGAAACGTGTGGGCCGTATTTAGCAAGGTTTTAAGAAGGAAATAAAGGGGGAGATCTGGAGAATTAATTTCGAAAAAAAAATCCTAAGGGAAGAAAGGGCTTGTCTTGGAGAAGAAGAAGACCGAGGGCACGCTGGATCTTGGAGGCAGACTGGTTTTGCACACTTTGGAGAGCGAATTCCTGCTTTATTTTGCATTTCTCCTACAATGTGTTGTAAGATCTTTCTTGTTTGGTGGTGTGTTCTCTTTATCATGATGAACTAACTTGTTTTAACCTTGTATTGTGAGAGTACTATGTCTTTTGTGATGACAATTTCTTAATTATCCTTAGTTGTGAATGTTTGGTGATTGTTTGTAATGAATCTATGATCTTTAATTTGAAATCTTTGGCCAAGACTTCGTCTTTTTACTGCGCTTCATAAATCGAGAGAGTAGTCGCGTAAGTATATCGTAGAGTCGGCATAGCATTTGAAGGGAGAAAGAGATTTCCCCTTGGTGCTAGCAACTTTGGTTTTCGGTCTTTATGCGGTTCTTGTTTCACCTACGGGGTAACAGAAAACTAGAGACTTCCGATATCGAGAGGTACGGATTTCTTCTCTAAAATCATTGTCAAACGTTTCACCACTCATCATCACAATACTATTCTCATGGATTATCACATTAGACTTAGGAAATCATGATGCAAGGTTATCTTTTGAAAACTTGTAACCAAGTATTTCTTTCCCGGATCTTTAGTTTCTTTCTAGTAATTAGAAGTTTATTTTAATATTCTAGTATTCTGAAACCATCATAGTATTCTTCTTGAATTTAAATAAAAGACACATATAGTAATTGCAAGCACTGAATTCACCATCTCCTCGAGGGAACGATCTTTACTTACTATTTATTACTTAACACGGCACGTACACTTGCGGTTAATTGCGTATACCATTTTTGGCGTATCAACGGCGGGCGAAGACGGGGGCGGGCGAAGCCTGTCGTCGTCAGCCGGATATTGTGGCACGTAGCCATCGGGCCGGAGGCCCGTGCCTGTCACTCGTATATATTATATATATATATATATATATATATATATATATATATATATATATATATATATATATATATATATATATATATATATATATATACATATATATATATATATATATATATATATGTATATATACATATATATATATATATATATATATATATCTTTATACTATAACCAAGGAGCAAAAGAGTCATGGTGTAACATTTGGATGCCCAAAATACCTTCTATAATGGTGTAACATTTATTTCCTAAATACCTCTCATATAATCAACTCTCCTTTTCATTTATTTGGGTCTTTTTAGTCATTTTTCTTATATTTAGAGAGGAGGGAGAAATTACGTTTTGTATGTCAAAACATATGTTTTTTACAAAATAAAAAATGTAATCGTGATTTAGATTTTTTACGGTCATTTTGAGTGCCCATATGTATATGTTGCGGGCGTAGTCCGCGGCGACACATCGAGCACGGGCGAAGCCCGCCTAGATGCGTCCAAAGACCACTCAAGAGCTCTTCCCTCCTTTTTATTTGTTTGGGCCGGAACTTGAGTTGTCTTTTTAGTCATTTCTTCATATACTTTGAGAACTTTTCTTATTGATGCGGTCGAAGACCACCCAACTCGTAGACGAAAAAAATGATTTAGTCTGATTTCGCCACCCTGTTCGGCAGACGGTAGATTTTGAGAACGAATGTCGCCCCCACGACAAATGTCGCCCCCAAGACAAATGTTGCCCCACGACAAATGTCGTCTCCTCGACAAATGTCGCACCCACGACCAATGTTGCCGCCTCAGCCAAATGTCATCCCCTCGACAAATGTCGCACCCTCGACAAATATCAGACCCATGACGAATGTTTCCCGCACGGGGTCTCACGTGCACGACTGCTTGTATATATATATGTATACACGTGACAGGCACGGGTCTCCGGCCCTACGGCTCCGCGGGACAGTACCCGGCCTGCGGCGGCGGGCTCCGCCCGCCCCGACCCCGTTTTTTTTTTAATTTTCTGTTTTTATTTTTTTTATATAAAAAATTTCATTATATGAAAATTATTTTTTTATTAAAAAAAGTAAAAAACGCAAAATTCTCTGCCATCGTGGCCTCCAGCGGTGGAGATGACCGAGCAATGTGCAGGGGGGAGCCGATTTCTCCTGTCGGGTTTGAGGAGAGAGAGGAAGAGTGTTTTTTTTGGGTTTTTTTTTGGGAGACCAATTCTGATATTTGCAGCTCCAGATCCGACGGTTCTGGATCAAATCTCTCAAATTCGACGGCCACCTAATTTTCCCCTAATTTCAAACTCACGTCATTGACAGACCACCATATATCTTTTTAAGATAGTATAGATATATACATAGTGGCGGATGTAGGAAAGTTTTTTCCGTGTGGGTGGGCCTAAAAACTTGAAGAAAAAATTTTGCAATACAAAGAATAATCAAACCTAACTTACTAGACATATCTACAACTAATACACATCTAAAACATGATACACATGTCAATAAGAACAAGTACTTCAGTACTTCACAGTAAGAGCATATAAGGCAAAAATAAAAGAAAATACACCAATAGACAAGAAGTGCAAAGAAAAAAACTGAAACATCATACACAAAAGAAGTGCGGCTTATAATCTGCAGAATAACCTTGCTTATAAAATTCCTCTACGAGCTTTCATGTTTTGTCTCACCTCATTGTTGATAGTAGAAAATAATTTTTTTTTCAATATATGTCATTAAACATGCATTCATCCATTCATCCCCCATTCGATTACGTTGTGATGACTTGATAATCTTCATTGCCGAAAAAGCTATTTCTACAGTTGTAGTTGCAACATGTAATAACAGTGCGAGCTTCACAAGCAAAAACATCAATGGATAAAAAACATCCTTCTTCAATTCAACTAGTCGCATAGCTAATCCTCCAAGACCAATCACCTCTGCAAAGTCATCGTTTGAGCGAATATCCAAAATATAGTTTTCAAGTTAATTATCGTGCTCCATTAATTCAGCTGGAGAAAAATCCATGGGATAATGCCCAACAAATCGAATCAGTGTGTGCTTATCAAATGCAGAAAATCAATTACTTTGATCCAAACTTGTCATACATAAAAGCAATTCAGTATTCACTTCATCAAATCGATTATTTAGCTCGATATGTTGTAGATCTATGACCACATAAAATAATTCCACACGATAAAGATGAAGGTTTGAAGTATCTTCAGATTTACGTCTTGATCTTCCACGTGCAACAAATTTATCTTTCATATTTGGAACTTTTGGGTTGTATCCACAATAATCTAGATTTGTATGAAGTTACCCTTGAACTAAGATGAATTAAGTTTGTATTTGATGTCATCTTTTAGTTGAGTGTTTGCAGGTTATTATTGCTAAGTGTAGACCAATGTCAGCTTACAATGAGTCACCAAACACAGGACCATGCAATGTAATCTCTCATTGTGTGATCCATGATATTGACTCATGTGTAACCTCTCTATTAAGATGCACTTCATTTTCAAGTACTAAAAAATGAAAGAAAGGAAGGGTTGCTGGTTTCAACTTAGAAGAAAAGAAAAATTTCTCTGAAAATTTCTCTAAAAATTTCTCAAGTCTATTTCTCAAGATATGACACGTATTTCTCGAGAAGTCTAAGTAAATTTCTCGAGAAAGCATTGCTGCTCTCGAAAAACTACAAGACTTCTCGGGAAATTATCTGAAAATACTCTAAGTCATTTTCTCGAGAAATGTCTTGTACATTTCTTGACAAGTCAAGTTGTTCTCGAGAAAAGCAAAGAAGTTCTTGAGAAAGTTAAGTCTTCTTCTCGAGAAATCTGTCTTCAGTTCCAGAATTTGCGCTAAATAAATTTCTTGAGAAGCTATATTATTTCTCGAGAAAGCAAACTGTTTCTCTAGAAATAATATCCTTCTTGAGAAATTAGCATTCTACTTCACGAGTTTTGTGCTAAGTAAATTTCTTGAGAAGACGTATTGTTTCTCGAGAAATCAAATCATTTTTCGAGAAATATTGTCCTTCTCGAGAAATCAGTAGTTTACTTCACAGAAAATTTTCTTCAAGTATTTTCTCGAGAAGCCAAGACTTTTTCTCGAGAAAGCTATTCATTTCTCGAGAAATATCCTTCTTCTCGAGAAATGGACTTACAGAATTTTCATACTATATTTTCTGACGGGATTTTAAATTAACCTAAGTTTAGTATGATTGATCTTTCCTTAATCACTCATGACCATTGTACGATGATCTATATAAAGTCTTTTCAGGGAATCTCTAACCCTAATCAAGAATAAGAAAAAGAGTAATCTCAAGAAGAATCATTATAGAAAACGCAATTCGCACTTTCCATTTTCGGGAGAAGCTGCTCGTCTTCATCGACAATCTTCTCTGTTGCTCTCTCCAGATCCAATGAATAAATCGAAGAAAGGATTCAACAGATCCAAGATTAACTGATTCTTCAACATCAATTTGATCCTGTCAGATCTAAGGTTTTCAGATCTTCTTTTTCCCGGTTTTCTTCTTCAACCTTCTTCATCAAGTTTTTCAAGACTCGAGAAGGAAGATTCCTGAAGAATTCAGATCTGGAAGTGTAAAACGTTTTTATTATTGTTGTAAATTGTCTTTACATTTGTAGGAGATTTGTCTCCGAGTTTTTAGAAGTTTTATCTCCGAGTTTGTAGATCCGTTTGTGGATCGAGATTGTAGATCCAGTTTGTGGATCGAGGTGTAGATCCGGTTGTGGATCGAGGTGTAGGGGATCTTGTTCTCCGAGGTTTAGGAGTGTTGCTCCGAGGTGTAAGATTGAGATAATCCGAGAAATGTGAAGTAACCGAATTTTACCCTTGGTGGTAGATAGGCGAGGTGGGACAGTGGACGTACCCAATACAGAGAACCACTATAAAAAATCTCTATGTTCATGTGCTTAGCTTTTAGATTATTCTTATTCCGCAAAAAGACGCAAACATCACATATTCACCCCCCCCCCCTCTATGTGATTTAGGTAGACGCTAGATACTTTCAATTGGTATCAAAGGGAGGTTGGTCAAATAAGGTTAACACCTTGATCAAGATCTCTGATCTAGCGTTCAGAGATTTCGCACTTTCACCATGGAAAGAAGCAAAGACATGCCGTTCATGAAGCTACCAGTTTGCACAAAGGAAAGTTATCCTATGTGAAAAGAACGAGTTCGGTTCTACATGGAAGTTGTTGATCCGAAGATCTTCCAGATAGTGGAAGAAGGACCTCGCATCCCTACTCAGGCTTCAACGATAAATCCAGTAATTATGATTCCTAAGAAGATGATGGATCTTACTGAGGATGAGATTGCCTTAGTCTCCCTTGACAAAAAGGCTAAGAACATCATAGCAAGTGCAGTGGATGATTCTATGCTCCAGAACTTATTTCACTACAAATCTGCGAAAGATATGTGGGACTATCTTGTTGTCCTAATGGAAGGCACTGAAGAAGTGAGAGACGATTGTAGATCGTTATTGAACCAAGAGTACAAAACCTTCAAGAAAGGTGTTGATGACTCCATAGCTGACAGTTTTGAAAAGTTCTTCAAGATAATGAACGGTCTCAGGAACTACGGCCGTGTCTTCACTTATGGTGAACAAAATGACAAGTTCCTTAGATACTTGACAAAGGACTGGGACACAAAAGTTGTTGCCATAAGATAATTTGGGAAGCTGTCGGAGAAAGACCCGCATAATTTGTTTGGAGATAAACTCGCGGAAAGTTGTTGTGGACAGTTTTTTCTAGTCGTTCGGTTTGGAGTGTTGACCGGTTTGTGTTGTGCAGGTTGTGCGGATAGCGTTGGAAATTTAGAGACATGGTTTTGACTTCGGTCAGGGACAATACAGACTCTGCGGTTAGCAACCAGCAGTTAGCAACAGGTCGCAGTTAGCGACCAGACGGTCTTCTCTTCTGCAACTTGTTTCCCATTTCAATAAGCTGTCCGTTTCTGGCGGCTTGTTCAGTTTGATAGCAGTTGTTTGCTCGATGTGGTAACTAGGCAACCGCACGGTTAGGCGGCCTATAGATCGCAGGAGATAGTTCAACGTTGGAATAACGCGCAATCAACGCGGCAAGGTTGCAGTTTGGCAACTTAGCACTTTCAGCAGACTCCGTAGCGGTTAGTAGCAAGCCGGCGGTTACTCTTTGAGTCTGCGCGGTTAGCTTCTTGCCTTGTATTTTTCTTGCTTCCATCGGATACATTTTTGAATCATCTCTCGTCTTCTATGCCTCACCTTGTAAAGATTTTTTTTAGTACAAGATTCTTGCTCTTCTGTTTGCATCTGGCTTACTTGGGCTTGAATAGGTTGAGTGTTTCTGCGCCTGGTTTCCTGTTTTCCGCCATCACAAATTTTTTACAAGGTATCAGAGAGAACAGAGGCCTAAGCAGCGTCAACTATCAGTTTGCTTTGTTGCTTCTGGGAGTCTGAGTGAATCAGGGTTAGTGCAATGGAAGGTAGTTTGGAAATAGGTCTTAGAATTGAGCTGCTTACATCGACCAACTTCAAGAAGTGGAAGCCGTGTATGGAAATCTATCTTTTGGGTGAGGATCTTTAGGAGGTCGTCTTGGAAACAAAAGGCAAGAGGTTACAACTACTGTAGGTGTCAATACTGATGCGGTGAGAGCTTGGAAGCATACAAATGTGAAAGCATAGTTTACTCTCAAGCGGGCTATCTCATCGAAACTCTTTGACCACATAATCGGATGTCGATCAGCTGCGGAGATTTGGACTTCCCTTGATGGGTTATTCAACAGGAAGAATGTAGCTCGGCTACAATTCCCAGAAAATGAGTTGGTGGGTGCCACTCAAGGAGATTTGTCCATCTCAATGTTCTTCCTGAAGATGAAGAACTTGTGCGCTAAGATTTCAGCGTTGAACCCTAATGAGCCTATTTCGAAGGCGAAGCTGAAGAGGCACATAATCCGTGCTTTGCGGAAGGAATATATGGCCTTTGTCACTTCCGTTCAAGGCTGGGCTAATCAGCCACCTTTGCTGGAGCTGGAGAACCTGCTGGCTTCGCATGAGAGATTAACAAGTCAGATGGTTGGTGTCACTATTGTTGAAACCAAAAACTTGGTCTCTCGTGGAGTTCGGGGTCCCAAAAGAGGGGTGACCTCACACCTACTACACTCGGGGGAACGTCACGGGCCGAAGACTTAGGAAACTATGAACAGACCCTCGGCTCTATAGTGGAGGTCCCACCACACACCCGGAAGGTCACAAGAGCACTTCCCCTCCCTCACCAATGGCAGAGCTGGGCACCTTGGAGAGCTCTCTCAACTCAACCAAGAAAAGAAACCAAGGGAGGAGGAGACCAAAAAACTCATCCTCTCCAAAGGCACCCAAGGGGGTCTATTTATAGTTTTTCCAAGTCCTGGGGGCTGAAATGTCCAAAATACCCTTAAGGCCAAAAGGCATCGGGCCAATAGAAAATCTCTACACCGGGGGGTAAAGAGGTAATCCCCCCTCGAGGGCATAACGGTAAAATACGGCCCAAGGGGGTCTGGGGGGCCGAACCATGCTCCCCCACCCCCTCCGAAGGAACCACCCGCAGGGCAGGCCGCTCGGGCGAGCTGCAGGCCGCAGCCTGGCTCGCCCGCAGGGCAGGCCGCCCGGGCGAGCCGCAGGGCGCAGCCTGGCTCGCCCGCAGGGAAGGCCGCCCGGGCGAGCCGCAGGCCGCAGCCTTGCTCGCCCGCAGGGCAGGCCGCCCGGGCGAGCCGCAGGCCGCAGTCTGGCTCGCCCGCAGGGCAGGCCGCAGCCTGGCTCGCCCACAGGGCAGGCCGCCCGGGCGAGCCGCAGGCCGCAACCTAGCTCGCCCGCAGGGAGGGCCTCCCGGGCGAGCCGCAGGCCGCAACCTTGCTCGCCCGCAGGGCAGGCCGCCCGGGCGAGCCGCAGGCCGCAGCTTGGCTCGCCCGCAGGGCAGGCCGCCCGGGCGAGCCGCAGGCCGCAGCCTGGCTCACCCGCAGGGCAGGCCGCCCGAGCAAGCCACAGGCCGCATCCTGGCTCGCCCGCAGGGCAGGCCTCCCGGGCGAGCCGCAGGCCGCAGCCTTGCTCGCCCGCAGGGCAGGCCGCCCAGGCGAGCCGCAGGTCGCAGCCTAGCTCGCCCGCATGGTAGGCTGCCCGGGCGAGCCGCAAGCCGCAGCCTGGCTCGCCCGCAGGGCAGGCCGCCCGGGCGAGCCTCAGGCCGCAGCCTGGCTCGCCCGCAGGGCAGGCCGCTCGGGCGAGCCGCAGGCCGAAGCCTGGCTCGCCCGCAGGGCAGACCGCCCGGGCGAGCCGCAGGCCGATGCGCCTGTCTCGCCGCTCCCACCTCGCACCAAGGCAAGTTGGGGGTGGGGGACCGGCCATCTTGCCACACTCGCCTAAAATTGGCCACCAAGAGTGTAAAACTCTCCAAAAGCTTAAAAACTCAAAGTTGGTCCTACGCCTACCGGGAGGGCCCTACTCTGCGAATACGGGGTTGTACACAATCCCCGCTCTTTTCGAGGTTGGCACAAGCTCGGAAAGAAAACATCCAACCCAACGTATTCGCTGAGTGACCTTCATGGGGCCGAAAATACTCGGTCTCTCCGAGGGGTCAACCTGTCATGCCAGCTAATGGGAGCCTAGGTGACGAGACGGCCTCGGGGTGAAAACACTTAGCCTCCCGAAGGGTCAACCTGTCATGCCAGTTGATGGGAGCCTGGGCGACGAGACGACCTCGGGGTTAAAACACTTAGCCTCCCGAGGGGTCAACCTGTCATGCTAGTTGATGGGAGCCTTGGCGACGAGACGGCCCCGGGGGTGGGACTAGTTATCCCTGAGGCACATTCGACCCAACCTGCTAGTGAGAGCATGGATGAGGAGATCCTCTCAGGGGTTGGGACTTGCTCTCCTCGAGGTATATTCGACCCAACCAGCTAGTGGGAGCCTGGATGAGGAGATCCTCTCGGGGGTTGGGACTTGCTCTCCCCGAGGCACATTCGACCCAACCAGCTAATGAGAGCCTGGATGAGGAGATCCTCTCGGGAGTGGGACTTTCTCTCCCCGAGGCACATTCGACCCAACCAGCTAGTGAGAGCCTGGATGAGGAGATCCTCTCGGGGTTTGGGACTAGTTCTCCCCGAGGCACATTCGACCCAACTAGCTAGTGAGAGCCTGGATGAGGAGATCCTCTCGTGGGTTGGGACTTGCTCTACCCGAGGCACATTCGACCCAACCAGCTAGTGGGAGCCTGGATGAGGAGATCCTCTCGGGGGTGGGACTTGCTCTCCCCGAGGCACATTCGACCCAACCAGCTAGTGAGAGCCTTGATGAGGAGATCCTCTCGGGGGTTGGGACTAGTTCTCCCCGAGGCACATTTGACCCAACCAGCTAGTGAGAGCCTGGATGAGGAGATCCTCTCGGGGGTTGGGACTTGCTCTCCCCGAGGCACATTCGACCCAACCGGCTAGTGGGAGCCTGGATGAGGAGATCCTCTCGGGGGTGGGACTTGCTCTCCCCGAGGCACATTCGACCCAACCAGCTAGTGGGAGCCTGGATGAGGAGATCCTCTTGGGGGTGGGACTTGCTCTCCCTGAGGCACATTCGACCCAGCCAGCTAATGGGAGCCTGGATGAGGAGATCCTCTCGGGGATAGGACTTGCTCTCCCCGAGGCACATTCGACCCAACCAGCTAGTGAGTGCCTGGATGAGGAGATCCTCTCGGGGGTTGGGACTTGCTCTCCCCGAGGCACATTTGACCCAACCTGCTAGTGGGAGCCTGGATGAGGAGATCCTCTCGGGGGTGGGACTTGCTCTTCCCGAGGCACATTTGACCCAACCAGCTAGTGAGAGCCTGGATGAGGAGATCCTCTCGGGGGTGGGACTTGGCACATC
Organism: Platanthera zijinensis; assembly: GCA_039513925.1. Lineage (NCBI taxonomy): Eukaryota > Viridiplantae > Streptophyta > Magnoliopsida > Asparagales > Orchidaceae > Platanthera > Platanthera zijinensis. Next base: position 174,550,391 of record CM077091.1, read on the forward strand.
GCATGAACTCTTCCAAAATCCAACATCATCAAATGGGGAAAAAGTTGGGTTATATGACCCTCCCGACTCAACTGGTCGGGGGCTGGACTTCATACAACATAAAAAAAGGACTCTGCTAAGGCGAGGCTTCCTCAGGGGGCCGGGACCTGGTGGTCTCCCTCCATTTCCTTCCCCTTGGTCACCTGCATCCTTCTCAGACTCTCCATAATCTTCTCCATCTCCTCTGCCTTGGCCAACCAAGAGATGGTGTTGACAGCTGTGACGTAGCACTGCCTTGTCATCCTGGAGTCTCCCTTGATCCTGACCTGGATCCCTTCTGAGTTGAACTTGAGGCACTGGTGGAAGGAAGACGGCACACAATGGAAAGCGTTGATTGTACAACCCCGTGTTTGCCGAGGGAACCAAGGCGAGTAGGCGGGTCAACCCCGGCCCGCGCCATCAGACGGGTCAGCCCCAGGCCTGCGCCCTTAGGCGGGCTAGCCCCCGGCCCACGCCATCAGGCAGGTCGGCCCTCGGCCTGCGCCCTCAGGAGGGGCAACCCCGACCCGCGCCATCAGGCGGGTTATGTAACACCTCCCCTGTAAAGACCATATAATATGGGTCCGGCCGGGGCCCCACAACATACGGACGCCACAGCTTTAGTATTGAAAGATGATATGAAAACTACCCAATCTCAAAACTCCAGACAAACACAGAGGAAACAGAACACTAACAGACAAAAATTATCCACTAACAGAAGAGTATCAAATGGCCTTAAGACCTTACACAATATAAGTCCAAATATAAAAAGTGCCAAGCACCCCTAGGCTACCTCGACATGCAAGCCGGACATAGTCAAACAACAGCAGCATAGCAAGGAAAAGAAAGTAGTCAGGCGCAGCAACACTTCATGAGGCTTAGGGCTTTTCGCCCGGTGCGCTAGCTCCTGCATGCGATCCTTGCCCTGTAAGGATTTGAAGTAACGTGGGTCAGCAAAGGCTGACCTCTACTGTGTAACAAACACATCTCCTCCCGGCCGTCCCTAACGGATCCCGGGGCACCACTCCACCTGCAAGTTAGCACTTCGTATACCAAAAGAGTATATATATAAAGGCGGTAAAACAGGCTTGGATGTCTCATACAGCATACATGTTTTCTATGTTTTGTACAAGGTGAAAGGGCCTACTATGCAACATGAATGCAACCCGGGTTTCACCCAAGGCACCCTAGCTCGTATGCATCTAGCACAACATCAAACACGGGGTACTTCCGTTTCCCCATTGTCTTAAAGCCGCAAACAAAAGGGAACCACCAAGTCCCTAACGGCACACACGCCGTCACACGGAACCTTGCAAAGGCCCCACCCGCACAAGGGTCATAACCCCAGGGCTTGCCCGCACAATCTGACTTTGCTCGTCAGGGTTCTGCCTCACACTGACCGATTCTAAGAAGCCTTGCTGGACCCCACCCGCTCATGGCTACATTGCCCGGGCTTGCCCTCCGCTCGGCATTCTCGTCAGTCTCACACAAGGGGCTAGTCTTGCCGGGACACTTTCCCCACATGACTTGCGTGTCACGGGATAGCCAGCCGACCACGGAGACATAGCCGCGCCTTAGCACAGCACAAACAAAGGTTTCCCCACCCCAATCGCCACTCGCACCGTGTCTTTCCCGTGCTCCAAGGAAACCATCTACCGCACAAAGCGGAGCTAACCTCGTCTGGTTCCGACTACGAGTACTCACTCAAATATAAGGGGGAAAATGCATACTTACAATGGCATATTGCCACAACGGATTTCTATCGAATCCTCAAATCTTGCTATGCAACATCACCGGGTTGGACTAACGGTCGCGACCACGGCTTCACCCACAATGCCTAATCCGCTAATGGAGCGGATCTCTAGTGCAAACATGCCGGGATGAACGTACTCAATCCGAAGGTTCCTTTTGAACCTAGGCTACACGAATCCCTCTCATTTGAGAGATTCGGTGCTCAAAATACGAAAGGAAGGGGATGCTATTCATGCATCCTAAATCCTAAAAACCGAGAGGAGAAGTGTCGTTACCTTCCGTCCCCTCTTCCTAGCCATGGAGAAGATTTGCTCGGTTGAACACCACCGCAACGCTCCCACCTTTGCGGATCTGAACTACGCTCGCGAAACGGACCTCCGAAGCTTCGCCGGCGGCCGGAACTTGGCCTCCTTCCTCCTCCTTGCTCTCCCTTCTCTCTAGAATCAAGAGAGATAAAGCCAAATGGAAAATGAGGGTTTGAAACCCTATTCCCGGCCTTAAACCACCCAGGGAGGCTCCCCACCGTTGGATCTTCCAAAGAAAAGAACGAACGGCCACGATCGGAACCCAAAATAGAAAATCTGGGCCGAACACGGGTTGCAACACGTCCGTGTGCAGGTCCGTGTCAACCATTCACCGTCTCGACCGATTCGAAAACCAGCACACGGCCTTTGACACGGCCTCCGACACGGCCGTGTCGCCTTTGACACGGCCGTGTCGCCTTTGACACGCCCGTGTCGAGACCCGTGTCACGCCCCCTACCGACCAACTCTCCCAGTCAGAGAAGGACACGGCCAAAAACACGGCCAAAGACACGGTCTTCGACACGCCCGTGTCAGCCCCGACACGGCCGTATCGTGACCCGTGTCACGCCTAGCAGATTAAATCCTGCGAACAGCCCGAGAAGGACACGGCCAGGGACACGCCCGTGTCCAAGGTCGTGTGCCTTCTCGCCGATCGTCAATCAACACGGCTCGACGACCCAGGCGCAACACGGCTCGACGACCCAGGCGCAACACGGCTTGTGACACGGCCGTGTCACAGGCCGTGTTCCTACCCCCAAAACCCAAACTTGGCTAAAACGACGCCGTCGTTTCCCCTTCCAAGTTTTGGGGTGTTACAGGTCAGCCCCAGGCCTGCGCCCTTAGGCGGGCTAGCCCCCGACCCACGCCTTTTGGCGGGTCAGTCCCGGCGGGGGGCGAGAGCTCGCCAAATAGCGGGCGGGTAGGACCGGCCGAGCTCACACTCGCCTAGCGCCAAGCCGGGGCGGCGAGTACCAGCTCCACCCGACTCCACTCGGTACTCAGCGTCCTTGCCGACTACCAGCCATCATAGGGCCACTCGCCCCTCAGCCGTGAAGTATGTTATTTTTTTACCAGTTGGCCCCCGCTGGTCTGCCCATAGCCGGTTAGAACAATGGAGTTACGTTGTTGGCAGACCCAGCTAGGCTGCACATAATTGTTTAGAACGGCGGAGGTTGGTTATTTGCAGGCCGTTTCCGGAAATCTATAGATAGGACCCAAGGGGGCACCTCAAGGGGACGGACTCGTCTCCAGGATTCCAGTGCTTTCTGAGGTGCCTTAGCCCGGCTCTTTGGCTAAGGAGGGGAAGCGCTCTGAGATCTTCCGGGATAGTGGTGGGACCTCTGCGCCGGGCCCTTGGTCTAGTCCTTTGTACTCTTTCTCTTCTTGTCGTTTTTCTTGCAGGGGCGAAGTAGGAGTGTGACCACCCCTTCCCCAAGGGTTGAACTCTACAGAGACCGATTTTCCGGTTTCAACATTTTGGTGCGGTGAGCGTGGAGCGTGGTCAACTCAGAAAACCTTCAGCGAGTTCAATGACTGGAGGAGAAGGGCTGGGATCGGACAGGACCGACTCGCCACCCCCACCCCCTCTCGCTACCATGGGGATGTTCGAGGAGTTTAGACAGGAGATGCTCGGCATGGTTCGACTCGCACTCGGCATGCGGGCCGAGAGTGCGACCCCGGTGATCCCGGTCCTCGCAGACCCGACACTCGACGAGGTGGCCCCCGCTAGACGAGCCGGGAAGGAAGTCGTTGAGGAAGGGCGAGGTGCCGAACTCCCAGGGCGAGTGCTCTTCCCAGGCTCAGGGAGCGGCGGCCGGTTCGGCGAGCTAGGGGTGCGAGATACTCCAACTCGCCCGGTGGGCGGAGGTAGTCCCTTCAGTGAATTGGTTTCTTCTGCGCCAGTCTCGGATGGGTTCAGAGAGCCCGAGATGTCCTACTACACCGGAAAAGGGGATCCAATCCAGCACGTCCAGTGGTTTGAGGACGTGGTCTCAATCCGGAAAATGACGGACGGGTTCAAGTGTCGACTCTTCGCCATTACCCTCAGGGAGAAGGCGAGAGAGTGGTTCCATCAGCTGCCATCCAACTCCATTTACTGTTTTGAAGATCTACGTCGGGGGTTCGTGCTGAGATTCACCACCTCTAAGTGGAGAAAGAGGAAGTCGGAATCTCTATTCCGTATCAAGCAGGGGGTGAACGAGACCCTGGGAAGCTACGTCGACCGCTTCCAGGAGGAGGTTGCCCAGGTCCAAGAGACGTCTGGCCATACCCTGTTGATGGCCTTCACCCTGGGGCTGCAGCAGGGTTTCTTTCGCATGGAGTTGAAAAGGGTTCCCCCCCTCTCCTACGAGGAGTTAATGGAGAGGGCGGCGAGTGAAGTCGACGGGGAGGCGTCGAACCCGGAGTTTGCCCAGAAGCTAGCAGATGGGCTACGGAAGAGGAGAGGCCCAGAGGAGGTAGAGGCCAGGAAGAGAGGAGATCCGAGCCTCGTCATAGGGATGGGCAACAGCAGCAGCAGCCCGGTTGGGGGCGCCATGAGCCAAATCATCAGCTAGGATGGAGGCCCGAGTGGCAGGAGCAGAGGGCGAGGAGAGGGTTCCATGGAGGGGACCGACGCCAGGGAGGCCAGGGCCAGTTCTACCCTCCCGGAGGGAGGCGAGGCCAAAGGCCACCTCTCCCCGACTAAGAACAGGCAATGGCCATAGCCATGGGGGAGAGGAGAAGGCCGGCAAGGAGGAGGAGAAGGGAAGTCAGGGTAGAGTTGTTGTATTGCGACTTCCACCAGGAAGAGGGGCACTCCACCGTCACATGCCCGGAGTTTCTCGAGATGAGAGGAAACAGGGAGCAGCAACACCAGCAAGACCGCCAGGGAGTACGGATCGAAGAAGTCCTGCCCCGAAGGGAGGAGGACAGATGCGAAGACCGGGCCGATGTGGGGTCCCGGGGAGGGATAGGAGCAATCCACTGGGGGGGGGGGGGGGGGGGCAGGGGTCGAGGCCTCCCGCAAGGCGAGCCTCCACACCATGTATCGCAGGAACGTTGGCTCCACATCCCAGACCCCCCCCCCCAGAAGAGAGAATTACATTCTCTGTCCAGGACATGCCATGACATGAGGACCCCTTTTGCGATGCGTTGGTCATCCAGACGGCCATCGAGGATTTCACCGTCTTCCGGATCCTCATCGACAACGGGAGCTCGGTCAATGTCATCTTTAAGAAGGTGTTCGACGCAATGAAGGTGGAGGCTAGGAGGGTGTTGGCCTCAGACGGGCCCCTGTTTGGCTTCTCGGGGGGAAAGGAAGGAAGTCGAAGGAGGGGTGAGACTCAATGTTTCTCTGGGGGGGGCAGTCTCGCAATTGCAAATTCGTCATCGTGGACGCCCCCAGTAGCTACAGCGCCATCTTCGGGAGGCCCCTCATCAGCGCCTTCCGCTGCGTCCCCTCGTCTTTTCACCAGTGCCTCAAGTTCAACGTTGAGGGGGTTCAGGTCCGGGTCCGCGGAGACCCCAAAGTAGCGAGGGAGTGCTACGTCACGGCGGTGAACTCTATCTCTTGGCAGGAAGGAGCTGAGGAGATGGGGCGGAGGATGGAGGAGGCAGAGCAGGAGGCTGACAGAGAAGGTGTGGAAGCGGAGGAGAGCCGCGCCCGAGAAGAAGTGGCGAAGGAAGTCCAGGGATCGGCCGAAGCAATGGCTGTGGAGGAGGTCGAGGAAGAAGTCTTCACCCCCGAAGGAGAGGATGCTGAGGAGTGGGGGAAGCAGTCCCGTCTTGAGGCGGCGAAAGAGGTGGTAGAGATGGAGGTTCTCACTTTCGGCGGCAGGGTAGAGAGGGTTCGCGTCAGTGGAGGTCTGACTCCAGAGGCTCGAGGCAGGATGCTGGAATGCATCCAAAAGAACGTGGACATCTTCGCCTGGAGTGCGGCGGAGATGCCAGGGATTGACGCTGACGTGGCTTGCCATCGCCTCAACCTGGATCCGGAGGCTCGCCCCATCCAGCAGAAGAAGAGGTCCACGGCAGACAGGCTGGCCGAGCCAATTCGAGAGAAGGTGGCCAAACTTCTTAAGGCCGGTTTTGTATCTGAAATCCAATACCCCAGCTGGGTCTCCAATGTTGTAATGGTCAAAAAAGGAGACGGCCGGTGGAGGATGTGTGTTGATTTTTCTTTACTTAATAAAGCATGCCCTAAGGATTGTTACCCCTTGCCTCGGATCGACGCGCTGGTTGATTCAGCCGTCGGTTTCCCTCTAATGCGCTTCCTAGATGCGTTTTCAGGTTATCATCAAATCAGGATGCACCCTCCCGATGTCAAAGACGTTTCTTTCATCACGGGAGATGGGTGCTATTACTATAAAATGATGCCCTTCGGGCTAAAGAATGCAGGTGCAACTTACCAAAGAATGATGGACAGGGTCTTCCGAGAGCAAAGGGGAAGAAACTTGGAGGTGTATGTGGATGACCTCATGGTCAAAAGCCTCGACGTTGATTCCCACCTCCGGGACTTGGAGGAGACTTTCGCTACCCTCCGAGAGTACAAAATGAGACTGAACCCCTCGAAGTGCATCTTCGGGGCGAGCAGGGGCAAATTCCTGGGACATCTCCTCACCCCCGCCGGTGTGGAACCCAATCCAGACAAGGTAAAGGCAATTTTGGAGTTGGGGCCACCGCGAAATGCCAAAGAGGTACAACGGCTGACGGGAAAGCTAGCGGGGTTGAGTAGGTTCCTCTCTCGATCCGGGGAGAAGTGCTCCCCCTTCTTCAAAACTTTGAGGGGAGGTCGGTGTTGAAACCGAAAAATCGGTCTCCGTGGAGTTCGACCCTTGGGGAAGGGGTGGTTGCACACCTACTCTGCTCCTGTAAGAAAACGACAAGAAAGTGAAGAACAAAGGACTAGGCCAAGGGCCCGGCGCGGAGGTCACACCACACACCCGGAAGATCTTAGAGCGCTTCCCCTCCTTAGCCAAGTGTCGGGCTAAGGTACCTCAGAAAGCGCTAGTAGACCTGAGAATTCATAAGCATGCCTTCTGAGGTACCCCTTGGGTCCTATTTATAGGAAAAGATGGCCTGCCAATATACAACATTCACTGTTCTCGAGGACTATAGGCAGACCAAAGGGGGCAACATGGTAAAAGTATATCATGGCCAAGATGCGAGCTGGACCTGAGGTAGCATCCGCTCGGCAGGGGCCTGACTCGCCTCGCCCTGGGCCCAGGCGAGCACGTACTCGGCAGGCTATGCTCGACTATCGCCGAGCTCGGCTCGACTATCGCCGTGCTCGACTCGACTATCGCCGAGTTCCAATAGAAACGGGGCTCGGCACGACGATCGCCGAGCTACAACAGAAACTGAGCTCGGCGTGGAGATCGTCGAGCTCGGTTCGACTACCATCGAGCCCTGTTCCATTACCCGAGCTCGGTCTCGGCATGCCAGGCTCCGTTCGGCCATCGTCGAGCTCGGCTCGACTATCGCCGAGCTCGGCTCGACTATCGCCGAGCTCGGCTCGGGTATTACCGAGCTCGGGCTCGGCACGCCGGGTTCATATTGCGGTCTGAGCCGGCCGGATTAACTCCTGTCGACCACTCGCTGGATACGGGGTTCCAACAGAAACGGGGTTCGGCACGACGATCTCCGAGCTCCAACAGAAACTGAGCTCGGCGTGGAGATCGTCGAGCTCGGTTCGACTACCATCGAGCCCTGTTCCATTACCCGAGCTCGGTCTCGGCATGCCGGGCTCCGTTCGGCCATCGTCGAGCTCGGCTCGACTATCGTCGAGCTCAGCTCGGGTATTACCGAGCTCGGGCTCGGCACGCCGGGTTCATATTGCGGTCTGAGCCGGCCGGTTTAACTCCTGTCGACCACTCACTGGATACGGGGTTGTACATAATCCCCGCTCTTTGTGAGGTTGGGACAAGCTCGGAAAGAAACATCCAACCCCATAGAATCCTGCGAGTGCGACAGGGGCAAAAAGGAATCTTCTGGTAGGCCCCACAGGTAGCTATATATATGTACCCCTGCGCATCTGGCTGACCTTTGCCCTTGCCCAAATTCTATCAAGATGTCGCTCCCCAAGGAAGTTCTAGAGCGGCTCGCACGTTCCCGCGAGGAGATCGCTGCTCAGGCCGCGGGACTGACCAACCTAGAGGCCCCTGCTCGCCGTTTTGCTGATTTCGGCTCGGCCAAGCGGGCGAAACCCTTTCCACCGGGGGCCGAACCCATTCTGGCCGACTTTACTGTTGCCTTGGGGAATGGGGCCGGCTCCTCCAACCAGCCGGTTCTTGGTTCGTCCACTAAAAATCTCGTGGAGTTATCTTCCAACCAGGAGAATAGCGGCGAAGCATCCACCCCGCGGGCCAAAAGTATTCCTGACAGCTCGCCAAAGCGGGATCCCGAGGTCAAGGAGCCGGGCTCGCAGGAACTGGCGTCGCCGAGTCGTCTCCCCTCCCGGCAACCCTCCCCTGGGTCCATAGTCGTGGGGAGAGGCGCCGGGATTATCCCTGTCCCCGGCTACCAACTTGCCCCTCAGGAACTGCAGGGGCGTGGCAAGGACCTGCGCCACTTCTCTCCTCGCGCTAACCCAGAGGAGTCAGGCTCGCGCGGTAAGTTTTCAACTTTACACTTCTGTTCCGGGGGTATTCGCTTTTCTGATCGTCTCAGTTCTTCATTCAGAACTTCTCGGCCGGACGGAGGACGGCGAGTCCGTGGATCGACCTCCTTACTCGCCCCTCCCTTCTCCAAGCGCCCTGGACGCCTTCCTGGACCCCGAACTGGGTAGTCCTGAACGTGCAAAACGGGAGCGGAAGGTTCTCAAGAAGCTGGTGCGCGAGCTCCACGACCTGCGGAAGGACAACAACAGGCTGCAGTGGGAATGCTCGCGTCTTGCGGACGGTGCTGGAGTCAGCTTGGCGTTCGAGGAGGCGTCTTCCTTGGTGTTGATGGATGAGATTGATGAGAACCTGCGGGTGGTAAATAGGAACATGGGGCGACTTCGTGAACTTTACGCGCGGCGACCTGCGACGGCGGGCCGGCGAGACTGGGGAGAATGAAACGGCTCCTCTGTCAGCCGACCGGTACTCGCCCTCGCCCTCGCATGTTCCTCGCGCCCTTATTTTTATTCGCTCTGAATGATCTGCTTGTAATAACTCCAACAACTTTTCTACAACTTAATATATGTAGATGCGTTTTCAATATCCTGGTAAGTCTTTTCGAATTCCTTCTTCTGGGGTCTGGCCAGCTCGCAGGATTTGCGAGGAGAGGGTGGCGAGGTGGCGTGGCGAGACCGGGCCGATCGGCCGACTCGCCTTCCCCCTCGCCCTTCTTTATCTTCTTCTATAAATAGGCCTTCTCACCTACCCCCAGGGTACGCTTTTATTGCTTTCGAATCCCTGTTTCCTCTCTGTCATCCCGAGCTCGCGATTTTCCTTTCCTTTGCGACTATGGTTAAGACCAACCCTGACGCAGATGGCCAGTCTAAGTGCGCCCAGCACTTCATCGACCATTGCTTCTTCGAGGGGCATATTACCGAGGAGGAGCTCGTCGAATTCGCGGCTGCATTCGTCCCCCCCGGCTTCCAGGCTCGCAGGCCCGTCGAGCATGAAGCCATCAATTCCTTCCCAGAGGGTGAGCTCGTCTTCCCCATCTCGCACTTCGAGGTGGGGCTGCGCCTCCCCCTCTGGCCAGAGATCTGCCAGATCCTGAAGTACTACGGCGCGGTGCCCGCGCAGCTGAACTCCAACGCCATTGCTATGATGGTGGCGTTCGCCTGCTTCCTCCGCCGAGAGCGGATTGAGTTCAACCTTGTGGTGTTCCGTAAGTTGTTCTCCTACAAGGCTACCCCCGACGGAGCCGCCTACTTTGGCGGGTCCCTTATCAAGGTTTGCGAGCTCGCGAACAAGAACCATAACTGGATGACCCGGCTTGTCTTTATTAAGGGCGAGCTCGGCAACATCCCCTTTCGTCCCCTGCAGAAAAGCAAGGACATATACCGTCCTCCTTCCCTGTCTGGTAGCGACGCCGACCTCCACAAGTTTTTCCTCCACAAGGACTTCGAGGTCGCCTTCCTCCACCGCGGCCTTGATTCGCTTCAACCCGTTCTCCCTGGTGAAGGTATATCTCGCCCTGCCTTTTCGCGAACTCTGTCAAGGTGGATCCCTATATTATATTTTTTTTTATCAAGTCTCTCTCTACAGGGGAACGGGTTCTGCCGGAGCACCCACCGTTCGCCGACTCGGGGGATATTCTCAGATCCCCTGGAGCTGGCCCGGGCGGCGGCAGCGGCTTTTCGCGAGGAACAAGCGCGAGGCCAACTCCTCGGCAAGAAGCGCTTGGAGCCCGGGGGGTCAAGCTCGCGCCCCGATCCTTCGCTCCCCAAGAAGAAGAAGGCGAAGGTGGTCTCGCGTGGACGGCTGCACCTTCCACCGTCGCCTACCAAATTTTTGAGCTCGCCGGAGGCTCTGTCCGACGAGCCGCCTTTGAGTCCGTTAAAAGAAGCCTCCTCCCCCCGAAAGGGGAAGAAGAAGAGCGGGCCGTCCTCTGATTCTACCGGAGAAGACACCCTCCGCGAGCCCGGCCTGCCGAAGGATCACCCCCACTTCGGCAAGGGGTGTAAAAGCAAAGATGCGGCCGGCGAGCCCATTTTGAAGTGGGATGAGGGGGCTCACCGAGTTTCTGTTTCTACTCGCGCCCCCTCCTGGGGAGCTCGCCGGCCTCCTACCGCCCATGCCTTCGCCTTCGCCTTCAGCCTCTACAGCCGCGACAGCACCGAATCGTACAAGAAACTCACCCCCAGTCAGCTCGGCCATGAGGGGTTACAAGCCCACCTGCGGGCCTTCGAGCTCCACCACATGATGGTCCGCCGCGGCTTCCAGCTCAGCAATGCCCTGCTGACTGCCGAGCAGGAGCGCGACCTGGCGAAGGAGAGCGCGGCCGACGCGGAAAGGCGGTTCGGCCTTGCCGACGCTCTACTCGCAAAATCTGCCGGCGGCTTGGTAATCACTAGATATCTCTATTTACCTTACTTAGGATTATTCTTGTGCTTGTTCTGAACTTTTAACCCTACAGGATGCCGAAGCCGCCGACGCGCTGCGAGGCGAGGTGGCTCAGCTGCAGGCTCAGCTTGCCGAGCGGGAAGTCCAGCTCGCCGAGCAAAAGATGTATTCCCGCGAGCAAGAGGCTGTTGCTGCCCAGCTGGGGGTGGAGGTGGAGGAGTTGAGGGAAAAGAACAAGGGGCTCCTGGGTGAGGTCCTCCGCCAGGCCGACGCTCTCCTTACCATGGGCGCCGGCGAGCTAGCCTTCCCCTACAAGAGGCCTCGGGTGTTTGGCGAGTCTGATGTCGCGGAGCGGCTGCGAGTCAACTCTATCGAGGCTGTCGAGTGCCTCCTGAAGGCCATGAGGGGGACGGGGATTTTGGCGGAAGGCTGCGAGGGGGTCACCGTCCGGGAGCTCCTGCCGACCCTGTTCCCACCTAGCCCGCTCAGCGAGAAGGAGGATAGCTTCGACTCGCTCTTCGCGGGGGTGGGAGAGAAGGGCGTTCGGCTTGGCGGCGAGGAGGACCTTCATTCGAGGGGGGGGACGAGAGCTGACTTTTTCTTTCCTTTTCTTTTGTATCCTGCTGAGGCGGGCCTTTCCTTGTACACTTGTAATGATGAATCAAAGATATTTTTCATAATTTCTCTATCTTCTTTTTAAGCTCACTTGCGATATTATACCCGCGCGCTTGATGTCCCGACCTCGCCCGTAGAATGTTTTGAGTTAGGACCAGCCACCGCGGTGAGATCATAGGCGTCGGCCATGGCTAGACTCGCCGATGTTATCGGTACTTGCGGTGAATCCCTAGAACACGTGCTCGCGCCATATCCTACTTGCGCCACACCTTCCCCCGCCATGTCTCGCTTCCGTTTTTCGACAACTCAGACAAGTGAAAATATGTTTGGGTCAAGATGCTACCGGCATCCGCCTTAGACACCAGGGCGTGTCTTCTGCCGAGTTAACTGGAGCGAGACTAGGCTCGCTGGAGAGAGCTGTTTCCTCCCCCTGAGTCTGGGACGGGGCCACGGCTTCCTTAGTAGCGAGCTGGAGGGGGGCAGGGTATTCCGAGCTCGCCGTCTTGACTGGCGAGCTTGCACCCTGGTGCTTTTCTCGGGCCAACTCCCAGTCTCAGCTAGGCGGGAAGACTTAGAAACTTTTGCCTCTCCCGGGTGCTACCACCGGGCCAGTCAGCTAGGTGAGAGCCTGAGGGCGGGTGTTGAACATTTTCCGGGCTCAGCCCTAGGGTCATAGCGATGTCCATCGAGACTCGGCCGTGCCAGCTAGGTGGGAGCCTGGCAGGGGAGTGACGAGACCTAACCCCAGAGCGAGAAGACTTAGAAACTTTTGCCTCCCCCGGGTGCTACCACCGGGCCAATCAGCTAGGTGAGAGCCTGAGGGCGGGTGTTGAACATCCTCCGGGCTCAGCCCCAGGGTCATAGCGATGTCCATCGAGACTCAGCCATACCAGCTAGGTGGAAGCCTGGCAGGGGAGTGACGAGACCTAACCCCAGAGCGAGAAGACTTAGAAACTTTTGCCTCTCCCGGGTGCTACCACCGGGCCAGTCAGCTAGGTGAGAGCCTGAGGGCGGGTGTTGAACATCCTCCGGGCTCAGCCCCAGGGTCATAGCGATGTCCATCGAGACTCGGCCGTGCCAGCTAAGTGGGAGCCTGGCAGGGGAGTGACGAGACCTAACCCCAGAGCGAGAAGACTTAGAAACTTTTGCCTCCCCCGGGTGCTACCACCGGGCCAGTCAGTTAGGTGAGAGCCTGAGGGCGGGTGTTGAACATCCTCCGGGCTCAGCCCTAGGGTCATAGCGATGTCCATCGAGACTCGGCCGTGCTAGCTAGGTGGGAGCCTGGCAGGGGAGTGACTAGACCTAACCCCAGAGCGAGAAGACTTAGAAACTTTTGCCTCTCCCGGGTGCTACCATCGGGCCAATCAGTTAGGTGAGAGCCTGAGGGCGGGCGTTGAACATCCTCTGGGCTCAGCCCCAGGGTCATAGCGATGTCCATCGAGACTCGGCCGTGCCAGCTAGGTGGGAGCCTGGCAGGGGAGTGACGAGACCTAACCCCAGAGCGAGAAGACTTAGAAACTTTTGCCTCTCCCGGGTGCTACCACCGGGCCAGTCAGCTAGGTAAGAGCCTGAGGGCGGGTGTTGAACATCTTCCGGGCTCAGCCCCAGGGTCATAGCGATGTCTATCGAGACTCGGCCGTGCCAGCTAGGTGGGAGCCTGGCAGGGGAGTGACGAGACCTAACCCCAGAGCGAGAAGACTTAGAAACTTTTGCCTCTCTCGGGTGCTACCACCAGGCCAGTCAGCTAGGTGAGAGCCTGAGGGCGGGCGTTGAACATCCTCCGGGCTCAGCCTCAGGGTCATAGCGATGTCCATCGAGACTCGGCCGTGCCAGCTAGGTGGGAGCCTGGCAGGGGAGTGACGAGACCTAACCCCAGAGCGAGAAGACTTAGAAACTTTTGCCTCTCCCGGGTGCTACAACCGGGCCAGACAGCTAGGTGAGAGCCTGAGGGCGGGTGTTGAACATCCTCCGGGCTCAGCCCCAGGGTCATAGCGATGTCCATCGAGACTCGGCCGTGCCAGCTAGGTGGGAGCCTGGCAGGGGAGTGACGAGACCTAACCCCAAAGCGAGAAGACTTAGAAACTTTTGCCTCCCCCGGGTGCTACCACCGGGCCAGTCAGTTAGGTGAGAGCCTGAGGGAGGGTGTTGAACATCCTCCGGGCTCAGCCCCAGGGTCATAGCGATGTCCATCGAGACTTGGCCGTGCCATCTAGGTGGGAGCCTAGCAGGGGAGTGACGAGACTTAACCCCAGAGCGAGAAGACTTAGAAACTTTTGCCTCTCCCGGGTGCTACCACCGGGCCAGTCAGCTAGGTGAGAGCCTGAGGGCGGGTGTTGAACATCCTCCGGGCTCAGCCCCAGGGTCATAGCGATGTCCATCGAGACTCGGCCGTGCCAGCTAGGTGGGAGCCTGGCAGGGGAGTGACGAGACCTAACCCCAGAGCGAGAAGACTTAGAAACTTTTGCCTCTCGGGGCTTTAAAATGCGAGCCCCTCTACCCTCACTATTCTGCCAAAGCATAAGATATGATAATGAGATTCATTTTTATTCATGGGGCCAGAATATCTACAATATTTTCAAGGATAAAAACGTTTCAGATCGTCGCCGCTCCAAGTGTGGCTGAGGGTATCCCCTTTTACATCTTGGAGGCGATACCCCCCGGATTTCAAGACCTCCTGTACAATGTAGGGGCCCTCCCAATTGGGGTGGAGTTTTCCCACAGCAGCTGATCTCCCTGCCGCGTCCACTTTTTTCAAGACAAGGTCCCCCTCCATGAACTGCTTGACACGGACGTGTTTGTCGAAATACTTGGTCATCCTTCGCTTGGCCTCTTCCTGCCTGACGACGGACAAGTCGTGTAGTTCTTCTACCATATCAAGGGAGAGTCGAAGCTCCTCCTCATTCTCTGACCTCCACTCTTCCCTTCCAGCTCCTGCCTCGACGACCCGAGGTGTCTGGACCTCGAATTCGATAGGTAGAACGGCCTCGCAGCCGTGAGAGAGTTTAAAAGGTGTCTCCCCTGTGGCCGTATTGGGGGTGGTCCTCAAGGCCCAAAGGACCGAGGGAAGTTGTTCCACCCAACTTCCCCTCAAATTTTCCACTTTCTTTTTTAAGAGGTTCACGATGATTTTGTTGGCCGCTTCCACCTGCCAGTTGCTCCTGGGGTGATGGACAGAAGCAAACCGAAGGTCAATCCCCAGTTGTTCGCAGAAGCGAATGAACTCCGTGCTGGCAAACTGAGGTCCGTTATCCGTGACGATAGCCTGTGGTAGCCCATGCCTGCAGATGATCTCTCCCCAGATAAAGTTCCTGACTACCTGGGAGGTTACCTTGGCTAGAGCCTTCACCTCCATCCACTTAGAAAAATAGTCGACCATGACCAACAGAAACCTCCTCTGCCCGCTGGCCTGAGGAAAAGGTCCTACGAGGTCCAGTCCCCATATGGCGAAGGGCCATGGTGCCATGATGCTTCTTAACCTCTGAGCCGGCTGGAGCTGGAGCGGGGCATAGAGTTGGCACTTATGACATTTTTTTGCGAATTCGGCTGCATCCTGACCGAGGGTGGGCCAGAAGTACCCTTGCCTGACGATTCTCCCCTTCAGGGTCCGACTCCCCGAATGACTTCCACATTCGCCGGAATGGACCTCCTCCAAAATTTTATGCACCTCCCTTTCGGCCACGCAACGGGCCAACATCCCTGAGAGGGTCTTGCGGTACAACTGCCCCTCGCGTAGGAGGTAATACGCCGCCTTGTGCTTGAGCTCTCTTCGGTCCATTCTCTCCGGGTACTCTCCGATGGACAAAAAGGTGATAAAGGGATCCATCCATGAGGGGTGTTGTTCCACTTCCATTAGTTCCCCCTCTTCGATGGAAGGTCGGAAGAGATCCGTAATGGTGCCTCCCATTCGGGGGCCGTGCTTTGCTAGCTGGTCGACTGGCTCATTTTCCTCTTGCGGCACGTGCTTGATCGAGAAGGTCTGGAAGGTCCCGATGACTCCCTTTACCTTTATCAAATAGAGCTGCAGGGTGGGCTCCCTCGCCTCAAACTCCCCCTTGACCTGGGAAGCCACCACCATGGAGTCGGTGAGGACCTCCACGTCATGCACCCCCAAGTCTCTCGCTAGGCGCAGACCTGCGATTACGGCTTCGTATTCGGCTTGATTATTGGTGATGGGGAAGTGCACTACCACAGTTTGCTCGATTCTTATCCCCTGGGGGCTTTCCAAGATGACCCCAACCCCTAAAGAATGCTTCCCCGAGGCACCGTCCACCCTGACTTTCCAGGGGAGAGGGCGAGTGAGTCTCTCCTCCGCCACCTCGACCACATACTCTGCCAGGAAGTCAGCCATAGCTTGGGCCTTGATTGAGAGGCGGGGAACGAAGGAGATGTCGAACTCGCTCAGTTCCACCGACCATTTGGCCAACCTACCTGAATGCTCTACCCCCTTGAAGATGTTGCGCAGGGGGTGGTCAGTCACTACTCGGATTGAGTGTGCCTGGAAATAAGGCCGAAGCCTCCGGGCTGAGATGATTAAGGCGAAGGCCAGTTTTTCCAGGATGGGGTAGCGGAGCTCGGCCCTCTTTAGTATCCGACTCACATAATAGACTTCTCGCACTCCGAGGTCCATTCAAACTTTCGACCCCCTCTCAAGGTTTTGAAAAACGAGGAGCATCTCTCCCCGACCCGGGAGAGGAATCTACTCAACCCTGCCAACTTCCCTGTCAGTCGCTGTACTTCCTTGGTATTTTGTGGTGACCTTAGTTCCATGATTGCTCTCACCTTATCTGGATTAGGTTCTACACCGGCGGGGGTGAGGAGATGCCCCAGGAACTTTCCTCGGCTTGCCCCGAAAACACACTTCAAGGGGTTCAGCCTCATCTTAAATCTGCGGAGAGTGGCGAAAGTCTCTTCCAAGTCCTGGATGTGGGAGTCGACATCCAAGCTCTTGACCATGAGGTCATCCACATACACTTCGAGATTCCTCCCCTTCTGCTCTCGGAAGACCCTATCCATCATTTTTTGGTAGGTGGCTCCCGCATTCTTTAGCCCAAAGGGCATCATTTTGTAACAGTAACATCCGTCTCCCGTGATGAACGAGACATCTTTGACGTCAGGGGGGTGCATTCTGATTTGGTGATAACCTTTAAAAGCACCCAGAAAACTCATTACAGGGAAACCGACGGCTGAGTCAACCAGCGCGTCGATTCGAGGCAAAGGATAACAATCTTTCGGGCATGATTTATTAAGAAGAGAAAAGTCGATACACATCCTCCACCGGCTGTTTCCTTTTTTAACCATTACAACGTTGGAGACCCAGCCGGGGTATTGGATTTCAGATATGAAGCCAGCCTCGAGGAGCTTGGCGACTTCCTCCCTGATTGGCTCGGCGAGCTTGTCCGTAATGGATCTCTTTTTCTGTTGGATGGGGGGAGCCTCCGGGTCCAGGTTGAGGCGATGGCAGGCCACGTCGGGATCGATCCCTGGCATCTCCGCGGCGCTCCAGGCGAAGATGTCCACGTTCCTCTGGATGCACTCCAGCATCCTGCCTTGAGCTTCCGGGGTCAGGCCTCCGCTGACGCGGACCTTCTCCACCCTGCCTCCAATGGTGAGAACCTCCATCTCCACCACCTCTTCCGCTGCCTCCAGACGGGACTGCTCCCCCCATTCCTCGATACCTCCCCCTCCGGGGGCGAGGATCTCTTCCTCAGCCTCTTCCATGGCCATGGCCTCGGCCGACTCCCGAGTCTCTTCCGTGACCTCCTCCCGGGCACGGTACTCCACCTCCATCTCTTTGCCAGCTTCCTGCTTCTCCTCCTCCAACCTCCGCCCCATCTCCTCGGCCCCCTCCAGCCAAGAGATGGAGTTTACCGCCGAGACGTAGCACTCCCTTGCCTCCTTAGGGTCTCCTCGGACCCGGATCTGGACCCCCTCGACGTTGAGCTTTAGACACTGGTGGAAGGACGAGGGGATGCAGCGGAAGGCAATGATGAGGGGTCTCCCGAAGATGGCACTGTAGCTGCTAGGGGCGTCCACGATGACAAACTTGCAGTTGCGTGACTGCCCCCCCCCCCAGAGTGACATGGAGTCCCACTCCTCCCTCGACTTCTTTCCTCTCTCCCGAAAAGCCGAACAGGGGCCCATCCGAGGCTAACACCCTCCTGGCCTCTACTTTCATCGCATCGAACGCCTTCTTGAAGATGACGTTGACCGAACTCCCATTGTCCACAAGGATCCGGGAGACGGTAAAATCCTCGATGGCTGTCTGGATGACCAGCGCATCGCAAAAGGGGTCCTCGTGACCCGGCAAGTCCTCTCTGGAGAAGGTGATTTTCTCCTCCGGGGGAGGGGACTGGGATGTGGAGCCAACGCTCCTTCGGTACATAGTGTGGAGGCTTGACTTACGGGAGGCCTCGATCCCAGCCCCCCCGTGGATCGCTCTGATCCTTCCTCGGGTGCCCACGTCAACCCGGTCTTCACACCGATCCCCCTCCTCCCGAGGCCGGATCTCCTCTATCCGAACTTCCTGATGGTCTTGCTGTTGCTGTTCCCTTCTCCCTCTCATCTCGAGGAACTCCGGGCACGTGGATGTGAGGTGCCCCTCCTCTCGATGAAAGTCACAATAGGGCAGGTCCACCCTGACCTCCCTCCTTCTCCTCGGTTGTCCTCTCCTCCTCCCCCTCATGGCAATTGCCATTGTCTCCTCCTGATCGGGGAGAGGGGGTCTCTGACCCTGCCTACCCCCCTGGAGATTGTACTGCCCTCGGCCACCCTGGCGGTTATCTCCTCCCTGATAACCTCTCCATGGTGCCTGGTCTTGCCACTCGGGTCTCCATCCCAAACGGTGGGTCTGCTCCGGACGCACCCACCTGGGTTGCGGCTGTTGCTGCGGCTGCTCCCTTTGCCGAGGTTCAGCCCTCCTCTCCTCCTGAATCCGGCCACCCCTTGGCCTCTCCTCCTCCACGACCCACTTGGCCAACCTTCGCGTAAACTCCGGGTGCGCTGCCTCCATATCGGCCTCCCTGGCCGCTCTCTCTAGGAGTGCCTCAAAAGACACTGGAGGTGATCTCTTCAGTTCCATCGCGAAGAACCCGGATTGGAGATCCAGAGTGAAGGCCACCATCATGGTGTGCCCTGGCATCTCCTGAACTAGGGATAGTTCCTCTTGGAACCTGTCCAGATAGCTTCCCAGGGTTTCTCCCACCCTCTGCTTGATGCGGAACAAAGATTCCGCCTCCTTCTTCCTCTTCTTGGAAGTGGTGAATCTCAGCATGAAACCCCGTCGCAGATCCTCAAAGCAGTAGATGGACCCGGTCGGGAGTTGGTGGAACCACTCTCTCGCCTTTTCTCTGAGGGTGATGGCGAAGAGTCGGCACTTGAAGCCGTCTGACATCTGTCAAATAGAGACCATGTCCTCGAACCACTGGATGTGGTGGACCGGGTCTCCTCTCCCGGAGTAATAAGTCATCTCTGGCTCGCGAAACCCCTCGGGAACTGGGGCTGAAGAAACGAACTCGCTGAAGGGGCTCCCCCCCCCCCCCCCCCCTCAGCCGGGCGAGACGGGAACTCCCTCCCTGCAGTCTCGCTGAAGTGGTACTCGGCGGCCGAGCCGGGGAACAGAACTCGCCCCTGGAACTCGCGCTCGCCTCTCTCGGCGGGTTCCTTCCCTAGTCGCCTGAGCGGCGCGTCGTCGCCGAGTGCGGGAGCGGCTACCACCGGAACTGCCGGTGTCGCACTCTCAGCTCGCATGCCGAGGGCGGTCCTGACGAGCCCGAGGATCTCCTCCCTAAGCTCCACCGGCACGCTCGCCACTGGGGGTGGGGGAGGGGGTGGCGAGCTGCCCCTGCCTGATCCTTGTCCTTCTTCTCCAGTCATCGAACCTGCAGAAGGTTTTCTATGCTGACCACTCTCCACGCTCACCGCACCAAAATGTTGAAACCGAAAAATCGGTCTCCGTGGAGTTCGACCCTTGGGGAAGGGGTGGTCGCGCACCTACTCTGCTCCTGCAAGAAAACGACAAGAAAGTGAAGAACAAAGGACTAGGCCAAGGGCCCGGCGCGGAGGTCCCACCACACACCCGGAAGATCTTAGAGCGCTTCCCCTCCTTAGCCAAGTGCCGGGCTAAGGTACCTCAGAAAGCGCTAGTAGACCTGAGAATTCGTAAGCATGCCTTCTGAGGTACCCCTTGGGTCCTATTTATAGGAAAAGATGGTCTGCCAATATACAACCTTCACTGTTCTCGAGGACTATAGGCAGACCAAAGGGGGCAACATGGTAAAAGTATATCATGGCCAAGATGCGAGCTGGACCTGAGGTAGCATCCGCTCGGCAGGGGCCTGACTCGCCTCGCCCTGGGCCCAGGCGAGCACGTACTCGGCAGGCTATGCTCGACTATCGCCGAGCTCGGCTCGACTATCGCCGAGCTCGGCTCGACTATCGCCGAGTTCCAACATGTAAAAAGGAGAAGAACGACTAGAAAAACAGGCCGGAAGTTTGAATAATTGAAATTTTTATTATCCAAAAAAAGATATCATTTACAAAGGTATGGCCTCCCTTTTATAGAATGGAGGAGATAGAGGAGAGTACAAACTAACAATGTGGGACTAAATAAATGTACAAAGACTGGGCGGTTTGACATGTACAGACCGCACAGTCCGCGCGGTTAGACAACAGGCTAACCGCCCGGACAGACCAGAAGAAGATGCCGTAGGAGACCGCAAGACTGCCAGACCGCCAGACCGCCAGACCGCCAGATATACAAGTCGCTGGAGACAACCCGCAAGATCGCCGAACCATAGCAGCCACCAACTAGATATTTAGCCCGTCAGCTTCAGACCGCTAGACCACGCGGTCTCCAGACCGTCATATTCAGACCGCCAGACCGCCTACTTCAACACTCCCCCTCAAGCTGGAGCATAGATATCGATCATGCCCAGCTTGTCACAAATGTGGAAGAATGAAGTAGACACAGGCTTGGTAAAGATATCTGCCAACTCTTTGTCGGAGGTGACGAACGGAGTGCAAATCTGTTTCTTCAAGATCTCTTCCCGGATGAAATGGCAGTCGACTTCAATATGTTTGGTTCTCTCATGGAAGACCGGATTTTTAGATATATATATTGCGGCCTTGTTGTCACAGAACATAGGAAGAGGATAGTCGTAGACCTCTCCTAGATCAAGCATGAGAGCCCGCAACCATTTTAGTTCGCAAGTGGTGGACGTCATGCTCCGATATTCAGCTTCAGCACTAGACCTTGAAACTACAGACTGCTTCTTGCTCTTCCAGCTCACAAGATTACCTCCAACAAATGTGCAGAAACCAGATGTAGATTTGCGGTCATCTTTATCATCAGCATAGCTAGAATCTGAGTAGGCTTCAACTCTCAAATGACCATTCTTCTGAAAGAGTAGTCCTTTGCCCGGTGCTGCTTTAACATACTCTAATATCTTCAAGGCAGACTGAAGATGACATTCCCTGGGAGCTTGCATGAACTGACTTACCTTGCCAACAGCATAGGCAATGTCAGGTCTGGTCACCGTGAGATAAATGAGTTTACCCACCAGACGTCTATACTTTGTGGCATCAGACATAAGAGGAGAGTCATCTGTCCACGTTTTGTCTTCTCTAGTAGGCATGGGATGCCGTGCCGGTTTGGCACCGGTCAATCCTGCATCCCGTAGAAGATCAAGTGCATACTTCCGTTGGGAGAGAACCAGAGAGTCGGGCTTCCGACAGATCTCTATCCCCAAAAAGTATTTCGGGGAGCCCATATCCTTTGTGACAAGATATTGACGGAGGTGCTTCTTTGTCAAGTCCACCCCAGCTTGATCATCACCGGTAAGAAGAATGTCGTCAACATAAACCGCCAAAACTACAAGGCCCGATGCGGTTTTGCGAATAAACAGGGAATGATCAGCCGTACTTCTTGTAAAGCCAACAGCAGCCACAATGCTGCTGAACTTGTCGAACCATGCCCGAGGGCTCTGCTTGAGGCCATAGATAGCCTTCTTTAGCTTGCATACACGGGTCTCCCCCTGAGCAACATACCCCGGAGGTTGCTCCATGTAAACGTCCTCATGAAGATCCCCATAAAGAAAGGCATTCTTGACATCAAGCTGGGAGATAGTCCAATTGCGGTTGACAGCCACAGAGAGAAGAACCTGGATGGTGCTGAGACGAGCAACCGGGGAGAAAGTATCAAAGTAGTCAACCCCATAAGTCTGAGTGAAGCCTTTGGCCACCAGTCGGGCTTTGTAGCGGTCCACAGTCCCGTCTGGGCGAAACTTCACAACAAACACCCATCGACATCCAACCACATCAGTACCCACTGGAGGAGAAACAAGGGTCCAGGTGCCCCGTTCAGTAAGAGTAGCGATTTCCTCATCCATGACAGACTTCCAATGAGGAATAACAAGCGCCTCCTGGTAGGTATGGGGAGTAGTAGTAGCTGAAATAGCTAAAGCAAAATGTCGGCGAGAAGAAGTAAGCCGAGCATAGGACACAACTGCCGCAAGCGGGTGTTGAGTGCATGCCCGCACCCCTTTGCGAAGAGCAATGGGGAGATCCAGGTCGTCGGGGGCTTCAGGGACCGGAGCGTCCGTAGCGGAGAAAGCTGGCTCGGGACTAGAGAGAGACGGCTCCGGAGACGGGGAGGGAGGAGAGGGGAGAGGAATAGACGGAGGAGGGGATGAGGAAGGGGGAGGAGAAACGTGGATAGGCTGAGAGGGAACAGACACGGAGGGTGATGAGTCAGGAACAGGAGGAAGAAGGGGTGGAGAGGAGAAGTAGGCTGCATTTTCGAAGAAGGTGACATCTGCAGAAACAAACTGTTTGCGCAGAACGGGGTCAAAGCAACAGTAGCCTTTCTGAGTGACCGAGTAGCCCAAAAAGACACATTTGGTGGCACGGGGAGAAAGTTTGTCACGGGTAGCAGACGGGGCATGCACAAAGGCTGTACAGCCAAAGATTCGAAGAGGGAGGGGAAAAGGTTCCTTGCCGGGGTAGAGAATGGAGAAGGGAGTCTTACCCTGAAGAACAGTAGAAGGAATACGATTGATGAGATAACAGGCGAGGAGAACAGCATAGCCCCAATAAGAGCGAGGCACATGCATCTGCGTTAGGAGAGTGCGAGCGACATCGAGGAGATGACGGTTTTTACGTTCCGCCACCCCATTCTGCTGGGAGGTGTAAACGCAGGTGGTCTGATGAATAAGACCATGTTGCATACAGAAAGATGAAAAATCATGACTAAGATACTCTTTAGCATTATCAGAGCGAAGACATTTAATAGAGACATGAAACTGAGTTTTAATCATATTTAAAAGCATTCCCAAACAGAGAAGAGTTCAGAGCGATCTCGTAACAGATACACCCAGGTACAACGAGAAAAGTCATCAATAAAAGTTACAAAATACAAACTACCCCGACCAATGGTTGGAGTAGGAGCCGGACCCCATACATCAGAATGGATGAGATCAAACGGGCTAGAGGAACTGCGAGCATGCTTGGGCGGGAAGGAGGAGCGGTGATGTTTGCCAAGTTGGCAGGCGTCACAGTTGAGCGGAGGACTGGTTGGCGGTAAGTGGGGCAGAAGCTGTCGAAGAATGCGAGCAGGAGGATGTCCAAGGCGAAGATGCCATTGAAGCAGATCAGTAGATGAGGAAGTGAAGGCGGACAGAGCGGAAACGTTGTCGAGGAAGTAGAGGCCGCCGCTCTCAGTCTCAGTAGCAATCGTCCGTTGGGTTCTCGGGTCCTGAAAGCAACAAGAAGTAGGAGTGAATACAACAGAGCACTGAAGTTGCTTGCATAAAGTAGTAACAGATAGAAGATTGCAAGGAAACTTCGGGACATAGAGAGTGTCCACCAAGCGCAGCGATGGGGTGACTTGA
This sequence comes from Platanthera zijinensis, assembly GCA_039513925.1. Taxonomy (NCBI): domain Eukaryota; kingdom Viridiplantae; phylum Streptophyta; class Magnoliopsida; order Asparagales; family Orchidaceae; genus Platanthera; species Platanthera zijinensis. Next base: position 174,573,944 of record CM077091.1, read on the forward strand.
ACCATGCCTGTCCCACGAACCGGGGAAGGAGAACCATCCGCAACAAGGACAGGAGGCAACCGATCATGCGTTTCGAGAAGCGAAAAACACTGAGGATTGCCTGTCATATGATTTGTAGCACCAGAATCAATCAACCATTTACCTTGGATAGCGACATGAGCACTACCTGAGGTCGTCGCCACCGAAGCAGACGACCGAGAGGAGGGGTTCGGGGAGGGCGAAGTATCACCAGATGGGCGCAGATGAGGATGTTTCTGCCAACATCGGTCAATGGTATGACCGGTACGACCACAGTGAGAACAGAGGAACCTGGACGGACCGCGCGCCCCAGAGTGGCTGCGGCCACTATTGCTGCCGCGCTGAGTGTACTGAGCATAAGAGTCCTGCGGAGGAGGGGAGGATAACAGAGGGCGCTGGAGCAGAGAAGTAACGGCGGCTACGCGAGCGGCGGTGGCATCCAAGGTGGGAGACTCAGCTTCACCCAAGATCTGCTGGCGGATGAGATCAAAAGACTCGGGAAGTCGCAGAAGATAACAAACAACCAGGAGTTCCTGGAAGTGTTTGTGTTGCTGAGCTAAGTCCGCAGAGAAGGGGCGATTCTGGAGGATCTCAGCGCCAAGAGCCTGAACTTGCTGATAGGCTGCAGCGGGAGTCATGGATGAACGGGCGAAGAGATCCGCATAAAGAGTATAAATCCGGGAGGTCTGCGTCCCCTTGGAGTAAAGAGCAGCCAGATGAAGCCACGCGGCCTTTACCGTCTCATCATGACGGATGACGGGAAGGCACTCATCAGAGAGGCTATTAGCCAGCCATGTGCGGACAAGCGCATCACTCGCATCCCATTCGTCAAAGAGAGGAGAATTAGGAGGAGGCGGATCATCGGTAAGATGATGACGTTTGCGCTGAGAACGAAGAAGGAAAGTGAAAGAGACGCTCCAATCGGGATAGTTGGAGCCAATGAGCTTAGAAACAGTGCCCAGATTTCCGGAAGGAGTAGGGATAGAAGGCGGAGCCGGAGTGGCTGCAGGAGTGGTGGCAGTGGAATTGTCAGAGATATCCATAGAAGAAGACCGAAACCGGACGGTTAGGAACCAAGTCGGGCGGTTAAGAGAGAAGGGAAAAGCTGCAGCGGTCACGATGTCAGACACCAGCGGCTAGAGAAGCCACGACCAAGCCGCAGAGCCAAAACAGAGGGTAAGAGGTCGGGCGGTTGGAAGACAGACTGCACGAACGGGAGAGAAAGAGGAATCCGGCAAACAGGCCGGGGCGATAAGAAAGAGAAGAAGGGAGGCTGCGACAAGAACAGATCGCAAGCAGACAAAGAGAAACAGGTCGCGCAGACAGGGCGCAGGCAAACAAGACAGGCCGCGGGAAGAAGAAGCAGGTCGCACGGCTAGAAAGGAGCACAGAATCAGGAGCCAGAGATCGAGTCCTCTGATACCATGTAAAAAGGAGAAGAACGACTAGTAAAACAGGCCGGAAGTTTGAATAATTGAAATTTTTATTATCCAAAAAAAAGATATCATTTACAAAGGTATGGCCTCCCTTTTATAGAATGGAGGAGATAGAGGAGAGTACAAACTAACAATGTGGGACTAAATAAATGTACAAAGACTGGGTGGTTTGACATGTACAGACCGCACAGTCCGCGCGGTTAGACAACAGGCTAACCGCCCGGACAGACCAGAAGAAGATGCCGTAGGAGACCGCAAGACTGCTAGACCGCCAGACCGCCAGATATACAAGTCGCTGGAGACAACCCGCAAGACCTCCGAACCATAGCAGCCACCAACTGGATATTTAGCCCGTCAGCTTCAGACCGCTAGACCGCGCGGTCTCCAGACCGTCATATTCAGACCGCCAGACCGCCTACTTCAACACAACAGAAACGGGGCTCGGCACGACGATCGCCGAGCTCCAACAGAAACTGAGCTCGGCGTGGAGATCGTCGAGCTCGGTTCGACTACCATCGAGCCCTGTTCCATTACCCGAGCTCGGTCTCGGCATGCCGGGCTCCATTCAGCCATCGTCGAGCTCGGCTCGACTATCGCCAAGCTCGACTCGGGTATTACCGAGCTCGGGCTCGGCACGCCGGGTTCATATTGCGGTCTGAGCCGACCGGTTTAACTCCTGTCGACCACTCGCTGGATACGGGGTTCCAACAGAAACGGGGCTCGGCACGACGATCGCCGAGCTCCAACAGAAACTGAGCTCGGCGTGGAGATCGTCGAGCTCGGTTCGACTACCATCGAGCCCTGTTCCATTACCCGAGCTCGGTCTCGGCATGTCGGGCTCCGTTCGGCCATCGTCGAGCTCGGCTCGACTATCGCCGAGCTCGGCTCGGGTATTACCGAGCTCGGGCTCGGCACGCCGGGTTCATATTGCGGTCTGAGCCGGCCGGTTTAAATCCTGTTGACCACTCGCTGGATACGGGGTTGTACAGTCGGAAGTTCGAATGGACCTCGGAATGCGAGGAGGCATTCCAGGCTCTGAAGAGGCAGCAGACTCAAGCCCCCCTGCTCCATGGGCCAAAGGAGGGGGAGGACTTATTTCTATACTTGGGCGTCGGGGCGGAGGCTCTGAGCTCCGTGTTGGTTCGGGAAGAAGGGAAGAAGCAGCTTCCAGTTTACTATGTTAGTAGGGTGTTGAGGAAGGTCGAGCTCCGCTACCCCATCCTGGAAAAGTTGGCATTCGCTCTAATCATCTCGGCCCGGAGGCTTCGGCCTTACTTCCAGGCACACTCGATCCAAGTAGTGACCGACCACCCCCTTCGCAACATCTTTGGTGGGGTGGAGCATTCGGGCAGGTTGGCAAAGTGGTCGGTGGAATTGAGCGAGTTCGACATCTCCTTCGTCCCTCGCCTCTCGATCAAGGCACAAGCTATGGCAGATTTTCTAGCTGAATACGTGGTCGAAGTGGCGGAGGAAGGCCTCACTCGCCCGATTCCTTGGAAGATTATGGTGGACGGTGCTTCGGGGAGGCACTCCCTGGGAGTCGGGGTCATCCTAGAAAGCCCCCAAGGGACAAGGATAGAGCAGACGGTGGTAGTACACTTTCCCATCACCAACAACCAGGCTGAGTATGAAGCAGTGATTGCAGGGCTGCGCTTGGCCAGGGAGTTGGGGGTGCATGATGTGGAGGTCCTCACTGACTCCATGGTGGTGGTTTCCCAGATCAAGGGGGAATTCGAGGTCAGGGAGCCCACCCTGCAGCTGTACTTAACTAAGGTGAAGGGGGTTATCGGCGCGTTCCAGACTTTTTCCATCCGGCACGTGCCCAGGGAGGAAAATGAGCAGGTGGACCAACTGGCAAAATATGGTCCTCGGGCGGGAGGAATCATCACCGACTTATTTTGGCCTTCCGTCGAGGAGGGGGAACTGATGGAGGTGGAGCAACGCCCCTCATGGATGGATCCGTTCACGACCTTCCTGTCCACGGGGGAATACCCCGAGAAGATGGATAGGAAGAAGATCAAGTACAAGTCGGCATATTATCTCCTGTGAGATGGCCAGTTATACAGGAAGACCCTCTCGGGCATGTTGGCCCAATGCGTGGCCGAGGAGGAGGTCAAAAAAATCTTGGAAGTTCACTCCGGGGAGTGCGGGAGCCACTCAGGGAGCCAGACACTGGAGGGAAGGATCATCAGACAAGGATACTTTTGGCCGACCTTAGGCCGCGATGCGGCAAGATTCGCCAAGGAGTGTCACAAGTGCCAGCTATTCGCTCCCCTTCAGCTGCAACCGGCCTAGCGCCTCAGGAGCATCACAGCCCCTTGGCCCTTCGCGATCTGGGGAATGGATTTGGTTGGACCCTTCCCCCAAGCCAGCGGCCAGAGGAGGTTCCTACTCGTGATGATCGATTATTTCTCCAAGTGGCTGGAAGTTAAGGCGTTAGCCAAGGTGACCTCCCAAGTCGTGAGGAACTTCGTATGCGGGGAGATCATCTGCCGCCACGGGATGCCCCAAGCCATCGTCACGGACAATGGGCCTCAGTTCGCGAGCGCCGAATTCTTCAGCTTTTGCGAACAGCTCGGAATTGACCTTAGGTTCGCCTCGATCCATCATCCGAGAAGTAATGGGCAAGTGGAGGCAGCGAACAAGATTATCATCAACCTCCTCAAGAAGAAAGTAGAAAACCTGAAAGGTAGTTGGGTGGAGCAGCTCCCCTCGGTTCTCTGGGCCCTCAGAACCACGCCCAACACATCCACAGGAGAGACCCCATTCAAGCTTTCCCATGGATGCGAGGCGGTGCTTCCCATAGAGCTCGAGTTCCGAACACCCCGGGTAGTGGAGGCAGGAGAAGACAGGGAAGAGTGGAGAGCCGAGAACGAGGAGGAACTGCGGCTCTCCCTTGACATGGTAGAAGAATTACGGGACCTCTCCACCATCAGGCAAGAGGAGGTGAAGAGAAGAATGGCCAAATATTTTGACAAGCACGTCAGGGTCAAACAATTCGTGGAAGGGGACATAGTCTTGAGGAAGGTGGACGCCGCAGGGAGATCAGCCGCAGTAGTGAAACTCAACCCCAATTGGGAAGGGCCGTATATAGTGCAAGAGGTCTTGAAGTCAGGAGGTTATCGCCTTCGGAATGCGGAAGGCAAAACCCTGGGTCCCACCTGGAGTGGTGACGACCTGAAGCGTTTCTATCCCTGAATCATGTAAACCCTGTTCTATGAAATAAAATTCTTTGTCGAGATGCTCAGGTTCATATGTTTATACAAGTTGAAGAGAGAGCCTGCCCCAGACCCCGAGCAGACCCCGCTGCCAGGCTCCCATCAAGCTGGCAGGGCTGGATGTCACTCGGAGGAGTCTGTCCCAGACCCCGAGCAGATCCCGCTGCCAGGCTCCCATCAAGCTGGCAGGGCTGGATGTCACTCGAAGGAGTCTGCCCCAGACCCGGAGCAGATCCCGTTGTCAGGCTCCCATCAAGCTGGCAGGGCTGGATGTCACTCGGAGGAGTCTGCCCCAGACCCCGAGCAGATCCTGCTGCCAGGCTCCCATCAAGCTGGCAGGGCTGGATGTTACTCGGAGGAGTCTGTCCCAGACCCCGATCAAATCCCGCTGCCAGGCTCCCATCAAGCTGGCAGGGCTGGATGTCACTCGGAGGAGTCTGCCCCAGACCCCGAGCAGATCCCGCTGCCAGGCTCCCAGCAAGCTGGCAGGGCTGGATGTCACTCGGAGGAGTCTGCCCCAGACCCCGAGCAGATCCCACTGCCAGGCTCCCAGCAAGCTGGCAGGGCTGGATGTCACTCGGAGGAGTCTGCCCCAGACCCCGAGCAGATCCCGCTGTCAGGCTCCCATCAAGCTGGCAGGGCTGGATGTCACTCAGAGGAGTCTGCCCCAGACCCCGAGCAGATCCCGCTGTCAGGCTCCCATCAAGCTGGCATGGCTGGATGTCACTCGGAGGAGTCTGCCCCAGACCCCGAGCAGATCCCGCTGCCAGGCTCCCATCAAGCTAGCAGGGCTGGATGTCACTCGGAGGAGTCTACCCCAGACCCCGAGCAGATCCCGCTGCCAGGCTCCCATCAAGCTGGCAGGGCTGGATGTCACTCGAAGGAGTCTGCCCCATACCCCGAGCAGATCCCGCTGACAGGCTCCCAGCAAGCTGGCAGGGCTGGATGTCACTCGAAGGAGTTTGCCCCAGACCCCGAGCAGATCCCGCTGTCAGGCTCCCATCAAGCTGGCAGGGCTGGATGTCACTCAAAGGAGTCTGCCCCAGACCCCGAGCAGATCCCGCTGCCAGGCTCCCATCAAGCTGGCAGGGCTGGATGTCACTCGGAGGAGTCTGCCCCAGACCCCGAGCAGATCCCGCTGCCAGGCTCCCATCAAGATGGCAGGGCTCGATGTCACTCGGAGGAGTCTGCCCCAAACCCCGAGCAGATCTCGATGTTAGGCTCCAAGCAAGCTGACAGGGCTGGATGTCACTCGGAGGAGTCTGCCCCAGACCCCGAGCATATCCCGCTGCCAGGCTCCCATCAAGCTGGCAGGGCTGGATGTCACTCGGAGGAGTCTGCCCTATACCCCGAGCAGATCCCGCTGCCAGGCTCCCATCAAGCTGGCAGGGCTGGATGTCACTCGGAGGAGTCTGCCCCAGACTCCGAGCAGATCCCGCTGCCAGGCTCCCATCAAGCTGGCAGGGCTGGATGTCACTCGGAGGAGTCTGCCCCATACCACGAACAGATCCCGCTATCAGGCTCCCATCAAGCTGGTAGGGCTGGATATCACTCGGAGGAGTCTTCCCCAGACCCCGAGCAGTTCCCGCTGTAAGATTCCCACCAAGTTGGCAGGACTAGATGACACTCGGAGGAGCAAGTTTAAACTCCAGCCGGTTTCAGCCGATGGACCCCGCCAAGTAACAGGGATCGGACGGACATCACTCCAGGAGTCTGCCCGGACCCTCCCGCCGTCCGGCTAAGGCAGCACGCTCCAGAAGTCTCAGCGCATAGGGGAAGGAGTTCGCCGCCCGCGTCATGAACGATTGGGCCGACGGGCCGGCGAGAAGACCCCAACGAATCGGCGAGCTAGGAGTGTCGGTCGCGGCCTGTCGTTCGGCGAGCCCTGAGGAAAGGACGCGGGTTCCGAGAATTCGGCTGCACCAAGACTCCCGGAAAGGCCGACCCTCGCGAGCCCCTTTAGCGCAACAGCCCGGCCCTACTTGCCCGCTCCGCGACAAGAGCATAGCAGCGAGCCCGGACGGAGGATGTGAGTCGCTCGTCCGTGCCGCGACTACCCAACGTTCCCCACGCTCCTAAGTCAAGATTCCTTATCTAGAGCGAGCAGACGGCCTCACTCGCTCGCGGCAGTGAAGTCAAAGAATGAACATTCGAGACAGAACGTAAACGGCGAACGCGAGAAGCAAGTGGTGAAGCGCGGAAAAAGAAAACATTTACATTACAGCAAAAGGAAAGAATCAAAGGTTTCTGATCACACTAAGACTTATCAAAAAGAAAGATTACAAAAACCCAGGCATGGGCCCTCGGCATTGCTACAAAGAAAATCGAGCGAGTGCAAGCCCTCGGCGAGGCGAGCCCTAAGCGGCGAGCCCCCTCATATAGGATGAAAGTGGGAGTCGCCCGGCTTTGGTACCGGGAGGAATAGCTCCGGTACAACCTCGTTCGCCGAGAGCTTAGCACAACTGCTCCTGAGGAGGTTGGCCCGCTGCAGCATCTGGAAAGTGTACTTCGCCGCGCTGGCCGCGTTCTTCTGCATCATCACCTCGATCTCGTGATCGCTGTAATGAGCTAGTCGACAGCCGCTTGTAGACGGCGGTGGCACAGCCGCGGCAGCCTCCAGTGCATCCACCCGCGCCTGTAGTGCTTGTTTCTTCTGCTGAAGGGCGGCGATCTCAGTACCCAGCCGACTAGCCGCCGCCGTGTCCTGTGGAGAGGAAATCCATTGGTTCAAACCGCGCAAAACGAGGGAAGGCCAGCGCGAGTCAGCTAACTTACCACCCCCCCAGGTACTGCGCAAGGGCCGCATCGGATTCCTCGGCCCGCTTCCGCAGTTCGTCCGCCTCCTCTCGAGCGAGCCTGCGGGCCGTTTCCTTCTCATCGATCATCTTGTTAATGGGCAGGACGTTCTTGTCCAACCGAAGGCACCGCCGGCCGACCATATGGGCCAGCTCGAGGCTACGAAGCTGGGCCCGCGCGCTTTCGTAGATCAACATCCGCGTCGCCTCCTCGTCATAGACAGCGGCATCCTCCCGCCCGTAGATGCCGAAGGAGAGGTTATACGCATCCCCGCTGCTGGTTTCCTGCTCCACCCAACTCGGCAGTGCCGAGGATAAGGAGACCCGGTTGGTCTCCTTGTCCCACTGAAGTAGCGGGACTCTGAGCTCATCCAAGGGCCCCTCCCCGTATCCGAAGTTGCGATGCCCCCGGGGAACTAGCTTCCCTGCTGGCTGGCCCCCTTCTTGCGGCCGCGACGTATCTGCCCCCGCAGCAGCTGGGCCGATGGCCGGAGTGGCCGAGGGGCGAGGGGAAAGAGAATCAGTGGATGGTCGATCGGCAGGAGCCTTGCCCTTGTCGCGAGTCGGGAGAGGCACGCAACTCGCTTTCTTCGACTTCTTGGGCGGTGGCAGATCCTGGGCTCGCTCGCGGCTGAGTCGCTTTGGTGGAGCGGGGACCGATAGCCCGCGGTGTGCGGCGGCTGCCGCCTCGGCCCGGGCAAGCTCGCCAGACGCGAGCCGCGCGCTCTCGTAGGGGGGATGGAGGGGAATGTCGCGCTCTCCTGCAAAAGCGTGGGACTTAAGACTATTCGAAGGATGGTTTTTTAGAAAACGGAAGCAGTCGAATCACTTACCTTCACCAGGCGGGACAGGGACGAGGTCGTCCAGGTTCCTGCGGAGGTAGGCCACTTCAAAGTTCTTCCCGGCGAAGAACCCGAATAGTGCCGCCTCATGGCCCCCCAAGGTCGGGGGGCGGTAGCTCGCCTCGCCGAGCTGGATCGGCGAGAAGGGGACGTTGCCGAAGTCCCCCTTGACGAAGATGAACTTCTTTAGCCAATTGTGGCTCTTGTTCACTGTCTCCCGCACCTTCGCCTGGCTGCTGGCGAAGCAGGCAGTTCCATCCTTGTTCGTCCGAAAGGAGAACAGCTTGCGGAAGACCGCGAGGCTGAACTCGATCCTCTCCTCCCGAAGGAAGCAAGCGAACCCGACCGCCACCGTGACAGAGTTAGGGGTCATCTGTCCGGGGACAACCCCGAAATATTTGAAGACTTGACGGATTTCCGGCCACAAGGACAGCCGGAGACCCGCCTCGAAGTGGGCGGTGGGAATCGCGAGCTCCTCCACCGAAAGATCGTTTATGCGCTCGCTCGCCTCAGGCCTCCTCGCCTCAAAGCCCGGCGGGACGAATTGGCCAAGGGCCTCGTGGAATTCCCGCTCAGTGATAACGGCGGGAGGGAAATCGTGCTCGGAAAAGGCCCAAGCACACTTTCCCCTCCCGTCAGCCTCGCCGCTGCCGCCGTCGCCAACCATCTTGCGAGGGGTTCACTAAGCAAAAGAAGGGAAGGTCTTCGCGGGAAAAGAAAGAAGGGGCTTTTAATGCGGTGGGTGAAAAGTAGATTGGCGGAGCCTATTTATAGAGCTAAGAGGGGCGGAAAAAACCTCAGTGGCGGGAAAAGTGCGGATAGCAAGATTAACCCCGACGCTTCGACTTCTGAACCCGACCAGGATCCTCGTCGACTCGCAGGACGGCCGCGAGAGGTTCTCGGCCGCAAGCCGCCTGCACCTGCTCCCGCGTGAGAGAGTAACGAGCGACGCGGGCCTCGCCAAGAGTGGTGCGCGAGCCCTCAAGAATAAGACCCGCGGGAAGTCAGCCCTCTACCGCCAGAATAGATGCGATCAAGGCCCAAGCAAGCCAACTCCGCAATGCCGAACAAGCAAGAAGGCGAACTGACGGAGTCGGCTCGCCTCGCCCGCATCTCTTAAAAAGTTAGAACAGAGTAGCCAAAAGAAAAAGCACAGCGAGCGGACGCCCATAAGCGGGCGGGACAGGTCCTGAATTATTACAGACGAATAATTGTTTTCAAGCAAATGTTTGCGATTCCGATAGTTTTGATCAACATGCGAGGCAACTCGGACCCAGCGAATAGCAGCAGGCACCAACGGGAGCGAGGCAGGCGGCTCAGTACTGAATCCATTTCCATCTGCCCCGCCCCCGCTTTCCGGATTGGGGCGGCACACGAGGATAGTGATACTCGCGAACCGCCGTCAGCTCCCGCCGGGTCAGATCAACCTGCTCCGAGACCTGCCTAAGCCGCTCCTCAGCCCGCGTAATCTGCGCGCCCGGCGACGTTGCTCCGTCCTTGTCAGCAGTTTGCCCAGCTCCTTCCAAAGCCGCGAGTCGCTCCTCCGCCTCAGCTTTGTCTTTCTCTACTCTATTGAAGATTTCATGTAGTAGCAACGTGTGTTTCTGAAACAATCGCGTCACTTGCATCTTCATCCTCGCGGTGTCCAGCGGGTCGCCCAGATAATCTGCGATGCCGTCCAGCTTGGGGGGGAAACGAATATCCCTCGCTCATTTCGACGTCAGAAGAGACCGTATTGTAACCTGCGAAGTCAAAATTAGAGGAAGTCGACAATTGATGAGCGGGCTAAAGCAAGGAAGTTACCGGGCATCAGCACGTCGCCCGCAACATCAGTAGGTCGGGAAGAGCCCGGCCGACCCTGAAATACTGGTCCCCCAGGGTTAATAAATGGTTTTCCCAAGCCAGGGGGTCTTGGCGACGGAGGAGTGGCAGGAGGAAGATGCGCCCGGGAAGGGGAACTGGCACCCCGATCCGTCACTACCAAAGGGGATTTCCCTGATCCCCCCCCCCCCTATCCGCCCTGTCGTCATGAGGCGCCTCCTGTCAAAAAGAAAAGTCAGGAGGAGCGACGGGTCGAATAAGGAAACCTCATACCTCAAGAGCGACCTCAACATTGTCGACCGAACCGGAAGCAGGGTCACCGCTCGGTGGGGGTCGACGGATGATCTTTCCTTTTACTGGCTTGAATAGGGGGCCGGGCGATCCACGCGCCAACCACGGGGCTGCTTCGAGGGCCGCTTCCCGGGCACCCTCCCTCGCAGCCGCCAAGCGAGCCCGCGTCTCCTCGGACATAGGCATCTTCTAGCTTTTAAATCACAGAAGAGGGCAAAGAAAAGGAGTAGTCTTCAAAAGTCCGGCGGCTTATTTATAGAGCAAAGGTGGGATCCCCCCCCCCAAAGATTCCCTCCAGGTCCGCAGGGCCCCCGCCGAACACGTGGGGTTGGATGTTTCTTTCTGAGCTCCTGCGAAGCTCGCAAAGAGCGAGGATTGTGTACAACCCCGTGTTCGCCGAGGGAACCAAAGCGAGTAGGCGGGTCAACCCCGGCCCGCGCCATCAGGCGGGTCAGCCCCAGGCATGCAGCCTTAGGTGGGCTAGCCCCCGGCCCGTGCCATCAGGCGGGTCGGCCCCCGGCCCGCGCCATCAGGCGGGTCGGCCCTCGGCCAGCGCCCTCAGGAGGGTCAACCCCGGCCCGCGCCATCAGGCGGGTCAGCCCCAGGCCTGCGCCCTTAGGCGGGCTAGCCCCCGACCCACGCCTTTTGGCGGGTCAGTCTCGGCGGGGGGCGAGAGCTCGCCAAATAGTGTGCGGGTAGGACCGGTCGAGCTCACACTCGTCTAGCGCCAAGCCGGGGCGGCGAGTACCAGCTCCACCCGACTCCACCCGGTACTCAGCGTCCTTGCCGAGTACCAGCCATCATAGGGCCACTCTCCCCTCAGCCGTGAAGTATGTTCTTTTTTTTACCAGTTGGCCCCCGCTGGTCTGCCCATAGTCGTTTAGAACAGCGGAGTTACGCTGTTGGCAGACCCAGCTGGGCTACACATAACTATTTAGAACGGCGGAGGTTGGCTATTTGCAGGTCATTTCCGGAAATCTATAAATAGGACCCAAGGGGGCACCTCAAGGGGACGGACTCGTCTCCAGGATTCCAGTGCTTTCTAAGGTGCCTTAGCCCGGCTCTTTGGCTAAGGAGGGGAAGCGCGCTGAGATCTTCCGGGATAGTGGTGGGACCTCCGCGTCGGGCCCTTGGTCTAGTCCTTTGTACTCTTTATCTTCTTGTCGTTTTTCTTGCAGGGGCGAAGTAGGAGTGCGACCACCCCTTCCCCAAGGGTTGAACTCCATAGAGACCGATTTTCCGGTTTCAATAAATGAATAATCTTCATTTAGTCAGTTTTTGGCATTAAAACGCCCACCCTTGCTGAAGAGATGCATCCTTCCATAATTAAAAACGGTGGCAATCCAAATTTAAAATTTCAAATTTCGGACAATCGAATGTTGCAGTTTCAGAATTGGATGTTACAATAACTGGTCCAGGCCGAAAATAAGAATTCTGCATTACTCTTCCAAGTTGATTTCCTCAACAAATCTTGCATTAAAACCAAGGAATAAGGTCAACTTAGTACCATAAATATTAAAATAATAATTAATCATATTTATTACCATTTAGGCTCCTTTTTATTAATTATGAAGTAGAAATATTAGGCAAAGATAACTTCATTTGAGAAGTTATCACACCTCCACACTAAAATTCTTGCTAGTCTCTTGCAAAGGCAAGTTCACAACAATAACCTGGGTAAAGGACAATATGCAGTGCATGATTCAATGATACTTTAAATTTTTGTTTGTCTTGAAAAACCAAATAATCGAGGCGCACTCAAAAGGTTTGCTTTACTAAAACGATAGGTTTGGCAATCAATAGAAATCCAACCATTCACAAATCCATTAGTTAGATGGTGGATTAGAGCTCAAATAAACATCATAGTGTGATGTGTGGTGACAAGTAATGTACTCTCATGCAATACCTCCCTTTTGAACCCTCGCATTTACAGGAGATGATAAGAATATGTTAAGCAATTGATTTAACCTATATATGAGTTAGTAGTTTCAATGACACCTGGATATATTTAAACTTGGATTAACATTTATGGATACTTTTATAGTGGAATGGTGTTCCCTAGTTAATGATCTGGAAAGTTCGTCATATTGTGGGGTAGACTATGCTTTTCTAAAACTAATCATAGTAGGGATCTTTCCAAATATAAGTGCACATACCTAGGCCACATGTCACTATGAATTCTCTTTTTTTTTACATATATATATCATAGTTGGGATCATTCCGAGTATGCATTCACATACTCAGACCGCATATTACTATGAATTCTCTTTTTTACTCTTCTCTTTTTTTACTATAGTTGGGATCATTCTAAGTATGTGTACATATATTTAGGCCACATATCACTATGAATTCTCTTTTTTTTACACCCACAATAAGCTAACTTATCAAGACACAACTAGAAGGAACATATTGAGTTTAGTCATAGAATGATGTGTATAAAATGGTTCAAGCTCAACTATTGTAGCGAACGATCAAAATAGACTAACCAACTATCCTCATGTTTTGGTGTACATCATTTACTTAGTTCTTACTCACCACTCCCCGTTGGATTTAGATGACAATATTGGAAACCTTGCAATGGGAGTACATAAATAAATTTTTTTAAAAAAAATTAGTGCACAAAAATATTTGCTTAAATGAACTCAGTCAAACCGACATCTTTCTAACTTCAAATTCTTTAGTTGGGTTCTTAAGATTGACACACCATACCAATCATCAGCTAAATCTAGAGTAGCTCATAGATTTAATCAAGAGCACTAGTTAGTATCAATGAATTCATGATCAAAGTATCCCTTACCCAGTGTCTAAGAGATACACCCCTCCACACTTAAAGCGTTGCTAGGCCCTAGCAACTTTACTTCAAGAGCACTAGTTATGCAAATACTAGACCGCTCCACACTCAGAGCATTGCGGGGATTAATTACTTTATCAAATGAGCATACATATATCAGGAATAAAACAGTTGAAAGTAAATTACTCCCCTGAAAAAAAGTGAAGACGTGTGTAGAGTGATCCATATGTTCGCAAGATAACCAACCCTTCCAAAAATGTGCCTCTCAATTGCATTACCTGCACTTAAAGTGACATAGGACGCAACAGAATAGAAGTGCTACAAGGGATTATATCAAGATAATTATTCATCGAATAATAGAAGCAAGCATACTGTAGACGTAGATCAGTATAACCATTCATAAAACATACTTGTAATAATATAATATGGGAAAAAACATTCCAACCAATAGTAACATTCCAACCAATAGTAACATTCCAACCAAAAGTATAATCAGAGTGTATCAGTAAGGAACAAAACCACGTGCATAGTAACATGTCAGCATATCTACGTCAAAACCATGCTTCTATACAACAACAAAAGCACCTCATATAATCATATAGGAGTGTCGATGCCAAAACAATGCTTCCATATACCAACAAAAAGTTTCACCGCACATGAGGGCAGCAAAATATAATTTGTCCAAAAATATAGTTTAACTAAAAACAACAACAGTCCAAAATATAGTTCAACAACAACTAAAACTGTCCAAAATATAGTGTACTATAAACCAACCAAAAGAAAACAGGGCTGTCTATTCGTCGTCTCCATCCATGTCGTCTTCATCCTTGTCAGCATCATCCTCATCACTTTCTTCATCGCCTTCCGCATCATCAGCATCATCTCCGTCGTCATCATCAGCATCATCTCCGTCGTCATCATCAGCATCATCAGCAGCAGCAGCTTCACCTTCCTCATCAGTCTCATCGTCATCCTCATCCCCTCTTGTTCTACGAATGCGAGGATCCACGCGAATGCAGTCGGAGTTTAGCAAATACCCTTCATTATCAAACTGTTTCCTCCTTGCCAACTTAGATGGTGGAGTAGGGAGCTTGACTTTCTCTAATAACTTGTAAAGGATTGCTCTTTGATCGTCTAATTCCTCCTGCACATACAGATGCTGGCATCTCAAGTAAGCCTTCATATATTGCATCTCCTCCATCATAGCATCGGGATCACCCCCTCCATCTTCTAGCTGAACCTCAATGTCCATAGGTTTGTCATCTCGTGCCTTAGAGGTCTCCACCATGGGAGGATCCTCAGCGACCTTTATACAGACCTCCACCACTGTCTTTGTGATGTGACCCTTCAACTTCTTTACCACATCATCTTCCTCTTCCGGCACCCCAGCCGCATGACACAGATCCGTGATAAGGACAGGAAACCATTGTTGTTTAGGGTTCTTCTCCCGTATCTTCTCCTTGAGCCTATACGCGGTGACATTCGCCACATTAAATCGTATGCCTTTGAGTATACAATATAGGATGACAACTTTGTGGATAGGTACGTTGTTGAGATGCTTTGTTGGAAGTATGGTAGTGTTGATGAACAGGAGCCAAACCTTGGCTGGTCTAGTTAAGCAAGTTGCTTTGATGCACTTGGATGCTACGTTGGTCCATACTAGTCCTGACGGGATGCAAACTACTTCGGCCATTTGTTGGGGGGTGACCGTGGATAAGACCATAGTGTACTCTTCTAAACGTTGTCGCCCAATTCAAATAACTCAGAAATTCGCTCCGCCGAGAATACTACCTCTTTCCCTCTCACAATGGTCGTCTCTCCCTCCACACTTATCGCATTTGCGTAGAACTCGTAGACGAGGGAGGGAGCAGCTTCAATTCTTGGATGACAGAAATATTCTCAGTTTAGGGCAAAAAATTGGTTGGCGTATGCTAGGTTCCAAGCCCTCTTGTCCATTTTAAAGCCTCTCACCATGATGAATGGAGTGATTCTCAACTCCCTAAACCTTAACTCCGCCGCTTCATTTTGGAATTTTCTATCGCCCCTGCCAATTGATTTCGCCTTTTCCTGTTTCTTCCTCTTCATCCCTTTACCTAGATTAGGGGGTCTATTAAACTTGGATGCAAAAGAGGAAGCAGTCGTAATGGAAATGGGAGGCGTTAAAATTACCTGAAGGAGCTTTGACAACCTTCTTCGGCGCAACCGTCGTCTTCCGTCGCGACTCCCTCATGGCGTTCGCACACACTGTAGCCTCTCTTTGGCTCTACCTAAGGGTGGCGTCCGGCGAACTTGGGATGGCATCACTGCAGGCTTCCACCGTCGGCGCTTAAGCAGAAGCGAATCGAAGAATCGCCGCCGACACTCTTCCGCTCGACGATTGCGTCGACCTAGGCCGCGCTGGAGTAAGAAGTCGGGCTGGGGTAGATTTTAGGCGAGGGTTTTTTTTTATAATTTATATTAAATTAGGGCCTTCGATTAGTAATGTAATTTATGGTTTAGCCGGACCTAATCCTGGTTAATTAACGTAACCGCCTGATTTAGCTTGAACTCAAGCGTTTTCCTGAACCGAAAGCGGCGGTTCGCTCAGACCAGGCGCCGGTTCACGATCCAGCGCAAATTCCTCTATTCGGGCAGAGAAGGATAAATGACAACATTCTTTTATGATGTTGTAGTAAAGATTTAAACCGTGGCGGTTCAGCCAAACCGGACGCCGGTTCGCCTCCCAGCGCAAATCAGCCTTAAGCAAACAGCAAACAAAAAATGGCAACATCCCGTTTACGATGTTGTAATAACTTGCTGAACCAGTTATAATGGCGGTTCAGTTAGACCGGTTCCCGGTTCAGCTCCCAAGCAGACTTACTCCTGTACAGGCAGAGCACAAGAAATGGCAATATCCCGTTTATGGTGTTGCAGTAATTTTTTTTTTCAAAATGTCCATGAATATTTGATTTTTTTAGGATTTCCCGCTCGTCCAGCAGCTTCCCTCCGTACTAAGCTTGTAGCTATGATCGTAACTAGTTTATGAAAACTTAAAACTTTAAAAATAAGTGTTAGTATGCAAATAAATATTTTATACTAAGATGCAATGGGTTCCCTCCCACCAATCGCCTGATTTATGAGTCCCGACACGACTTTGCTTGATTAGACAAGCTCAACCCGAGACACTACTCGATCAACGTCGCCTCCCAGATATAACTTCAGTCTCTCTCCATTTACTTTGAATTCAGTTCCATAAATTTCATTTAAAATCGTCACAGCTCCGTAGGGGTGCACGATTTTAACCTTAAACTGGCCCGACCAGCGTGACTTGAGCTTTCCGGGGAAAAATTTCAAGCGTGAATTGAATAAAAGAACAAGCTGTCCCGGCTCAAACTGTTTCTCCTTCATGCGTCGATCGTGCCA
This sequence comes from Platanthera zijinensis, assembly GCA_039513925.1. NCBI lineage: Eukaryota > Viridiplantae > Streptophyta > Magnoliopsida > Asparagales > Orchidaceae > Platanthera > Platanthera zijinensis. The sequence goes on from CM077091.1 coordinate 174,590,558, forward strand.
TCTTTTCGTGCGCTCTTTGTAAATTCTCGAGTTCTCATATGCTTGCATCCGAATCTCCTCTAGTTCATTTAATTGTAAAAGTTTCTTCTTACCTGCATCACAGAAATCGTAGTTTATTTTCTTAATTGCCCAGAATGCTCGGTGTTCTATTTCTAGAGTTAGATGATAAGACTTGCCATAAACCATCTGGTACGGGGTTAGTCCTATAGGGGTCTTGAAGGCAGTGTGATACGCCCACAACGCATCACCAAGATTTTGTGACCAGTCTCTACGGTTGACGCTCACTGTCTTTTCTAGAATTTTCGTAATCTCTCTATTAGATACTTCCGCTAACCCATTCGTCTGGGGATGATATGCTAATGCGACTTTATGAGTTATCCCAAATTTATTTAGTAACGCGGTGAACTGAGTATTACAGAAATGGCTTCCTCCGTCACTAAGAATTGCTCTTGGTATTCCAAATCGATTGAATATATGGTGTCTTAAGAAGTTAAGGACTACTTTGGCGTCATTCCTGGGCGTCGTGATTGCTTCCACCCACTTAGATATGTAGTCCACAGCCAACAATATGAATAGATTACCATTCGAGTTCACGAACGATCTCATGAAGTCTATACCCCATACATCAAATAGTTCGACTTCCAGCATTATATTTATGGGCATCTCATCGTTCTTATGTATATTCTCGCTTCGTTGGCATCTATCACATTGCTTCACGAATATATTGGCATCCCTGAATAAATTAGGCCAATAGAATCCAGCCTCTAACACCTTCATTGTCGTCCTTGTTCCCTTAAAATGACATTCGTAGGGGGAGCTATGACATTTCTCTAATATCGCTCTCATCTCCTCCTCGGGGATGCATCTTCGTACAATTCTGTCAGCACCAACCTTGAACAACAAGGGATCATCCCACATGTAAGACCTTACCTGATGCAAAATATTGCTTGCTAAATAGTTTACAAAGTCCGCATACCAAGGTGCAGGGCTTTCAGCTATGGCCAACAACCACTCATCAGGGAATTTCTCATCGATCGCATTAGGTACCGATTGGGTAGTGTTCTCAATCCGGAATAGATGGTCTACAACCGGATTTTCCGTTCTTTTTCTATCTCTGATCTCTACATCAAACTCTTGCAATAAGACTACCCACCGGATCAGTTGAGGTTTCGCATCTCGTTTCTCCATAAGATAACGAATTGTCGCATGGTCGGTGTATGCTATAACCTTCGTGCATAGGAGATATGACCTAAACTTCTAAAACGCAAAGACTACTGTCAATAATTCTTTCTCAGTGGTAGTGTAGTTTACTTGGGCGTCAATGAGGGTCTTGATAGCGTAGGCAATTGTATGGAATATTTTCTCCCGCATTTGACCCAAGACAACTCCCACCACATAATCGTTTGCGTCACACATCAAAACAAATGACTCTTTCCAATTAGGTGTCACAACGATAGGTACCGTAGTCAAACGTTTTTTAAGTTCATTGAACGCTCCTAAACACTCATCACTGAAACAAAACTTTGTATCTTTTTCTAATAAACCACTCATCGGTTTTGCTATTTTTGCGAAGTCTTTGATAAATCGTCGGTAGAAACCGGCGTGTCCTAAGAAGCTCCTCAACATCTTGACATTTTTGGGTGGAGGTAACTGCTCTATCACCTCTAACTTCGCCCTATCCACTCCTAGCCCACTTCTAGAGACATGGTGGCCCAATACCATCTCTTTCCAAATCATGAAGTGGCATTTCTCCCAATTCAATACTAAATTTGTCTCTACGCACCGTACTAGCACCTTCTCTAGGCAAATCAAGCAAGTCTCAAATGACTTGCCAAAGATAGAGAAATCATCCATATAAACCTCGATGTCGTAATCCTCAGGGCCTTCACCCTCTTCTAGAATATCTGCGATGAGCGCGATTACACAGCGCTGGAAAGTAGCAGGTGCATTGCATAGGCCAAAGGGGAGCATTCTAAATGCAAACGTCCCAAAGGTGCAAGTGAAAGTAGTTTTCTCTTGATCCTCCGGGTCTACCATGATATGATTATAACCTGAATAACCATCCAGAAAGCAGAAGAAATCATTCCCCGCCAGTCTATCCAAGATTGATCGATGAAAGGAAGGGGAAATGATCCTTCCGAGTGGCTTTATTTAGTTTACGGTAGTCTATTCAAATCCTCCACCCAGTAACTATTCTAGTAAATATTAACTCACCATTCTCATTCCTTACTACTGTCAGTCCTCCTTTCTTTGGGACACAATGCACTGGAGACACCCATGAGCTATCAGAGATAGGGTAGATGACCCCTGCGTCTAGCCATTTTATAATTTCTTTCCTTACTACTTCCTTCATCGGTGGGCTTAGCCGATGTTGGGGCTCAATAGATCCCCTACATGACTCCTCCAAGCGGATCTTATACATGCACAATGATGGGCTGATCCCCCGAATATCTGCAATCGTCCAACCTACTGCTGACTTGTATCGTTTTAAAAGTTCAATAAGCTTCAATAGTTGTTCCGGTTCTAATTTAGAGTTAACAATAACCAGTAAAGTATCGTTCTTGCCTAAAAACGCATAAGTGAGATGCTCAGGAAGGGGTTTCAACTCAAGTAATGGTGGCTCTATAATGGAAGGTTTGACTGAGATGGATTTCTCAGGTATTTCTAATGGTTCAGGATTGTGTACCCAAGCAATCTGCCTCTCAAATGCTAAGCATTCTTGCATGTCTTCTTCCTCCTCAGATGAATCCTCCCCAGTCAATAGGTGAGTCAATAGAACTTCTTGTTCATTGGACAATAGACGAGTCACCTCATAGTCACAAATGGACACGCGATTGACCACCTCCATGTTATCTTCCTCTCTATGGGGGAATTTCATCGTCGTGAGTAAATTAAACATTACTTGCTCATCATTTACTCTCATCGTCAGCTCTCCCTTCTGTACATCAATTAATGTCCTACCCGTAGCTAGGAACGGTCTCCCTATAATAATAGGTACCTCTTTGTCCTTCATATCTAATATCACAAAATCTGCGGGGAAAATAAATTTGACCACCTTTACCAACACATCCTCGACTATCCCCTTCATAAACGCTAGGGTCCTATCGGCCAACTGCAAGATTATGGAAGTCTTGGAGATTTCTCTCAAACCTAGCTTCCTATATATCGATAACGGCATTAAGTTAATGCTCGCCCCTAGGTCACATAATGTCTTGCCCTCGAATTTGTATCCAATGGAATATGGAATAGTAAAGCTCCCCGGATCTTTCAACTTGGGTGGGAGTCTTTTTTGGAGAATGGCGCTGCACTCTTGAGTGAGTGCCACCGTCTCATTCGTTCCAAAACTTCTTTTCTTCGATAGGATATCCTTCATGAATTTCACGTAGCTTGACATCTGTTCCAACGCTTCCGTCAAAGGGATATTGATTTGCAATTTCTTAAATATCTCCATAAACTTTTGAAATTGGTGGTCTAATTTACTTTTTCTTAACCGTTGAGGGAATGGTGGTGGTGGATAGACTATCGCACTACTCTTCTTTTTTGAATTTTCAACGGTCAACTCACGTTCCTTTTTCTCCTAACACCTCCACTCCTTCGCTAGCATTCTCTCCTTGTATCAACTCCTCACTAGGCATCTCAGTACTAACCTCCTCCAACTCATTTCCTTCATTATTCATCCCAGATTTTCCTTTTTTCGGTGCTCCCACCAACTCCTTTCCACTCCTTAAAGTGACCACCTTGCAATGTGGATTGTCTCCCTTCGGATTTGTAACGGTGTCCGATGGGAGTGTTCCTTGGGGTCTAATATTCAATGCGCTCGCAATTTGTCCTAACTGCGTTTCGATTACCCTCAAGGAACCCTCTAAACTAAGAATGCGAGCGTCACTCTTTTGGATTGATTCTACAATCACCTCTTCAGAGTATTTTCTAGGAGCTCCTTGTTAATTATAATTATTGTTATGAGGTGGATTCGGGTGTGGGTTTGAGCAAAATCCGGGTGGGTGTGCCAAACCGGTGTTGTTCTTCCACGAGAAGTTAGGGTTATTTCGCACTTCGGGATTATAATGATTAGGAAATGTGTTGTTTTTATTATAATTATGATGATGATAATTAGACCTCTGTTGTCCCCCTATATAGTTAATCTTCTCATTATGACCAATAAGTTGTTCTACCGTAAGAGATGGGTTCATGGGAATCGAAGAGGCGACCATGCTATTGACTTGAGGGTGTGTTTGGGCTTGATTTAGGGTCAAGGCATCTAATCTCTTACTCATGGCGTTGAATTGCACCGACATTTGTGCGGCGAATGAGGTCAACTAGTCCACTTGGTAAAGACCACCTACCGAAGAAGAAGGAGCATGTCGATCGAACGACTGATAATTAATTGAAGATAAATCTTCAAGGATAGCGTATGCGTCCTCGGGGTACTTGTTCATGAGAGATCCCCCTGCAGCTCCATCTACTTGGACCATCGTAGATGTCTGGAGGCCATTATAAAACGTCCACACTTGTTGGTGCATCTGCAAACCATGGTGAGGACACTTCCACAAGAGTTCTTTGAACCGCTCCCATGCGTCATACAACGTTTCCCCATTCCCTTGCATAAACGTACTAATGTCTCTCATTAGTTTTGCTATTTTTGCGGGTGGGAAGTACTTGGCTAAGAATAAGTCAACCACTTGTATCCAAGTGGTGAGACTGTGTTGGGAATCAAGCCACTCCTTCGCTCTACCCGATAGAGAGAATGGAAATAGGCGGAGTTTAATCGCTTCATCCGACGCACCGTTAATCTTGAATGTGTCGCATACATCCATGAACGTTCGTAAATGGGAGTTTGGGTCCTCATGATTTAGTCCACTGAATTGTTTCTGCTGCACTAGGTTCATAGTCATGGAGTCAATCTTGAAGTTATTGGCTTCAATGACAGGCTTGATAATGCTATATTGCAGTCCCCCCTATAAGACATATTGTACTCGCGACAGGTTCGCCTAATTTCAGCAAGTTGACCATTCTTGTTCTACCTGACCCTCTTGACCTAATCCTTCCAGGTCAACTTCATTGGGAGCATTTTGATTGTTAGGATTCATTGTTATCACGTTATTATTATCTAATCGAAACGTTCGCCTATTCTGACTACACGTCCATTCGATCTCTAGGTTTAACGGTAGTAATTCAGGTGATCGATGTCTGGACATAAATTAAGCACACCAACAATTGATAATTGATAATAAACAAACAAGCAAAACAATCACAAAACAAAGTAGTAATAATAATAAAAATTAATAATGACAAAAACAAAAACTCGATCTCTAATTACTAGGGATTCACTAATATTGCAAGAAAAGAACACTAAACTTTTCGCACCTCCCCGACAACGTGGCCAAAAACTTGATACGTCCCATTTGGTCTACGTATTTAAACGCAAGTGCAAGTGTCGTGTCAAGTAATAAAAGTGAGTAAGAATCATTTCCACAGGGAGGTGGTGAATTCAGTGCTTGCAAATACCAGTTAGGCCTTTTCCTTAATTCTAAGTAAGATAAAATTGGTGATTTTCTTGAACTACTAAAATTAAAGATAAAGACTTCTAAATGAAATTACTACGAATATTAGAAAAATACTTTTCTTATCGAATTGGAAGTATAATCTTGCATCATAATTTCGAAGGTTAGTGAGATGGATAAGTGAATATGTCGTTGTGAAAATACGTGGTGAAAGTACCTTGCAACGACTTTAAAATAGAGAATTGTATCTCTCGATATCGACAATCCCTAATTTTATATTTCCCCTAGGGTGAAATAAGAACCGCTTAAAGAGCAAAAGCCTAAGTTACTAATACCAAGAGGAAATCTCTTTCTCTCTTCAAATTCTATATCAAAATTATGATATACTACCGTAACTCCACTCTCGATTTATGAAGCATAGCATAAAGATGAAATCTTGGCCAAAAATTTCAGAATAAAGATCATAAAATTGATAAAGAATGTTCACAATACATTTTCAACAATATAAACTAGAAAATATCCATCAAACACAACCAAGTACTCTCATGATACAAGATTAAGGAGAATTAGTTCATGACGTTGGAGGAATCACTCAAAATATTGAAATAGATCTTACAAAACATGGTGGTTCACGCTTAATCGCTATTGGAATCTCTTCCTAAAGCCACTTCTTTGATCCGCACGAAGATCTCCTTCTTCCTCTAGTCGGTGCTCTCCAATGGCGGTTTTCTTCAAACCCTAGATGGTGCTCTTCTCCTTAGATCCGAAAATAATAATGAATAATCTTCATTTAGTCAGTTTTTGGCATTAAAATGTCCATCCTTGCTGAAGAGATACATCCTTCCATAATTAAAAACGACGGCAATCCAAATTTTAAAATTTCAAATTTCGGACAGACGAATGTTGCAGTTTCAGAATTGGATGTTGCAATAACTGGTCAAGGCCGAAAATAAGAATTTTGCATTACTCTTCCAAGTTGATTTCCTCAACAAATATTGCATAAAAACCATGGAATAAGGTCAACTTAGTACCATAAACATTAAAATAATAATTAATCATATTTATTACCATTTAGGCTCCTTTTTATTAATTATGAAGTAGAAATATTAGGCAAAGATAACTTCATTTGAGAAGTTATCAGTGCACACAACCATTGGACTGTATCTATGGTGAGTAGTTGGGGCCAACCGTCACCGCCGGTCTTGGAGGCAACATGTACATGTTGATATTGATTGATGACTACTCGAGGTACACTTGAGTGTACTTCATGAAGGAGAAGTCGGACATGTTCCGTTTGTTCGTAAAGTTCAAGAAGATTGTGGAGGGTCGTCTTGGCCTGTGGATCAAGAAATTGAGAATAGACAACAGAGGTGAATTTGGTTCAATGGTGTTCTCTAACTTTTGCAGGAAATACGGAATCCGGAGAGAGCTTTCTTGTGGGCATACTCCACAATAAAGTGGAGTAGCAGATCGAAATATCTGTCATCTGACAGAGATTTGTAAGTGTTAGATTCATTTCAAAGGCATTCCTAAGGCCTTCTGAGAGGAAGGAATGGTCTGCGCAATATATGTCATCAATCGGATTCCTCTGAGTCTAATCAACATGAAGTCTCTAGTTGAGCTGATGTTCAAGGAAAAGCCCAGCGTGGAACACATTCAGATGTTTGATTCTACCTACTTTGTACACTTCCTGGATGCTCTCAGGAGGAAGTTGGATGCGAAGGTGGGGAATATTGTCTTCGTGGACTATGATGAGCAGAAGAAGGGATGGAAGTGTATTGATCCTGCTACGGGGAGGTTCATCGTGTCCAGAGACGTTGCCATCAATGAACTGACATCGTACGGAGGTGGCTCCTCTGTGGATTTGCAGGAGAGAAGGTCGGATGACAGGAATGAGGCTACTGCTAAGGATCTTCTAATGGAGTTGTCTATGTCATTAGGACCTCTAGGTTATTCTAGCTCCGGTGTAGAGGCTTCTGGTTGAGGAAGTAGGGGTAGCGATGTTCACGGCATTTCTAGTTTAAGAGCGGAGGCTTTTGGTACAGGAAGCAGGGGAGCGATGCTCCAGGTGCTTCTATTTCCAGGGCAGTGTCTTCTTGTCCAGGAAGCAAGGGGAGCAATGCTCCGGGTTTGTCCAGGAATGGAGTTGGTTCAAAATGAATAGCCGAGGTGGTTAGCTGTGATCACGCTTTTCGGAGGTCGAAGAGGATCACAAACCCACCAGCTCGATATAACGAAGGAAATGAGATGAGCCTTGTCTCTTGTATCTTCGCAGGCTCTCAGATTGAACAGATATCTTCTAGCTGTGATGATTTTACTGGAGTCGAGGAGGTGGCTAATGCCAAAGATGAGGAGGTGACTGCCCTCAGGGGTGACGAGGCTTGTGACCATGTGCCCAAGATTGGTGTTACTCCTGTGACGTTCAAGTGGGTGTTGAAGCTGGAGAATAAGGCGGAGGGAAGCATGACTCCATTCGGGAGGTGCTGGAGGGATCCCTTATGGTCTTATATATGCGGAATGAGGACTGTGTCATGGACATCTTCTCGATGCCTCTATCGGAGAGGCCATTGTCATTGTTACGGGGACAACTGGGGATGGTCATCACTTCTCACTTCAAGGGGGCGTGTTGAAAATCATGAAGTGAAAGTGATGAACTAGGCAATCTGGGCGACCTGTCCGCACGGCCTGTGCGGACAAGACTGGCGGCTAGCCAGGTCGACAAAGGTGCTACAGTCAGCTTGTGCTCTGGCGGCCTGAGAGGTCTATTTGTGCGGTCTGTGTGGACAAAGGAGGTGGCTACCCAGGCCAGATTGTGTTCAGCTGGAAGTTGGTTCCCAGAAGGTAACCAGACGGACAGAATCTCTATCCGCAAAGCTCGCTAAGATCGGTGAGTTACGGACTTGGTTGAAGTTCGCGGAGTCCGGTTTGCGGACTGGACCAGATCTCGGGAGATCGGCATTACGTGTGCCTTGGTCTAGCTCTGGTGGCGCGGTTGGTGGTAACCGCGGAGTTTGCCGGTTATAGCAAACTGGTGCTGGAGTTCGCCGGGTTGTGCGGATTGGCTTAGTCCGGGAGGTCGCGCGGTCTGCACGGACTGATATCTCTGTCTGCCGAGTTCGGTAGCTGACAACCTTGTGTGCATTGTCTACGGGTTTGGGTATGCAGACTAGAGTACTGTCCGCTGGCGCGAGCGGACTGGAGCTGTCCGCTGGTGGGCGAACTGGGGCGGTATTTCCAGAGTCCGCCTGTATGGCAGTCAAGTCTGGATGGGCCTTGGCAACAAGGTGGATTGGCTTGATGTTCGGCCTTGGTGGAGCAACCTTGGCGGGCTAGCTATCTCTCTTAGTCGTGGCAGTCTGGGTGTGTATCTGCAACTTAGCGGATACACTTGGTGCTCGCCGCGAGATGGGATGGTTATCATATCATCTAGGGCAGTGCTCACACTCCTCTCCGCGCCTATAAATAGGACCCCCTATCACATTAATCACCTCCAATGAATAGTAAGTGAATTCGCGGAAAGTTTTGTGGACAATTTTTTCTAGTCGTGTGGTTTGGAGTGTTGATCGGTTTGTGCTGTGCAGGTTGTGTGGATAGCGCTGGAAAGTCAGGGATTTGGTTCTGACTTCGGTCAAGGACAGTAAGGACTCTGCGGTTAGCTACTAACGGTTAGCAGCAGGTCGCGGTTAGCGACCAGGTGGTCTTCTCTTCTGCTAATTGTTTCCCAGTTCAATAAGCTGTCTGTTTCTGGCAGCTGGTTCACTTCGCCAGCAGCTGTTCGCTCGATCTGGCGGCTAGGCAACCACGCAGTTAGGCGCCCTACAGATCGCCAGAGAGATTTCAGCGTTGGAATAACGGGCAGTCCGCGCGGCTAGATTGCGGTTTGGCGACTTAGCACTTACAGCGGACTCTGTAGCGGTTAGCAGCAAACCGGCGGTTATTCTTTGAGTCCGCGCGGTTAGGTTCTTGCCTTGTATTTTTCCTGTTTTCATCGGGTAAATCGGTGAATCATGTCTCGTCATGAATGCCTCATCTTGTAAAAAAATTTTGTTAGTACAAGATTCTTGCTCTTCTGTTTGCATCTGGCTTACTTAGCCTCAGATAGGTTGAGTGTTCCTGCGTCAGTTTTCCCGTTTTCCGCTATAACAAATTTTTTACAGTAATATCTTAGTTGCAACTAAGAAAGTTTGTAATTTTCTATTAAAAAAGTATGTCTGATTTGCTTGCACTCGTGTTTGTGTTGTGTTCCTGTTTGGGATCAACTGTTATCGCTTCCAACACTAATTGTGTTTGCATGATAGCTGTGTAAGACAAAACTATACACATGGGAGGGAGAAGAACAAATGGATAGAAGCATTGCTCTGTTTTTTTTTATCATTCAAATGGAAAATTCATTTTATATGGCTTTTATGTCAGCTAACACCTGCTTTTATTGAGTCCTTTGATGTTCAGGTGAACATCAGACAGTCCTGATTTTCAAGCTGGGAAAGTAAAAAAATATCATGATAGCGTTGTCAGATATCGGGATCACACAGCATAAAGATTAAGATGCTCTTAGACCGGGTGCTGTACTCAGAACCTCACCATAATACTATGAGAATTAGGCTTCGTTTGGGAGGACTTATTTTCACCGATCAAGCGGTTACGACCGCATGAACTGGATCTTAATTAAGATCCGGTTCATGCGGTGAAAATAAGTCCCTCCAAATGAAATCTTAGTCTTCTAAGTAGTCCTCCCTAATATTACATACCCACTCAGTATGGGCGTCTATATTGTGAATGTAAGAGTTGTTAATATAAAAAAAAAATGATTGCACGTAGTAGATGTTATTTGTGCATATTTCACTTTTTAAAATTAAACCTGTAAGAAAATAAAAATATCTGTGCACGCAGAAACAAAGGTTTGTGTGAAATATGACAAGAATATATAATAATCCTTAAATGTTGGAAGCATATCAATGGGCATACAAATGATGCAAATAATTGTATTTCATATTTTGATTCACGGAATGTTACAACTCAGCTTTAGTAGGTTCACACAACACATCAACCACTTCAAATAAATTTTGATATTACAACTTACAACACACCACATTGCTACAAGCACTAGCGCACATGCAATGAAGCTAGCAACTAATGTGATCACAATTACCACTTCTCTAATGCCACGAGAGCTCACAACTCCTTTTCCCAGCTTAGAGTTTGCTCAAACTGGCTGTCTCACGATGTCCGCACAGCTTTGATGTCCATCACCGCAGCACCCTTTCATGTTCGCCCAAACTCTTTCACACCGTTTCAGCTGGCGTCAAAACCCTATCACACCGAATGATACAACCCTTATAAAATTTTTGTGATAATCTGAGTATATATTCAGTCACTCCATAATAACTTATAGGGCCACAACTCACAATTAAAACAAAAATTTTCTCCTTGTTTTGACTATGAGATTTCTGGTGTGGAAGATTAAAAAGAGCAACCAAAGCATACTTTCTTCTCCAGATCCTTCGCCGACTCTCTTGATATTCGTCGAGAGGGCCGTCTCTTCAAAACAAAATAACCTCTTGCATCTATGCCCCGTGACATATATCATTCATCGCAATTAAAGCAAAATCCCTTAGGCGTCATTCCACGCCTTCTTCCAGCGTCAATATCTGGACAGGTGTGGATATAACATGCCTTCCCCTGCAGGAGCCAGAAATTGGGCCACGAGTTGGGCAGACCCAATCACCCTTTACCACTAAACCACTCCCCTTCTCTCTATACGCCTTGTTAGAGGCCTATGATGTATAATCTCCCTTATCGTGAGCCTATAATACCAGGTATGCAAACCTAACACAATATCAACAATTCAATTAAGAAGACTTTGCTTTTCAACAACTGCTATGGATAAATAGGAACTAAAATACTCGCCAAATATTCACAAAAAGAGCACAAATTCAACTCAATTGTATAATTTTGACTTTAGAAAATTTTACTCACCTTTGGGGGCATGTTGCCAGCTGTGGAGGGAATTTCTTAATCTCATGAATAATGGCAAAGAGATTAGCTCGTCGCAGCCAGCTGATGAAAGGCATGTCTTGATGTATGGAAGCGAATATTAATATCAATTAGAATGTTAGATACACAACTACTCAGGCTTGACTTCTCCGGGGAAGTTATTAGCATTGTTACAACATATAGACACTTACACTTAATTTCACAAATGTAAACATCTCCACAATTCACAACCTTCCATCTTACAATGGAAACTATACTAAAATTCCTCCAAGTGCTTAAATCCACACAATCACAGTAACTATTCCTCTTGAAGCTTTCAATGTAAAATCTTTTCATTTAAGTGGGAGTGAAACTATTCCTCTCGTGCATTTAGAAAAATCAATTCTTGCAATCAGCACAAAAAAGAATGATTTAACTCACAAATTATAAAAGGTGACTCAAAAATCACAATAATATAGAAATCAGAAAAACCATAATATCATAATTCTGTCAACAACTATCATTGCAATATGAAGGCATACAATGAAATCAACATAAAGTCAAATATCATTCAACACATAATATTATAAAGAAAAGAAAAACAAACCAGAATATCAAAGTATTATGTTAAAATAAGTTAAAAGGATATAAATCCAAAAAAACAAGAAGGGGGAGTGTCAATGGGTAGCTGAAGAAAATAGAATAGAGAATTTAAGAAACAACATTTGCTAATCCAGTAATATATAAATTCTAACATTAGTACTCCAAACTTCTTCAACAAAGGCGCAAAAACATAGTTCTAACATTAATACTCCAAACTTCTTCAAAAAAGGCAAAAACATAACATTGCAGCCTTTAAGAGATATTCTTCAAAATTGCATTAAAACCTTCGTGTTTGCTTCAACAGATCTGCAATCAAGTAGATAGAGAAACTTCAGCATAAAAGCATTAAACATTATGACAAAAAAAAACTATGAGTAAATCCAACTATAAAATTAAACATAAAATGTTAATTAGCAAAAATAAAGACTATAATTACAAAATGTAGAATAATAGAGGTTACATAGATTCAGAAAAAATTATAGCACAAGGTTGAATTCCTATAAACTCTAACAGAATAATATAATATCTGTCCAATGTTGACTACATAAAGTATAAGTACATTGGGAAGTATGAAAAATTGTTGATAAAAAATTATAGCATAAAGCTAAAGTTCGATAAACTCAAATAAAACAACATAAAGTATCAATACAATGTACTGATACGAAAAATTGATTAATATAGAACGTGATGACCATAATCTCACAGTTGTGGGTGACCCCTTTAATTCCTCCTTCTAATTTTGCTTTGGTTTAGTCCCACGAGTAGTGTTAACTTAGATTTTGCAAATCCTTATTTAGAATTTGCAAAATGGATATCCATACAGTATCTGATACATGCCGCAATGGATTGCACTAGAATGTAAACAAGATACAATCACGAGATATGCTCGCACCAAGCTCTTGAGAGTTGGTTCTCCCTAAGAGCTCAATCTAAGGAGAGATTCGATGATAGACTTCAAAGAGGGTACTATTAAGCCGGAACCGCGGCTGCCTAGGCGATGTGTGCTCGGGAAAAGAGAGAGAAATACCACAATCTCATCAAAGGGGAGAAGGGAAATAGAATACTTCTTGCTTACATTTACAAGACCCATGTGGTAATTTAAATAGAGAATACAAGAACATAAAGATAATTAAGCTCTCAACACTTGGACTATGACATACAAAATAATAACACCATAATAAAAGATGACATAATACAACCATAAGACGAATAACATAATAGCCGGGTAGACGAATAACATAATAGCCGGGTATGAGGCCCAAAACATCTCTCCCGCCGTTCAGAAAGAGTTTGCCCTCAATCTCAGTAAAGATCAATGACATTTCTGCACCAGATGCCTTCCTCATCAGAATCTTGATAAAAAAGTCTTTTGCACCAATGTACGCAAGTATACTGCTTGTCATAGTTATAACATAATCCTTGTGCGCGTCAATCAGACATTTCCGCACAAGGCATTCGATGGATTTGTGGGGTTTGGGTACCTCGACACGTCCCTCTTGATTCTGCGTGCAAGTAGTGAAGTAGGAGTCCTGAGCCAACTGAAGTTGAGGGGCACACAATTTGACTAAACACATGAGCAGCCACCAAGTCCCCGGGAGTCTCAAATTCGACATCCAAGCACAGTTGATCGTGAAGCTCGGCAGTGAAGATGGTGACCTGCATCTCATATGATATCGTGACGTAAGCCAGAAGAATTTGAAATTGTTCCAGATATCAAACAATCAACCTGATCTGACGTAAGGGAATCAAGGGGGTTGTTGTGAATCGGAGGGGCAAAACGCTGGTTGTAGGACCGCTTAAAGTTGCGCCAAATCATCCAATGATTGTCGACTAGCAAACGGTTGAATCATAGCTGAGCAATATCAAGCATGTGGAAGGAGGTCAGCCTTATCCATTATGTATTGTTGATAGCTACAAAATTGTTTGCATCAGGTGAGTCACTCTAAGGGGTCGTCCTTCCCATCCTAAGTTGGGAATGTCAACTTGGTGTAACAAGGCACGATGTTGAACTCAGGTGGTATCGCAGCGGGGAAATCTGGTCGAAGAAGCAGCGGCGGAGGCGCCTAACTGCCGCAAGCTTGCTCATGTGTGGGAATGGTGGAGGCTGGTAGATCAAGGCGCTTGGAAAGGACAGTAACGGACTCCTGATGGCGCGCCTTAGCGGCAGTTTGATGTACCATGAGAGCTTGCATCATGATCAGAATTTAATTTGATGGGTCACTCGTGTTATGTGGGGAGCAAGAAATGATGCGAGTTATGGGTCGACTGGATTCAGGCGGAGCGAGCAGATTGGACTCGCTCAAACTAACCACGTAAACCACGACGCTTCCCTATATTGACCCCCAAAGAAGACCCACAATAGTCTTTGGAATTAATTAGTCAAATAGAGAAATTTCTAAGTCACGCGCAATGGAACCGACTCAAAAAAAAATTGCGGGCTAATGGGAATATGCGCGCAGGGCTCGAAAAAGAGCAGGTTGCACAAGGCTCGAGACGAAAGGTTGATCGATCAAGGCATATAAGGGAGGTATGATGTGTCGGGCTCGACATAGGACGTGGCAGGTCTTTCGATCGACACAGGACGCAACAAGTTGCTCAGCTCATACATTTTGGATAGGCAATTGTTGATCCAAATGGTGATGGTCTGCTGCATATGGAGCTGGAGGGGTAGCAACGTGCAGTCAACAAGGTTGGATGTCAATGATGAAGGAACTGCGGAGGACGGTGGCCTATACTTACGTCGACAACGAGAGCTTCTCAGGAGGCGGTAGCGTGAGGCAACGGAGGCTGGTGTCATTGGCCTATTCGGTGTTGTACGACAAGGGAATAAGAGGTTTCAACAGTGACGATAGAAAAGATTTCGTCAGGGAAAAGGTTTCGACATTAGTTATTAGAGATCTAATCAGGGTGCAAAAGGAATTCCAAGAAACATGAAAAGCAGAGAATGAGAATAAATAAATGAAGTTAGCATCCTTCAAATACCACAAATATCTGAAAGTGCGAGCAGAAAATAACCCAATGATAGAGGGAGTAGTGGAAATATAAATGCAAGATAATAGAAAGTTTATTTATATTGTCTTAAGAATCAAAACTGCTCATTCACACAACATTAGTTCAATGAGTAAAATGTTCAAACCTCTTCACTCCACAATATAATTTTGAAATCATAGGTTTCGAAGAGAAGAAAGAGAGGGAAATCATGCTTTCACTCTTTCAACATATATTACAATTTTGCTTCTCAGCCAGAAAATTTTGGGAATTAAATTGACTAAACCTTAATAAATTTGTTGATAAGAATCAAAAATAGGGGTAAACTATTTCTCGACAGTAAAAAAAATATCAAATTGAAAGGGAAAGCCTGTACCTTTCTTCAAAAACCCAATAAGAGAATTGAAGAAAAACAAATTTGTCTTCTTCCTAAAGTCCAGCTAGAAAAAAAGGAAAGAAAAAGGTCAGAAACAAAATCGGCGATGGATGTTAATGTCGGCTCCCTGCGCTCTCTCTCAAACACAATATTTATTTGGAATTGTACATTTTAATTTAAATAACTTTTCATGAAATCTTCATATGAAGTACATATAAGTTATCCTGTGATGAAATATTGTGATGGTAAAAACACAATATCAAAATGCCATTCATGCAATTTTCAAAGTGCCAAGTAGAACCATAAAATGTTCTGTAGCCTGGGCAGAGAAAAGACCTTCCCAACTTCTCCATATAGATGTCCTCCAACACTACCCAAATGCCTCTGTTTGTTAATCATTCCGAGAAAAAAAATCAGGTTAAAAGAATACATGCAGGTTCATTTATAAAACAGAGGACCCATATGACTATTGACCAGGGGACCAAAATGATAACAAAAAGGTGCAATGGCTAAGCTTCTCCTTTTCTGGTTGAGAGGGAAAAGGTACTCAAAGGCCCCTAATAAAGAAATGAAATGAGAGAACTAATATTTCTTGTTCCTGGAACTTGCCAATCTTAGAAATGGAGTAACACTAAAAGTGTCGTAATGAAAGAAAAAGGGAGTATTTACCTCGATATCGACTTGTTTTGGAATGAAATCATCCGGCATCGGCCTGTTTGATTGAGAACCGAGATGTGAGTTTTGGAATGACCTTGAAGCTACATGAACGAAGGGGGAGCAGTGAAAGAAATGTACTCAGAGGTCATATACTAAGGAAATGGAGTAACACACTATCGAAAAGGGAGGAAAAGGAAGTATTTACCTCCATGGAGAGGATTAAATCGTCGGACCCCGAGTAAGAAGAGGCGAACGACGATTCCCTAGACATCGCGGGAGGAAGGGGAACGCAGGTTTGCGGGAGAAAAATGGTGCACAAATTATTATCGTGAGAGGGCTTTTGGGTTTGTAGAAGATGGAATCGTTGTGGAGGAAGCTGAGTTTGCGGAGCAGCTGCGATGGAGTAGCACGTCGATGAGGTATGCAGGATGAACTGCCGCGAAGGAGCTCCGTGTAGTGTTTTTGTCGAGGAGCGGACAGAGGAGGAGACGTATAGGAGGCGCTAGAAGGACGCTCTACCGAAGGAGTTGACCGGTAGTATGGGTTCGGCGATGATGGTGTTTTTGGGGAGACGGAAAAGAGTGGAGGGAAAAGAGGGCGGGAATACCATATTACCATAAAACCAGATTTTTTGAAATAAAAAGATGATAATAGGGGGTATTTTGGGAAGATGAAAGTTACACCATCCTTAAAAATGGGTTTCTTTATATAATAAAGATAATAAAGATATATATATTACTTTAATTTTCACACACCATTTATATTTTTCTAACTTATTTCATTATTTTATTTTATCTTTATACTATAAGGAAGGGGCAAAAGAGTCATGGTGTAACATTTGAATGTTCAAAATACCCTCCAATCTCCATAATAAGATTAATAACACATACAACTCAATAAAATTTCAAAACATGTCAAAAATACACGGTCAATTACGTACAAATACACGCCCCGCCACTCTTCACAAACTCCTCATAATGCCCTAACCAAAATCGAACCCGCACTCCTCCCGCGACTTCACAACGCCAAGCTCGCCTTCCGCCTTCTGCCCCCATCCATCTCCATCCGATGAATCTTCATTCCGCCAACAAAAGCCTCCGTTCTTATGCTCAGGTAGCGCATCGGCGTTCCTCGCGATCTGCAGTTGTAAGTCCTGTCAATCACTCTTCATTCCCGCTCGCCGCGCATCGTCTGTCGAAGGGCTTCTGCGATCATTTCTCCCCCTCTCTGTCCCTCTCCCGTTCTTTCGCTCTGTTTGAGTCTCTTTAGATCCCCCTATTCTGCTTGATCTCTGACAAAGTATCAACCTCTTCTTACAGTGCTCGGTACTCCTTCCCTGGACTATTGCAGCAGCCTTCAAAAACTGGTTTCTCATTTATAAAATAAAGAAATCGATTTTATTCCTTCCAATGCTTGGTGCTCCTACTCGATATGCCCACTATTGAGGATCTATACTGATATATCTGCCCACTCTATAGATCCCCCTCTTCAGCTCAATCTCCGACAAGACATCAACCTCTTCTTACAGTGTTCAGTACCTCTTCCTTGGACTATTGCTGCTGGCTTCAGGAATTGGTTTTCAGGTATGGTTTCTCATTTATAAGGACAAAGAAATAGATTTGATTCCTTTCAATACTTGGTGCTCCTACTCGATCTGCCAACTACTGATGATATATACTAACATATTTGGCTGTGAATGTTTGTAAATGACAAGATGTTCACATTCAATTCTTTTTATTGTCTTTTAGGCTTCTCCTTTCATTTTAATCAATTCTTTTTGTTTCTATTTGTTGACTGGGGAAGAGATTTGTCTAAGCAGGTTCAATAATTATTGTGCTGCCTAATAATGAATCTGTAGAATTTACTTTTACTATTGTCTCATCTCAATGCCATAACCCTAGCTTACTGTATGCCAAATTCTGCTGTTGTCATGCTTCTGACATTCATGTAGTGCTCCTGACATTCAAGTAGTGCTCGGTGAGTTGTAGGAGCAATTTCTTCAATTATATGAGGGTCTATATTATAAACTATTTTTTGGTTATATGATAAACTATTCTATCACCTACCTAGACTGGACTATATGAGGGTCATTCAATCCAGAACATTTTTAGCTAAACAAATATTTGTCCTTCATTACTTATTTCATATATATGGCACAGCAGTCTTTTGATTGAATTATTTACGTGCTCATTTCATATTAGGACATTTTCAGTTGTTTTATGGATAAAACTAATTCTATCAAAGGTGCACAAAATTTCCACTAGCAAATTTCAGATTACCTATGAAGCACAATGCATTAAGTTCCTCCATTGTTCATGCTTCCAATTATGTTATATGTGCACGTAAGTTTTTTGCCTATTGAGGTTTTCCATTCATTCCAGAATCTTCATTCCACCATGAATCTATATGCATATTATAATTTTTATAGCATCTGCGCATTCTACCACTTGAATTTTTATGAGTTCATATAACTTATTTGATAGATTTTTTTACACATCCTTAATGATGATGTTTACTAGAGCTTTGTTTGAGTAGTGTCAAGCCCCATTGGTCACTAAAGAAATAGCTCAATGGGGGGTGGCAACCTTTCTTTAGTTTCAGAAATACCTCAAATGCATCCTAAACAAAGACAACGATTGTTGACCATGAAAACAAAAAAGCAATTAGATAAAGATCTTGACAATCCCAAGCCTAGCAAGTTTTGCAAGCCCGTTAAATACACCTCTGTTACGCCCCGGACGTGACGAGGCTATTTGGACAATATTATAAACGTCGGCAGAGGCAAGATGGAAGTGGCAACGGGGCTGAACCAGCGGGTTCAGCCCCCTCTTCGTAATTTCGGCCCAATAGGGGCTGAACCGCACGGGTTCAGCCCTTTGGGGCCGGCCGGCCTCCTTGGCCGGCCGGTCTATTGGGTCCGGGTATAACTATACCCGGACCCCCTCCTTGGTGGATATGCAAGTATTATGAGGTATTATTCTTCTCTCTCACAAACCCTAATCTTCTCTTTTGCTCTCTAGAATTATCTTCCCCCCCCCCCTCCTTTCTCCTAACAATTGGTATCAGAGGCTTCGTCCTCCGCCATGGTCTCCACACGCTCGCAAGAGGAAACCACGCGGTTGGAAACCCTAGAGGTTAGCGTTGCGGGATTGACGGATTCGATGGCCGCCATCGAAGAATGTGTGAAAGCGACAACTCAAAACTTGGATGGAAGATTGGATGAAATCATGGCCTTGTTGAAAGGGAAGGCACCGATGGAAGAGGAAACGAACACTCATGGAGTTTCGCGGCTGGATCCGTTACGGCACGGAGGTGGCGATTCCGGGCCGATGTCGATCCCGACTAGCGGATCGGGCGGACATGGGTCGGCTGCCGGATCGGGACAACCGGGTCCTTTTGCGACCGGATCCGGTTCGCACAGCGCGGGACTGCATGCGACGACACTGGCGGGCTACAGCCGAGCCGCTGAGGCTCCGATGGGCTCGATCCGCCATGGATGGCACGGCGCCGGCGAAGGAGCGATCGGCGGTGGCTGGGGAGGATCTTCCGGCTTCGGCGGCGCTGCAGCGGGTCGCGGCTGGCCAGGCGCTGTTCCGGCGGTCTTCTCCGACAACGGCAATGGCAGCGGCGGCAGTGGCGCTGAGGCTGGTGGTCGCAGCGGGCAGGCGGCGGCCTCCGCTGTGGGTTACGAGGTCGGTTTTGGCAGTGCTCCGGTCCATGGATGGGGGGCGCCTGTGGGACCGACCATGGGAGCTGCTGGAGGCTTCGGGCAAGTCCGCAACGGAGGCGGTGGACTATTACCGAACCCAAATGATAGGGGACAGCCGCCAACGGGTCTTGGAAGGGGCATGCAGTGGGGAGAAGGGCAGTTTCGACAGTTTCCCGCCATGCCTAGGGAGCCTGACGAGATGCGGAGACAGGATGGGGGTTGGCGGGGACAACACGGTTATCGTCCGTACATGCCTCCGAAATTAACAAGGATGAATTTCCCTCGCTTCGCCGGTGGAGACCCCCTTGAGTGGGTGCAAAAAGCAGAGTTGTTCTTCAGTTACCAAGAGATACCGGAGGAACAACGGGTCCGATTGGCGTCCTTTCATTTGGAGGATGATGCTTTTCAGTGGACCCAGTGGTTTTTGAGGGGACGCGACTATGCACCATGGGTGGAGTTTGTTGACGGGTTTACATCTCGGTTCGGACCCTTGGAATTTGAGGATTTCGAGGCTCTCTTACAGAAGTTACGACAGCGAGGAACCGTGACGGAATATCGAACGGAGTTCGAAAGGCTGGCAAATAGGGTCCATTGGGAGGAGAGGACGCTCCTCAGTTGTTTTGTATCGGGATTGAAGGAGTATTTACGTGATGAGGTGCACGCTTATGCGCCCCGCAGCCTGACTCATGCGATCAGCTTGGCTCGCATCCAAGAGGAACGGTTCAACCGGCAACGAGTCCGCAATATCACGAGGCCTACTGCCGTGACACCTCCAGCACGGAGGGACACACCGGTAGCTGGGAAACCAACGATAACACGGTTGTCTTGGGGGGAGCTACAAGCTAGGAAGGAAAAGGGACTGTGTTTCAATTGTGATGAAAAGTTCACGGCGGGGCACAAGTGCCAAAAGGTTCAGGTCTTCTTATTACAGCAGGATGCGGATGATGATGAAGATTTGAACCCCGTCGAGTTGGAGTGCAGCGATGACTTGGATCTGACTGAGCTCGGGGTCTCTTTACATGCGATGGAGGGGTGCAACCCTCCTCCACTCACCATGCGGCTGGCGGGCAAGATGCGGCAGGAACGGGTGACCATCTTGGTGGATAGTGGGAGTACACACAACTTCATCCACCCAGATGTGGCTCAAAAGGTGGGGCATGTTGTTGATACGGGAGCTGCCTTCCAAGTCATGGTGGCTGATGGCAGCAAATTACAGTGCCAGGGAGTGATGAAGGGAGTGGAGCTTCGGATGCAAGGGTATGTGGGGTGCACAGATGTTTATCTCTTACCCATTCGGGGCTCCGACATGGTGTTGGGAGTCCATTGGTTGCAGCAGTTGCGGAGTGTCACTTTTGACTGGGATCAGATGACGATGGAGTTCTTACAACATGGGAAGCAGTTCTGTTTGAAGGGGCTCACCTCCTCACTGGTACATGAAGTTTCACTTCGTAGTATGCAGCGTCTCGGGGCGGAAGGGAACTTGATGGCAGTCTTGTTGGGGGTGCGGACGGACGAGGGAGCATCTTTGGACGTGCCAATTGAGATGCAGGATTTGGTGGAAGAGTATGCTGACATTTTTCAGGAGCCCCGAACCCTTCCTCCGTCACGATTTCGGGATCATCAGATTGTTCTTAAGACGGGGACCGAGCCGACCAACGTTCGACCATACCGGTACCCGTATATGCAGAAGATGGAGATTGAACGCAGCGTTCGGGAAATGCTCGATGCGGGCATCATACGGCCGAGCACAAGCTCTTTTTCAGCCCCGATTATATTGGTGAAAAAGAAAGACGGTTCGTGGCGGTTTTGTGTTGACTACCGCGCCCTGAATAGTGCGACATTGAAAGATAAGTTTCCGATCCCCTTGATTGAAGAGTTGTTGGATGAGTTACATGGAGCGACACTTTTTACTAAGCTGGATTTGCGCTCCGGCTACTATCAGATTCTGATGAAGGAGGAAGACGTTCATAAAACTGCTTTCAGGACACATGATGGGCATTATGAGTTCTTGGTGATGGCTAATGGGCTGACGGGAGGGCCTTCTACTTTTCAAGCGAATATGAACGAGATCTTCAGGGATCTCCTTCGTCACTTTGTGCTCATCTTCTTCGACGACATCCTGATCTATAGTGCCACATGGGAGGATCACATACATCATGTCACTCAGGTTTTCGCTCTCTTGAGGAAGCACCACTTGTATGCGAAGAGATCTAAATGCTCCTTTGGTCAAGCGGAGGTGGAATATTTGGGACACTTGGTGTCGTCTGATGGGGTGAAGGCGGACCCGCGGAAGATCGAGAGCATGATTTCGTGGCCACGGCCACAAACTCTGCGGGCTTTGCGGGGTTTCTTGGGCCTCACAGGTTACTACCGGCGGTTCGTGCGGGACTATGGGAAAATTGCTCGACCGTTGACACAACTACTACAGAAAGATGCTTTTGTTTGGCAAGAGGAAGCTGAGGCCGCCTTCCAGGCCCTCAAACGGGCCATGACGACCACTCCGGTCTTGGTCCTTCCGGATTTTACTAAGGAGTTCGTTGTGGAGACGGATGCTTCGGGAGTTGGGCTGGGCGCCGTGTTGATGCAGGAGGGGCGGCCGATTGCTTTCTATAGCAAAGCTCTCGCTCCGCGGACGTTGGGATTATCGGCATATGAGAAGGAGATGTTAGCGGTCATCCACGTCGTGGCCTTATGGCGACCATATTTGTTGGGAAATCATTTCAAAATCCGCACAGATCACCAGAGTTTGAAACATTTTCTGGAGCAGCGTGTGTCCTCGCCGCTCCAACAGAAATGGGTTACGAAGTTGTTGGGTTATGACTATGAGATTATATACCGGCAAGGGAAAGACAATCAAGTCGCGGATGCATTGTCTCGTTTGCCGGAAGGTACTCTTGCTCACATTTCCACGCCGCATTTGGATGCGATCGATGAGATTCAGGAGGAAGTTCAGCGAGACCCTGAGTTGGGGGCTTTGGTGCGGGACTTACGGGAGGCCAGGGAGGTGGCTCCAGGCTATCATCTTGTGAATGATCGATTGTACTATCAGGATAGGGTGGTGATACCATCCCAGTCGGCTTGGAGGACGGTTATGATGCATGAGTTCCACTCGTCCCCAACAGGGGGACATGCGGGCATCCTACGCACACTTCAGCGGGCTCGGGCTAATGTTTTTTGGAAAGGAATGAGGCGGGACATTCAGTTATTCATCCAGCAGTGTGATATTTGCCAACGGCAGAAGTACGAGACGATCTCTCCAGCCGGGCTTCTTACACCGTTGGAGATTCCGCACCAGATATGGGACACGGTCTCTATGGATTTTGTTGATGGGTTGCCTCGGTCGAAAGGCAAGTCGGTTATCATGGTGGTGGTGGATAAGCTCTCCAAATACGGGCATTTCGTCGCACTGAGCCATCCTTACACGGGTGAGTCTGTGGCGGCCCTTTTCACTCGTGAGATTGTTCGGCTTCATGGGATCCCGCGGGCGATCATCTCGGATCGCGACCCCACCTTTGTGGGGAACTTTTGGAGGGAGCTATTTCGGCTGCAGGGGACGACCCTGCGTTTCAGTACGGCTCACCACCCGCAGACTGATGGACAGACGGAGGTGCTGAATCGAGGTGTTGAGACTTACCTCCGATGTTTCGTCTTGGACGAGCCGCGCACGTGGACAAATTGGTTGCATTGGGCGGAGTACTGCTTCAACACATCCTATCACTCCGCCAGCAAATTGACCCCCTTCGAGGTGGTCTATGGGCGGCCACCTCCTTCTCTTAGCAGTTATGAGCCGGGGGCTACGGCAGTGGCGGCGGTTGACCGGGCGCTTCGGGACCGGGACCGCACACTTGCTATGTTACGTGAGAACCTTCGGGTGGCACAGGATCGAATGAAGATCCAAGCGGATAAGCATCGCACAGAGCGGGAGTTCCAGGTCGGGGATGAGGTTTTCCTCAAGCTCCGCCCTTACCGGCAGCTGTCCGTCGCACAACGGACTAATCAGAAATTGGCACCTCGTTATTATGGGCCGTTCCGAATTACTCGGCGGGTGGGACCCGTTGCTTATACTTTGGCCTTGCCGGAGGGGTCTCGCATACACCCTACTTTCCACGTATCATTGTTGAAGAAGAGGATTGGGGACAGTGTCGAGTCCAGTTTATCTCTCCCAGAGGTCACTAGTGGGGGCGAGCTTCGCCCGATTCCTGAAGAGGTGTTACTGATCAAATGGAAACGCCGAGGCACGGCGTACTGTCCCGAGCTACTAGTCAAGTGGAAGGATCTTCCGGCAGAACACAACACTTGGGTGGATTTGTTGGAATTTCGGGAGCTCTACCCCGACCACCACCTTGGGGACAAGTTGGTTCTTGATGGGGAGGGGAATGTTACGCCCCCGGACGTGACGAGGCTATTTGGACAATATTATAAACGTCGGCAGAGGCAAGATGGAAGTGGCAACGGGGCTGAACCAGCGGGTTCAGCCCCCTCTTCGTAATTTCGGCCCAATAGGGGCTGAACCGCACGGGTTCAGCCCTTTGGGGCCGGCCGGCCTCCTTGGCCGGCCGGTCTATTGGGTCCGGGTATAACTATACCCGGACCCCCTCCTTGGTGGATATGCAAGTATTATGAGGTATTATTCTTCTCTCTCACAAACCCTAATCTTCTCTTTTGCTCTCTAGAATTATCTTCCCCCCCCCCTCCTTTCTCCTAACAACCTCATACATATCTAACAAATATTGCATGGAGTCCTTCTGCAGCATCGAAGACCACCTCCAGGATGACTTCTGTGATGCAAGGCATGATCGGTCTTTCTGTCATTGCAATAATATGAACAGAGTGTTTGCATCGATTCATGTGCGATTATTCTTCTTTCTTCTCAACAGGTTGTTTGTTCATTCTTCTCATTATATATACTTTGTTTAGTTTGAATACCAATCAATTAGAATCTAATTAATTTTATTATCTCGGTATGAATATGTCCATTGTTTCTCATTATTATCTTGGCATGAGTAAAGTGATTGATTTCTGCAAGAGATAAACAGCACAAAAGTTGTAGGAATATTAGCAAACTGTGCTTAAAATTTCATGTTTCTGCAAGAGATATAAACAGCACAAAGGTTGTAGGAATATTAGCAAACTATGCTTAAAATTCCATGTTTCAAAAACATATTCAGTTTGTTTTGAATTTTATTTGATGTTATTTATTGTTTGCTCAATTTTACTAGTTGTTGCGGATCTTATACAATGCTCTTTATTTATTGTGTTTTAGAGGTGGCCCTGCTAACATGATGGGAAATGAATATTTGTTATTAATTTATTATAATTCTAAGGATAACTTGGGTATTGAAAGGAGCATAATTATGCAAATTGTTCTAGCTATCTGCTTTCCCTGCCGAAGATTGATGTCCACACCTGCAACCGGTGTTCTTGCCCAAGACCGATGTCACCGCCCATGATTGATGCCGCCCACGATCTAATTCCAATCTTTAAGCATAGCACACCACTTCTCTCTTTTAGGAATCTTATAGAATAATTGTTGTGAGATGGTTATTTTTATTTCTTGAACTGCTTGCTCTGCAGTACCTTCAAAAAATATCAGTCTATTCAAAAAATATGAATCTATTATTTTTTTCGTTTTTTATGGTACTGATTTTGAGTTTAAGAGCATTCTATATGCATCACTTATTTTCATCTTTGTTTAAAATTGTATTCTTTTCCTTAAAGATGCATCTTCCAAATAATTTAGACCGATGTAGCCGCCCGCGACCGATGTCGCCGCCCGGGCCCGATGTCGCCGTCCGCGCCCGATGTAGCCGCCCGCGCACGATGTCGCCGCCCGCTCCCGATGTCGCCGCCCGCGCCCGATGTCGCCGCCCCCTGACCGTTGTTGCCTCCCCCAACTGATGTCGCAGCTCACGACCGATGTCTCCGCCACTGACCAATATCGTCGCCTCCGACCAATGTCGCCGCTCACGACCGATGTTGCCGTCCACGACCAATATCGCCCCCCACGACCAATGTCACCACCCTCGACCAATTCCCCCCACCCCCACGACCAATGTCGCCCCCACGATCAATGTCACCCCCACGACCAATGTCACCCCCACAACCAATGTCGGCGTCCTCGACCAATGTCGGCGCCCACGACCAATGTCGGCGTCCACGACTAATGTGATCATCACCTACTCTCTTTTCCACTCTCCGATTCTCCCACTCTCCTTAAACTATGTAAAAAAGATTTTTAAAAAAGAATAAAAAGGAAAGTATCAATGTCCCTCAAAAAAATAGGCAATATATTAGCTACTATAATGGAATTTTGCTAGTGCTAACTATATCATCATACTAAAATTGAATTCCCCTAATGTGTAGTCTTGAGTAGCAAGTTGTTTTTAGTTTTTCCTCTATGCCTTCTGCATTCATTATGGTTATCCAGCACACTAAATCTTCTACTCTTATGTGCCTAGTTTCTACAATATCAACAACGTCAACCCACCAAATCTCAAACAATCATTTTGCCTTACATTCATCTTCACATTCTAATTTCTATCTGTTGCAACCGGTTTTTGTATTTTTGGAAGCATGGATCCGCAACCTCTATGTAATAAGTATTTTCATGACTGATACCAAAGATGTGGGTAGATAATAGTTTAAATAAACCACCTCTACTAGAATACTACAGTCACTCAACAATTTGATTTAATTGATCATTTACCAACCCTAAAAATCTTTAATAACTTAAGTAGACATTTTGTACACCTTTATTCCATATATACCGGCAAATAATTTGATTGTTGTTCATATGCCTTATCAGTAAAAGTAGAAGTATAGGAAGATCATTTTTAGAGTTCTTTATATTTTTGATTATAAACCTCAATATAGCAAATCGCCTCCACTATTTTCTCAAGTCTTTGTTCAATAACTTTTTTCCATGATTTTGATGAATGACTCTAACGCAGGACGAATGTGCCAAAATGTTTATGCCGACTGTATGAATGCCTAAATGAATTTGACGATTATCCGGCTACTAAACTTGCAATGATAAACGTTATAAATAATACGACACGATAATCAGTAGATTGTGATTATGCTACTGTGTTTGTTATAAATAATCAGTAGATTGTACAATAATCAGTAGTAAAAGACAATGTTCGATATATGAGAAAAATTGTACATATATAAATTGCTACTCAAAACAGAAAGTAGAAAAGTGCATACAAAGAACAGAAAGTAGAGCATTCTTTCAAAAAAAAAACCTCTCTAACCAGGAGGATCGGGCACAGAGAAGGACAGCTTGGAGAAGGTGGAGAACGAAATTTGATCGAGCATAGTCCAGTCGGGCTGGATGTCGACCGAAGATTTGAGGGTGGGGGCATCCCGACGGTTGGGGCCCTGACCGCCGCCGCCGGCGACAAAGGAGCGGTTGAGATTGTAATGGCGGTCGCGGCGGGCGCGCTCCTTCTCGGCCTCGCGCTTGCGGGCCTCGACCTCCTCGTCATGGCGTTGGGGGAGAAGGGGGCGTTGCTGAAATCGCCAGCGAGGGCCGAACTTGGGGCGAGGAGGGGGCTTGCCGTCGACCAGGCGGAATGAGGAGTCGTTTTCCGAGGCAGCGGCTAGAGCTGTGGAGTCAAAGTCGAAGACGGCGTCGCGGCCAGCGCCGGAGCGAGGGGGGTTGGTGAAGTTGGTGTTACGAGTCCAGTGGGCGATGCGACCCAGTTTGTCGGAGCGGAAGAAGGGGGCGAAGGGGATGTGGGAGGCGGCACTGCCGCCCGGGGTTGATCCGTCACTGCGGGGAAGGAGGGGGGCGACGGGGGAGTCGGGAGGACCCCAGCCATGGGGATTGTAGGGAGCAACAAGGATGTCCATCGGGATAGGAGGAGGAAGCGGCGGCGGGTAGGGTTTGGCGCTCAGGTTTACGAATTACGATGGAGGCGGAGATCGGGGGATTTTTGAGATTATTAAGAGAGGGATTTTTCATTTTTGGCACTTAACGCAATTGAAGGTTTGGGTATTCTAAGATTTATTTTTTATTTTATTTTCTTTTGACATTTTTCATCCCCACAATCCGGTTAATATCCTCAATATTTTTAATTCCATTTATGTTTTTCCCCATTCCATTCCGTGCAATCCAAAGGGATTTGGGCTGCTTTTGACAACCCGGCAGTGCGCCATCCCGACGTGATCAATCCGGAAGGAAGGTGTTTGGGAAATCTGAGAGACGTCCGCTTTAGAAAGGCCGGCATGAAAAGACAGTTTTGCCGCTGACCATTAGAGGACCAGCTACCGTGTTGGACATGCCGTTTAGATCTTAATTACGGCCTTTTTTCCACCATTAATGGCATTCAACACTGCATTTTTGGCAGGTTTAGCTGTTAATGGAGGAAAGAAATTGGCCAGAAGATGAATAGTAGAGAATATGCTATATTAATTATATATTAAATATAATAATAAATTAATGATTTCCTCTGAAAGATTTGCTGCATTAATGATAAATTTAATGTAATTGTGTTGAGCTTTGCAGATTAAATATACTAATAAATTAAATTTGGAAATTTTTTAATATAATTTTTAAATCGGCGGACCAGAGTTTACCCAAACACAATCTTAGTTTTAAAATCTCAGTCTTGAATCTTCATTTTGAACTGTTCCCTTTTAAAACGGCATCGGTATCTCAAACAAATCCTTAATTGCGGATCTATGATGCAATTTTCAAAGACGAACTTGCCGACGATTCCCTGAACTAACTCAATTGAAGATGTAGGCCATGTTTTATTGTACGTTGCAGTCTACAACAGGCACTACAGCTGCTGGAGATGGATGTCTAAGATTTTGACACTTTTCACCCCCACAATCCGGTTAATATCCTCTATATTTTTAATCCCATTTATGTTTTTCCCCATTCCATTCCGTACAATCCAAAGGGATTTGGGCTGCTTTTGACAACCCGGCAGTGCGCCATCCCGACGTGGTCGATCCGGAAGGAAGGTGTTTGGGAAACCAGAGAGACGTCCGCTTTAGAAAGGCCGGCATGAAAAGACAGTTTTGTCGCTGACCATTGGAGGATCAGCTACCGTGTTGGACATGCCGTTTAGATCTTAATTACGGCCTTTTTTTCCGCCATTAATGGCATTCAACACTGCATTTTTTGGCAGGTTTAGCTGTTAATGGAGGAAAGAAATTGGCCAGAAGATGAATAGTAGAGAATATGCTATATTAATGATATATTAAATATAATAATAAATTAATGATTTCCTCTGAGAGATTTGTTGTATTAATGATAAATTTAATGTAATTGTGCTGAGCTTTGCAGATTAAATATACTAATAAATTAAATTTTGGAACTTGTTAATATAATTTTTAAATCGGCGGACCAGAGTTTACCCAAACACAATCTTAGTTTTAAAATCTCAGTCTTGAATCTTCATTTTGAACTGCTCCCTTTTAAAATGGCATCGGTATCTCAAACAAATCCTTAATTGCGGATCTATGATGCAATTTTCAAAGACGGACTTGCCGACGATTCCCTGTGTTGGGTGTGGCCCGCCATCCAGGCGTTGGATGGGGTGCCTCCCGGGCGCACCTGGGTTGGCTCCTAGCATGGGTGCAGGGGAACTCCATGGTACGGTTTAATGCAAGGGAGTCGGGTTGGCTCCGGGCATGAGTACAGGGGAGTTCCGGGCACGGTTTAAGTGCGAGGGAGCCATGCGAACAATTTGACCGGTTCTGCTAAAATAATATAAAGCAATTGGTAGCGCCCTTCCTAACACTCCGGGGTTTTGGGATAGTTGGTAGGCGTCATTCCTAACAACTGGTATCAGAGGCGAGGGGGAGGTCATGGGTTCGATCCCCCTGGATGGCGTTCCAGGGGGAGTTTGTTGGGTGTGGCCCGCCATCCAGGTGTTGGATGGGGTGCCTCCCGGGCGCACCCGGGTTGGCTCCTGGCACGGGTGCAGGGGAACTCCATGGTACGGTTTAATGCAAGGGAGTCGGGTTGGCTCCGGGCATGAGTACAGGGGAGTTCCGGGCACGGTTTAAGTGCGAGGGAGCCATGCGAACAGTTTGACCGGTTCTGCTAAAATAATATAAAAGAATTGGTAGCGCCCTTCCTAACACTCCGGGGTTTTGGGATAGTTGGTAGGCGTCATTCCTAACACCCTGAACTAACTCAATTGAAGATGTAGGTCATGTTTTATTGTACGTTGCAGTCTACAACAGGCACTGCAGCTGCTGGAGATGGATTTTTGAATTCACTAGTGGATGCTTTTGGGAGAAATTTTTGCACTTTATGTCTACACATTGATTAGCAGAGAATTTTCAAAAAATAAAAATTCAAAAGATTGTTGTATTAATTTTTGAAAATCAAAAGGTTGTATTATTATTTAGAAATTTAAAAGTTCAAAATTTTATTAAAAAGTCTTCCTAGAAGAGAGAAAGGTTAACAATTATTATATCGCTTCCTTTTAAAACTTAGAGAGTTTGTTGAGAATTAGGCTCCGTTTGAGAGGACTTATTTTCTCCGGTCGAATTGTTACGATCGCATGAACCAGATCTTAATTAAAACGGAGCCTTAGTTACAGTCAATTGGAGAGAAATCTTATTATTAATATCTATTTATACTCTTTATGAAGGGATTAAAGAATGAAATTTATGTTTGTTTTATTGCATGGATTGTGTTATCATTCTTGCAATTTTTGTTGAATTTTATATTTGGGTGTTGACAAATTGAGATTGTACTGTCATGCTTGCTCATGGAGTAATCCTGTGGACACCGGGGCATGGGAAATTGCTACATAAATGAAATGTAATTCCCTGGATTAATAATAACATCGACAAATTGCTACATAAATGTAACTCTCCCTACCCAAGCTTAGTAGTATATTATACATCATAACAAATTGATAAATTGCTACATAAATGTAATTCCCTGGATTAATAGTATACAGAACCCTGAACCTAGGCAAAATCTCGTTTGAGCTTGAAGTGCTCGGAATGGCGGTCATCTCTGGCCCGATAGCTCCAGGGCATGAAGATTGTTGGTTGAATCGACGATCCCATTGTATAAAAAAATGATTGTACGTAGGAGATGTTATTTGTGCATATTTCACTTTTTTGAAGTAAAGTTGTAAGAAAATAAAAATATGTGTGCATTTAGAAACAAAGTTTTGACAAGAATATATAATAATCCAAAAATGTTGGAAGTATATAAATGAGCACACAAATGATACCAATAAATTGTATTATTATTTTGGTTCTCTGAATGTTGCAACTCAACTTTAGTAGGTTCACACAGCACATCAACCACTTCATATATATTTTGATATTACAACTTACAACACAACACTTTGCAACAAGCACTCGCACAGATGCAATAAAGCTCGCAACTAATGTGATCACAATTACCACTTCTCCAATGTCACGAGAGCTTGCAACTCCTTTTCCCAGCTTAGAGTTCGCTCAAACTGGCTGTCTGCATGATGTCCGCACAGCTTTGGGCTCCGTTTGGCACGGTGGTGGCAATCATGATATGGGGGCTAAATTGTCATTCGTTAACATGCCCGCCTAATAGACTTCATTCACTTTTATGTTTGAAGAGATGAAATTTCTTGGGTGGGCGTTAACAAATGGCAGTTTAACCCCCAAATTCACGACCGCCACGTACCACCGCGCCAAATGGAGCTTTAATGTCCGCCACCGCACCACCCTTTCATGTTCGCCCAAACTCTTTCACACTGTTTCAGCTAGCCTCAAAAACCTATCGGCCCAAGCTTGCTCCTCTGCTGAGTTCGCACGTCTTAGAGTTTGCCATAACTATCAACTTCCAGATTTTTGCTGTGTTTGAGGGGACTTATTTTCATTGGTCAAGCGGTTGCCACCGCATGAACCGGACTTTAAATTAAGGTCCAATTCATGCGGCCGTAACCGCTTGACCGGTGAAAATAAGTCCCCCCAAACGGAGCCTTTTGTCTCTTCTTATTCTGAAAAACCTGCACTAATAATCAAAAGCATTTTTCAATTTCTATCATCAACTAGATCAAACATTGGATGCCACTCATTCCTTTACATCTTTTTTTTTTCAATTAATGATTGCTTTTAAAATCATTCAACTACATATTTTTTTGATACAGCCAAACTCCATTGATTAAGTCAATGTTGTCACACCAATTTAGGCTCCGTTTGGAGGGACTTATTTTCACCGGCCAAGCGGTTACGACCGCATGAACCAGACCTACCGCTTGACCGGTGAAAATAAGTCCCCTCCCCCCTCAAACAGAGCCTTAATCTTCTTGCAACCATGCAGAAAACAACTCCTTTTTCGATGTCGCGCTGCAACTTTACCAAATTGCAGTCCTTGGTGGCCACGGTCGAGATAACATAGTCAAACGCCGGTGGTGTTTGTGCCCATTCCGACGAATGCAGAAGCTGATTGTTGAGGCCTTGAAGAAGGGTTGTCTTTCCCACGCCGCCCGCGCCCCAAATACCTATGATTCTGGAACTGTCATCTTGGATGTGGGCTTGGAGTCTGGAGAGATAGGATCCCATGCTTACATTGACTGGCCACTCGGCGGCCACCTCCTGCACTCCACTTGGCGGCAACCTTGTGGCAGCAGTATCAAATTCAACGGCTGCCGATGCCGTTATTTCAGCCAGGCACGCCTCGGCCCGCCGATTGACACAGCACCGAAATGAACGACCATTGGGTTGGTCATTTCGAATTTTAGAGACTTTGACGACGTCAAACTTCCCCAGCCAATACCTAACTTCATGGGTCGGCGTTTCTCCGGCGAGCTCCACAGAGCGTAGTCTCTTGATCAGAACTCCCCTCTTGCTGTGGAGATTATCCATGGCGTTTTGCAGGCGACTAATGCCGGCTTCCGGATGCTTGAGATATCCTAATTCCTAAGTATATTATTATTATGATTATTATGTTGATTAAAACAAAATCTCTGTCCCGCGCATGAACAGATGATAAATCTAAATCCTAATTCCTAAGTATATTATTATTATGATTACTGAGTTCCCCAAATTTTCTGACTCAAAACACTGCACAAAGATTTTGACCCACGGCAAGGGGCAAGCCAATCCAATCCAATAGGACGAGCCGCGCTCACCCCAAACGATCAAAACCCCCCGAGAAGAGGGCAAAGTCAAACACGCACGCACTCAAGCGACGAGCGCGCACCCTCGGGCAAGCGGACGGCCCGCGCACGCGCCCCCGTATGCGCCCCGTGCACGCGCTAACCGTGGCGCTGGGATCAAGACAGGCAACGTCATGGTTTTACATATTTCAAGTGAAATAAAAGGTAGCACAACTTCAACTTCGTGCCTTTTCTTCTTCCTCTTCTTCTGCTGGTGCATGTTATCGATCTGTTCATTCAGGCCAATTATAAAATATATAGATAAAACAGTAATCTGCAATCAGCATCCTTGAAATTCTGAAAAAGATATCTTTATCACTTATATTCTCGTAAGATGTATTTGAAATGTTTATATATTACACTTTATAGCTTCACATAAGATGGTATTTATTGGTGATTTTAAAAAAATGTTGGTCAAAATCTACGTATGAATTGGAAAAATGTAGATGATTATACAACTTTAAGGTATATTCACCACGAAGAATATTGATGTAGGCTCTGTAAATAGTGCAAAATGGTGTGCGACTAGCGGTCTCCTCCTTTTTGCATTTAGTCCCACACCTCGAATTGGGTGTTTAGCTCTCCATGTTGTGTGTGTATATACAGGAAATATGTAATAAGTTACTATGATAAATAATATTCCTTTTTTCTACTTGGTATTAGAGCTAGGTTCGCAAAACCGGTCAAACCCGGCTCCCGTGCCTGCAACCTTGCCTCTCGGGCATCCACACCTCCAGAGGGGGATCGCAGTAAAGGAGAGCAATGCGGGAGTACCACCCGCGGTAGGAGGAGTGCACGAAGAGGGATTGTGCGCACAGTGGGACTGCCACACTATCGCGCACACATATGGATTACGCGCACAGGGATTGCGATGCTACTGCGCATCGTCGGGAGGAGTGTGCATGGAGAAGCATTAGACACGTCTCTTCATGCTATAGAAGGAGCGCGCGGGGAGAATCATTGGGGGAACGACTCTTCCTGCGATAGGAGCGTTGTTCATCGTCGGGAGAAGGAGCGCGCAGGGAGAAGCATCGGGCGTAGGGGATTCGTGCGATTGTATAGCAACATAGCGTGCGTCTGTGGAGAAGGAGCGCGCGACAGTGCCGCATGCGGCTGTGGAGGAGCGCACGACATTGCAGAGGGTGTAGGAGCGCATGGCGCAGCAGAGGGCGCGAAGAACTCTTTCCGCACACGATCCGCGACCATGGAGTAGCACGCGACAGATCGGCGCACAGAACCTTGCGTGTTCCAAAAGTTTTTTTTCGACCGAGCCTTTGTCTCCGTAGGAGTGGCATTGTGGATTGGGCGGCTACAGGAGCAAGCATGTCTCTGCGGTTTACGAGTGGTGCGGCGCTAGGAAGAGGCGCTGCAAGTAATCTGGTGCGGCAGTGCGGCGCGACGGTCAAAGGAGATTTGCGGATTACTCATGGAGAAATTGGTTGCCAAAATGGAGGAGGTAGACTTTAAAGTATTTTTTTGATTTCATGCAGATGTCCAAAGGCGAAGGATCGGCTCAGTCGTCGTCGCCTCCAATGAAGTTGGGTCTTCACCATGTGGGGCTGAAACTCGATGGATCGACTACATACGCTGGCCTCATCGGGTGAAGAGGGCACTCTCTGGGAGGAACCTGCAGGGCAATCTGACTGGTGAGAAGAGGGGAGCAGGAGAAGAAATCAGATAGATACAATGAGTGGAAGACCACACATAGCATGTTGCACACTATGGCTCCCAAACTCGATGGTCGCATATACTTCTCACTTCAAGGAGGAGTGTTGAAATTATTGAACTGTGAAGTTGGGGAAGTCAAGCGGACTGATTGTTCAGTTCGCACAGGCCGCAGACCGCGCGAACTAGGCAGATTGATTTGGCTGGTTGCCTAGTCGGACAGCCGGCTTGGCTGTGGTTTCTGGCGGTCTGGACCAACAAGCTCTCTCTGGTGGTAATCGGGCGGATAGGATGTGTATCCGCGGTTTAGTGGGGGACTTCATTGGAGGTTGTCATGGTTGGCAGGTTCTCTGATTCGCTAAGGGGCAGCCGGGTTTAGCGAACTGAGGCGGTTTGTCCTCAGGTCGCTGGTGCCTTCTCGCGGCGGGTTGGATCAGAGTTCGTTGGTTGTTGTGCGGACTCTATGGAGCTCGCAGGTGTTCGGCTTGGTTCAAAGCTTTGCGGTCTAGATGTTTGATCGTGAAGCAAGCTTTGTTGTGCGGACAGGTTGCCTGGAGGTCGCGCAAACTGATGGAGCAGTCTGCATGGGTGGTTGCGGACTAGGGTTGTTCAGTTGAGTGTGATCTTGTTATCTGGTGGCGCGGTCTGGTTGGTGACTGCGGGTTTTGTGGACTTGATCTGGGGAGGACAAGTGTACAACCCCGTATTCGCAGAGTAAGGTCCTATCAGCGGGTTATGTTCGTTCTCACCTTTTGCAATAACAACAATCCGCACGATTAGCTGCGGTTAGGCGGCTTTTGCGGTCTCGACGAACAGGGCTGGTGAGTAGGCGGCTTGTGCGGGTTCTGGAAACAGATCGCTCGGTTTCTTTTTACTGCACTTTTTGAATTGTTCACAGTTTACATTGTAATCATGTCTTGCAATGTATAACTCGGCCTGTAATAAAAGTTGATTCTGATTGGAAACTCTTGTGTCTTCATTGTTGTTGTCTTTTATTTAGCTTTGTGTGTGGTTGAGTGTTGTCGTGACCTCTTTAGCCACTTCTCGGAGTTCGGTTCACACATAACTTCTTGGTAGGTTGCATGCTCATCATCATGATCCATAAGCAACACATTACCTATTTGAGACACGAGAAATTCATATCCAATTTGGGTTCCAGCTTGTCAGGCATTTGATGTCGCACGTATATCTTACAGCTCCAAATCTTAATGAATGACATACTATGACGCTTTTCAGTCCATATCTCATATGGTATCTTTAGAACCGCTTTCGTTGGAGCACGATTTAGTGTAAAAGCAGCAGTTTCTAGAGCAAAATCCCAAAAAGAAACAGGCAAAACTACATGACTCATCATCAACCGTACCATGTCTAACAGAGTACGATTCCTCTGCTCAGACACACCATTATGCTGCGGTGTTCTGGGTGGAGTGAACATGGATATATTCATCTCTCTGCTTTTTTCCTTATCATTAAAATGGAAATTCATTTAAACCACGCCGACGAACAAAAGCTTTAAATAGAAATTCATTGAAACCAGCTCCCCGCTTTCCTCCCCTTCCTCACTGGTGATTTTGGCATGGACGCCGACCCCCCTCCTCCCATGATTAGAGGTTGAAAACCACTGTTCTGGTGATCTGATCCTAAGTATATAATATTATTAAATCATCATTTATATTATTAAGATTATTATTATGTTTATTAAAACCCGCGCGTGAACATGAAATAAATCAGAAGATGTAATAAATCAAAATCCTAAGTATATAAAAATAATTATTATTATGATTACTATTATTATTAAATTAATAAATATTTATTATAATCCATTTTAATTAAAATTTATGGGGTCCCCCCTGAAATTTCTAAGTAAAATCGGGACGATTCGGACCAAGAATGTATGGGGAAAGCTGACACAATCGGACAAGACGCGCGCAAAGCCACGCTCCCCATGTCCCAGAAGCACTTGAGAAAAAGGGTCAAACCCGCGCGCGCATGCAGGTAGCGCCCCCGCGCATGCACGACCACGCGCTGCCGGCTCCTGCGGTCACACCACGCACAACCGTAAGTGTCTAGCCCGCGCGGCAGTGCCCGGTAGATGGAGACCGTGTACGGACGTGGTCTTATCACGCCATGATGGCTCGATATCACCTGGCAATATCATGAAGTTTGTGATTCGCGCCAATCGTTGAGAATCGTGGTCTATGTCATGGCTGACGTCAGCACGCTATCGTATGGCGATAGTGGATATCACCCGTGATATCTCTTCTTTGTAAAACTTGTTGTACGTCGCTCATCTTAAATCATCAGAGTGTTGTCCATGTTATATCTGCACACCACAAACACACTATGATCAAATACATTCGAGATTTGTTATTTTTCAAAATAAGGTGTGAAACGTATGCTCCAACAATCTCCCTGTATAACTCATAATTCGTCAAGATCATATGCGATCGATGATGTCCTAGAGGTTCTCGCCCACTTAGGACGAGTGCAGAAGAAGTCACCTCCCATGGGCGAGATTCAAGCTCCCTAGGGCAGTGCAACCCCCAGGGGTGAGTCCAGGCTCCCTGGGGCGAGTGCAATCCCGACCTCCCGGGGAGAGTGCAATCCTGGCCTCCCGGGGCGAGTCCAGACTCACTGGGGCGAGTGCAGCCCCTAGGGTGAGTCCAGACTCCCTGGGGCGAGTGCAACCCCCTAGGGGCGAGTCCTGGCTCCCTGGGGTGACTGCAGCCTCTAGGGGCGAATTTATGCTCACTGGGGCGAGTGCATCCCCCAGGGGAGAGTGCAGCCCCCTAGGGGTGAGATTCAGGCTCCCTGGGGGGAGTGTAGCCCCCCAGGGGCGAATTCCAGGTTCGGGGCAGGTGGCGAGTCACAGCTTCATCAAGCACTTGCCAACCCCAGGATACTTCTTTAGGTCTGCAAATATCTCCTTCAAACATCAGAGTTACGTTGTTGGTAGACCATTTTGGTTGCGTTTAATAAAACCAAAAGGTGGGATTCCGCTATTTGCAGGCCAAACTTAGAAAATTATAAATAGAACCTCATGGGCACCTTGGAAGGGGGCTGCTTCTTCTCCCCCCCCCCAAAAAAAAACTGACTCTGATAGGCGAGTGCTCTCAAGGCCCACCAAGGTGCCCAGCTCAGCATTGGTTAGGGAGGGAAAGGACTTTTTGATTTTCCGGGTGTGTGGCGGGACCTCCTCGGTACAGATCGGGTTCTGTCTCTTAGTTCCAAGCTGCTGGCTAGGTGCTCTCGCTTGAGAGGAGTAGGTGCAAGCTACCCCCTGGGTCCGAACTTCACAAGAAGCCAAGTTTTGGTTTCAGCACTCCTCTTTTTGATAATAATAAATCCACTTAGAAAGAAATCATCTAGGATCTATAGTAATGTTTATAATATATGATAAACAACATAAGTAAATGAAAGTGCAGAGACTCCCCCTAAAAGGATGGCCTTAAATTCAATGTAGCTCCATGTTAAATCGAACTTTGAACTTTTAATTGAATGTTGTATTAATTTGAAAATTAACGTGAACTCCCCTTTAATTTGAAAATTAAAGTGAACTCCCCCTTAATTTGAAAATTAACATGAACTCCCCCTTAATTCGAAAATTAACGTGACTCCCCCTTATTGTAAACTCACATTAAATTGTGCAGATTTCTTTCGACATTCTCCTTTTTTGATAGTAGCAAAAAGAGATAGAGAGAGGAGTGTAAAGCGGAAACATAATATTATAAGATATGAAGAATTTGAAAAGAAATATAGATTGAAGATTAGGATGAAATATGCTTAACATAAGTAGACAAGATAACGTCAATTTAGTAAGCAGAGAAAAATGAATAATGTGAAAAATATGAAAATCATATTGTAAACATAAACATTGTGACATTCATGCAAAATTATCAAGTAGAAGAATGAAAGTGAAGAGAGAAATGTAGAAATTATTTTCAGTCTAACTCTCATGAGAATTTTTTTTTTAAATAGATAATGAGATGTCCAAGATAAGTTTTGGTAAATTAAAACAAGTGAAAGAATTAAAAATCACATGAAATTGTTAAGTGTAAACACATAACATTGAATATACATAGATAACGTTTTACTCATTTGAGAATTCTTTGCACGTTATTGGAAAAAAATGATCACAAATATGTGCAAAATGTACTTTACGATTCTTTTCAAGGTATTCAACATCACAATGTTTATTAAAATTTATCAGAATAGTGAGTAGTGTTTGGTAGAGTATTCTGAGCATATTATTTGAACAACATTTTATTTTATTTTTTATATAATTTTTTTTTTTTAAAACATTCAAGACTCTGAATCCTCTTGTATAGCACAACATTTATAATTAATATATATTTTTTAAAATCAAGTCATTTAAAGAAAAATGGGCAATAACCAATGATAAACAATTTTATTTTAAATCTATAATGTGAAACAAGAACACATTCATGTAGATTCTAAATTTGTAAACACTTGTATTGTACGAAAAAAATGTAAGTGTGAAGTCATTATCATGTATAAAATATTACTCATATTTAGAGACATGCAAAAACAATTTGAAACATTTAATATCCAGAAACTCATTATAAGATAGAAGATATTGTAAGCATGAAATTACGTACGCAATGTCATATGAAACATAAAAAATGAAATCACATTGAACAACTTCTGGAAGTGGCAAATCAACAAAAACGTGCCTTAAGGATGTGTAGCATACAGGAAACAAGAGGTGATCGAAAAATTGGAATTTTGAAGCAGAAGCTCACTATCGCCCCTGGGAGCCTGGACTTGAGTCCGGATTTCATTTCTCCACTTTATTTTCTGAAACTCTATCATGAGAAACAAACTTGTCGCGGGCGGAACCTCCAAATCCAAGGTTATTTTGTGATTTTCTCTTACAATTTTTTAGGGAATATTGTGTTTTTGAAGTTGATTTTAAGAATCCTTTGTGATCAAAAAAATATTTTATGAAAAAAAAATTCGGACTTGATAATTTGTGCAACAACTTTGAAAAACCTAAGTTTTAGAGTAAGATTTTCATGGATCTTGTAGATCTATAACATATATAGAGATGTTAGAATTTTTGGAGTTGTTTTAGAACAAGAAAAGTCTAGATCTGAAAGTTGAGATGAAGATTTCAGTTTTTAGAAAATTTTAATCTATCATCTGACGGCAGCCACTGTCGCCCGACGATATTGATTTTTAGCATTTTACTAAATTTGTTTTTATATTATCACAGAAAATGGTGTATTGCTCAAGAGCACGCAAAAAGTTCCTCCAGAAACCCGCACTTGTCGAATAAATTGTATCCGGGATTTGAGAAGGTTGTTATTGGAGTATCAAAGATAGTGAAATTTGATTTGTCACGAGATGCTCACATCTATGACTTACTCGCGCAAGCAGATATAATGTCCTTAATTATCCTTGACATGTTTAGCTCGGTGTTAGTTAGAAAATTTTATAATCACTTGGAAGATCCGTATTACACCAGATTAAACTGAGGAGTTCCGTCTCAAATTCAAAAAAGATCAGTAGAGATATCCCATGATGATCTGCGAAATGAATTTGGACCGATAGATTGTGGTAATGCATTGGACATAGTAGAAAACTATCAAAAAGATAGGGACGGGACAAAGCCCAATCTGGTGTTTCATGGAACAGCCATAAAACACTCATTCAGACGACAACTACTCTCACTCCTGATGCGTATATATATGGTGCAGGACATCCTTAGGAATATAGTTTTGTTGAAGGCAGGTGATACAAAGAAGATCACTGCACATCTCAGTTTAGTGACATGATTTTGGAGAAGACGTCGTTTGATGGAACAGATTTAGTGTTGTTTATGATCCAATACACATACAAGATGAAAGACCCTATGAGAAAGAAGATCAACACACTTCCATTTGAAAATGTTATCCAGTGAGTTATATATCAGAAGTATAGATGGATTCACCAAAATCTCTACGTGTATGATTGAATTTTCTTAATCTATAATACTGAGTTAATAAGATTTCCATCAGGTCGAGGCGAAGCTTCTTCTTCAGCAAGACCGACTCGTGGTGAAGCCTCGACATCTACTAGACCTCCACTTCCTCAAGGAGGATCTCTTCGAGAAAAGGTTGATGATTTATATGACTTAGTGGAAGAGCGCCACGCCGTGACGACGACACCGACTGAGATGAAGAAATTTATGAACTTTATTGCTCTAGTATTGAACGCAAACCTACCCCGACGGAAGCTAGAGAAGTGGTGGGAGAGTCCAGTGGTTGATCCTCCACAACATTCAATCTATCGCCATAGATGACTGCAAGAATGAGGCTAGAGCTCAAGTGAAGACCAACCACCTATCAATGAGGTTAGGTCATTCGAAGCATCCCGGGTGATGGTCAAAAATGGAACTACCACCCCTTTGCCCCCAACTTGGGTTTTATAGGCAAACCCTAGGTTTAATGCGGGTATCAGATATCCCGGTATCAGAACCAGACCCGTTAAACCTCTGAACCCGTTATGTACCCAAATATACAATAACATGCCTCTGCTTGCCTCTTCTCGTCACGAGGTTTGCGAATAGACGTCTCCTTAGACATTTATGATCTTAATGAATTACGGGTTATACAGACGTGACTTCAAAAATCATGAAACGGGAGCGAGAACATCAACCAGAGAACTATTGTAACGATCCAAAGTCGTTACGAGTTTGCCGGCACAAAAATTGTAAACTAATTAACAAGAGGAAGACCGGATGGAGAGATGGCCAAAGACGAGAGACGAAGA
This sequence comes from Platanthera zijinensis, assembly GCA_039513925.1. Taxonomy (NCBI): domain Eukaryota; kingdom Viridiplantae; phylum Streptophyta; class Magnoliopsida; order Asparagales; family Orchidaceae; genus Platanthera; species Platanthera zijinensis. The sequence goes on from CM077091.1 coordinate 174,631,931, forward strand.
TAGAGGTAGAGAAGAAGGGAAAGGGGCAAGGAGGAGACAACTAAGAACTACAATAAACTCTATTACTCATTTCATGACCTTATTACAAGCATACACCTCTTTATATAAGGAGAGACTTAGGTTACGCCATAACATCTTATTTACAAGTATGTCATCCATATATAATTCTTTTATAGTTGTTTACTACATTAGGAAGACAACTGCACAGCTCCAAAAGTTTTCCCAATATGTGCCGAAACTTCTCGGCCTTGCAATAATAGCGTCCTTACGTAACACATTGTTGGGTGTGGTTCTCATCCGATGCGGAGAAAACCACCGAGCTTGTGTGTATCGAGTTCGTAATACGTCCTCGGGACTCCCGAGCGTTTCTGTTTCCTTCTTTCCTAAAATCTGACAGAACTTTTAATATATATATACAAGCATGCAGATTATGCTTTGTATATATATATATATATATATATATATATATATATATATATATATATATATATATATATATATATATATTCGACTCTCATACAGAAGAAGAAGAAAAAAAACAAAGGAGAGGCATCGGGAGAATAACAGCTTGAGAGAGCGGAGAGGTTGCAGCTCCGCCATCGTTGTTGCCACCGTCGCCACGTTATTGAAACGTCATCGCCGCGTTTTTGAAACGCCGCCATAGCCGCCTTTGTTTGGAGATCACCGCCATCGCCGTTGCTTCAGGAGTTCGGGCGTCGAACTACAACGTTGACGTGATCACGCTGCACGAATCAAGAAGGTTCATTGGAGAGGATTTCTTAAATCTGTCATTTGTTCCTATTGGGAATTTTGTATTCTATTATATATAAGTTGTGTAGCGACGTGGTGAAGATCCTTTGTGGATCGAGGAGGGAAAGTCTGTAAATTTTTTTACGTGTTTTTATACACGTTCTAGTGGAGGCTTTCCGGGTTGGACTCCGATCGTCCTGTGGTTTTCACCCAACTGGGTTTCCACATTAAAAATTCTTGCGTGCTCTCCTTAATTCATTTTATAGTTGTACCCGTTAAAACGATCGTGCAGGTGCTCACGCTAAATTAATTTGCAGGTGCTCAGGTCGACTTTGCGTGCTCTCGCATTCCCAACAAGTGGTATCAGATCCAGGTTCAGTGACAGAGCCGCTCAGTGACAGAGCAGATACCGGGCTGACCTTTGGGGTTTCAGGACGAGTCGATCGGGATCTCGGGTGTGCAATTGGGAGTGGTAGTTTACGACCATTGGCCCGCCGGCTATCCTCTCCAGTTGCATACTTTGAGATAGTCGACTCAAAGATCAGTGGTCGGTCCGGCCAGTTGGCGGAGCAGAATAGAGTCCTCATCAGGTTCGGAGCAGATGGTAAAGTTGAATGGTGCCAATTATCACTAGTGACATCTACTGATGGAGGATCTGATATATGTGAAGGGTTGACATGCTCCTATCTTTAAGGAGAAGCTAAAGGACATGGATCTGACAAAATGAAAGGTGGAACATCGGAAGCTATGTGGTTTTATCAGACGGTTTGTGGAGCCGAACGTCTATAACCATGTGGCTAGCATCAATGGTGCAAAGGAGCTGTGGAAGACTCTCGAGACCTTCTATGACAAGAGCACGGACATCAACAAGTTATATTTGCTGAAGAAGCTTAGAGAGTTCAGATACCGAAAGGGCTCACCTATATTGGATCATGTCAATGAGTTCCAGGGGATAATTGATCGACTAACTGCCATAAAGGTGTCTTTTGAAGATGAGGTGAATGCATTGTGGTTACTCAAGTCACTTTCACACTCTTGGGAGATGGTCAGAGTTTCTCTGATCAATTCATCCCCTAGGGGATTGTTTCCATGGAGATCGGAAAGAGTGGGATCTTGAATGAGGAGGTGAGACGTAAGTCTCAGGGGACTTCAGGCTCTTCTTCACGAGCCGACGTTCTCTTTACGGAGCCCAGGGGGAGAGGAAAGAGTAAGAGCCGAGGAAGGAAGAAGGACAGAAGTCAGAGTAGGGGCAAGTCGAAGTCACGTTATCAGAACATGGAATGCCACTACTGCCATAAGAAGGGTCACACCAAGAAATTTTGTTATTTGTGGAAGAACGATCAGAAGAAGAAGGGGATTGCCACTGAGGGCAAAGATGAGGGTCACACGACAACCACCGTTTTAACTGAGGAGGATGACGTCATTATTGTTGGCGACGACGTCACTGCTGCACTCGCGTGTGATGACCGATGCTGGATCGTTTATTCTGGAGCCTCTGCGCATGTCTCCCACAACAGAGAGTTATTTGCCACTTACACCACTCATGACTTTGAGGTGTTGAGGATGGGCAATGAGGATACGTCTAAGGTACTTGAAGACATGCATTTGAAGACGAACACTAGAGCCTTACTAATTCTAAGGGATGTACGACATGTGTCAGACATCCTTTTCAATCTCATTTCTATTAGAAGACTTGGAGACGAAGGACACCTGAGTGTCTTTGGAGGAGACTTCTAGAAGCTGATCAGGGGATCACTTGTGATGGTCAGGGGTTATAGAGATTCTGGACTGTATTATATGGAGGGGAGGCCTGAAGCTGCTCAGGCCAACTCCGTCAGGGATGAGGCATCCACCTCCTTGTGGCATAGGAGACTGGCTCACATTAACCAGAAGGGTTTGGGATGTCTGGCGAAGAAAAAACTGATTAGTGACATTTCTGGTGATCATTTGGAGAGGTGTGACCACTGCATGGCTGGGAAACAGAACAAGATTTCATTTCACAGCCACACGTCCACCAGGAGATCGGAGCCATTAGAGCTAGTTCATACTGATGTTTGCGGACCTCTGCAGGTCCAGACCAGAGGAGGAGCTTCATATTTTGTTATCTTTATTGATGACCCGAGAAAGCTTTGTGTCTATGCTATCAAGACCAAAGATTTTGTCCTCGATACTTTCAGGAGATTCCATGCTGAGGTGGAGAGACCGTCTGGGAAGAGGCTGAGATGCATCAGGTTCGACAACAAGGGAGAATATATTGGTTCATTTGATGAGTACTGTAGGGTCCATGGTGTCCGACATGAGAAGACCCTGCCGAAGACGCCGCAGCTGAATGACGTAGCTGAGAGGATGAATCAGACATTGATGGAGAGGATTCAGTACATGCTATCTGAGTCGAAGCTGTCAGGGTTGTTTCGGGGCGAGGCTCTTCTTACTGCCGCACATGTCATCAACCTCTCACCGAGTTCAGCATTGCAGGAGGATGTCCCAGATAGGGTCTGATATGGGAAAGACCCCTCTTACAGTCACTTGCAGGTATTTGGCTGCAAAGCCTTTGTGCACGTCCCCAGGGACGAAAGATCGAAGTTGGATTCGAAGACCCGGCAGTGCATTTTATTGGGGTACGACTACATCAGAGAGCTTGGGTACAAGTTCTTTGATCCAGTTGAGAAGAAGCTTGTACGTAGTCGTGATGCTGTTTTCTGTGAGGATCAGACTGTTGGTGATCCTGAGGGGACTATTGAGTTGGAGGTTGACTCTCGTACTGCTGTGGAGTCACCTATGGTTGGAGTTGAGGATACTGAGGAGGTTACTGAGCCGGAGACAGCACAGGGTACTGATGCCCTTTTAGATCATGATATCACCACTGATGGTGAACCAGTAATCGCTGAGGATATTGCTGATGATGTACCTGCACCGGCCCCGGACCTACGGAGGTCTGATCGAGCCAGGCACCCGCCCGCTAGATATTCTACATCAGAGTTCATATTGCTGACTGATGTGGGGGAGCCTGAGAGTTATGTCGAGGCTATGGAGAGCACCGAGAAGGGTCAGTGGATGGTTGCTATGCAGGAGGAGATGCAGTCACTGCAGAAGAACCACATATATGACTTGGTGAGATTGCCTAAGAGCAAGAAGGCCTTGAAGAATCAGTGGATTTTCAGGGTGAAACAGGGAGACTCCTCCACACCTCCCAAATACAAGGCCAGGCTGGTGGTGAAGGGTTTTGGATAGCGACAGGCCGGGTGTTGACTTCGATGAGATCTTCTCACCCGTGATGAAGATGTCATCCATTTGTGTTCTACTTGGCCTCGCTGCGAGGCTTGACTTGGAGATAGAGCAGATGAATGTCAAGACCGCTTTTCTGCATGACAATCTTGAGGAGGATCTATACATGGAGCAGCCCGAGGGTTTCAATGTCAAAGGGAAGGAATGTCTGGTGTGCCGTTTGCAGAAGAGTCTATATGGCCTGAAGCAGGCCCCACGACAATGGTATAAGAAGTTCGATTCATTCATGGGGGAGATCGACCTCAGGAGGACCACCATTGACCACTGTGTATTTTTCAAGCAGTATGCTCCAGAAGATTTCATCATTCTGATATTATATGTGGACGACATGTTGATTGTCGGGAGGAATACTGCTCGCATTTCTAAGTTGAAGAGCCAGTTGAGTTCTACCTTCAAGATGAAGGATCTGGGTGCTGCAAAGACTATTTTGGGGATGCACATTCGCAGAGATAGGAGAGCCAAATTACTTTGGTTATCACAGGAGCGGTATATTCGCAAAATTTTGTAGAGATTTGATATGGATCAGACGAAGAAGATGAACACGCCTCTTGCGGCTCACTTCAGCCTTACCACTGATTAATGCCCCAGCACACCCGAGGAGATCGAGGCTATGCAGAAGATTTCGTATGCATTTGTAGTTGGGAGTCTCATGTATATGATGGTGTGTACACGTCCAGACATTGAGCATGCTATTGGGACCGTCAGTAGATTTCTCTCCAATCCTGGGAGAGAGCATTGGAGCGCAGTAAAGTGGATACTGAGATACCTGCAGGGGACTACAGACTTGACGTTGAGATTTGGGGACAGTGAGCCAGAGTTGTTGGGCTACACTGATTCAGACATGGCGCGTTGCACTGTCCACCACAGAGGCTGAGTTTATTGCGTTTACTGAGGCTGGAAAGGAGCTGCTTTGGATGAAGAGGTTCATCAAAAAACTTGGATTCACTCAGGACCGATACACACTCCTGTGTGACAGTCAGAGCGCTATTCACCTGGGGAAGAACCCCACGTTTCACTCTAGGTCGAAGCACATCGACACTCGGTATCATTGGATACGTGATGTTTTGGAGCAGAAAGAGTTCGACTTACAAAAAGTGCATACAGATGACAACGGGACAGATATGCTCACAAAGTCATTACTGAGGGGGAAGTTTGAACACTGCCTGAGGATCGCCGGAATGATGGTTTCCTCCTCATCGTTGTGAATGGGGAGAATTGTTGGGTGTGGTTCTCATCCGATGCGGAGGAAACCACCGAGCTTGTAAGTATCAAGTTCGTAATACGTTCTCGTGACTCCCGAGCATTTCTGTTTCCTTCTTTCCTAAAATCTGACAGAACTTTTAATATATATATACAAGCATGCAGATCATATTTATATATATATATCTTTATTATATAAAACAATAGACATATCTCAAAAGCACACCATCAGGAAAATCTGGACCGTCGGATCAAGCATCTTCATTTTCTGGCCGTTGGATTAGAGAGGGAGGGGCTGCCAATAACCAAAACATTAAAACGGCTACTGTTCATTCTTGAAAAAAACCCGATCCCAGCATCCGCCTCCCGCGCCTTCACGGGCACACCCCGCCGCCGACAGCGGAGCCGCCGGCGGCCTGCCCGGCGCCCACCGGCGGGTTCGCCTGCCTCCGGCGAACCCGCCGGGGGTTGTCCGGCGGCGAGCGGGCAGGGCCACCGCCGGCGGTGGCCCTGCCCGTGAGCTCCAAAACTGGAGCTCACGGGCAGGGCCACCGCCGGCGGTGGCCCTGCCCGCTCGCCGCCGGACAACCCCCGGCGGGTTCGCCGGAGGCGGGCGAACCCGCCGGTGGGCGCCGGGCAGGCCGCCGGCGCCTCCGCCGGCGGCGGCGTGGAAAGTCGGCCTGCGTGAGCAGGCCGAAGCGGGGGGGGGGGGGGGATTTTCGGTTTTTTTTAATAATTAATATAATTTATATAATTTATAGTTTTTTTAATAATTAATTTAATATTTTCATAATTAATTTAATAATCCTTTTAAATGCGATTATAATTAGGTTTCGCGCGCCGGGGGCCGGGCGAAGCGCGCCAGGGGGCGGGCGAAGCCCGCCGGGGGCGTTCGCCCGCCGGGGGACGGGCGAAGCCCGTCGGAATGTCAAGCGGGCGAAGCCCGCTTGGTTGCGGGCGAAGCCCGCAGCGACGCATCGAGAACGGGCGGAGCCCGTTCGAAGATGCTAGTATATATATATATATATATATATATATATATATATATATATATATATATAGATGTAGAGATTCGACTCTCATACAGAAGAAGAAGAAAAAAAAACAAAGGAGAGGCACCGAGAGAACAACAGCTTGAGAGAGCGGAGAGGTTGCAGCTCCGCCATCGTTGTTGCCACCGCCGCCGCGCTATTGAAACGCCATCGCCGCGTTGTTGAAACGCCGCCATAGCCGCCTTTGTTTGGAGGCCGCCGCCGCCGCCGTTGCTTCAGGAGTTCGGGCGTCGTACTACGACGCTGTCGTGATCACGCTGTACGAATCAAGAAGGTTCACTGGAGAGGATTTCTTAAATCCGCCATTTGTTCATATTGGGTATTTTGTATTCTATTATATATCATTTGTGTAGCGACGTGGTGAAGATCCTTTGTGGATTGAGGAGGGAAAACTTGTAATTTTTTTGCGTGTTTTTATACACGTTCTAGTGGAGGCTTTCCGGGTTGGACTCCAATCGTCCCGTGGTTTTCACCCAACTGGGTTTCCACGTTAAAAATTCATGTGTGCTGTCTTTATTTCATTTTGTAGTTGTACCCGCTAAAACGATCGTGCAAGTGCTCGCGCTAAATTAAGTTACAGGTGCTCAGGTCGAGTTTGCGTGCTCTCGCATTCCCAACACACATAGGTGTCTTTGTTTACAATAGGCAGCGAACACGATAGCTTGAATTTCTCAACAACAAAAAAGACCACTGCCAATGTCACCACGACCACATGAATTTGTGAGCATACTCGTACGTAGAATTAGATGACATATGCTCTCTCTCTCATTATAGGATTATGGGACGCTACTGTAAAGTATGAGGTGCTCTTTACAGTAAAGTATAGGCATCAACGGTCTGCGTGGATGTCCGCAAATATCTCAAAACAGACACACCTCAAATTTGATCCGCTAATCGTGTTAGATATTTAATTATATGTCCGCACGCGTGTTAGCCTGACTCGGAATAGGTTACGGGTTCGTGTCGTTCTAGGGTTAGGCTCTACGCTGGAAGTAATATAAATACCCATTCCAAACTTGATGGTGTATTCGTAGAATACTTTGAGCGGAGCCCTCAACAGATCGTACATACAGGAAGGTCCGTTCACCTCTCAAAAAAAGGATTTAACCCAACCAAAAATTATTTGTTTTCTAAAATAAAATATAAAATGTTCATTATAAATTTTTATCGTCATTTTAAGAGCTTATTTTTCTATAATTTTTTTTCAAACAAAAAAAATATCTGATCAGATATCGCGTCATTTTAAAAGCCAGCCGGATATTATTATTTTTTATTTTAAATTGCGAATTTCAGTGAAGGTCAGATCAGTGATCGCACCGCTAAATCTTGAACGAACCTACCTCTAGGCCCGATAAGCTTACCAACTATGTAGTGCATCAGTGCACGAGTGAAACAAAATTTTGAATGTCCTTAGCTGTGTTCAAAGGAAATAATTTTTACTCCGGAATCTGGAAGAGAGGAGTGGTCCTGGACAATCAATGAGAAGACTGAAATGATGAAAGTTTCGCGCAAAAATATATGTCACAAATATAAATTGCATGAATGTCACATTTTTGAAGGCTCCACGGTAATCCCGGACCACTATCATCCCAATTCTGGACTTAACTATTGTTCGTGTTTAAAGCGTGGAAGGAAAAAAATGCGCGGGGAAATTAAATTGATAAGGGGGCGGCGTGTGTAGTTGTATTTCTTATGGAAACGTGTTAGGACCAAACAGCGAACATCATTTGCCACCACTTATAAAATACTAAGACGGACTTCCCTCCGCCCACAGCCATTCCATATCTCCTCCTGCTGGTTTTAATTCTTCTTCTTCCTCTTCCCCCATGAACAACAGTCTGAGAGCAGCGATCAGCCTCCCGGACGCGGCGGTCTCATCCTTCTTCATCTTCTCCTACCACAGCCACGCTCGACTAGTAGAAGAAGGCTATCCGGCGTCCAGGCAGAAGTACACCGCCCTCCGGGCCCCTCATCATCCCACCTCTTCTTCATTCTCGGCCTCATTTCCGATCGATCATCTCCCCCGAGTAGCGCCGGCTTCCAGGAGGACTCTAACCAGGGCATCTATTTGGGATTCCGACAAATCGCCCTACGAAACTCTTGTACCGTCTTTGTAAATCAAGATCGAGTTGGAGAGAGGCGCCAATGATTCCGACAAATCATTGGTCATAGAAGTAGCGCTGGCTACTTCTATGAGATGATGGTTTAGTAGTATTGAGTTATTCTTGTTTCTGTCGATGCTTGCAGAGTTGGAGAGATGCGCCGATGAGGAGAAAATCAAGATCGCCTACAGGAGGCTTGCTAAGTTCTATCACCCCGACGGTGTGCCTTTATGTTCTGACCTTGATTCTTCATCTTGCTTGCAGTTAGTTGCCATTAAATTCTCGCCCTAATTAATTTTATGCTCCGCGTATGGTTTTATTTTTCATATTTCTCAACTTAATTTCCTGTATCTCTCATTCAGATTGCGTTGCTTCTTCTCATAATACACAGCACGACTGTAGGATTACGATCTAAATCGCTAAATAAATCGATCATATTTGTTTTCTTGCTTTTGGATACCTCCTGTAGCTCTCAAGTTCATCTTTCCATTGCATCCTAATTTACAGGTTAACGCAGTAAATAATTTCCTTCTCAAGCAACCGGTGTCCATGAATATCCAACCAGCTATATTATTTAAGTAATTAATTTGACCAAACATGAATGAAATGATTATCATAAGATAGAGGCTTTTATAGAGATGAAATCCATTTCTCAGGTATGGGTAAAAAATCTTTGGTGAGAAAACTGCAACCCTACTGTAAATATTCCCAGGTTTAATTAATCCATAGTTTACTTTTAGGTTTTGGAGGGCTTAATAATCTTCTTACGCAGCTTGCTACATTGTTGCCGCTGGTAGCAAAGCGCATTTTGTTTGCTCTTTCCCAAATGACATGTACAAGGTGTTTAGAATCAATTTTAGATGCCTTCTTCGGATCAATTTCAGTTGTATGTTTAGGATGCACAATTTTGTTGGCCACACGGCATGTTGGGTGAACAAGTAATGTCGTGGCGACGATGAACTCCAAAATTTTTGTTTGTTGTAAGGTATATTATGTGCAGAATAGTTATGTTTGGTGGAATTAATTTTACCAAATATGACTCTTATATTGATAGAAGGGGAGTCTTGGCACAACGGTTGAGATGTTGCTGTGTGATCGTAAGGTCACGGGTTCGAGTCCTAGAAGCAATCTCTTGCAAAAATGCCGGGCAAGGTTTGCCTACATTTCACCCGTATGGCGGGACCCTTCTCCGGACTATTTTATCGATAAAATCAACTACGAACACTCCTTCTCGATGGTCTTACATTTAGGGATTAATTTGTTGAACAACAAATATTATTGAAATATTTTGAAATAAAAGTAAAAGAAGGATGCCAAATTTTAATAATTACAAATCTGATTAATATATTTCCTTTCATTGGGAAGCTATAGTATTTAAGTCTTTATACTTTTGCGTTTCTCATTGGTAAAGTGAAAGCAATTGTACAAAAGGGTGTGCATATGGAGGGAGAAAAGAATATCCTATGTTATTTCTTGATGAAAAACAAAACAGTCTAAAATATTTTTTCGTAAGGGGTAAACATTTGCATAGAATTCAACACTCACCTCTGTTAGGAACGAGAAGGGAATTCTGGAGAGAAAGGAGAAATCTAGGGTTTGAGAGAAGGAGAAAGAAATACCTGAGAATACTTTCTTGTCCAACGTCAGGAAACCCTAGGGATATTTATACCCCTTGGGCCATGGAGGGGCCGACCGGCCCCTCCCATAGGGGCTGAACCCGTTCGGTTCAGCTCCCCGCTGTGGTCTTATTTTTATTAGGGAGGGCTGAACCGGATGGTTCAGCCCCGCTTGATGTCGCATCCTTCCGCCATTTTGGTATTATTGTTCCGCGAATAGGCCGTTATGTGGATTCATAACATTCCCTTCCCCTTCAAGAATCAGCTTGTCCCCAATATGAAAATCTGGGTAACGGTAGGGTCGAATGTTGGTCGGCTCAGTCCCTTTAGGCTCATTACAATCATGTCATTCTCTTGTTCCCGCAACCTCCTCAAGAAGCGAAGAGAGACCTCTTTCATCGGTGAGATTTTGATCCCGTGCAGGCAGTACTCTCTCCCATCATGAGCAAACTCCATGATCAAGTTGTCCCAATCCAGGGTTACTTTACCCAGCTGTCGCAACCACTGAAGCCCCAGAACCATATCTGACCCCTGGATGGGCAACAAGTAGACATCGTCCTGCAGGTGTATCCCTGCACACTGACTCCCACTCCCTTCAGCTCCCCTTCGCACTGCAGCTTATTTTTGTCCGCCACCATGACCCGGGAAGCGGCTTCCTTAGTGATCTCTTGCCCTAGCTTTTGTGCCACAGTGGGGTTGATGAAGTTATGTGTACTCCCGCTGTCAGCTAAAATGGCCACCGTCTGTTGACCAATCTGCCCCGCAATACTCATAGTGGGCGGTGTGGATCCTCCCTCCATGGTCAGGATAGATACCGAAGCAGCTTCCTTAGTGATCTCTTGCCCTAGCTTTTGTGCCACAGTGGGGTTGATGAAGTTATGTGTGCTCATGTTCCCCTCCTGCATCTGACATCTCGTCTTCTTCCTGCAACATGTACACCTGGAGCAATTGACATTTGTGGCCTGAGGTGAATTTCTCATCATAGTTGAAGCATAATCCTTTTTCCTTTCTTTCCTGTAGCTCTGACCATGTCAATTTTTTCACCTTCGCCCTTTCCGTAGCTCCTTGACCTCTCTTAGTGTTTGGAGGATTTGTAGTGTTCTTCGTATTTCCCTCTTTGAACTTCTATCGGTTGAGTCCCTCTTCTTGAATCCTGGCCAATCTGATTGCGTGCGTCAAACTGTGCGGCATGCAGACATGCACCTCATCCTTGATGTGCTCCTTCAACCCCGAAATAAAACAACTCATTAATGTCTTCTCTCCCCACCGCATCATGTTGGCTAACCTTTCAAACTCTGTTCGGTATTCTATCACCGTCCCTTTCTACCTCAGTTTCTGAAGAAGAGCCTTGAAATCTTCGTACTCCGGTGGGCCAAAGCGGGCTGTGAATTCGTCAACAAATGCGTGTCATGGCACGGGGTCCCATCCTTGGAGAAACTACTGAGTCCACTGGAATGCGCCCCCCTCAAGGTGAATGGGCTCTAACTTCACCCATTATTCTTCTGGTATCTCACTATCTCCTGATAATTGTAGAATAACTTTGTCTTTTGAATCCATTCAATGCGTCTCCTCCTTTGAATTCGGGGTAGTTCATATGTGTCACTTTTGGCGGCATGTATGTCCTCTGTTGCGACTGCCCGGGTCCCTCATACTCTTGTCTGAGTCCCGACCGTCGTCGATCAGCGACCACGTATGGGTACCCCCAATCCTCTCCTTAGGGATTTCCAACTGCCAATGACGGCCTAAACTCCCATCCGCTTCCACCTCTGCTGCCACCGACATGTCTCGACATCCCTGAAATAGGGAGGAGCCCATCCCGATGTGGTTACCCCATCCCTCTAGGTCGTCGGCCCTCCTGGCTTTCTTCCCGAGTCCAGTCGGATCCCTGGGCGTGTGCATCCTTGCCGTAAGGAGGGAAATCCAAGGCCGACGCTTCGATTCCGCCTATCTGGGTTGCATCGGGCAATGATGGTGGTCGTCTTGAGCCTCCTGCCCTTTTGCCGTCGATTTCAAGCCCCATATTGACACTGGAGGCCTGATCGTTACCCTCCTTACCCACACAGTCTTCGTGTCCCGTTGTTGGTGATGGAAGGGCGATCGGGACTGCGCTAGTCTCTTCCGCAACAGTTTACCCTTAATGTATTGAGTCAACAAAATTTTGATTTCATCCTTGCGCGCATCCAACTTTTATTCCAGTCGCTTCTCCGATGCTCTCAACTTTTCTTCGATGACTACCACTATGTCGGACAACCAGTGTAGTTTTCTTCGAGAGTTGTCAACCGATTGGATTTTTCCTGGGAGCGAGTCACCATGGTGGAACTCGAGAACTTGTGGTCGAAGTAGAATGCTTTGGCAAGATGTTGCTCGTTGCTGACCTCCTTCATGTGCAAGGGGAGATCGTCGAGGCAGTCTGACACAGTCGACAGAGAGATCGACGTTCGGATCAGTCGAAGTATGGAGAGGGGAGGGTTGCTGCCATCCGAGAAATGCTGCCTTCCGACTGCCAAGAAGTTGGCTGCGTTCAGAGGAAGTCGGCACGGGGAGGGGTAGGCTGCGGGAAGTCGGTGCTGGGGAATGCTGCGGGAGGTCGGTGCTGGGGAGGAGAAGAATTGCGGCCCTACTTAAGAGGACTACTGCAGAAGAAACTCTTCGACGATCGAACGAAACGAGGCAATTATCGGGGCGGGACGCCGCAATCGGTCTAACGCCAAAGCCGATCGATCGGGATGGAACGGCGCGTTACCGTCTAGGCTTTTGGATTCGTCAGTTTCGTTGGAGGGAAACGACGGAAGAATCGGGAGGAAAGAAGCCTCTGATACCGAATGTTAGGAACGAGAAGGGGATTCGGGAGAGAGGAGAAATCTAGGATCTGGGAGGAAGAGAAAGGAATTTCTGAGAATACTTTTTTGCCCATCGCCAGAAAACTCTAGGGGTATTTATACCCCTTGGGCCATGGAGGGGCCGGCTGGCCCTTCCCATAGGGGCTTAATCCGTCTGGTTCAGTCCCCCACCACCTTCTTGTTTTAATGCATGCCACATCCTTCCACCGTTTTTGGTATTGTTGTTCCGTTACGAAGGTTTATAACAATCTCCAACAATCTAGCTCTACTTTATCAACTGTCTTTTGTTTTGCTGCATCATTATGATTTTTAGCATGACATTGCTCTTCTCAAAGCAGTTTATGATGGGAGGGGGGCTCTTGGGAAAGGAGAAACAACATAAGCTAGATTTATTAAAATTCAAGCCGCCTATGAGCTCCTCATGAATGAGGACAAGCGTGGGAAATATGACAGAGATCATCGCGTCAATCCTCTGAAGGTATTTTTTTTGTATGCTTAGCAGATGTTTTCTTATATCTTTTGAGTTTAGCTTTAAAGGAAAGGTTTAATTAATTCATGTTGTATTTCACATTTTTTATTCGTCATTGAAAGAATCGATTCATTCCTGATTCATTTGGGGGTGTGATTTTCCCGAAATATTTCTTCATTCCATCTCATCTGCGCTTGATACTAATGACTGGTTTATGATGAGAGATGTAAATAAAGATTTGTTATGGAGGGTATGTTTGTTTTGGGATATATACATAGCTTTTAGCCTTAAACTCCGTTTGGCACGCCGGTGGCGGTCGTGAACGTGATGGTTATGAACCGTTGTCATGTCAAACATGCATTCAATGGAGCCTTTAATCTCAATTATACAACTTATGGACTCTTTTGTATAATTTAAACCAAATTGAATCAAATGGAAAACAACAAAAACTTTTTTGAATTTGAAACTCCAGAACAAAAATCATGACTGTTTCTCTTGGGATAACATGCATTGTTTCTCCAATAACATGACTGTTCCCCAGGTGCTATCAACTTACCTATTTATTGCACATTGGGTGATTTAAGTTATTTAGGGTTGTAAAGTTGTTTTGATATGTTTTGACATTTTGTATGCTTCAATTTTTATCAGGCTTCTCAAGCATGGATGGAATGGTTGATGAAGAAAAGAAGAGCTTTTGACCAGAGAGGTGATATGGCCATTGCAGCTTGGGCTGAGCAACAACAGCGTGAGTTGAATATTCGTGTACGCCGCCTATCTCGCTCCAAGGTATGCTTGCTGACCAAGAAAAAGGTTGATAGTTGGCAAAACCTTTATGAAGTGTTTTATGCACATGTTAATAATGGTCATTCCATAATCCGATGCCGAGTTTAAATATGAGAATTAGTGCGTTGAATTTTGCTGAAAGCTCCCTAAAAAATGATCTGATGACACTAGAAATGCATTTATATGCTATATATATCATGATTGATGACCGGGAACAAATGATGCAGGGGTAGAATGTCAAATAATTTTAACAAGTAATATGCAACTTAAATGCAATGAGTGTGAAACAAAGGTGTCACTGTCCGGCTCAAGATCAACTAATAAATAATTAAAATTTAATAAGCTCAAAAGAACAACTTGCACAATTAGATAACGAATTTAGACGAATAAAGATCAAATTATGATTACCACCGAGATGAGACGCAAATATCATTCAAGTGCATCGAATGTATCCCGCAAATTAAACGACGAATAAAGATAACAAGCGCATAAGAGAATCAACAACCCATGACATTAGTTCATTACCAAGGCATTCAATAGAGAGAAATTAAAACATCCATACCTAGATTTACTTTTGATTTAATTTTGTGGCGTGAGTGTTTGGGGCTGCCACACTGGCAATTGCTAGGTGTGAGCTTCGTGATGAGGTGATTGCGACCCTCAATTCCGCAAAGCGTTTCCATTCCATCCGCTAGCCTTTTCGGTCATCCGCCTTGCGAAGCAGTGCATAGTGGCCTGCATAGTCTCCATCCACCATGCAAAGCAGTGCATAGCGGCCTGCATAATAATTTAGTAATTTTGTTTTATTTTGTTTTAGCAAATCAAATCCCCCTTCATAACTTTCCGACCTAAGGACTTCAATCTCAAACCCTTCCTCAAAAGATAACTCCACCTTACTGTGTTCCACATGAGATTCGATAATTGGGGATTTACTCCCACACTTTATATTACTTGTGCGACCAGGACTCTTGTCGTCAAGCGTATCAAGTTTTTGTCTCATGTATGTGGCGGCATGAACTAGAGATGAGAAGATGACAACGTTGTTGTTCTTGGCGCATTGATTGGCTCCACGGAAGGGGTACGAGGGGTTTTCAGGGGGCTGATCTTGTGTTATCGGGTAGGGGAGGGGCTGCGGGTAGAGCAAAAGGGATGGATCAGGTTGGGGAGTGGTTGAGCTGGGCCGGGGAGGTGTGGGGGGTAACGGCGGTTGGATTGGGAAAGGGTGGTCGGGGCTGGGGAGGTACGGGATCTGGTGGTAGAGGGCGGAAGGTGGCTGACGGGCTGAACCAAAGTGGGGTTGGGAACCACTGGCGGGGCTGCTGGGTGGAGCCGGACTGAGAACAGAGGAGGGGTTGCTGGATGGTTGTAGGGAAGGCTTGCTGAGGTCGGCAAGGGAAGGAGGACGCGGCGGGGTGCTGGGAGAAGCCCGATCCAGGCGGAACAACGCACGAAGGAGTCTTGCTCGGAGTCCACCGAGGGTGACCAGCGGCTGCTAAAAACGCAACGTCTGATCCCTAAAATTAGCCACACACACAAGTATATATAGGGGGAGAGGGGAAATTAAACTAGGGCACCTTGATTGGACAACTAATATTCTTCGGGCCGATCAGGTGTCAAATACAACATGAAATAAATAAAGTAACATATCAAACTGACTCGGAACAACCATCCGGGCGCATCCGCGGACTCGGATCGCCCAAATGGGTCGCCAATCACCGCCTCCTGCGGGAATAAACGCACGTGCGCCGTCGATCGCCATTAACAAAACTCTTGAATTTTTATTATTCTGGATTATTAGTTACCAAAAATCCCCAGTGAGTTAGCATAATTATAGGCCGCACCCCTCTATCTTCTGAAGTTACAAAAACTTTCCCTCAGGATTTACATTTCATATCATACATGCACAAAAAACTCCCTTGGAGCTGCCCTCTAATGGGTATTTTTGTGCAACAATTTTTTTTTAAAAAAAATTTAAAAAGATTGATAGTGCAAACTTTAATTTTTGAAACTTACAGGGGAGATCCGGTAATGGAAATGCATCTTTTCTTCGTTGTTTCACACTCTATTGAATCTTAACATTTCAACATAAATTTCCTAGTATTTCTTCAGGTAAAAGCCGCCATGGTAAAATTGGTGGACACACTGCTCTTAGGAAGCAGAGTGCTAGAGCCTCTCCGTTCGAGTCCTGAGTGGCTATGTATATAATAATAAATAATATAGAAACAATAGATCTAACAGAGTATTTCAATCCCCCATTTCAATTCTTAGAAGTTAGCCTTAAGTAGAGAGAAAATTGATGAAATTCTGATCTTGATTAATTTTGGCTGGAAAAGTTTGCCGTCGAAAATGAATTTTGTGATGAATTTTAAAACATCGTGTTGATTTCTCCCCAAAAGAGGGTAATGAGGAATAAGTTGCGACAGATCGATCCAGAGGAAGAAAGAAGGATATTAGCGAAGGAGAAGGCGGCTTCCGTGGAATATCTCAATAATACATTGAAAAGACACACACTTATTCTTAAGAAGAGGGATTTAACAAGGAGAAGGATGGAAGAGGTGGAGGAGAAGGAGAAAATCATCAATTAATTGCTTGCTGCTGAAGGGCTTGAGCTACTTGACACAGATGAGGACGATGACTCACTTCTGTAGTATTATATATATATGCGTGTGTGTGTGTGTATTTTGTATAGTTTTATTAAATCTTTTCATTACTTTTCTGAAAATGTAAAAATGGCAAATGTATATATCCGTTTCCACCCGCCGGATCGATCCGCCACCGCCGAACCAAATGAAGCCTCACTCTCTCTCTCTCTAACCTTTTCTAATTCCCACGGAACCGTAATCCGCCTCCCACCCCGAACCCTAGCTGTTCCCGATCCCGCGAATCCCGCACCCGCTCTGCGCCCCCGTCGCAATCCGAGAGTTACCGCCGACCACCATTGATCCTCGGGATCCTAAGAAGGCTTCCTCTTCCGCCATTGAGAACTTCCCGCCTCTCCCCCGGTGCATGCTCTCTCAATCACGGGCCCGTTACACAAACACAACAACATAACAAAGAATGATAAACACACAAAAATTAAGCTTTAGTAGGCAACAACCAACAGTCTATTTTCCCAACCAAAATGAACAACACATTCGATTTTGATTTACCAATGACTTCTAAGCAATGGAATCAGAAGCATCCTTGTTTGCATCGTCTTCTCCAACACCCACTTCAACATCAATAGCTTCTCCATCAGCCCGATTCTTTTGCAACGGTATCAACAACTTTATCTTCATTAGGTGGTCTCACATGTTCTTCTTCGGGAAGTGGCTCCTCCATATAGTCATTCTTAAAGGCATCTACTGGCACTTCATATATCCTCACTTGTGGCTTCATTGGATCCTTCACAAGCTCATACTTCCCCCTCATTCAGCTTCATGCAGAGGTCGACAATGGACTTCACAATTCCCCGCATGTTTGAAGTATTCAGATTGATCTGAGCCGCAAAATCCTTTTTCTTATGACCAATCGCACTAAGAATGACATGATTGAAATGGTCTCTTGGATGAACTCTTGATACATAGCCTATCTTCATTAAATCAGCTTCGGCATGAAGAGCTTGGGCGGTCCATTTTGCAAGCTTATTGGCATTGTTCTTGAGCTCAGTGGCAAGCACAACTCCTCTCTTGGTCTCCAGCTTCTGCCTCCAATCGACACAAGAATATTTTGAATCAAACTCGTTCAGTGCATTAAGAGTTAGGAATCCTCACTGCCCCCTAACATCAACGACACTGTGAACCTCGCAGCGAGCAATGAGGTATGTATCCTGGTCTATCTTCCAGCGCCGATATCTGTAGGCAACAAAAGCGGTTTCCTCTCTCTCTAAAGCAAAGAGATTAGGCTCATCAAAGACAACCTTATTACCATCACGAAGGACCTGCTGGGAGAAGTTCTGGTTGATGTAAGTGGCCTCAATAGCCAGAGAATGTGCGGAAATTGATGTCCTCCATGGCCTCCAGGAGGATTTCAGATGAGGTCTTGTTAATAGAGACGAGATCAAACTCAGATCCATTGCGCTTGTGGAAGAAATGCTTGTTTCCAATGTGATGTATGACAATATCACAGGAATATACAGAACGAGGTGCACACCTGAGTGTTGAAAGGATGGAATCAGTAGCAAAGACGACAGTTTTGTCCTCTTCGTTGGCAAATCGACGGATAACACGATCGTCTGTGGTGGTGACCTCGAAGAAGTTGCGGAACTTGAAACGCTCGAGGCGGTGATCATTCTTTGGGTTGAGACGATTGAAAGATTTGTCGTAGAACTCAAGTGCGCCGCAGAAGAAGAGTCCCCCAGGAGGATTGGGAACAAAGAAAGAAAGCTTGGAGAAGGTGAAGAATGGAATTTGATCAAGCATAGTCCACTCGAGCTAGATGTTGACGGAGGATTTGAGGGTGGGGCATCCCGACGGTTGAGGCTCTGACCTCCGTTGTTGGTGACAGAGGAGTGGTTGAGATTGTATTGTCCGTCGCGGCTGGCGCGCTCCTTCTTGGCATAGCGTTTGCGGGCCTCTACGTCCTCAGCGCGGCGTTGGGGGAGAAGTGGGCTTTGCTGAAATCGCCAACAAGGGCCAAACTTGGGGTCTGGAGGGGGCTTTCCGTCAACAGGGCAGATTGATGAGTCGTTTTCCGCGACAGCGGCTAGAGCTGCGGAGTCATCTAAGCCGAAGTCGAAGACGGCGTCGACGCCAGCGCTAGAACGAGGGGGGTTGGTGAAGTTGGTGTTATGAGTCCAGTCGGCGATCCGACCAGCTTGTCAGAGCGGGAGAAGGGGCAAAAAGGATGTGGGAGGCGGCAAAGCCTCCCGCGGTTGATCCGTCGTTGCGGGGAAGGAAGAGGTTGACGGGGTAGTCAGGAGTCCCCCAACCATCAGGATTGTAGGGAGCAACGCCAATGTCGAAAGCTATCAAGATTGTAGAGCGATAGGAGGCTGCGACGGCTAGGGTTTGGGCTGCAGGTTTACAATTTGGGGGAGGATATCCGGACTAATATGAAGATTATTAAGAGGGGCCCCTACTCCTAAAACCTTCTGCCAAGTTGTGCATAAAAGGCCTTGATAAATTAAATAATAATAATAATTATGACATGAGTTGAAGTGCGAGAGAGTTGGGCTAGGTTGGAATTCTTCAGTTTGCCATAATAATAATAATTATGGTTTGCTATTTTTTCTGAAGAATTTCAACCTAGCCTAACTCTTCCGCATTTCAACACATGCCATAATAATAATAATTATTTTTTAATTGATCAAGGCCCCCTATGCACAACTTGGCAGAGAGTTTCAGGAGTAGGATCCCCTTTTAATAATCTTCATATTTGTCCCGATGTCCTCCAAATTGTAAACCTGCGACCCCAAACCGCCGCTGCCGCCTCCTATCGCTGTACAATCCCGATGGCTTTCGACATCGGCGTTGCTCCCTACAATCCCGATGGTTGGGGACCTCCCCACTCCCTCGTCGCCCCCCTCCTTTCCCGCACTAACAAATCAATCGCAGGGGGCGGTGCCGCCTCCCACATCCCCTTCTCCCGCTCCGACAAGCTGGGTCGCATCGCCGACTGGACTCGTAACACCAACTTCACCAACCCCCCTCATTCCGGCACGGGCCGCGACGCCGTCTTCGGCCTAGATGACTCCTCAACTCTAGCCGTTGCCGTGGAAAACGACTCCTCATTCCGCCTCGTTGACAGAAAGCCCTCTCCACGCCCCAAGTTCGTCTCGCACTGGTGATTTCAGCAACGCCCCTTCTCCCCCAACGCCACGATGAGGAGGTGGAGTCCCGCAAGCGCGAGGCCGAGGAGCACGCCCGACGCGACCGCCAATACAATCTCAACCGCTCCTCTGTCACCGGCGGCGGAGGTCAGGGCCCCAACCGTCGGGATGCCCCACCTTCAAATCCTCCATCGACATCTAGCCCGAGTGGACTATGCTTGATCCAATTCCATTCTCCACCTTCTCCGAACTTTCATTCTCTGTTCCCGATCCTCCTGAGAACCTCCCTTCAGCGGCGCCCTTGAGTTCTAAGACAAATTTTTGATCGTGCCAACCCCAAGAATGATCGCCGCCTCGAGTGTTTCAAGTCCCGCAACTTCGTCGCGGTCACCACCACAGACGATCCTGTTATTCCTCAATTTGCCAACAAAGACAAAGCTGCCGTCTTTGCTAATGATGCCATCCTATCAACACTCATGTGTGCTCCTCGCTCTGTATATTCTTGGTATATTGTCGTACAATGTGTTGGAAATAAGCTTTTCTTCGACAAGCGCGATGGATCCTAGCTTGATCGCCTCTCTGTTAACGAGACGTCATCTGAAGTCCTCCCGGAGGCCAAGGAGGGCATCAATTCCGCACATTCTCTTGTTGTTGAGGCCGCTTACATCAACCAGAATTTCTCCCAGCAGGTTCTTCTTCGTGATGGTAATAAGGTTACCTTTGATGAGCCCAATCCCTTCGCTTCGGAGGGAGAGGAAATCACTTCGGTTGCCTATAGATACCGTCACTGGAAGCTAGATCAGGATACATACCTCATTGCTCGCTGCGAGGTTCACTGTGTTGCTGATGTTAGGGGGCAATAGGGATTCCTGAATCTTAATGCACTGAACGAGTTTGATTCAAAATATTCTGGCGTGGATTGGAGACAGAAGCTGGAGACCTAGAGAGGAGCTGTGCTTGCCACTGAGCTCAAGAACAATGTTAATAAGCTTGCAAAATGGACTGCACAAGCTCTTCTCGCTGGAGCTGATTTAATGAAGCTAGACTATGTATCAAGAGTTCATTCGAGAGAGCATTTTAATCATGTCATTCTTAGTGTGATTGGTCATAAACCAAAGGATTTCGCAACTCATATCAATTTGAATACTTCAAACATGTGGGGGAATTGTGAAGTCTATTGTCGACCTCTGCATGAAGTTGAATGAGGGGAAATATGTGCTTGTGAAGGATCCAATGAAGCCACAAGTGAGGATATATGAAGTGCCAGTAGATACCTTTGAGAATGACTATATGGAGGAGCCACTTCCCGAGGAAGAACAGGTGAGACCACCTACTGAAGATGAAGCTGCTGATACCATTGCAGAGAATCAGGCTGAAGGAGAGGCTATTGATACTGAAGTGGGTGTTGGAGGACGATGCAAACAAGGATGCTTCTGATTCCATTTCTTAGAAGTCATTGGTAAATCAAAATTGAATGTGTTGTTTATTTTGGTTGGAAAATAGATTGTTGGTTGATGCCTACTTAAGCTTAATGTTTTTATTTCTATCCTTCTTTGTTATGCTATTGTGTTTGTTTGCTGGTTAGAGAGTTTTTTTTTGAGAGAATGCTCTACTCGCTCACTGTTCTTTGTATGCACTTTTCTATTTTCTGTTTTGAGTAGCCATTTATTTATGCACAATTTTTCTCATATATCTAACATTATCTTTTACCTAGGAAGCACCGGTACGTGTACGGGTACCGGGTATGATACGTACCCGGTACGACGGTACGACAAAATTTTAAAAACAAGGATACGGGTACGTCATGATACATTATAACAAATATATATATATATATATATATATATATATATATATATATATATATCACAAGTGCAATAAATAGTTCTCAAAACATCGAAACATCAAACATAAATCATAACTTGAAGTACCAGTGGTGGAG
Organism: Platanthera zijinensis; assembly: GCA_039513925.1. Lineage (NCBI taxonomy): Eukaryota > Viridiplantae > Streptophyta > Magnoliopsida > Asparagales > Orchidaceae > Platanthera > Platanthera zijinensis. The sequence goes on from CM077091.1 coordinate 174,653,719, forward strand.
ACCAAACCAGATCAGGTCGACGCAAAAAGTCCCGACGCCGCACCAGTCCGGACCCCTATCGACCTTATGTCTTACATGTTGTATTGTGTCATTTAGTGTGTTACATTTTGTTGTATGGATGTGTGAAATATATATATATGTTTATATATAATACATATACATATAAATATATATATATCTTAAAATTTTGTTAAACACACACACACACATATCTTTATTATATATAAAACAATATACTATTCTCCGCTCTTACCGTAGTTTCAATACGCACCGCACGATCATTCAAAATAATATACGGTCAAGATTCCTCCTAAAAATATCCCACGGATTAACTTTCAAGAAATAAATCTCACGAAATTCCAAAACCGGTGGCAAAAACAAAATACCGCACATCATAAAAAGCCATTAAAAAGGAATGGACACGACTTCTCCGGAATAACTCCCGTAAAAAAATGAATGGACAAATTTCCACCGTAAATAACTAATGGACACGACTTCTCCGGAATAACTCCCGTAAAAACCTCTAAATCCCACGTTTCATTCCTAATATCATCTCTCCTCATTTCATTCGGGCTTTCTTGCTCCACACCGCAGCTGCCCGACGGAACTTCCCGCATCCCTGCCGGTGTCGCTTCCCCGCCGCTGTCGCTTCCCCGCCGCTGCCGCTTCTCCGCCGTTGCAGCTTCTCTACCGGTGCCGCTTCCGCTTCCCCGCCGCCGCCGCTTCCGCTTCCTCGTCGCCGCCGCTGCCGCTTCTCCGCAGCTGCCGCTGAGACTTCCCCGCCTCTTCCAGATTTTGCCGCTGCAACTTGAAGACGAACTCGATTCCGCTGCCGCTGCGCTTCCCCTCCTCTTACTCTTCCAGATTTTGCTCCTCGCAGGCAAAAAAGGCCCGACTCTTATCTGCCCCCGCTGCTTCGGCAAGTCGAAGTCCAACTCAAAGCCGCTGCCGCTGCCGCTTCCCCTCTTCTTCCTCTTCCAGATCTTGCTCCGGTCATCTTCCTCTTAGAGGTTTACTTTTTATTTCCTCTGTCAGATTTTTGGTTTTATTTCTCATTATATTCTGTACATGTTTTTCAAGTTTCCCAATTGTTTGATAAGACACATCTCTATTTCTCATTACTTTCTATTTTCTCTGTCAGTTTTTTGTTTTATGTCTCATTATATTCTGTACATGCTTTTCAAGTTTCCCAATTATCTGATAAGTCACATGTCTATTTCTCATTATATTCTGTACATGCTTCTTCAAACCTGAATCTTTACATTTTTATGCATTGCTCTGTACTCCTCGATGCAATTGCTCTGCTACAATATAATTGGAACATAGGGGTGTTAAATAGAGACATTTGTCGTTGGAAGGGGCTGTACTAAAAAACAGAGACCAGTTGAAACATAAAAATGCACCTTAAAACAAAATATAATTGGAACACGATCATTTTATTACACAACGGTCAAGATCTCTTCTACCAATATAACCCACGGATCATCATTAATTAAAAACAAAATAATTTCCATTTTTATAACCCGGCAGCCCCTTAAAATAAACCAAAACCGCTTATCTTAAAATTAACACCACAAAACAATCTCCTCCACACAATTATCCATGCACCCGTTCAATTTTCTCATTAACCGCTCCACACCTTCCGCTCCTTTACAGGCTTCGGTTACCCCGCCTCCTCAACTCCATCCCCGCCCCTGCTTCCGCAAAATAAGCCTCTCCCGTTCCCGCTTCCCCGCCCCCTGCTTCCTCAACTCCATCCCTAAATCGAAGCCGCCGCCGCCGCCGCCGCCGCCGCCGCCGCCGCCGCCACCGTTGAGGCCCCCGCTGCCGCTGCAGCTTTTCCTCCTCTTCCACACTTGGCTCCGCCACCGCTGAGGCCGCCGCCGCCGCTGCAGCTTCCCCTCCTCTTCCTCTTCCAGATTTGGCTCCTGCTCGCCGGGAAACAACGCCCGAGTGCCCGACCCTCTTCCCCTCCTCTTCCTCTTCCACATTTAGCCTACATCGGAAGGAGAACCTACTCCGGCCAACCGATTTGCGTCCTGCATCCGACCGTGTTGTTGCCGCTCCTCCTTCAAACGTTTCAAAAGTTTTTTCCACCCTCTTGCCAGGTATTTTCATTTGCTCCATTATGGCTTTCTACGTCTTCCAGACTTCCAGTTACTTTTCACAATAGGCCTTCATCCAATGCGTCTAATTATTGTTTTTGTATAGGGTCTAATTATTGTTGCAACTTTAGAGTAGTTCAGTTAGTTATATTTAGATCTATACCAAGTGTTCATTAAGACATATTTAATTTCTCCTCTGACAGCAGTATCCCGAGCATTTCAACCATCCTTAACGTTATCTGCAAAATCAGGTAATTGAAAAACTAGCATTCACCCCATCTTCCTCATGTTTTCCTTACACCAATCTTTTCTAACAGACACACTTGCTTTCGACTTCATTTTGCCCTTCGACACCTGACATCCTCAAAAGCTGTTGGAAGGCCAAAATGCGAAAGGTGGTGAAAGACATTCCAATAAGGCTTTGCTAATAAGTTTTCTCTCTTCTTTTTTAAATTTCTTTACGCTGTCACATTTATGCATAATTATTGTTCTCTGTTTTCCACTGGGTGTTTTTTTAAACTTCAACTCTCTATTTTCTATGCATATTTGAATGCTCTTACCGTAGTTTCAATTCACACGGTACGATAACAGCAATTTTTTATGCTTAAGTGTAACCGGACATTTTAGGTTCAAAGCAATAACACCGAGCTATTAGTTTGAGTTTGGAAAACACCCAATGGTTGCCTCAAATAATATATAAAATGGTTCCATTTCTTATACAGAAAATGATAGGTTTTCTTATACAGAAAATGATCTTCAGTACTTCCACTTCCAAAAAATGGTAGATTTTTTTTGTCATTTTAAGTTATCATTTTGGATTTTTTTCTCAAATCGTACAAAAATCATTAGGCACAGTTCAATATGAAAATGATGCTTCACTGCTCCTTGGAATATCCATCTCCCATGAAGATTACTACCCATCAGAGATTGTATTGCCAGCAGGATTAAGAAGGTGGCTGAAAGATCCTTCCACCTCATTTTAATATGAAAATGATGCTTCACTTTTGATTTTACCCTTTTATAGCTCCATGATATATAGATTCAGAGATTGTATTGCCAGTAGGACACAACAGTTCGGCCCTAAAAAAATGCTACATCACCCAAAACAAACCACGGATCATTTTCATGATGCCGGCAGCACTCTAAAAAAAGGAAAATGCCTATTTTTGAAATATTCTCCTCCACACACTTAGGCACGTATGTTCACTTTCGTTATTAACTGCTCCATCCCTCCTCTTCATCTCACGGATTAATTCATCTCTTCTCTCCGCTCCATTTACTAAAAATCCAAAATGATGTCACAATCAATTTTCAAGCGGCCTCACCGGCGGAGAAGCGACAGTGGCGGAGAAGCGGCAGCAATGGGTGTTTGATCTAATATAAATCGTGCATCATTGAACCTCATATACCCGCACATCTTGATTGGTGTTTGTCCCTTAATTTTTCGTATTTCCACATATACTATCCTATTTAACAATACCACATAAGTTTGCCTTTTTTAAAACTATTTCTTTGGTAATATTAATTACTTCAGGTATATACATACAAAATAGAAAAAATATCAAGTCAAGAACTACTTCAAAATGTGCTAACTCCAGGTACTAAAAATAACTTGAACTGAAATTATAACTCTAGACTTATGCATTGTGAGTGACATGGTAAAAAAAACTCTAATACATAACATCAAGACGTCGTCGATTGCTGAATCGCAACTCCGCCCGCATACGAAGTATTAATATGACTCCACAACAACGTGATGCACATAATACCAGAAGACGAGAGAAGCGACATTTTCGGGAACACCAGACAAGAACACTGCATGGCTTTGTAAACGAACGATCAACTTTTCAACAAGGAGAAAGTTCAACATCAGCACGTCCTTCGACAATCACACCCGGTACTTTTAACTACCTAATTCATTTTGTTAACTTCTTAAATAATGACTAAATCAACCATATTCCACCTCAGTCGCTGCTTTATTCAACAACGATGACTCTCGGTCAGAAACAGACAATGAAGATGACGATATTGAAGACGCCGTTGATGCAACCACTAGGTCATACATTCAATGTAACTGTGCAAGAAATTTCTACCCACCGCATTTTGATCAGCGGTTTGAATTAACCTCGCCAACAAACTGTCCCAATTGTCATGCTAAATTATTCCAACGCGAAACAAACACAATGTGTTGCAATCGAGGAAAAATATCTCTTCCTGAAATTCAAACACCTACCGAACTTCTCAATCTCTACATTGATCAAACCGACGAAGGTCAACATTTCAGGAAAAATTTGCGCTCATACAACCATGTGTTCGCATTCACGTCATTTGGTGTAACAACAGACGATCCCGTACCCTCATTCCACCAAGGAATTTATAGTTTTCGGGCACATGGAGCCATATATCATCGAATTGGAAACCTTACCCCTACCGACGGCTCAAGACCACGATTTCTTCAATTATTCATCTATGACACTGAACATGAGACTTCAAATCGTTTGCAAGAAAATAAAAAGTTGCAAGCTGAACTACTTCAAAAATAACACGCATATTGGATTTGTGCAACCCCTACGTTAAGATGTTCCGTCAACTGTCACGTCGACCAGATATACAAGAATGCAGGCTGGTTATAAAAGAGCGTCCGTCTAATCAACTTCAATACAATCTACCTACGGCGTCTCAAGTTGTTGCTATATTGGTTGGACAAGAAGATGGTCAGGAAACACAAGAAAGAGATATCATTATTCAAACAACTGGAGGCCAACTTTTGAATATCCCCGAATACTCTGGCTTCTACGACCCACTTCAATATCCGTTGTTATTACCATACGGGACATTTGGATGGTCTTGCAACTTACATTCAATGACCAACTCAAAAATCACATGTTGTGATTACTATTCATACATGCTGCAGGTAATCACACATTATTACGTTTTTTAGTAACTGTCAATTCAACTAATTTATTTTTAATAGTTCTAAATATTTAATCAACTCTTTTCAGATTCGAGAGGTATCTAATTCGATATTATTACGTAGCGGAAGATTGCTCCAATAATATGTCGTCGACAACTATGTTAAAGTCGAAACACAAAAACTACGCTTTATTAGATCACATCAAAGTGACCTACGTGCAGAACTATATTCGGGTTTACAAATTGTTTCGAGGCTGGCGAAAATAATGTTGGTAGAATAGAACAACTTCTTTACAATATTAAAAGTATTATATTACTCTTTAATACCATGTCATATTCAATACTCTTTCTTATTAGGTAATGTCGGAAAAAGAACAATACTGCCTTCTTCATTTATGGGCAGCCCAAGAGATATGTATCAACGATATCAAGATGCTATGACAATTGTTCAGCACAGCGACAAGCTTGATTTGTTTATAACAATGACATGTAATCCGGAATGGAAGGAGATTAAGGATCAGCTAATGGAAGGACAAAATTCGTATGAACGTCCAGATCTCTTAACTAGAATATTCCATTCAAAATATGAGGAGTTCAAAAAAGATATATTTAAAAGAGGCGTACTGGGGAAGGTTGTCGGACATGTTCATGTCATTGAATTTCAAAAACGAGGGTTACCACATGTACACATGTTAGTGTTATTAGATCCGGCTTACAAATTAAGCGCCCCTGACGAATATGATTCAATCGTACGAGCCGAAATACCATATGCGGACGAAGAACCAACATTATATGAGGCTGTAATAAAGCACATGATTCACGGACCATGCGGCCCTTACAATCCAAATGCTAAGTGTATGAAAAACGGTATCTGTAGCAAGAGTTTTCCTAAAAAATACGCAGAGAAAACAATACAGGGAAATGATGCTTATCCAGTATACCGAAGAAGAAATGATAACAGATACATTACCTTTGGCAGAAATGCAGATTTCAACATTGACAATAGATGGGTTGTTCCATATAATCCGTGATTACTTTTAAAATATAATTGTCATTTGAATGTTGAGATCTGTAGCAGTATCAACAATATAAAATATTTATACAAATATGTATATAAAGGTCCAGATAAAGTCTCTTTTCAAGTCCAACCTGGTGCTGATCATGATGAAATAAGCAACTATGTTGATGGTAGATGGTTATGCCCTCCCGAATCATTATGGAGAATGTTCAAGTTTCAAATGAGTCGAATATATCCATCAGTAGAGCGGTTACAAATACATCTACCTAATAAACATCAGATACAATTCCATAGTGAACAGTTAATCTCATCGATATTGATGGACAACAGAAACTCCAAAACAATGTTGACTGAGTTTTTCAATGTATACAACGACCAAAGAGAGCAAAACCTATATTTATATAGAGATTTTCCAAAATATTATCGTTGGTTCAAACAACAGAAATATTGGAGGAAAAGAATCAGAAAAAGAAGAGTAATTGGTAGGATTTATTCTGTTCCGCTTGCTGATAGTGAAAGATATTATTTGCGTATACTATTGAATCATGTTCCGGGTCCTACATCATTCAATAGTTTATTGACCGTTAATGGAATTCACTATAACACTTTTAAGAATGCTGCAGAGAAGTACGGTCTGCTTGAGCAAGATAATAATATTCGAGAATGTCTAATTGAGGCTCGAGTTTTCAAAATGCCATCTGCGTTGAGAAGATTGTTCGCTACTATTTTGATATTTTGTGAACCAGCTGATGTCAGAAGTATTTGGGATGAAAATTATTCAAGCATGATAGAAGATTTACCAAGTTCTAGCGCCACTAATGAGTTCTACATTATAAATAAGCTTCTTCATGACCTGAATGATATTCTTCAACAACATAAACGTTCTATTAGAGAGTTTGATTTACCACCGATAAATGAATCATTCAACCATTTCAATAACCTCTCAAGTCTTATTGAAGCAGAGTTATCATTACCTATTACAAAAGATGATCTTAGTGCATTTACATTACTCAATGAAGGGCACTTACATGCTTACAATACGATAAGTGAGGCGATAAGAAACAAGACACATGAGTTCTTCTTTATTGATGGACCAGGTGGAACTGGAAAGACATATCTCTACCGTGCAATTCTTGCTACTTTTAGACATACATGATGCATCATTTTAGCTACAGCTACTTCAGGTATTGGCGCAAATATATTACCAGGAGGTCGAACCGCACACTCAAAATTACATATACCTATTAAATTGGATGACAAATCCTATTGCAGTTTTCACAAACAATCAGATTTTGCAGAAGTTATCCGAAAATCATCAACAATAATTTGGGATGAAGCACCAATGGCTGATAGAAAGGCATTCGAGGCGGTTGATCGTTCATTTCGAGACGTCACAGATGTAAATAAGCCATTTGGAGGTAAAATTATTATTATGGGGGGAGATTTTCGTCAAGTACTACCTATTGTTGTCAATGGAACAAGAGCACAGATTATTAATGCAAGTATTGTTCAATTATATTTATGGAATCATGTCAAGATACTAACTCTAACAGAAAATATGCGGGCAAAAAATGATAGCAGTTTTTCTGAATATTTGCTACGTGTCGGAAATGGTACGGAAAGGACCGTACAAAATGAAATGATTAGGATCCCCGATCCAATGGGGATGTCATGGGAGGGTGAAAAATCGATTAGTGATGTAATAAATGCTACATTTCCCAAATTGCGTTCGCACGTCGGTGATAAAAACTATATTCGAGATAGAGCTTTATTAACACCTCTAAATGAGCATGTGAACATGTTGAACGATATCACTCTTCTGGAATTCCCGGGTGAAGAAGTTATATACTACTCCTATGATTATGTCGTTGATGACATGAGAAATTTGTATCAACCCTAATTTCTAAATTCATTGACACCGGGTAACTTACCTCCTCATAGGTTAAAGTTAAAAATTGGAGCCCCAATCATGTTACTCAGAAATATTGATCTGAAGATCGGTCTTTGTAATGGAACAAGACTTATTTGTCGTAGGTTTGCGAAAAATGTGATCGAAGCAGAGATTTTATCAGGTCAGTTTCAAGGAAATTTGGTCTTCTTATCACGAATACCATTGAAAACTGCTGAAGATATTAGATTGCCATTTGAGTTAACACGTAAGCAATTTCTATTACGACTGAGCTTCGCACTGACGAGAAATAAATCACAAGGCCAAACAATTGAAAATGTCGGGATATACCTACCAAATAATGTGTTCAGCCATGGTCAGTTGTATGTGGCTCTATCGCGAGGTACCTCTCGAGAAAAAACAAAAATTATGGTGCAAAAGGGCATAATAGATGGTCATGAAGGTATCTATACAATGAATGTTGTTTACAGAGAGATTTTCAGACAACTTAGACAACAACAAACAACGTCGCTCCAAGGTATCTCCTTCATATACAATGGATTAATTTATTTAAAATTGATGTTGCAAGTTATACTTTAAGAAAAAAAACTCACTAAAATATATAATCAATTATTTTATAAAAAGATGGTTGTGTGTTTGACATTTAGTATATAATTACTAAAATAAATATATCTTGCAGTCCTATTACAACTAAATCTCTGATCTCGAGAGTCTAGCAAAAAAAAAATGTTTTGAAATCTAGCTAATGCCTATGTCTATATGATCAAATTCAATGCAGGTTCACATCAAGGGGAGTAAACAACTATGTCTGAAGAATCAGACAAAAGTATTATTACAAGTGATAATACACATTGTGACATGGACAAAGGTATGCGATATGTGACAGTTGAATAAACATATCTACACAAGTACTATAATGTGTCTCCTACTTTTGATGTTAAAGAAAATGTTTTAACGTCCGTACTCCATTATTCAGGAAAAGAAGAAATGATAACTGATCATACATTTCCAGACTGGGTTGAAGAAATATATCAAGGAGAGCATGGTATTAACGAGAACACATCCTGGCATGATTGACCTCATATCTACGACTACAATGGACCTAAAATAGTAATACCGGAGGTGCCTAAAAACATGGATGCCAAATAACGGTGGAATTTTGTTTTCAGAGAATTTGCCAAATCAAAAACCATAGTAGTGCCAAAGTCCTACGATATCGAACAGGCGAAAAAGAAATTCAACATAAAGTAGTAATATTGTGAGAATGTTCATAATATTGAATTGCTTGACATTACAGTAATGTCTGCATATATTATGTTGTCATTTTTTTATCTTTACAGTTTATTGCAGTACTTTTGTAAATTTATTATTCATCTGATATTGAACACATAGAACCAAATTCGGATTGCTTTTTTAAGATGAAATTTATATTTCCTTTGTTACTTAAAAATTTGAATAGCTAGGTGAGTCATAAAATGAACCGAAGCAATAAATAAAGCAGATTAGTTTTACTGTATTTTTCGGTTCTATTCTGAACATTGGAACGACAAATAAATAAGCATTCCTACGCCTTCATGTCGCCCCCACGAAAAACTAAGGGACAGACATATGTCACCCCCAGGACAAATGTCGCCTCCACGACAAATATCTCACCTACAACAAATGTCGCCCCACGACAAATGTCACCCTACGACATCGGTAGGCTTAGTATATACAACAAGTGGTGGTTGCGGCGCTGAGCCGATGAATTGCGTGGAAGCAGGTTCCGCTTCTATGCGGCCGAAGGCCGCCCAGAGAATCAAGCACGGGCGAAGCCCGTGCGCAGGCGGGCGAAGCCCGCCTGAGCGGCCGAAGGCCGCCCGAGAGCATCGAGCACGGGCGTAGCCCGTGCGAAGATGCTCGTATATATATTTATATATATATCATATACATTATATATATATATAAATACAAGTGACAGGCACGGGCCTTCGGCCCTGGGGGCATTCGGCGGGGGTGCGACAATCGGTGAGGTGCGACATTTGGCGGGGTGCGACAATCGGCGAGGTGCGACATTTGGCGGGGTGCGACATTCGCCGAGATGCGGCATTCGCCTGTGGTGCGACATTTGTCGTGGGGACGACATTTGTCGTGAGCGGCGACATTTGTCGTGAGCGGCGACATTTGTCGTGGGCGGCGACATTTGTCGTGGACAGTACCCACCCATATGGCCTCGCGCGACAGTACCCGACCGACGACGGCGGGCTTTGCCCGTTCCCGGCGGGCTCCGCCCGCTCCTGACGGGCTCGGCCCGCTCCCGGCGGGCTCCGCCCGACCCGCAACATATACATATGAGTACTCAAAATGACCGTAAAAAAATATAAATCAAGAATACAATTTTTATTTTGTAAAACAAATTATATTTTAACGTTAAAACATTTATTTTTCTCGTCATTCCTAGCTAGAGACAATAGGTTTAGGGTATCTAGTGTTTTTATTTTTTATATTTTAATATTTTAAAGTTGTGTAATTACCTAAAAGGATATTGTCTTTATACTATACTAATATAAAGTTTTGTATAATTGTGTAATTATGAATACAGCTATAAGTGTAATATAGGGACATTAGGCAATGTTTCACCAAAGAGTAGTTTTCGTATATTAGTAGAGATATATGTATAACATTAGGTTTAATGTTCCGGTTCAGATTTCTGCTGATGAAGACCCGGTCCAGCAGCCATCTCTTCCCCGATCCACAGCCTCATCCCATTAACGCCTCTCCCGACTTTGCCGATGCACGCTGGATTACTTCCGTACGAAGCCCCCACATCGGGCGTCGCCGCTCACGATCTGCTCCAGCGAGATGTCCGCCCACTTCTACCGCGCGCACGAGCCCTCCTCCTGGCCGTTTCCACTCCACGTCCAATATCTGCCATGGCCGCACGTTCCATGCTTTAGGCGGTTAGGGTTTCTATTTTCTTTTCTCGTCTTCTCTGTTGTAACCCTATAAAAGGGGATGTATGTTGTATTTTCTTTTTTTGGTGAAGATTGATGAATGATAAGTGATTTATGTGAGTTTTGCTTCCGTACACATTCCTGTGTGGAATAGAATAGGTGCTGTTATGTGATAGTTATGGAGGAAGATGAACAATGATCTGTTATTGTAGTAATGGTTGTTTGCCTCCGGTTTAGGTTATTGTTAAGATTGATTTGGTTACTGTAGAGTTTAGAATTATAATGAATAGTGAATTTCATTGGCTACTGTGAGGTTGATGAGATTAGATTTGCTGCTTGCAGTTTGTTGCTCGGTTTAGTAGGAGAGAAATGACGAAGTTGCTGTATTGTACTTCCCGATAGAGGTAGGTTTGCTGTGTGTGAGATTTCGTGGAGCCCCCGCGAGTGTTAGAGATTTTGTGATTCTACCTTGAGTGATTGAGATTTCGTGGAACAACTTGAGTGTGAGAGCGAGTGAATTTTAGGTGTGTTAGTTTGTGGCTTTCCTTGCTTGTTGAGTGATTCCGTGGAACCACCTCGTGTGAGGGAGTGACTTAATTCCTTGGTGCCCGTGTGCGATAGCGGCCGACCTCGGAGCGAAGAACGAAGGTGACGAGGAGTTCCTCGCGTGATCGCCGTCGACTTCGGAATACGGAAGACGCCTCTTCCGTGGGTAATTGTTTCTTTCTTATTCCTTTGTGTGTGTCTAAGTTTCCTCATTATGATAATTAGACTCTTGTTGGGTATTCGCCCGAATTTTGTCAGCAAACGCTACGTCGAAAACTCCAAACGAAAACTTATTTGGAGTTCACGATTTCCATTTTTGCTACGACAAGGGGAACGGAACGAAGTTGCGAACTTCCGTCCCTGGATTTAATTTTGAACCTTTATTTAAGTAAAATTCCATTTTAAAGAAAATAGCGATTTGTGCTTTAAAAATCCAAGTTGCGAAATTTTAAAAGTGCTGCGCTCGCTCTAAAATTTGCCAAAAATTAATTTAATCATCGCATGCATTTAGGGTTTCCTAGAAAAAGCCGACAGACGCGTAATCCCTACGCGTCGTCCTGTATCATCCAGTCAACAAATCAATGCAACGTAACATGAAATTTTCAAACATTAAGCATTCGTAAATATTACAAAATTAACATCTTATATGTTTAACCAAAAGAGATAAAATTAAACTTAAGTCTACTCATCAGTATTTCTTTTTCTTCTTCTTCATTGGTGATCAACATCTTCAATCTCTGGTTAGTTTACAGACAAGTTAGTCGTTTTGTTAATAACTTGTGTCATCTCAACATGTTTAATACATGTAATTGTAACAGAAACGTACCAGTATCAGAAACATACTCGGTGCAGACTGTGTAATCAAGGCACGCGCCTAGGCGCGCCTGAGGCGCCAGGCGCATGGGGCGCAAGTCAGCGCGCTTTAGCTAGCCCAAGGCGGGCGATGTGCTTTAGGTGCACTTCAAGCGCGCCTAGGCGCGCGCCTCACGTGCCTACAGGGCGCAGTTCAGGCGCTGCCTTATATCGCGATTCACTTCGTCATTTTTCCCCGCATGCCTGTTATGTTCTAGGGTTTAGGATCGAGCTGCATCGCCGACTGCTGATTCGCTCCCCGATTCCTCCACTCTTCGCCTTTCTTCTCGCCGGAGTCGCCACCGCTCATCTCGGCGGAGTCACTGATTTCTCGTTGGAGACACAGAAGAAGGATTAGCCGGTCGTCGACGCCGTTCTCCTGCACTGATTTCTCGCCGAAAACTCTGCATCCTCTCATCTCCTCCTTTAATTGTGAGATTCGTTCTCCATTTCTCCTCTTATTTCTTCTTTTAATTGCTGCTATGGATTCCTACGATTATTTGTGATGATTTTTGTTTCTTTCTAAGTTTTGTGCTTCACTCCTGCATCCTCTCATCCAGCTTCACTCCTGATCAAACCTTTTAGGAAGGGCTTCCAGTTCACTATAGGCTTCATCCAGTTCACTGTTTATAGTGAACTGGATGAAGCCTACAGTGAACAAGAAAAAATGTGGTTCCTAGCAACCCATAAATTTGATATTTCTCAGAAATGTTCATTTTCTCAATCATAGTAGTTCCTAGTAGGCTAGTAGCGCATAAATTTCTTTCCTAAGCAACATGAACAAGAAAAAATGCATTTAGTTTCATCAGATTTGTTCATCTTATATTCTTGTTGGCAATTTATATTATGCCTTCTTATATTCAGCAGATTTCTTTAAAGCACATAACCTTGGTTATGAAAAGAAGGTAATTTTGATTTGAATCCAATAAAATATTATTCGTCTTCATAGCAAGAACTCAAAGAATCCAACATATGGTGTGATTAACTGGTTATGCTTGTTCATGTTGTTGTGCCTTGTCGGCTTGTAGCCATCATTTTATAGTTATGCTTTTTCATGCTGTTTATACTTAAGTAGACCTAAAATGTTTTTGTATTATGAACATATAACATTAATTCTGTTATTCCTTTTCTTACTGGCCCGAATTTTTGCATGCTTCGTAGTATTACGTATTTAGCTCTGAAAAATAATTCAGCATCCAGCTCTGAAAATGGATGCAAGTGGTTTTGGTTCATCCAGCATCCAATCAAGGATTGATCTATGCTGGAAGTACGTGCGTCAGATTTCTTCTGCCAATAAAAACGACTTGACTTGCATTTTCTGTGATAAAGTCACGAAGGGTGGAATTTATCGTGCTAAACAACATATTGTTGGGGGATTCAAAAATGCAAAAGCTTGTCTTAAAAGCCCTCCACATGTGCGCAACGAAGTACAAGAATACATGGAAAAAAAAGCAAGTGCAAGCAACACAGACAACCAAACAATGCCTGACTTTGCAGATATCGACACATTTGGCAGTGATGAAAAAATAGAAGCCAATGTGGACAAGATTCATAAAAGAGAAAGCTTCTCCAAGAAGTCTTGAACTAAAGGACCAATAGATGTGTTCTTTGCTCCAAAGGTTGACAATATGGAGGCACAAAAAGGAGCTGAACAAAAGATGAAACAAACTTCTATCAATGAAGCTTGCAAGGAGTTGAGAGAGCGAGCTTGTAAACATATAGCTCAATGGATGTACGATGCAGTTATCCCATTCAATATTGTAAAACATCCTAGTTTTGCGATAATGGTGGAATCCATTGGACAATTTGGAGTTGGATTGAAGCCACCGAGTTACCATGAGATTCGTGTCCCTTTGCTAAATAATGAAGTCACTGAAGTAAAAGATATGATGAAGACATACGAGGATGAGTGGAGGGTCTTTGGATGTTCTATTATGGCTGATGGATGGACAGATCGAAAACAGAGAACGTTAATTAATTTTTTAGTCAATTCACCAAAAGGTACATTTTTCCTAGAATCTATCGATGCATCTAACTACTCGAAGACGGGGGAAAAATTGTTTGAATTGCTGGATAGAGTGGTTGAAAGGGTTGGAGAGGTGAATGTGGTGCAAGTTGTTACAGATAGTGCCAGCAATAATGTGCTAGCAGGTAAATTAGTAATTATTCATTACTATTCTTAATAATCTTCAATTTTTATTTTGTGTACTTATATGATACTTTCATACCCAACAAACACTCTAACAGGTAAATTATTGGAAGCAAAACGTCCAAATTTATATTGGACGCCATGTGCAGCGCATTGTATTGATGTAATGCTGGAGGATATTGGAAAAATGCCCGACATTAGCCGCACACTAAAGAGGGCAATGACCGTAAATGACTATATTTATGTTCGGCCTGGAGTTGTGAACATGCTAAGGAGCTTTATGGGGCAAGTGGAGCTTGTTAGGCCTGCTGTGACGAGGTTTGCAACGTCTTTCTTAACAATTCAGCGCATTCACAAGCAGAAAAACAATCTAAGGAAGATGTTTACCTCACCTGAATGGTCTTCGAGCAAGTGGGCAAAAGAAAGCGGAGGTAAACAAGTGCAGAATATTATATTAATGATTTCTTTTTGGAGAAGTATAGTGGATATTTTAAAAATATTTGGTCCTTTAGTCCACGTATTAAAATTAGTGGACGGTGAGAAAAGGCCTGCCATGAGTTATATTTATGAAGCGATGGATAGAGCTAAAGATGCGATCATTAGTTCTTTTAATGAGGAGGGCAAATATATGGATGTCCTAAAAAATGTGGATAAAAGATGGGAAAGCCAACTTCATCGACCTCTTCATGTCGCGGGTCACTATTTAAATCCAGAATATTTCTACTTTAATCCCACTATTGCAGAAGATGGAGAAATTATGGAGGGCTTGTACAAGACAATGCAAAGACTGATTTCAAACCATGAAGAGCAAGATAAAATTATTGACCAATTAACTCTATATAGAAATGCTGAAGGACTATTTGGAATGAAGTTTGCAATTCGGCATAGAAAAATTAAGTCTCCAGGTAAATTACATAATATTCAAACAAGTTTGTTTTGATTTTTCAATTTTTAAATATTTACTATCTTAATAGCTGAGTGGTGGCAATCGTATGATTCTTCAACTCCAAATCTAAGAAGATTTGCGATAAAGGTGTTTAGTCTTACATGCAGTGCATCCGGTTGTGAGCGAAATTGGAGTTTTTTTTGAAAATGTAAGCTTTTAAAATTTATTATCAGTAATTTATATTTTATATATTAAAGATAACTTATTTATATGTTTATTGTTTATTGCAGATACATAGCAAAAAAAAACAGACTAGCTCAACAATGCTTGAATGATTTAGTATTTGTGAAGTACAATCGAGCGTTGAGACGTCGATATGGTGCACGTGATCACATAGATCCAATTTCGTTGACAGATATTGATGATAACAATGAATGGTTGATGGGTAGAATGGAAGAAGATAATGATGCTGAGGCTGAGCGGGAGGACTTGATGTTTGATGATGAGTTTTTAACTTGGGGCACAGTTGCTACTGCCACTGGAGTTGAAGAAGAAATTTATCGCACACGATTATCGAAAGGAAAAAATGTGGTTCCTACGAAGACACATGAAAAAAGGAGTATTTCGAAGATGAAAACTCCTACTCCATTAGTCATTAGAGAGGCTACTACACCATTAGTCATTAGAGAGGCTAATACTCCATTAGTCCTCAGAAATGCTGATGATATCGATGAAGATGAGGTTGAATACAACGAAGAAGAAGAAGAATATAACGATAGTAGAGAAGATGATGAAGACATAGTCTTTTCAGAGGATGAGTAGCTAGGTGAGTAATAGATTATTTAAATTTCAGAATACTTTAATTATTTTATTTAAATTATACATTAATAGATGTTTTCTGATTACACAAATAATGATATTTCTCAGGTCTGATTTTCAAATGGTGCCTCTCGATCTTCTGACCGGGCCACTTGATGTCGCTATTCCACTCACTTCGATCTTCTGGCTAGACTATTTGATGTTGAATATTTGATTCAAGTTTTATTTATGTTATTAAACATTGGTGTGCTTATTACATTGCCCTTCCTTTTGTTGTGATTTTTCATGCTAGCATTTTACTATCGTTTTGCTCAATATAAATTTGGGTGTGTTATTACTTTTTCTATAATAAGGGTGTTTGGTTCATGTTGTATTACTGATGTCACGTTTTGAAATAAAATTATAATTTTATATGAAGGTAATCTAGATGTTGGTCTAAATTGGTGGGTGAGTTAGTTCAGTTTTTTGTTCTAAATTTGATATAAAAAACAAAAATAGGAAGAACACATGTGAATTGGGCGCCCAATTCGCTCAATTTCAGCGAATTGGGCGCCCAATTAGCCCAATTTCAGCGAATTGGGCGCCCAATTCGCCCAATTTCAGCGAATTGGGCGCCCAATTCGCCCAATTTCAGCGAATTGGTCGCCCAATTCGCCCAATTTCAGCGAATTGGGCGCCCAATTCGCCCAATTTCAGCGAATTGGGCGCCCAATTTGCTCAATATCCGTTTCCCCCCTTTATTGCGCCTCACGTGCCTCAGGCGCGCGCCTGCGTCTTGCGCCTAGGCTCCAGGGCTCCTTTGCGCCTCGGTGCGCCTTACGCCTTTGACAACATAGGGTGCAGATATACATCTTAATTGGACGTACCAACACTTCCTAGCATAGAACCAATTTTTGTTTACTCTAGAAAAACAGACTCCTATCACAATATACAGAATGATGTGATAAGTCCAAGTGTGTCCACAAAGGTGTATCCGTCGAGTATTGGGTACGTACACATTAGGGAATTTTGGATAACCATAATGAATGCAGAAGGCATAGAGGAAAAACTAAAAACAACTTGCTACTCAAGACTATACATTAGGGAATTCATTTTTAGTATAATGATATAGTTAGCACTACCAAAATTCCATTATAGTAGCTAATATATTGCATATTTTTTTGAGGGACATTGATACAAGGGGGAGAGAAAATATAGCAAAATAAAAATAAAATAATGAAATAAGTTAGAAAAATATAAATGTTGTGTGAAAATTAAAGTAATATATATATATATATATATATATATATATCTTTATCATATAAAGAAACCCGTTTTAAGGATGGTGTAATTTTCATCTTCCCAAAATACCCCCTATTATCATCTTTTTATTTCAAAAAAACTGGTTTTGTGGTAATATGGTATTCCCGCCCTCTTTTCCCTCCACTCTTTTTCGTCTCCCCAAAAACACCATCGCCGAAACCATACTACCGGTCAACTCCCTCGGTAGAGCGTCCTTCTAGCGCCTCCTATACGTCTCCTCTGTCCGCTCCTCGACAAAAACACTACACGGAGCTCCACCTCGGCAGGTCATCCTGCATACCTCATCGACGTGCTACTCCATCGCAGCTGCTCCGCAAACTCAGCTTCCTCCACGACGATTCCATCTTCTGCAAACCCAAAATTCCTCCCACGATAATAATTTGTGCACCGTTTTTCTCCCACAAATCCCCGTTCCCCTTCCTCCCGCAACGTCTAGTGAATCTTCGTTCGCCTCTTCCTGCCCGGCGTCCAACGATTTCATCCTCTCCATGGAGGTAAATACTTTCTCGTCCTCCCTTTTCGATAGTTTGTGTCACTCCATTTCCTTAGTATGACCTTTGAGTACATTTCTTTCACTGCTTCCTCTCCGTTCACGCTGCTTCAAGGTCATTCCAAAACTCACATCTCGGTTCTCAATCAAACAAGCCAATGTCTGATGATTTCATTCCAAAATAAGTCGATATCGAGGTAAATACTCCCTTTTTCTTTCATTATGACACTTTTAATGTTACTCCATTTCTAAGATTGGCAAGTTCCAGGAACAAGAAATATTAGTTCTCTCATTTCATTTCTTTATTAGGGGCCTTTGCGTACCTTTTCCCTCTCAACCAGAAAAGGAGAAGCTTAGCCATTGCACCTTTTTGTTATCATTTTAGTCCCCTGGTCAATAATCATATGGGCCCTTTGTTTTATAAATGAACCTGCATGTATTCTTTTAACCTGATTTTTTTTTCTTAGAATGATTAACAAACAAAGGCATTTGGGTAGTGTTGGAGGACATCTATATGGAGAAGTTGGGAAGGTCTTTTCTCAGCGGAGAGGAAAAAAGGATGTATTGCAATAATAATAATGCTAGTCCCTTACTTATACATATACTTGAGTAAGGTAAAACCTAAAAACAAGGAAAAGACATAACTATCCCGACCCGGGGTGAACATAGAAAAAGATAAAACACGACTTGTACATAACGTTTCACAACTCTCCCCTTCAAATCAGATGGATGATATCAGTCATCTCAATTTTTTGGATATCGTCGGTAAACAGATCAAACTCCAAGCTTTTGGTGAACACATTGGCCTGCCGATCCCTGGAGTGAACAAACAGAGTAACAACTGTTTTCTTATCTAAGTGATCCTTAATAAAGTGTCGATCCACTTCGACATGTTTTGTCCTGTCATGTTAGACCGGGTTATGAGCAATACTAATTGCAGTTTTATTGTCACAAAATAAGGAAAAACTGTCACAGGGAAACCCAAATCCTGTAATACAGTACGCAGCCATAATCCCTCACATAAGCCTTGGGCCATGACACGATATTCTGCCTCTGCACTTGATCTAGCCACCACGTTCTCCTTCTTGCTCTGCCACATTACGAGGTTACCACCAACAAAGGAGCAGTATCCTGTTGTGGACTTCCTGTCATCTTGGCAACCAACCTAATCAGCGTCAGTAAAAACCTCAATCTCTAAGTTGTTCCTAGTGAATAGGAGGCCGCGACCAAGAGCTTTCTTTAAATACCGCAGTAGACGATACACCGCTTCTTGATGTCTGATTCTAGGAGAATGCATATATCTGCTAAGAATACCAACTGCATACGTAATGTCGGGACGAGTATGGGATATGTATATAAGTTTTCTGACCAATCTTTGGTAACGTGATACATTCGTATGATCACCATCACCATCTTCATCAATTCTGTGATTTTCCTCCATAGGGGTGTTCGCAGGAACACAACCAAGCATACCAGTTCCCTTTAGGAGATCCAATATGTACTTCCGTTGGGATATAACGATACCCCGCTCAGATCTAACCACTTCGATGCCCAGGAAGTACCGTAATCTTCCCAAGTCCTTCACTTCAAATTCAGCCAGTAGGAGGGACTTGAGGTTGACAATCTTCTCTGTATCATTTCCAGTGATCACGATGTCATCCACGTAGACAATGAAACCACAACCCGCTGTTCATGTCTCTGGATGAACATGGTATGATTCAATTGGGCTTGCTTGTACCCAAACTCGAGCATTGCTGTGAGAAATCTTTCAAATCAGGCCCTTGGAGATTGCTTCAGGCCATATAAGGATTTTCTTAGGCGGCAGACAAACCCTTGATTCCTTCTTTCACAAAACCAGGAGGGAATTTCATTTACACCTCCTCCTCAAGCTCACCATGGAGAAATGCATTTTCACGTCCAGTTGATGAAGTTCCCAGTCCAGGCAAGCTGCACATGATAACAGAACCCGAATAGAGTCCATTGTTGCTACAGGAGCAAAAGTCTCTTGATAATCAACTCCTTGAGTCTAGGTGTATCCTTGAGCGACAAGACGCGCTTTGTACCGTTCCACCTTGCCATCTTGGTTTTACTTAACGGAAAAGAACCATTGGGAACCTATAGCTTTCTTGCCTGAAGGGAGAGCAGAGATATCTCACGTATGATTTTTGTCCAAGACGAACATCTCATCACGCATAGCCTGTGTCCAAGCCGGTATTGACAAAGCTTCCTGCCATGTATTTGGAATAACAACTAGAGAAAGAGATGAAATAAAAGTCTGATGGATCGGAGTAAGATGACGATAAGCCACATGATTAGAAATCAGATGTTGCGTGGAAGTAACTTTACCCTTTTCAGCAAGGCAAGAGGCATATGCAGGTCAGCATCATCAGAATTTGAGTCCGAAGTCGGCACTGGTAGAGGTGGAGCGGCGGTGACCTGTGTACCTGAACGACGGTGGTATACATGGGGGAAAGGAGAGAGCATAGTAGAGGAGTCCGGTATCAGGATAGGAGGAGCTCTGGGTATCAGAGTAGAAGGTGTTGAAGGAATAGAGGAAGAGGAAGGGAGAAGAGGCAGAGGGACAACAGTAACATCATCCGTAGTAGTACTCTCCCCCTGACGAAGAACATGAGTCGAGGACGGAAAGTAGGACTCCCCCTCACGAAGGTGACATTCATGGTACAGAACATACGCCGGGAGGGGGGTGATAATAGTGATATCCTTTGGTCATGGAGAAATAACCTAGGACGACACAACATTGAGCCTGAAGGTCAAGTTTGTCACGTTGTGGTTGGTGCACATGCACGTAACAAACACACCCAAAGACACGGGGTGACAAATGGGAAGTATGAACCACGTCAGAGGTCGAGAGATGAGCTAGAGGAGTAATAAAGGAGAGAACACAAGAAGGAAGACGGTTGATAAGATGTGCAGCAGTAAGCACCGCATCACCCCAATATGGTTTAGGAAGATGCATCGTCAAGAGGAGACAACGGGTAACCTCGAGGAGATGCCGATTTTTTCGTTCGGCCACTCCGTTCTGACTAGATGTGTAAGCACAAGTTTTTTGGTGGATGATACCGTGAGAGGTGAGGTAAGCGCCAAAGGAACCACGATCGTCATACTCCCCTCCATTATCACTTTGAAGAACACGGATAGTGCCATTACATTGATTTTTCATCATGTTATGAAAGACTTGAAAACACGGAAAAACGACACTTTTTTTAATAGATAAACTCATGTAGTACGCGAGTAACAATCAATAAAGGTGACGAACCATCGAAAACCAGTCAATGACATAACGGGGGACGGCCCCCAAACATTAGAATGTATAACATCAAAAAGAGTGCTACTAGGAAAAGAAAGATGTGAAGCGGTCTGTCGCACATGTTTAGACCGATCACAAATATCACAAGAAAATTTCTAAAGAAAAGGTAAAAAAAAAGGAAATAATTTTTGCAGGTAGTGTTGGAGCCAAAATTGACCTCAACGAATGTTCAAAACTGGGGTGCATCCAACACCTACTTCTCTCAAGCCCCGCCCCTTGACTGTTTGTTAACGACCTAGGACTGACCCAAAGCCTCAGCAGGGAGGTCGCACCTCACACCCGGAAGATCTCTGAGAGCTTCCCCGCCAAAGCCAAAAGCTGGGCTAGGATCTCCTCTGAAAGCACTAGAGATTCAGAGAAAAATGAGAGTCCGCTTTCTAAGGAGCCCTTATGGGTCTATTTATAACCTTTTGCTGACCTGAAGTTACTGAAATACCCATGGATGGTCTGCCAATAGCCAAATCCCGTTGGTTGAGAAGTGTTAAATACAGCCCCTGGGGGTATACGGATAATTTTACCCGAGGGCAATTAAGTAATTTTACCCTGAACCCTGGGCCCCACTCGACGAGAACTCTATTCCGAGAACCCTCTCGCCTTCATTTGGCGGGAGCTAAAAAGGAGTGTTGAAAGCCTCAAGCTGAGCCGGCCCCCGCCTTCTGCGAGACGCAATCCTTCTCGCCGACTCTGCCGGAAGCGGGTCCCGGCTGACCGATGGTGAACGCTCTCGCCCGTTTCCAGGCGGGAGCTCCTCTAATCTTGACGCTGTCGCTGTTGGACGCGACGTTGAGTGAGTGGAGCTCACCCAACGCCCTTGCTGCTGACTACGGCGTCGAGTGAGTGGAGCTCACCCAACGTCCTTGCTGCTGACCACGGCGTTGAGTGAGTGGAGCTCACTCAACACGGCGTTGAGACCACTCAACGCCTTCTCGCCCGCTTCTGGTCACGGCGTTGAGTGAGTGGAGCTCACTCAGCGCGGCGTTGAGACCACTCAACGCCTTCTCTCCCGCTTCTGGTCATGGCGTTGAGTGAGTGGAGCTCACTCAGCGCGGCGCTGAGACCACTCAACGCCTTCTCGCCCGCTTCCGGTCACGGGCGGGATCTCGCCTGCTTCTAGGCGGGAGCTCCTCCGGTGCGAGACTCTTCTGGTCTTCTTGCCCAAGCTAGCCCAAGGCTGGTCCAACCCCGACCGTTGATGCCTCCGGGTCCTACCAAGCGAATATGGGTTGTACAGGTAGACGGAGGACGGGTATCCCAAACGCAGATGCCAACCGTGAACATTCTCTGCAGTAACAGTATGGCTGGAAAGAGCCTGAGAATGAGGAGTGTCCAGGTAGTACAAGCCGCCACTGCACCTACCACTTCCAATGTTCCGCTTCGTACCCAGCTCCTGAGAAACACAAGAATCAGGAAAGAATGTTACAGAGCAGTTAATAGATTTCGTAAGATTGCTGATGGAAAGTAAATTGCGTGGAAAGGAGGGGACGTGAAAAACAGAGGTAAGAGATATGGACGAAGAACAAGAAATATTGCCCTTGCCCGCAATGGAGGACAACGATCCGTTAGCAAAAATAAATTTCTCCTTACCAGACAAAGGAGTATAAGAGGGAAAACCTGAGGAGGACCCAGTCATGTGGTGAGTGGCACCGGAGTCGAGCACCCACTCAGAAGGTGAGGTGGTGGCCGCATGAGCGCTAGGCATAACAACAATGGCAAGAGAGGTAGAGCTTCCAGTGACTGGATCGGACTGAGAGTGGAGTAAGCGGCGAAAGGCATCCAACTCATGTGCAGTAAGAGAGGAGGAAGCAGAAGACTAGGACTCATCATAGACATCAGTAGTGTAAGCAGCGTCATGAGAACGGTAGCCACTGTGTCTATGACCCCCACGGCCAGGTCCACGGCCCCGACCACGACCACGACCAGGAGGAGCCAAATGCGGATTAAGTTTGAAGCATGCCTCCCGAGAGTGTCTTCGTCGACCAGAGTAATCGCAGATAGGCACAAAAGATACAAGAGTAGGGATGAGGCCACGACCAACACTCGTCAAGGCAGAATGATCTGGAGCTGTCATAACATGACTTGCAGCGGCCTTCATCACCCAGAATCATGTTGAACGCCTCCCGAAGAGAGGGAAGATGAGAACGTTGGAGAACATGTGTCCGAAACACATCAAATTCCATGTTCAATCCCATTAAGAAGACATGAAGGCGGAAACGGTCCTCTTGTTGCTTTAACATGACGACATCCGTTGTACACGCTGGTGTGAAATGTGCAAAGTAGTCTAGTTCTTGATACAAGCGCTCAAACTCCGAGAAGAAAGATGAGACAGTCATCGACCCTTGACGCAACTCCAAAATGCGGTGAGTGAGCTCATAAACCTGGGCGGAACTACCAATCTGAGAGTATGTTTCCCGAGCACGAGTCCAGATCTCGAACGCAGAGTCCATCAGCATATAGCTCCGATAAACCTTGGGCGACATCGAATGCAGGAGCCAAGACACAACCAGAGAGTTGTCAGAATCCCAGCGCTTCTAGGAGGGATTAGTCACTGGAGGCTCTGTAATCGACCCATCGATATAGCCAAACATCTCTTGACTACAGATGACATGTTGAGCAGTACGAGACCATTCCAAGTAGTTCGTGTCATCCAGAGGAACTGTGGTAATCTTCAAGGAGCTAGAGTGGCCATGGGGCCGCTGAGGCTCAACCATCGGAGGATGGATCACGCCCGAAGAGGAAATTGATGAATCGGGTTCACCCATACCGCCACAAGAAGCACAGATCAGCAGCACCTTCAGCGGCACAGGAGCGGCATGGTAACAGGACAGTGGGCCGGGGCTGCAGTAATCATCACCCAGGGTAGCGACGCAGGAAGCACGGATCGGTGCCAAGAAGGACAGCGGCCCATTAGTTTTTCATGAAGGAGAGGCGGACTGCTTCATGGAGGAACCGCGGTGTCGTTCCTCTCAGCAGCCGGCAAGGGTGCCGCCCGGCATCACGAAGAGGAAGAAGCGACGTGAGACGGGCGACAGCGAGTTGCAGGAAGAAGCGCGCGACGGGAGACGGGTGATGAGTTGCGGGAAGAGGCGCGACGGGAGACGGCGAGATCGATCCGATCGACGGCTAGGGCACGAAATTTTTTTCCGCCTCTGATACCAAGTGGAGAGGAAAAAAGGATGTATTGCAATAATAATAATGCTAGTCCCTTACTCATACATATACTTGAGTAAGGGAAAAGCTAAAAACAAGGAAAAGACGTAACTATCCCGACCCGATGTTAACATAGAAAAAGATAAAACACGACTTGTATATAACATTTCACAACTTTCTCTGCCCAGGCTACATAACATTTTATGGTTCTACTTGGTACTTTGAAAATTGCATGAATGACATCTTGATATTGTGTTTTTACCATCACAATATTTCATCATAGGATAAATTATATGTACTTCAAATGAAGATTTCATGAAAAGTTATTTAAATTAAAATGTACAATTCCAAATAAATATTGTGTTTGAGAGAGAGAGCAGGGCGCCAACATCAACATCCATCACCAATTTTGTTTCTGACCTTTTTCTTTCCTTTTTTTCTAGCACGGACTTTAGAAAGAAGACAAGTTTGTTTTTCTTCAATTCTCTTATTGGATTTTTGAAGAAAGGTACAAGCTTTCCCTTTCAATTTGATATTTTTTTTACTGTCGAGAAATAGTTTACCCCTATTTTTTGATTCTTTTCAACAAATTTATTAAGGTTTAGTCAATTTAATTCCCAAATTTTTTGGCTGAGAAGCAAAATTGTAATCTATGTTGAAAGAGTGAAAGCATGATTTTCCTCTCTTTCTTCTCTTTGAAACCTATGATTTCAAACTTATATTGTGGAGTGAAGAGGTTTGAACATTTTAATCAAACTTATATTGTGGAGTGAAGAGGTTTGAACATTTTAATCATTGAGCTAATGTTGTTTGAATGAGCAGTTTTGATTCTTAAGACAATATAAATAAACTTTCTTATTATCTTGCATTTATATTTCCACTACTCCTTCTATCATTGGGGAATTTTCTGCTCGCACTTTCAGACATGTGTGGTATTTGAAGGATGCTAATAGGAAGAAGAAGGGGGAGAGAGTGATCTAAGTGGGAAGAACTAGAGAACTATGGTTGAGTAAAAGAGGAGAGGAAATACCTTGAGATAATCTTGCTTGTCCACCAAGAGAGCCACCCCGGGGTATTTATACCCGGGGTTGAGAGGGGCCGGCCGGCCCCTCCCCATATGGGGGCTGAACCGGTCTGGTTCGACCCCCATATCGCCGGTCTTCAATTAGAGTGAGAGGGGGCTGGACCGGTTGGTTCAGCCCCGTTGTCGCCTTCGGTTTCCTTCTGCCTTCGCGTATACTGATGACCAATTATTCGGGATGCGTCCGGGGGCGTAACATTCCCTTCCCCATCAAGAACCAGCTTGTCCCCAAGGTGGTAATCGGGGTAAAACTCCCTGAACTCCAGCAAATCCACCCATGTGTTATGCGTCGTGGGCATATTCTTCCACTTGACTAGTAGCTCTTGACGGTACTCAGCGTCGCGGTTCTTCCACTTGATCATCAAAATCTCCTTAGGTATCGGACACAACTCACCCGTGGTTGTGGCCTCGGGTAGGAGAGGATTGGGTTGAACAAAGTCGCCGATCTTCTACTTCAACAAGGAGACATGAAAGGTCTGATGTATCCTCGATCCTTCGGGCAACACCAACGTGTAAGAACAGGGTTCACTTGCCGAACAATCCGGAATGGACCATAGTAACGAGGTGTCAACTTCTGGTTTGATCGCTGGGCCACGGACAATTGCTTGTAGGGGCGGAGTTTGAGAAAGACCTCATCCCCCACTTGGAAGTCCTGTTCCTTCCAATGCTTGTCAGCCTGCACCTTCATGCGGTTCTGTGCTATCCGGAGATTCTCACGTAAAGCGGTGAGTGTGCGATCATGATCACGAAGTGCACGGTCAACGACGGGCAACGACGTATTGCCGGCCTCATAACTGCTCAAGGTAGGAGGAGGACGACCGTACACGACCTTGAACGGAGTCATCTTGCTGGCAGAGTGGTAGGACGTGTTGTAGCAGTACTCGGCCCAATGCAACCAACTCGTCCACGTGCGCGGCTCGTCCATAATATAGCAACGCAAATATGTTTCCACGCCTCGATTGAGTACCTTTGTCTGCCCGTCTGTCTGCGGGTGGTGAGCTGTGCTGAAACGTAAAGAGGTTCCTTGAAAGCGAAAGAGCTCCTTCCAAAAGTTGCCGACGAACGTCGAGTCACGGTCCGAGATGATCGCCCGAGGTATACCGTGAAGCCGGACAATCTCGCGGGCAAAAATAGCGGCGACAGATTCGCCGGTGTAAGGATGGCTTGGCGCTATGAAATGCCCGTACTTGGACCACTTATCGACCACCACCATAATGACTGACTTGCCCTGACACCTGGGCAGCCCCTCAATGAAATCCATGGACACTGTATCCCAAATCTGGTGAGGAATCTCCAAAGGTGTGAGTAAGCCGGCCGGGGATGTGGTTTCATACTTCTGACGCTGGCAAGTCTCACACTGCTGAACAAACATCTGGATGTCACGACACATCCCCTTCCAAAAAACATTGGCCCGTGCCCGCTGGAGAGTGCGAAGAACACCGACATGACCACCCGTCGGAGAGGAATGGAACTTATGCATCATAACTGCCCTCCATGCAGACTTCGAAGGAATGACCCCGCGACCTTGATAGAACAACCTGTCATTCTGAAGATGGTAGCCCGGAGTTGTCTCACGTTCCTGTCGAAGAGCCTCCACAATAGGTTGCAACTCGGGATCACGTTGTACCTCGTCCTGTATCTCGCCAATGGAGTCAAGCAGTGGTGTAGTAATCTGAGCGAGGGCGCCCTCAGGTAAGCGGGACAAAGCATCAGCAACTCGATTGTCCTTCCCGTGCCGGTAGATGATCTCGTAATCATACCCTAGAAGTTTGGTCACCCACTTCTGTTGGAGAGGAGAAGAGACTCACTTTTCCAAGAAATGTTTTAAACTCTGATGGTCCGTCCGGATCTTGAAATGTATTCCCAACAAATATGACCGCCACAGGGCCACCACATGAATGACTGCCAACATTTCCTTTTCATAGGTGGACAGCCCCAGCGTCCGCGGAGCCAATGCCTTGCTGTAGAAGGCTATGGGCCACCCTTCCTGCATCAATACAGCACCGAGCCCCACTCCCGACGCATCACTCTCCACTACAATCTCCTTCGTGAAGTCGGGAAGCACCAAGACCGGCGTAGTCGTCATGGCCTTCTTGAGTGCTTGGAAGGCCTCCTCCGCCTCATCCTGCCAGAGGAAGGCGTCCTTCTGCAGCAACTGGGTAAGATGCCGGGTGATCTTGCCGTAGTCCTTCACAGAGCGACGGTAGTACCCGATAAGGCCTAAGAAGCCCCGTAGTGCCCACACAGTCTGGGGCCATGGCCAGGACAACATACTCTCAATCTTCCGGGAGTCGGCCTTGACGCCCTGAGCCGAGAATAAATGTCCCAAGAATTCCACCTCCTCCTGGCCGAAGGAGCACTTGGATCGTTTAGCGTAGAGCTAGTTCTGGCTTAGGATGGAGAAGACTTCTTCAACATGAGCTAAGTGCTCCTCCCAACTGGGACTGTATATGAGAATGTCATCGAAGAAGATCAGCACAAAGCGACGAAGAAGCGGACGAAAAATCTCGTTCATGTTGGCCTAAAAGGTGGACGGCCCACCGGTCAGCCCGTTGGCCATCACCAGGAACTCATAGTGGTCGTCGTGTGTTCGAAAAGCTATTTTGTGGATGTTGCTCTCCCGCATGAGGATTTGATAGTAACCGGACCACAAGTCTAGCTTGGTGAACCGCTGTGCGCCGTGCAGTACGTCCAATAGTTCTTCAATCAAGGGGATGGGAAATTTGTCCTTTATAGTGACACTGTTTAGCGCGCGGTAATCTACGCAGAACCGCCACGAACCATCCTTCTTCTTGACCAAGATGATCGGGGCAGAAAATGAGCTCGTATTGGGGCGGATGATCCCCGCATCTAGCATCTCCCGAACACTGCGCTTGATCTCAGCCTTCTGCATGTGCGGATATCGATATGGCTGGATGCTGGTAGGATCGGCCTCCGCTTTGAGGACGATCTGATGATCCCGAAAGCGCGGAGGTGGGAGAGTGCGGGGCTCCTGGAATATGTCAGCATACTGTTCTAGGAGAGATTGCATCTGGACCGGTACCTCAGATGGCCCAGTGTCGGCTGACTTCACCCCCAAAAGCACTGCCATCATGTTGCCTTCTTCCCCAATACGTTGTAAGCTCCGGACAGAGATCTCCTTCGCTGGAGACGATTTTTCCCTTCATACAAAATTGCTTCCCATGCTGTAAGAACTCCATATTCATGTGGTCCCAATCAAAAGTGACTCTTCGTAGCTGTTGCAGCCAATGTATGTCAAGCACCATATATGAACCTCGGATCGGAAGGAGATAAACATCTGTATGACTAGTGTAGCCTTGTATGTTAAACTCCACCTGCTTCATCACCCCCTCACACTGCAGCTTACTCCCATCGACTACCATAACCTGGAAGGAAGCACCTCGATCGATCACGTGTCCCACTCGGCGCGCCACCTCGGGATGGATGAAGTTGTGGGTACTCCCACTATCTATCAGAATCGTCACCTGTTCCCGTCGGACCTTGCCCGTCATGCGCATAGTGAGGTGGGCGTTGCAACCCTCCATAGCATGTATCGAGACTCCAAACTCAGTCACTGCCGACTTCTATGTCAAGTCCGGCTTGGGGGCCATGTCCACCTCCTCCTTGGCATCCTCATATAGCGTGAACACCTGGACCTTTTGATATTTGTGCCCAGGAGTGAACTTCTCATCACAGTTATAACATAACCTTTTTTCCTTCCGCGCCTGAAGTTCCGACCAAGTCAGCCGAGTGACAACCGGATTGCTTGGACCCTGGGAGTCCCTTCTCGCCACCGGCGTAGTGGTTGTAGTACGTGCTGTGCTGCGGGAGCGTTCCTATTTTAGCGTTCCTCCTGTGTCCGAGCTAAACTGATCGCATGGTTCAAGCTGCGGGGCATGTACGACTGGATCTCATCCCGCAAATAATCCTTGAGTCCCGACACAAAACAACTGAGTAATATCTTCTCCTCCCACTGTACGCGGTTAACCAACTTCTCGAACTCTGTTCGGTACTCCATCATCATACCCTTCTGACGCAGCTTTTGTAGGAGCGCCTCAAAGTCTTCGTAATCTAGTGGCCCAAAACGAATGGTGAATCCATCCACAAAGTCGGTCCAGGGTACGTAATCCTTGCCCCTCAGGAGCCACTGCACCAACTGGAAGGCATCATCCTTTAAGTGAAATGATGCTAACTGCTTCCACTGCCCCTCGGGAATCTCCTGATAACTGAAAAATAGTTCCGCCTTCTGCAGCCACTCCAGGGCGTCACCGCCATTGAACTTGGGAAAATTCATCCGCGTCAACTTTGGCGGCATGTACTGCCGGGGACCGGCCTGTCCACGCCACCCCGCCTCCTGTCCATACTCCGCCGGCCTTCTTGGTTCCCCGGGTTCAAAAGGCATGCCCGGGAACCCTTGACGAAACGGCCTTGCCGCTGGAGCACCACCCCACTGCATACCTCCTCTTGCCGGGTGAGGTAGCAGGCCCTCCCCCCTCCATATGGGGGAATCGGTCACCCGCCGCCTCCAGCGCCAAAACTGCCCGAGCCGCCGGGCCTGCGCTGAAACCGGCTGCCTCGTACCCGTCGGAGCCAATCCCGCCTGCGCCGACCCCGCCGAAGCCGATCCCGTTCGCGCCGACCCCGCCCGTGCCGATTCCGCCGCCCTGGCTAGACTCGGCCCCTGCTGCGAGCCACGCTCCCCATTCCCACTCCCTGGCCGATCTCGCCTGCCCTCCGTTTGCGCCGATCCGGTGCGGATCGGCCCGTGGAGCAGAAGATCCGCCCGGGTCCTCTTCCGACACGGCCTTACCCTTCAGATTTTGTGCCAACAACGTCATGATCTCCTCCATTCGGGTGTCGATCCGTTCTTCTAGACTTTGCATGGATGTTTTCATGTTTTCCTCGATGGCGGCCACCGAATCCATCAATCCCATCAGATTTTATTCTAGGGTTTCCAAGCGGCCGATTTCGTCTTGCGTTCGAGTAGTCACCATGGTGGAGGAAAGAACCTCTGATACCACATGATAGGAAGAAGAAGGGGGAGAGAGAGATCTAAGGGGGAAGAACTAGAGAACTAGGGTTGAGTAGAAGAGGAGAGGAAATACCTTGAGATAATCTTGCTTGTCCACCAAGAGAGCCACCCCGGAGTATTTATACCCGGGGTTGAGAGGGGCCGGCCGGCCCCTCCCCACATGGGGGCTGAACCGGTCTGCTCGGCCCCCATATCACCGATCTTCAATTAGAGTGAGAGGGGGCTGAACCGGTTGGTTCAGCCCCGCTGTCGCCTTCGGTTTCCTTCCGCCCTCGCGTGTACTGACGACCAAATAGTCGGGATGCGTCCGGGGGCATAACAGATGCTAACTTCATTTATTTATTCTCATTCTCTGCTTTACATGTTTCTTGGAATTCCTTTTGCACCCTGATTAGATCTCTAATAACTAATGTCGAAACCTTTTCTATCATCACTATTGAAACTCATTATTCCTTTGTCGCACAACACCGAATAGGCCAATGACACCAGCCTTCGTTGCCTCACGCTACCGCCTCCGGAGAAGCTCTCGTTGTCGACATAAGTATAGGACACCGTCCTCCGCAGTTCCTTCATCATTGACATCCAACTTTGTTGACAGCACGTTGTTTCCCCTCCAGCTTCTTATGCAGCAGACCATTGCCATTTGGATCAACAATTGCCTATCCAATATGTATGAGCCGAGCAACTTGTTGCGTCCTACGTCGATCGAAAGACCTACCACGTCCTGTGTCGAGCTCGACACATCATACCTCCCTTATATGCCTTGATCGATGAACCTTCCGTCTCGAGCCTTGTGCAACCTCCTCCGTTTCGAGCCCTGATCTCTCCACACCGCCTGTTTGTTCGAGCCCTGCGCGCCTATTCCCATTAGCCCGCAATATTTTTTGAGTCGGCTCCATTGCGCGTGACTTACAAATATCACTATTTGACTAATTAATTCCAAAGGCTATTGTGGGTCTTCTTTGGGGGTCAATATAGGGAAGCGTCAGGGTTTACATGGTCAGTTTGAGCGAGTCCAATCTACTCGCTCTGCCTGAATCCAGTCGACCCATAACTCGTACCATTTCTCGCTCCCCACATAACACGAGTGACCCATCAGATAAGCTCAGTAAAATTCTGATCATGATGCAAGTTCTCATGGTACATGAAACTACTACTAAGGCACGTCATCAGGAGTCCATTACTGTCCTCTCCAAGGGCCTTGATCTGCCAGCCTCCACCATTTCCACACATGAGCAAGCTTGCAGCAATTAGGCGCCTCCGCCTCTACTTCTTCGACCGGATTTCCCCGCCGCGATACCACCAAAATTCAACATCGTGCCTTGTTACACCAAGTTGACATTCCCAACTTAGGATGGGAAGGACGATCCCTTAGAGTGGCTCACCCGATGCAAACAATTTTGTTGCCATCAACATTACAGAATGAATAAATCTGATCTCCTTCCACATGCTTGATATTGCTCAACTATGATTCAACCGTTTACTAGCCGACAATCCTGGGATGATCTGGCGCAACTTTAAGCGGTCCTACAACCAACGTTTTGCCCCTCTGATTCACAACAACCCCCTTGGTGCCCTCACGACCCTACGTCAGACCAGGTCGATTGTTTGATATCTGGAACAATTTCAAATTCTTCTGGCTCATGTCATGATACCCCCTGAGATGCAGGTCACCATCTTCATTGTCGAGCTTCACGATCAACTGTGCTTGGATGCCGAATTTGAGGCTCCCAGGGACTTGGTGACTGCTCATGTGTTTAGTCAAATTGTGCGCCCCTCAACTTCATTTGGCTCAGGACTCCTACTTCACTACTTGCACGCAGAATCAAGAGGGACGTTGTACAACCCATATTCGCTGGGTAGGACCCGGAGGCATCAACAGTCGGGGTGGACCAGCCTCGGGCTGGCTTGGGCCTGAAAACCAGAAGAGCTCTCGCGCCGGAGGAGCTCCCGCCTAGGAGCAGGCGAGGTCCCGCCCGTGACCAGAAGTGGGCGAGAAGGCGTCGAGTGGTCTCAACGCCGCGCTGAGTGAGCTCCACTCACTCAACACAGCGCCCAACAGCGCCAGCGTCAAGGTTAGAGGAGCTCCCGCCTAGAAAGGGGCGAGAGCATTCACCCTCGGTCACCCAGGACCCGCTCTCGGCAGAGTCGGCGAGAAGGATTAAGCTGGCGAGAAGGCGTCGGGTCTCAGCCTGGGACTTTTGACACTCCCTTTTAGCTCTCGCCAAATGAAGGCGAGAGGGCTACCGGCATAGAGCTCTCGCCGAGTGGGGCCCAGGGTTCAGGGTAAAATTTCTTAATTTTCCTCGGGTAAAATTACCCTTATACCCTCAGGGGCTGTCTTTAGTACTCTACAAACAGCGGGATTTGGCTATTGGCAGACCGGCCAGGGGTATTTCAGTAACTTCAGGTCAGCAGAAAGTTATAAATAGACCCATAAGGGCTCCTTAGAAGACAGACTCTCATTTTTCTCTGAATCTCTAGTGCTTTCTGAGGAGCTCCTAGCCCAGCTTTTGGCTTTGAGGGGAAGCTCTCAGAGATCTTCCGGGTGTGAGGTGTGACCTCCCTGCTGAGGCTTTGGGTCAGTCCTAGCCCCTAGGTCGTTATCTACCAGTCGAGGGGCAGGGCTTGAGAGAAGTAGGTGTTGGTTGCACCCCAGTTTTGAACATTCGTTGAGGTCAACTTTGGCTCCAACAGACGTGTCAAGGTACCCAAACCCCACAGATCCATCGACTGCCTTGTGCAGAAATGTCTGATTGATGCGCACAAGGATTATGTTATAACTATGAAGAGCAGTATACTTGCGGACATTGGTGCAAAAGATTTTTTTATCAAGATTCTGATGAGGAAGGCATCTGGTGCAGAAATGTCATTGATTTTTCCTGAGATTGAGGGCAAACTCTTTCTGAACGGCGGGAGAGATGTTTTGGGCTTCTTACCCGGCTATTATGTTATTCGTCTTATGGTTGTATTATCTCATCTTTTATTATGGTGTGTCTTATTATTCTATATGTCACAGTCCAAGTTTTGGGAGCTTAATTATGTTTATGTTCTTGTATTCTCTATTTAAATTACCACATGGGTCTTGTAAATGTAAACAAGAAGTATTCTATTTCCTTTCTCCCCTTTGATGAGATTGTGGTAGCTCTCACTCTCTCTTTTTCTGAGCACACCTCGCCTAGGCAGCCGCGGTTCCGGCTCAATAGTACCTTCTTTGAAGTCTATCATTGAATCTCTCCTTAATTAGATTGAACTCTTAGGGGGAACCAACTCTCAAGAGCTTGGCGCGAGCATATCTCGTGATTGTATCTTGTTTACATTCTAGTGCAATCCATTCGACATGTACGAGATACCGTAGGGTTATCCATTTTGCAAATTCTAAATAAGGATTTGCAAAATCTAAGTTAGCACTTGTGGGACTAAACCAAAGCAAAATTAGGAGGAATCAAAGGGGTACCCACAACTGTGAGATTATGGTTATCACATTCTATATTAATCAATTTTTCGTATCAGTACATTGTATTGATACTTTATGTTGTTTTATTAGAGTTTATCAAACTTTAGCTTTATGCTATAATTTTTTATTAACAATTTTTCATACTTCCCAATGTACTGATACTTTATGTAGTCAACATTAGACAGATATTATATTATTTTGTTAGAGTTTATAGGAATTCAACCTTGTGCTATAATTTTTTTTGAATCTATGTAACCTCCATTATTTTATTTTTTGTAATTTCAGTCTTTACTTTTGCTAATTAACTTTTTATGTTTTATTTTATAGTTGGTTTTACTCAGTTTTTTGTCATAATCTTTATAATCAATTGCTTTACTTCATGGTTTTAGTCCCGTGCAAGTTCTATGTGATTTTTCTTTCTTTCTTTCTGCTTTCTCTTTAGATTATCCGAATGATTTCATATTTACATTTATATTTTCTTTAGCTCAAAGGTCATTAGTTGAGATATGATTTATTTAGGCTCTGTTTGCGAGGACTTATTTTTACCGGTCAAGCGGTCACGATCGCATGAATCGGGCCTTAAACCGGACCTTAATTCAGGTCCGGTTCATGCGGTCGTGACCGCTTGACCGGTGAAAATAAGTCCTCCCAATAGGAGCCTTAGTCTATTAATGTGGTTGAGGTACTTGATTGCAGATCTGTTGAAGCAAACACGAAGAAGGTTTTAATGCAATCTTGAAGAATATCTCTTAAAGGCTGCAATGTTATGTTTTTGCCTTTGTTGAAGAAGTTTGGAGTATTAATGTTAGAACTTAAATGTTACCAGAGTAACAAATGTTGTTTCTGAAATTCTCTATTCTATTTTCTTCAGCTACCCATTGACACTCCTCTCCCCCTTCTTGTTTTTATGGATTTATATCCTTTTAACTTTTTTATCATAATACTTTGATATTCTGGTTTGTTTTTCTTTTCTTTATAATATTATGTGTTGAACGATATTTGACTTTATGTTGATTTCATTGTATGTCTTCATATAAT
This sequence comes from Platanthera zijinensis, assembly GCA_039513925.1. NCBI lineage: Eukaryota > Viridiplantae > Streptophyta > Magnoliopsida > Asparagales > Orchidaceae > Platanthera > Platanthera zijinensis. Next base: position 174,688,724 of record CM077091.1, read on the forward strand.
TGCAATGACAGTTGTTGACAGAATTATGTTATGGTTTTTTTGGTTTCTATATTATTGTGATTTTTGAGTCGCCTTTTATAATTTGTGAGTTAAATCATTCTTTTTTGTGCTGATTGCAAGAATTGATTTTTCTAAATGCACAAGAGGAATAGTTTCACTCCACTTAAATGAAAAGATTTTACATTGAAAACTTAAAGAGGAATAGTTATACGGTGATTGTGTGGATTTAAGCACTTTGTGAAATTAAGTGTAAAAGTGTCTTTATGTTGTAACAATGCTAATAACTTCCCCGGAGAAGTCAAGCCTGAGTAGTAGTGTATCTAACATTCTAATTGATGTTGATATTTGTTTCCATACATCAAGGCATGCCTTTCATCAGCTGTCTGCAACGAGCTAATCTATTTGCCATTATTCATGAGTCGAAGAAATTTCCTCCACAGCAGGCAACATGCCGCAAAAGGTGAGTAAAATTTTCTAAAGTCAAAATTATACAATTGAGTTGTATTTGTGCTCTTTTTGTGAATATTTGGGGAGTATTTTAGTTCCTATTCATCCATAGCAGTTGTTGAAAAGCAAAGCCTTCTTAATTGAATTGATGATATTGTTGTTAGGTTTGCAGCTCACGATAAGGGAGATTATACTCACATGACATCATAGGCATGTAAGGCTGTAACAAGGCGTATAGAGAGAAGGGGAGTGGTTTAGTGGCAATGGGTGATTGGGCCTGCCCAACATGTGGACCAATTTTTAGTCCGTTTAGGGGAAGGAATGTTATATCCACACCTTCTGTCCAAATATTGATATGGGAAGAAGGGGTAGAATGACGCCCAAGGGGTTTTGCTTTAATTGCGGTGAATGATATGTCACGGGGCATAGATGCAAGAGGTTATTTTGTTTTGAAGAGACGACCCTCTTGACGAATATCAAGAGAGTCGGCGAAGGATCTGGAGAAGAAAGCATGCTTTGGTATCAGAGCCATGGAAGCTTAAAACCCCTCCCATTATTTCTCTTGATGAAACGGCGGTGTTCATAGTGGCTTACGTATGGTTCATAGAAAGTATGCTCTATGGTTGCTCTTTTTAATCTTCCACACCAGAAATCTCATAGTCAGAAGCAGGCGAGAATTCTTGTTTTAATTGTGAGTTGTAGCCCTATAAGCTATTATGGAGTGACGGTGAATATATACTCAGATTATCACAAGAATTTTAGGAGGGTTGTATCATTCAGTGTGATATTAAGACACCAAAAACACCAAAGGAGAATCTTGAGAAATAAGGACTATTCATTCTAACTGTAGATGAGGAAAAAGGAACCTTGTATATATGTTCACTTGTGTCAAATACAAAGGATGAGTACACATTTATAGGAGGGAGAAAGAGAGAGGAAGGTCTTATACATGATGTGAGACTAAAGAGAAGAGAAAAGAAATAATGAAAATACATAATGAGCCTATGTCAAATGGCCTTTTCTAACACTCCCCCGCAAGATGGAGCATATAGGTCATATGCACCCAGCTTGGACAAACACGGGTAAAATAAGGTACTTGATAAAGCCTTCGTGAGAATGTCTGCAACTTGATCAATGCCCGGAACATGCTTTAATTCAAGTTTCTTCATTTGAACTTTCTTCCGAATAAAATGACAGTCTACCTCGATATGTTTCGTGCGCTCGTGAAACACCTGATTCTTTGTTATATGTATGACCGCTTGACTATCACAAAATAGAACAGCAGATGAAGGAAGTTTTACTCCCAGGTCAACAAGGAGGCTTTCAAGCCATGTGTGTTCTGAGACAACCGATGTCATCGATCGGTATTCAGCTTCCGCGGAGGATCGAGCAACCACAACTTGTTTCTTACTTTTCCATGTAATGAGATGACCGCCAAAATATGTACAGAACCCACTGGTTGACTGCCGATCGTCCAGGGAGCCAGCATAATCAGCATCTGAATAAGCAACCAATGCTGGAATAGAGTTGGAGGTTTTGTAAACCAATACTTGACCCGGAGCTGCCTTAAGGTATCGGAGAATCCATTCAACCGCCTGGAGATGAGAAACCCTGGGAGCATGCATGAACCGACTGACAATCCCAACAACGAACAATATATCAGGCCTCGTGACCTTTAGGTAGATCAACTTTCCCACAAGGCGTCAATAGTATTCCGGGTTCTGGAGAGGCAGATCATCATCAGAGGCATGAGCACATGGCTTGTGATTTGCCTCCATCGGGGTATTAGCTGGCTTGCAACCAGACTGACCAGCGTCTTTGAGGAGATCAATGCAATACTTCCGTTGGGAGAGGACAAGCCCATCCGGTCGTCGTGCGACCTCAAGACCGAGGAAGTAGCGAAGATGCCCCAGGTCTTTGGTCTGAAACACGGTGCTTAGATGCTGTTTGATCGCTTAAATCCCCTTTGAGTCATCCCCAGTAAGCATTATGTCATCAACATAAACCAACAGAAGGACCGTTCCTGTTGCCCGGTGTCGAGTGAATAAGGAGAAGTCTGCGGAACTCCAAGTGAAACCCATGTCCCGAACCACCTTGCTGAACTTGTCAAACCACGCCCGTGGGAATCGTTTGAGACCATAGATGGATTTCTTCGGAAGACACACACGAGACTCCCCCGTGGTCTCAAACCCGGGCGGTTGGCGCATGTAGACGGTTTCCTGAAGATCGTCATTCAAAAATGCATTTGTTGAAACCGGAAAACCGGCCTCTTGTGGAGTTCGACCCTTGGGGAAGGGGTGGCCGCGCACCTACTTCGCTCCTACAAGAAAATGGCAAGAAGAAAGAAGAACTAAGGACTAGACCAAGGGCCCGGCGTGGAGGTCCCACCACACACCCGGAAGATCTTAGAGCGCTTCCCCTCCTTAGCCAAATGCCGGGCTAAGGTACCTCAGAAAGCGCTAATAGGCCGGAGAATTAGTAAGCGTGCCCTCTGAGGTACCCCTTGGGTCCTATTTATAGGAAAAGATGGCCTGCTAATATACAACCTTCACTGTTTTCGAGGACTACAGGCAAACCAAAAGGGGCCACATAGTAAAAGTATGCCATGGCCGAGGTGCGAGCTGGCCCTGGGGGGGCACTCGCTCGGCAGGAGGCCTGACTCGCCTCTCCTTGGGCCTAGGCGGGCAGGTACTCGGCAGACTTGCGCTCGACTATCGCCGAGCTCGGCTTGACCATTGCCGAGCTCGGGCTCGGCACGACGATCGTCGAGCTCCAACAGAAGCCGAACTCGGCACGGGCATCGTCGAGCTTGGCTCGACTATCGTCGAGCTTGTTCCTGCACTCGAAGTCGGCCTCGGCATGCCGGGCTTCGTTCGGCCATCGCCGAGCTCAGCTCGACTATTGCCGAGCTCGGGCTCGGCATGCTGGGCTCGGCGTACCCTGCCGAACTCGCATGGGGCTCGGGGATGGTTTGGGCCGGCCGGGTCGGCTCCTGTTAGCCCACTCGCTGGATACGGGGTTGTACACAATCCCCGCTCTTTGCGAGGTTGGCACAAACTCGGAAAGAGACATCCAACCCACTAGGATCCTGCGAGTGCGACAGGAGCCGAAAGGAATCTCTTGGTAGGACCCACCGATGGCTATATATACATGCCCTGCCTGCTCGACTGACCCCCGCCCCTCTCTTTTCTTAAGTCCTGCCGAGATGCCACTCCCGAAGGAAGTCATGGAACGGCTCGCGAAATCGCGCGAGGAGACCGCCTTTCGTGCCGCAGCCCTGATGGATCTGAGCGCCCCGGCCCGTCGTTTTGCTGAATTCGGCTCGGCCAAGAGGGCGAGGCCCTTTCCTCCCGAGGCCGAGCACATCTTCGCCGACCTGAAGAGTACTTTAGCCCATGGCTCCGACTCTTCCAATCGTTCTGCCCTGGCCCCTCATGACAAAGATTTTATGGATCTTACCACCGAACAGGACCAAGGCGGCGAGGTTTCCACACCGAGGGTCGAGAGTCTACCCGCCAAGGAGCCCGGGTCCTCCCCTGACCCGCGCCTGCGAGACTCGCCTCTTGTCACCAAAATCGTGGAGCCAGACCCGCGGGGGTCGGTATCGCCGACCCGCCTTCACTCTCAGCATCCCTCTCCTGCTCCTGCGGTTACTGGGATGGACGCCGAGCATACATCCGCTCCTGCTTCCCCCCAGGACATTGAAGGTATGCCCCTGACCTCCCCATTTTGCGTCTGATTCTAACCGGTGCTCGCTACTCCCACCCGCTGTCTCAACCTTCCTGTGCAGGCCTACCGGACCCAGCCGCGACTGATAACTCCGCCGAACGGGTCGTTTATTCGCCTCTTCCATCGCCGCGTACCTTAGACGTCTTTCTGGACTCGGAGGTGGACAGCCCCGAACGGTCGAGGCGAAGCCAGCTGGTCCTGAAGAAGCTAGTGCGCGAGCTTCAGGATCTGAAGAAAGATAACTCCCGGCTGCAGGACGAATGCGCGCAGCTTGCCGGCGAGGCGAGGATCAGCTCGACATACGCGGCCACATCTTCCTCCGTGCTTTTCGACGAGATTGACGAGAACCTGCGCGCCGCGAACAGGAACCTGGGGCAGCTTCGGCAACTCTTTGCGCAGCGGCTGGCGGCATCGGGCCGGCGAGGCCGGGGTAATTGAGGACGGCTCTCTTGCGAGCCGACCGGTACTCGCCCCCATTGCCGCCTGGTCTATGCGCGCGCTTTTCTGATTTTCTTTGTTCTGGACAATTTTCTTTTTAATGATAAATAAAGTGTAAATTTTATCGCGCGAGCAGGCCTTTTCTTATTCGAGTGTTGCGTGCCTTTTCGGATTCCTGGGCTGGGCTCGCCTAGGTCGGCGAGTACAGAGTGGCGAGACGGGATACACGAGGTGGGGTATGCGAGCCGAGCTGGTCAGTCGGTTTCGCTCCCCCTTCCTTTTCTATAAATAGGGATCCCCACCTACCCCCGGCTACGCCTTTATTGCCTTCTCATTTCTTACTTTCTTTGCCCTTCCTACCTTCCGCTCGCGTGCCTTCGTCTCCTCCGCGAGCATGGGTAAAGGAAACCCCGACTCCGAGGGCCGCTCCAAGTGCGCCCAGAACTTCGTAGATCACTGTTTTTTCGAGGGGAATACCACGGCGAGCGAGCTCGCCGAGTTTGTGGCGGATTACGTTCCCGCCGGCTTTGTGGCCCGCCTCCCGGCGGATCATGAGGCCATTAATTCATTCTTCGAGGACGAGCTCGCCTTCCCCATCTCGCACTTTGAGGTGGGGTTGCGCCTGCCGCTCTGGCCGGAGGTGCGCCAGGTACTCAAGTACTACGGCGCTGTGCCCGCGCAGCTCAACCCCAACGCTATCGCCATGATAGTGGGGTTTGCCTGCTACCTCCGCCGAGAGCGGATCGAGTTCAACCTGACCGTCTTCCGCAAGCTCTTCTCCTACAAAGCCAACGCCGACGGGGTCGCATTCTTTGGCGGCACATCCATCAAGATCCGTGAGGTCGCCAACAAAAATCACAACTGGATGTCGAAGATTGCCTTCATCCGGGGCGACCTCGGCAACATCCCGTTCTCGCCCTTGCAGAAGAGCGAGGAGGTTTACCGGCCGCCGTCGGTGTCTGGTAATGACGCCGAACTCCACAAGTTCTTCTTGTACAAGGACTTCGAGGTCGCCTTCCTTCGTCGCGGCCTCGAATCCCTGCCACCTGTCCTTCCCGGTGAAGGTTTGTCTCGCTTACCTTCCGCTCGCCATTTGGCCTAACCGATCAGAACCTTATTCTTTGGCTAAGTCTTTTTTGCAGGGGAGCGACTGATCCCGGTGAACCCTCCCTTCGCCGACCCGGGGGTGTTTTCGGATCCGCTTGAGCGGGCTCGGGCTGCGGCCGAGGCGTGCCGGGAAGAGAAGGCCAAGGGGAAATCCTCCAGCAAGAAGCGGTTGGAGCTCGGGGGGCCGAGCTCGGTCCACCGCCCCTCGGCCCTTAAAAGGGCGAAGGTGGTCTCGCGGGGCCCTCCTCGGCAGCCCGCGTCGCCCGTCAAGTTCATGAGCTCGCCGGAGGTTTTCTCCGACGAAGCTCCGGCGAGCCCACTGAAGGAGACATCATCCCCTCGCGAGAAGAGGCGCGGGTCCCCCTCTCCTTCCTCCGTCGAGGAGGTTCCCCCCAGCGGCTCGGGAGCTCCAAAGGACCACCCCCACTTTGGGAAGGGGGGAAGGAGTAAGGACGCGGCCGGCGAGCCGATGCTGCTCTGGGACGAGGGAGCCCATCGCGTCTCCGTCTCCACTCGCGCCCCTTCCTGGGGAGCTCGCCGGCCTCCCACGGGCCACGCATTTGCCCTTGGCTTCGGCCTCTATGGCCGGGAGGGCGCCGACGCCTACACGAACCTGACCCCCCGGCAGATAGGTCACGAGGGCCTGCAGGCGCATCTGAGGGCCTTTGAACTCCACCATATGATGGTCCGCCGCGGCTTCCAGCTCAGCCAACTCCTGATCAAAACCGAGCAGGAGCGCGACCTGGCGACGGAGAAGGCTGCCGACGCGGAGCGGCGGTTCGGCATCGCCGAGCACTTACTCGACGAGGCTTCAGGCGGGCTGGTAAGAGTCGACCGACCCTTGTTTTAACTTGGGAAATGTTTTTCAGGGAGTTTGACCCTCTCATTTTTCAGGATGCCGAGTCTGCCAAGGTGCTGCAAGCTCGCGTCAGTGAGCTGGAGGGCGAGACTGCCCTGCTGCGGCTCCGGCTCGCGGATCAGGAGGCCGGCTCGCGCGAGCAGGAGGCTTCTGTTGCTCGGTCGGCGGCCGAGGTGGAGTCGCTAAAGGAGCAGAACCGCTGCCTCCAAGGCGAGGTCAGCCGGCTGACGGAAGCCCTCTTCCCTCCAGACAGTGTCGAGCCGCCTTTCCCCTACAAGCGGCCCCGGGTCTTCGGCGAGGGGGAGGTAATGGAGCGGCTGCGAGTCAACTCGATCGAGTCTGCCGAATGCCTGCTGAACGCCATGAAGGGGTCGGGGATTCTGTCTGAGGGCTGCGAGGAAGTGGCGGTCCGGGACCTTCTGCCGAGCCTGTTTCCGCCGTCTCCGCCCAGCGAGAAGGAGGAGAGCTTCGGCTCCCTTTTTGATGGGGCGAAGGGCAAGGAACGATCGATTGGGGGCGAGGAGGACCGCCATTCGGGAGAGGAGGGCGAGAGCTGACCGAATTCCTCCTTTATTTTTTCTCTCTTTTTTTTTGTAATCATCCTCCCTCTTTCCCTGTAATCTCGCCGAGGCGAGCCCTTCCTTCTTTCGCGATTATAATGAAAGGAACTTTGCTTTTGATTTTCTCTCTTTTTTTTATCTTCCGCGCTAGAATGCACGTGAGTTAGGATTCGCGTTCGGCGAGAGGCCTCAGGCGTTGGCGGCGGCCAGGCTCGCGAACTCTTCGCTTACCTGCGAGGCGATCTTCGCGAGAACGATTGCCGTCGGCGCCCGCTTGTCATACCGAGGAATGCCCTCTGCCGAGCAGAAGCCGCGAAAACGGGCTCGCCCCCCGGGGGGGGGGGGTATGTTCTTCCACCAACCGGAGGTGGATCGAAGAACCCCCTTTTTAACAGAAATTCAAGGGGGACAGGACCCCTTGAGCTCGCCCTTCTAACTGGCGGGTTTGCTCGGATACGCCTGTCATGTGTCAACTCCCAGGTCCACCCCCTGGTCAGTAATGACGTCCATCGAGACCCCGGCCCTGCCAGCTAGGTGGGAGCCTGACAGCGGGAGAATCGAGACCTAACCCCAGAGCGAGAAGACTTAGAAACTTTTGCCTCTCCCGGGTGCTACCACCGGGCCAGTCAGCTAGGTGGGAGCCTGAGGGCGGGTGTTGAACATCCTCCGGGCTCAGCCCCAGGGTCATAACGACATCCATCGAGACTCGGCCGTGCCAGCTAGGTGGGAGCCTGACAGCGGGAGAATCGAGACCTAACCCCAGAGCGAGAAGACTTAGAAACTTTTGCCTCTCCCGGGTGCTACCACCGGGCCAGTCAGCTAGGTGGGAGCCTGAGGGCGGGTGTTGAACATCCTCCGGGCTCAGCCCCAGGGTCATAACGACGTCCATCGAGACTCGGCCGTGCCAGCTAGGTGGGAGCCTGACAGCGGGAGAATCGAGACCTAACCCCAGAGCGAGAAGACTTAGAAACTTTTGCCTCTCCCGGGTGCTACCACCGGGCCAGTCAGCTAGGTGGGAGCCTGAGGGCGGGTGTTGAACATCCTCCGGGCTCAGCCCCAGGGTCATAACGACGTCCATCGAGACTCGGCCGTGCCAGCTAGGTGGGAGCCTGACAGCGGGAGAATCGAGACCTAACCCCAGAGCGAGAAGACTTAGACTATTTCCTGAGTGTTTAATGTCGTTCTTTAACGGAAGTTACGTCACATTGCATGTCATTGTTACGATTATTGTGGAGAAATAGTCAAATACATTGCATTCGGAAAAAGCTGAGGTACGTACAAGTTTTCAAGGATAAAAGCGCTTCAGGTCGTCGCCGCTCCAGGTGTGGTTCAAAGTCTCGCCTTCCACATTCTGGAGGTGGTATCCTCCCGACTTTAACGCCTCCTTCACGATGTAAGGCCCCTCCCAATTTGGATGGAGCTTGCCCACGGCTGCCGATCTTCCTGCCGCATCTACCTTCTTTAGAACCAGGTCGCCCTCCACGAACTGCTTGACCCGGACATGCTTGTCGAAATACTTAGCCATCCTCCGCTTGACTTCCTCCTGCCGGACTGCGGAGAGGTCGCGTACTTCCTCTATCAAGTCCAAAGAGAGTCGTTGTTCTTCCTCATTCTCAACTCTCCACTCCTCCCTTCCAGCTTCTGCCTCGGCAACCCTGGGAGTACGGACCTCGAGTTCAATGGGGAGCACCGCCTCGCTTCCGTGAGATAGTTTAAAGGGCGTCTCCCCGGTGGCGGTGTTGGGGGTAGTCCTCAGGGCCCAGAGGACCGAGGGGAGTTGCTCCACCCAATTACCCTTCAAATTCTCCACCTTCTTTTTCAGGAGGTTCACGATAATCTTGTTGGCCGCCTCTACTTGCCCGTTGCTCCTAGGGTGGTGGACAGAGGCGAACCTGAGGTCGATCCCGAGCTCTCCACAGAACTTAATGAACTCATTGCTGGCGAACTGTGGTCCGTTGTCGGTGACGATGGCCTGGGGCATCCCATGCCTGCAGATGATCTCCCCCCATACAAAATTTCGAATGATCTGCGAGGTTACCTTGGCCAAAGCTTTTACCTCCATCCACTTGGAGAAATAGTCGATCATTACCAGCAAGAATCTCCTCTGCCCACTTGCCTGTGGGAAGGGGCCTACCAGGTCCATTCCCCAAATTGCGAAAGGCCAAGGGGCCGTGATACTCCTGAGTCGCTGAGCCGGTTGCAGTTGGAGGGGGGCAAATAGTTGGCACTTGTGGCATCTCTTGACAAATTCTAAGGCATCGTGCCTCAGGGTAGGCCAGAAATACCCCTGCCTGATGATTCTTCCCTCCAGGGCCCGCCCTCCTGAATGGCTCCCGCACTCCCCGGAGTGGACTTCTTCCAAAATCCTCGGCGCCTCCCCCTCCGCTACGCAACGAGCGAGTAATCCTGAGAGGGTCTTGCGGTAAAGTTGCCCGTCGCGCAAGAGGTAGTATGCCGACTTGTACTTGAGCTTCTTCCTATCCATCCCTTCTGGGTACTCTCCTGTGGACAGGTAGGTAGTGAATGGGTCCATCCATGTGGACCGCCGATCTATCTCCATCAACTCCCCTTCTTCTAGGGATGGGTGGAAGAGGTCCGTGATAGTGCCCCCCACCCGAGGGCCGCGCTTGGCGAGGTGGTCGACTTGTTCATTTTCCTCCCGGGGCACATGTTGAATGGAGAAGGTCTGGAACTCACCGATGATTCCCTTAACCTTTGCCAAATATCGTTGTAGGGTGGGCTCCCTTGCCTCAAACTCCCCGTTGATCTGGGAGGCCACTACCATGGAGTCAGTGAGGACCTTCACATCGTGCACCCCCAATTCCTTGGCCAGGCGTAGTCCTGCGATTACCGCCTCGTACTCGGCCTGGTTGTTGGTTATGGAGAAATGTATCACCACCGTTTGCTCGATCCGGGTCCCTTGGGGGCTCTCCAAGACGACCCCAACCCCCAGGGAGTGTTTCCCTGAAGCCCCGTCCACCATCACCTTCCATGGGATGGGACGAGTGAGTTTGTCCTCCGCCACCTCAACCACATAATCAGCCAGGAAGTCAGCCATCGCTTGTGCCTTGATTGCGAGCCGGGGACAAAGGAGATGTCAAACTCGCTCAACTCCACCGACCACTTGGCGAGTCTTCCCGAGTGCTCCACTCCCTCGAAGATGCTGCGGAGGGGGTGGTCAGTTACCACCTGGATGGAGTGTGCCTGGAAGTAGGGCCTGAGTCTCCGGGCCGAGATGATTAGGGCGAAGGCCAACTTCTCAAAGATGGGATAGCGGAGTTCTGCCTTCCTCAGAACCCTACTCACATAATATATGGGTAGCTGCTTTCTCCCCTCTTCCCGAACTAAGACAGAACTTACGGCCTCCGCCCCGACCCCTAAGTACAAAAACAAGTCCTCCCCCTCCTTTGGCCCTTGGAGCAAGGGGCCTGAGTCAACTGCCTCTTCAAGGCCTGGAATGCCTCCTCGCATTCCGGGGTCCATTCAAACTTTCGACCCCCCCTTAAGGTCTTGAAGAAGGGGGAACACCTCTCCCCGGCCCGGGAGAGGAATCTGCTTAGTCCCGCCAGCTTCCCTGTCAGCCGTTGTACCTCCTTCGCGTCCCGAGGTGGCCCCAACTCCATAATTGCCCGGACTTTGTCAGGGTTGGGTTCGACCCCGGCAGGGGTGAGGAGATGACCCAAAAATTTGCCTTTGCTTGCCCCGAAGATGCACTTTAGAGGATTCAACCTCATCTTGTATCTGCGCAAAGTGTCGAAGGTCTCCTCCAGATCCCGGAGGTGAGAATCGACCTCTCTGCTTTTTACCATCAGGTCGTCCACGTACACTTCCAAGTTCCTTCCCTTCTGTCCCTGGAATACACGGTCCATCATCTTCTGGTATGTAGCCCCTGCATTTTTTAACCCAAAAGGCATCATCTTGTAGCAGTAGCATCCATCCCCTGTGATGAACGAGACATCTTTTATGTCAGGAGGGTGCATCCTGATTTGATGATAACCTGAAAAAGCATCTAAAAAACTCATCACAGAAAAACCAACGGCTGAATCTACCAGCGCGTCGATTCTAGGCAAGGGGTAACAATCCTTAGGGCATGATTTATTAAGCAGTGAAAAGTCTACACACATCCTCCACCGGCCGTCCCCTTTTTTCACCATTACAACATTCGAGACCCAGCCGGGGTATTGAATCTCGGAAACGAAGCCGGCCTTAAGGAGCTTGGCGACCTCCTCCCTGATGGGCTCGGCCAGTTTGTCCGTGACGGACCTCCTCTTTTGCTGGATGGGGCGAGCCTCCGGGTGTAGATTGAGGCGGTGGCAGACGACGTCGGCATCGATCCCAGGCATCTCCGCTGCGCTCCAGGCGAAGACATCCACATTCTTTTGGATGCACTCCAGCATCCTGTCTTGATCTTCCGGAGTTAGCCCTCCGCTGATGCGGACCTTCTCCACCCTGCCACCCTGGGTGAGGACTTCCATCTCCACGACCTCCTCGGCGGCCTCCAACCGGGACTGCTCCTCCCACTCTGCGGCGTCCTCCCTTCTTGGTGTAAGGACCTCCCCTTCCCCTGGGATCATCGCCCCAACCGACCCTTCTGGGAGCATCCCCTCGCGTGCTTCCCCTTCCATTCCTCCTTCCTCCCCACCTTCTTCTCCGGCCTCCTGCCCTTCCATCTCCTCCATCCTTCTCCCCATCCCCTCGGCCTCCTCCTGCCAAGAAATCGAATTCACCGCGGTTACATAGCATTCCCGAGCCGCTTTGGGGTCACCGCGAACCCGGACCTGGATCCCGTCCACATTAAACTTTAAGCATTGATGGAAGGAGGAGGGGACGCATCGGAAGGCGCTGATGAGGGGTCTCCCAAAAATGGCGTTGTAGCTGCTGGGGGCCTCAACTATGACGAATCGACAGTTCCGGGACTGTCCCCCCAAGCTGACGTGAAGTCCCACTCCCCCCTCTACTTCTTTCCTCTCCCCCGAAAAACCGAAGAGGGGCCCATCGGAGGCCAGCACCCTCTTGGCCTCTACCTGCATGGCATCGAAAGGCTTCTTGAAGATGATATTGACTGAGCTCCCATTGTCAATGAGGATCCGGGAGACTGTGAAATTTTCAATGGCGGTCTGGATGACCAGCGCATCGCAGAAGGGGTCATCGTGACCCGGCATATCCTCCCTTGAGAAGGTGATCCTCTCTTCCGGGGGTGGAGTCTGAGATGTGGAGCCGATGCTCCTTCGGTACATGGTGTGGAGGCTTGCTTTCCGAGAAGCCTCGACTCCCACCCCCCCATGGATCACTCTGATCCCCCCTCGGGTCCCCACATCGGCCCGGTTTTCGCAACGATCCCCCTCCGCCTGAGGCCGGACTTCCTCAATCCGCACCTCCTGATGATTCCGCTGCTGCCGCTGCTGCTCCCGGTTCTCCCGCACCTCGAGGAACTCCGGACACGTGACCGTCGTGTGCCCCTCTTCCTGATGGTAGTCGCAATAGGGCAGGTCTATCCTGACCTCCCTCCTCCTCCTCGGTTGCCCTCTCCTTCGCCCTCCCAGGGCGATAGCCATGGCCTCCTCCTGGTCGGGAAGAGGCGGTCTCTGGCCCTGCCTCCCTCCCTGGAGGTAAAACTGGCCACGCCCACCTTGACGGTTGTCTCCCCCCTGATAGCCCCTCCGTGGCCCTTGATCCTGCCACTCCGGCCTCCAACCCAATCGGTTGTTCGGCTCCTGACGCCCCCACCTATGCTGCTGCGGCTGCTGTTCCCTCTGTCGGGGCTCGACCCTTCTCTCCTCCTGGGCCCGACCTCCCCTTGGCTTCTCTTCCTCCACGGCCCACCTAGCCAACCTCTGAGCGAACTCTGGATGTGCCGCCTCCATGTCGGCCTCCCTTGCCGCCCTCTCCAAGAGTGCTTCGAAAGACACTGGAGGCGTCCTTTTTAACTCCATGGCGAAGAACCCGGGCTGGAGACCCAGGGTGAAGGCCACCATCATGGTGTGCCCTGGCATCTCTTGTACCTGAGACAGTTCTTCCTGGAACCTGTCCAGGTAACTTCCCAGGGTCTCCCCTACTTTCTGCTTGACACGGAACAGGGACTCGACCTCCCTCTTCCTCTTCTTCGAGGTGGTGAATCTCAGCATGAATCCTCTGCGCAAATCCTCGAAGCAGTAGATGGAACCGGCCGGGAGCTGATGAAACCACTCCCTCGCTTTTTCCCTGAGGGTGATGGCGAAGAGCCTACACTTGAAACCATCCGACATCTGTCGGATTGACACCACGTCTTCGAACCACTGGACGTGCTGGGTCGGATCTCCCTTTCCTGAGTAGTAGGACATCTCCGGCTCTCGGAATCCTTCTGGGACCGGGGCTGACGAGACGAACTCGCTGAAGGGGCTTCCTCCTTCAGCTGGGCGAGTTGGGAACTCCCTCCCTGCCGTCTCGCCGAACAGATACTCGCCCGCCGAGCCCGGAAAGAGGACTCGCCCTCTCGGCTCGCGCTCCCCCTCGCTCGCGACCTCCTTCCCTGCGCGCCTGAGGGGCGCATCGTTGCCCAACGCTGGATCGGCGACCACGGGCACCGCAGGCGTCGTACTCTCGGCTCGCATGCCGAGTGCGACCCTAACCAGCCCGAGCACTTCCTCCCTGAGCTCCGCGGATATCCATGCCGTCGCGGGAGGGGGAGGGAGTGGCGAGTCCCCCCTTCCTGAACCTTGCCCCTCGTCTCTTGCCATTAGTCCTGTGGAAGATTTTCTGTGCTGACCACGTTCCACGCTCACCGCACCAAAGTGTTGAAACCGGAAAACCGGCCTCTTGTGGAGTTCGACCCTTGGGGAAGGGGTGGTCGCGCACCTACTTCGCTCCTACAAGAAAATGGCAAGAAGAAAGAAGAACTAAGGACTAGACCAAGGGCCCGGCGTGGAGGTCCCACCACACACCCGGAAGATCTTAGAGCGCTTCCCCTCCTTAGCCAAATGTCGGGCTAAGGTACCTCAGAAAGCGCTAATAGGCCGGAGAATTAGTAAGCGTGCCCTCTGAGGTACCCCTTGGGTCCTATTTATAGGAAAAGATGGCCTGCTAATATACAACCTTCACTGTTTTCGAGGACTACAGGCAAACCAAAAGGGGCCACATAGTAAAAGTATGTCATGGCCGAGGTGCGAGCTGGCCCTGGGGGGGCACTCGCTCGGCAGGAGGCCTGACTCGCCTCTCCTTGGGCCTAGGCGGGCAGGTACTCGGCAGACTTGCGCTCGACTATCGCCGAGCTCGGCTTGACCATTGCCGAGCTCGGGCTCGGCACGACGATCGTCGAGCTCCAACAGAAGCCGAACTCGGCACGGGCATCGTCGAGCTTGGCTCGACTATCGTCGAGCTTGTTCCTGCACTCGAAGTCGGCCTCGGCATGCCGGGCTTCGTTCGGCCATCGCCGAGCTCAGCTCGACTATTGCCGAGCTCGGGCTCGGCATGCTGGGCTCGGCGTACCCTGCCGAACTCGCATGGGGCTCGGGGATGGTTTGGGCCGGCCGGGTCGGCTCCTGTTAGCCCACTCGCTGGATACGGGGTTGTACAGCATTCTTGATATCCAACTTATGAAGGGGCCAGTGGAGATGCACAACCACGGAGAGAAGGACACGAACGGTGTTGAGCTTGGCCACCGGAGAGAAGGTTTTCTCATAATCAAGGCCCTGCTGCTGAGTTAAGCCACGGGCCACCAGGCGGGCCTTCAGACGGTCAATAGTGCCATCAGGAGCATGTTTGATGACGAAAACCCATTTATACCCAACAGGGTGCTGACCGGGAGGTAAAGGTTCAAGGACCCAGGTCTGGTTGGCCCAAAGGGCCGTCATTTCTTCGTCCATGGCAGCCCGCCAGCCTGGATGTTGAAGCGCCTCCTGCACAGAGTTAGGGACAAAAACAGAGGATAATGATGTGGCAAAGTGAAGAAGTGGCGGAGAAAGGCGGTGTAGAGAGACATAATTCGTCATAGGATGAGCGGTGGAGGCTGGAGCCGGAGCAGCAGGCCGTGGAGCATCAGAGGTCGAAGTCGACTGCAGTGGGGCAACGGGATGAGGAGAGCGACAAGAATAAATCTGGATGACAGGTGGCTGTGGACGGACCAGAGGTTGGGCAGGAAGAGGAGACGGTGGGGAACGGGGAACAGAGATGACAGGGCGCATGACGGGCTCCGGAAGAGGAGCGATATCCAAAGCAGAAAAGAAGGGAAGATCTTTCCTGAAAGTGACATTCGCAGAAACAGTCACCTTGCGGGTAGTAGGTGAATATCACACATAACCCTTTTGAGTGTGCGAGTAGCCCACAATGACATATTTGACTGCACGGGGATCCAACTTGTCTGTAAATGGGATGAGGTGGTGAACATAACATATACACCCAAAAATGCGGGGATTAATAGGAAAAGCCGGAGTGGAGGGAAATAGAAGGCCGAATGGAGTAACATTCTGGAGGACGGAGGATGGTAGTCGGTTGATAAGAAAACAAGTCGTGGAGAGCGCAAAGTTCCAGTATGGTTTGGGAACTCGCATTTGAAGCATAAGTGAGCGAGCCACATCAAGAAGGTGACGATTCTTGCGCTCGGCGACACCATTCTGTTGTGGGTATATGCACAGGAAGTTTGGTGAATAACTCCAAAGTCAGAGCAGAGGGTCACGAAGTCATGGCCAGTGTACTCACGCGTATTGTCAGTGCGAATAGTTTGAATGAGCGCAGAGAATTGAGTGCGAGTCTCAAGAATGAAGACCCGGAAGAAACGGGGAAGCTCAGAACGATCACGAAGGAGATACAACCATGTCATGCGAGAATAATCATCGATAAATGTAAGAAAATAGCGGTAGCCAGAAATACTAGTAATCTTGTACGGACCCCATATATCAGAGTGTACCAAAACAAAAGGAGCAGAGCTCTGAGTACAATGAGAAGGAAAAGATGAACGTGACTGCTTGCCAAAAATACATGTTTCACACTGAGAAATAGGAAGAGATATATTCGGGAGAGCCTTCTGGAGGACTGGGAGAGGAATATGACCAAGACGTCGATGTCAATCTGAAGAGGAGACAGATGCGAGGAGAGTAGGAGTCATCAAGAAGGTAGAGCCCGTTCTGCAGTCGCCCCCTACCAATGATAGTCCGCGTCTGCTGATCCTGTATCAGAAAAGAAGAAGTAAATGTCACAGAGCAATGTAAGTCAGTAGTAAGACGACCAACAGAAAGTAAATTGAAGGGAGAGCCCGGAACATGAAGAGCCGAGCGTAGGATAAGGGAGGAGGCGAGAGGAATATCAGCACAGCCAGAGACGGGGACAGCTGCCTCATTGGCCACAGTAATGTACTTCCGGTGAGGAGAAGACAAGTACTGAGGCGGTCGAACAGAGGTGATATGATGAGTGACACCCGAATCGATGATCCTGCGCGGTCCAGTGGAGAGGCAGACGATACCTTCATTGTAGATGGAGGCAGCGGAGGCAACCGAGGCCGGCGGGCGGCTGAGCAGGCCATGAAGATGCTGGAGCTGAAGGTGAACCTCGTCGAGGTCAGTACGAGTGGGAGAGGAGTCGGTGGCAACAACAGAGGCCTGCAGACGAGGAGGACGTCCATGCGTGCGATATCACGTGGCTTCAAGATGCCCGTCTTTGCCGCAGAAGGAACATTTAGGCCGCGGTTGGCCACCCCGACCACGTCCCCGAGAATCAGAACGACCCCCACGACCTGAAGAAGGGAGAGGTAGTAAAGGTGCAGGGGTCTGCTGGACAAGAGCCAGAGAAGGAGGTCCAGAAAATTCTGGAGGCGGGGAGACCTTGAGAAGCATCGAGCACACATCCGAGAAGGACGGAGTAACTGTAGAGGAGAGAATCTGAGCCCGCACACTGTGAAGGTGATGCGGTACCCGAGCTATCATCATGGCGATACCAACGGCTTCTTTCTGGGCACGTTGGACAGCAAGGTCTACAGTAGGAGACTGATGCTGGATCCAAACTTCGACCAGAGACCGAGCATGGGCAACAAAGGAGGTTAGATCGGCCTCCTCATCACTATCAAGAGTCTGAAGAGCAGTGATGATGTCATACAAATGATGAAGACTATCTTTGCCAGAGTAGAGGGTATGGAGCTCGTCCCACATACCCTTGGTCGTCTCGTGGTACATGGCCAGACGATAAGGCTCGCCATCAAAAGAGTTGAGGATCTACGTTTGAACCCGACCATCCTTGCGTAGCCAGTCGTCAGTAGGAGTACCGGTAACGATCTGGGTCAAGTGATGAAGAAACCCCTTCGACTGGAGGACCCGACGAACAGAGTGCGCCCATTCCACAAAATTTTTCTTACCGGTCAAAGAGATAGTAGTAATCCGGAGCTCATCCCGAATATCCGGAAGGGAGGCCGGGCGGTCAGCAGGAGAAACAGCCGGTCCGGTAGAGTCATCAGAAGACGTCATGAAGACCAACTGCGGCTAGGAGAAGGGACCTGCAATGAGAGGAGGCCGCAAGGATAGGGAAGTCGCGCGACTAGAGGGGAGACCGCACGGTCACGGTGTGAAGACACCAGCGACAAGGAGGGCGGGACCAAGGTGCGGAGACCGGGAGAAGAAGATCGCACCGGGCAGAGCTAACCTGCTCGAGGAGACCGCAGCGGATAGAAAGAGGCCGCGCAGACAGACTGTAGCGAAGACAGACGAGTGCTGCAGCGGTCACGGTGATCAAGCACCAGCGGCAAGAGATGCCACGATCAAGACAACGGAGGCCGCACCGACCAGAAGGAACAACCCTCGAGAAGACCGCGACCTAAATGCGGGAAGACAATAGTCCGCACGGTCTGGGTGAGCACCGCAGCGGTCAGAGCAAGGGAGGCCGCAAGAGGAAGCGAGAGGAAAACGCGAGTTGAATACGAACTCGAGCGGATAGAGAAGGTAGCGGGAAGAGTGGCCGTGATAAGAGGTCGCGAGAAGCAGGACTCCAACGACAAGAAGGTAGCGGATCGGAGAAGCTGATCGCGGCGAGCAGGAACAGTCCGCGGCGAGAAGAAGCAGTCCGCGACGAGCAGGAGCGGAGAAGCTGATCGCGGCGAGAGGGAACAGTTCGCGGCGAGCAGAAGCAAGGAGATACCGCGGCGGACAAGAAGAGCTAGCAGCGGACAGGAAGGAGGAACCCGCAGCGGGCAGAGCGAGAGCAGGTTGGAGAAGGGGCCCCATTGGTCAAAGCGGAAGGAGGTTATAAGAAGCCCTTGGAGGAGGGTGGAACCACGGAGAGGAGGAAGCGGGAATCGAAAGTGAGGCCGCAAGAGGCCGAGCGGCAAGGGAGGGTAGCGGACAAAGGAGGCAGGCCGCAGCAGAGGAAGGAGACAGCCCGAGGTAGGCGGTTAAGAAAGGAGAAGCCGCCCAAGGAGAACCGGTCCCTCTGATATCATGTAGATGAGCAAAAAGGAACCTTGTATATATGTTCACTTGTGTCAAATACAAAGAATGAATACATATTTATAGGAGGGAAAAAGAGAGAGGAAGGTCCTATACATGATGTGGGACTAAAGAGAAGAGAGAAGAAACAATAAAAATACATAATGGGCCTATGTAAAATGAGCTTTTCTAACACTAACAAATCCTAATAATCTTACCCCTTCCTCTTTCTTTTCTTATTCTCGTAATTCCTTCAGTTCATCCTCTACATCAAAAAACTTTGCTTTATAAGGTCGATTATCTTTCTGAAGATAGTAGGATTCCAGTGACAGACCTTCCTTTGTTAAATCTGTACAATACCTTTACTAAGAAACACAATCCTGTTTCTCAGGCTTTCAGGCTAGCACTCTCTTCCGACAAGACACTCGCTGCAAGGGAGCTTGTTCTAACATCAAGGATAGAGCAAGTACCAGTTCTTGCTATTGAAGCAGAACAGATCGTCCCTATACAACTGAGCAAGTCACTGCCAGTGCAATGAAGGGTTCATGGCTATTCCCATATCCATTTTGTAGCAGTTAGAATTGCTCTCACTCTGCACGCAAGGAAAGGCCTCCCGGTAGCTGCTTGACTAGCACTGCTTGATACAAGGTTTCAACAATACAACCATGCATGTATCCCGACTACCATGAATGTTGACACTGTATTTGTGACGCTCTTCCCAAATTTCAACCTAAGACTTGTTAATCTTCTTATCTACAACAACCTTAAAGTTCAATTTCAGATTGTCGTAGGCTCGTAGCACCTTAAGTTGCATGAACATACGCTACTACACTCCACTATCAAATGAATTTTCAAATCTAAAATCATTACTCTAACTTGGGCCTCGCTCAAAATATAAACGAAGTTCTCTACCTTGAGATATATACCCGTTCCAACTCTTCTTGCATCAATATCGCAAAGCAACTTCCAAAAAATGAGCTCATTAAACTTCTTCCTGAGTTTGGTCACTCACTATGAGAAGATACAAAATGATAAATCAACCAATTCACCATGTAAGGTTCTCGTTTATAAGAAAGAAGGACGGCGCAGTGGGAATTATGTTTAACCGAGAAGACTCCTCCAACACATCCTCATCTTCTTTTCAAAAATAAATATGCTTGAAAATGATGAATTTGGGCTCGCTGTCCCCATCCTTTAATTCAGATAAGATGGACAACCCGTCTATTAGTTCAAAGATGAAGATGGCCATCAATTTTTTGAAGATTTAGATGATGAAAGCATGCTCTTCGACATTCTAATAATTGACTCACCTACAGAAGATCCAACTGTTGATGATGAGGAAACATACGAACTGTTGATGATGAGGAAACATACGAGTCTGGTCAAGCAACCCATCAAGAACATGAACAACCCAATCATGCTAGTTCCAAAGTGACCCATCCAAAGGGTTCTCGTTTGACAATATCCGACCATCAAAATGGCGAGACAGAATCTGTGAAATGCATGCTTGGTGCATTGCAGAGCTGCTACAACCACAAACGACCACTCCATTTGTCGTAGAAAGATTTGTGTCAAAATTTCATGGTAGACTAAGACAATGGTGGATCACTTTAGGAGCGTACATGCAAATGATGGTCAGATAGAGTCCAAATTTGGATGCCTTGATTATGCATGTCCACAATAAATTCTTGGGAGCATGAGATCATTATACTACTCAATTCACATAAGAATACCTGAGCATGAGATGTTACTTGTACAAAAGAAAAGATCTAAAAACTCATTACGAGAAAATGTTAAAACGGTTCTATGCCATCAATGAAATCAATGACGTTAATTTAAAACATTCTGATTAGTCGCACATCTATTGGTGAGCTATATCAGAATGTGTTACTTTCACTTGAAAAATTATGCAACCAGAAAAGATTCCTCAATCAGATTGAAGACCAAAGCAAGAACCTAGGCTCAATTTATGATTGTAATGATCTCCGGATCAAATGCGAAAAAGACAAATCTTGTGCTTGAAAAAAGAAAAAAAATGACGGATTTTTCAAATACAAAAAAGAATAAAAGATGGAGCCAAGAATTACTTTTCGAAGAAGAAATGAAAATTCCTCAAAAAAGAGAGGGAACAAGAAATCATCAAGTTGCTATATATGCAAAAATAAGAGACATTTTGCCAAAAAAAATGTTCAGATAAAGAGAGGAACTCACGACTCATAAAAGATTTCTTAAATTGAAGACGTAGTTAATGATGACATTGAGACACTCTTTTCTATTAATGATGAAGCAACCCTGACACAATTCTTGCCCTTGGAGCAAATTTATCAGACTCATCTGTCGAATTCGATGATGATGTGATTTTCTTTGATGATGATATCTATACTCTCATGCCTGAAAATTGCCTTCTTTGCCAGCCAACGCCTTCTGCAAAGATCCACATTTTTCCAAGGAAATGAGCGATAACATACTAAAAATGTAGCGCACATGCGTGAAAACTAGCCCGGTTGAGTCCGAAAATTCCTTTATAAATCGGACTCATCACACTGCTACCCTACATGCCATATTTCAACCTCTCTAGGCGAGAGACATGATCAAGGATCTCATATCATCTGATGGACAAGCGCGGCAGAGGCTCCATTCGAACCACAAGAGCAACTATTGAAGGAGTATCTTTCCTTTTAGCTTTAGGGCAAGCTTGATATCTCAGGGGTCTTGATGCAACAGGCTCGCTAGGTTGGAAATAGTACTCGTGCCACAACAAGGAGTAATGAGAAGAAACAGAAGCAATTTGGCACTAGTCTATGTAGTTTTGCTAGTGTTTAATTTTCCTTTTTTTTTAAAGCTTTAAGCCATTGACATTGTAAAAGTTTAAATCTGACATTTTCCTAATATGCAAAGGTGGGGCATTTAAACCCTTGCACTAATGAATGAAGGCACTTTGAACCTTAATGTCTTCTCCTTGCCTGTGCAAGCTGCCTGCTGTATGCATTCTTGGTGTTCGCCCACTACCTCTGTCTGAACGGTTGCCGAACGCTGCTCATGCCTCCAGCTCCACCCCGTCGCCCGATGTGCTCTTCATTCCAAGATTGGCCCTCCAGACATACCGCTTTAAGAAGGGACATCGTGATGTCTTCTTCGACCTCATTTTCAGTGGCCGTGGTGCACAGGAGTCTTTGGGAGCCCATAACACCTGGCTTGTCAATCCAAAGCCTAACAAGAGTTGTTGGTGACGATGTGAGGTGATGTTGACGTTGCGAGCACTGCAGTACTGCATTAGTGGCGACATTAATATTTTGACATATGATACTTTAGTATGATCATTTCCTTTGGGTGAGTACATCTGATACTTTAGCAAGCGAATCAATTGTGTGAAGTTCAGTTTTAACCTGTTGAGTGATCTAGTCCCATGCTTCCAGGAATCTGTTTAAAAAAAACTCAAAAAAAAAGTTTAACCTAATGTTTCTTTTTTTTTCCTTTTTGTGTGGTTCCCTTCATCTGCAATTCAAACAAATTTGATTGACAATTGCACAATCCGATTGACTGACGAACCAGCGCAATATAGACTGATTTGATGGATGATGCATTTTCTTCTCTTGGGATTTATAGATAAAACACAGCTCTCCATGACAAACTCATCAGAACATGCATGCTCAGCTAAAAATATAAAATCATGATGTTGTTTACTGTTGTCAATCAGATTGGTGATGATGTTGCTATCAAGTCTACAACTTGGACTAAGCAGAATGACTGATGTGAGTTATTGAGAAAAGATTGCCCCTTTATGTTCTTCTGTGCAAGCGTTACATTGTTGTGCCTTCAATTTTTCATTTTTAGTAATCCTTATAATTCCCTTTCATTTCATGATATGCCTCAAAGGCTCAAGATGTAGTCTTAAATGAGTTATGGTTCCCGTCAAAACTTCACTTTTAGTAACCCCATGCCTTGGTTGTAAATTTGATTATCCCATTAAATGTAGAATTCAAAGTAATTCCTTTAACAATTATGCGCTGTATTCTTTATTTTTCTGTGCTGTTCTAAACCTTTAATAATAACAAGAGATAATACTTGTGTGCTATTCTTCTTAGAGGTTAAGATTTATTAGCTCAAACCCACCGCAGAATACTCCCAAGGGGAATGGAGCAATTTTAACCTTCTTCTTTAATGGTGTGCTTGAGGCACCGGTGGAGCTCCATTCACCATCAGAGAGGTGGAAGTTGAAGCAGCCTCAAACCCTATTATTGCTAAATGCCTTCATTGCCCTTGCCCTCCGAGGAGAACACCTCTATTAATTTTCACAGTTCCATTTTGCCATCAATACAAAACCCTATTACACAAAGCCTAACAATATCTACACTTATTTAAAAACCACATTTAACTACAAATTAGAGTGAATTTTGCTCCTATAGCCTACTATACATAATCACATTGACAAATTGCTACATAAATGAAATTCCCTGGATTAATAATATATACAGAAGCCTGAGCCCAGGCAAAAGGTCGTTTGAGAGATTTGCATGCACAAAAATTTCATCAGCTCCAAGTGCTTGGAATGACGGACGGTCATTTGCCGCCCGATAGCTAGCTTCAGAGAATAATGGGATTCTCCACGGGATTCTCTTCCCTGAATTTGAGAAGCGCGAACATTGGGTAAGTTGGGGATGGATCGGAGAAATGATGGTATTCTCCACGGGATTCAAAATTAAAGTAGTAGGCCGTGTGATTCAAAATATAAGGCATGGACGGTGATCCCATATTTGGACGGATGAGATTGAAAGTTTGATTTAAATTAGTATAGATATATATACTACTATTATAAGGAAATATTAAAGTGAGACACTGTCTGATCATGCTCACTAAAATCACTCACTCTCTCTCTCTCTCTCTCTCTCTCTCTCTCTCTCTCTCTCTCTCTCTCTCTCTCTCTCTCTCTCTCTCTCTCTCTCTCTCTCTCTCTCTCTCTCTCTCTCTCTCTCTCTCTCTCTCTCTCTCTCTCTCTCTCTCTCTCTCTCTCTCTCTTCACATTTTAATATATCTACTACTAGAGTGTGTTAATCCTATCTAGGATATTCAATTGATTTATTTTCTGCAGCCCCAATTTAAAAGCAAGCTCTGCATAGCCTAACTGAAATTGGGCCGCCATGACCTCCAGTTTAAATGCAAGCCCACGTAGGAGGACTAGTCCACTCTGCATAGAAAGCCAGCCTGCAAGCCACCCGCCGGGCCATTAATATATACCGGAAACACTTTTGTAATATACCGATGTGGGACTAACAGCGAAGTCCACTTTTCACCCCCCTGAATCCATGTTCATCCGCAAACATAAAATATAAATTTATTAAAGCATGGTTGTATTGTTGAAACCTTGTATCCAGCAATACTTGTCAAGCAACTACCGGGAGGCCTTTCCTTGCGTGTAGAGTGAGAGTCATTCTAACTGCTACAAAATGGATAAGAGAATAGTCATGAGCCCTCCATTGCACTGGCAGTGACTCGCTCAATTGTATAGGGACGATCTGTTCTGCTTCAATAGCAAGAACCGGTACTTGTTATAGCTTTGATGTTAGGAAAAGCTCCCTTGCAATGAGTGTCTTGTTGGAAGAGAGTGCTAGCCTGAAAGCCTGAGAAACATGGTTGTGTTTCTTAGTAAAGGTATTGTACAGATTTAACAAAGGCCTGCCACTGGAATCCTACTATCTTCAGAAAGATAATCGACCTTATAAAGCAAGGAAAGTTTTTTGAGGTAGATGATGAACTGAAGGAATTACGAGAATAAGAAAAGAAAGGAAGGGGTAAGATGATTAGGATTTGTTAGAATGAAGAGTCTTTATTCCTCAAAATTCTCCTTCGGTGTTTTCGGTGTCTTACTATCACACAGAATGATACAATCCTCCTAAAATTTTTGTGATAATCTGAGTATATATTCACCGTCACTCCATAATAGCTTATAGGGCCACAACTCGCAATTAAAACAAGAATTCCGGCCTGGTTCTGGCTATGAGATTTCTGGTGTGGAAGATTAAAAAGAAGAACCGAAGAGCATACTTTCTATGAACCATATGTAAGCCACTATGAACACCGCCGTTTCATCAAGAGAAATAATGGGAGGGGTTTTAAGCTTCCATGACTCTGATACCAAAGCATACTTTCTTCTCCAGATCCTTCGCCGACTCTCTTCATATTCGTCGAGAGGTTCATCTCTTCAAAACAAATAACCTCTTGCATCTATGCCCCGTGACATATTATTCATCGCAATTAAAGTAAAGTCCCTTAGGCGTCATTCTACCCCTTCTTCATGCGTCAATATTTGGATAGAAGGTGTAAATATAACATGCCTTTCCCTGCACGGACCAGAAATTGGGCCACGAGTTGGGCAGACCCAATCACCCTTAGCCACTAAACCACTCCCCTTCTCTCTATACGCCTTGTTAGAGGCCTATGATGTCACATGAGTATAATCACCCTTATCGTGAGCCTATAATACCACGTATGCAAACCTAGCAACAATATCATCAATTCAATTAAGAAGACTTTGCTTTTCAACAACTGCTATGGATAAATAGGAACTAAAATACTCACCAAATATTCACAAAAAGAGCACAAATTCAACTCAATTGTATAATTTTGACTTTAGAAAATTTTACTCACCTTTGGCAGCATGTTGCCAGCTGTGGAGGAAATTTCTTCGTCTCATGAATAATGGCAAATAGATTAGCTCGTTGCAGCCAGCTGATGTAAGGCATGCCTTGATGTATGGAAGCGAATATTAATATCAATTAGAATGCTAGATACATTACTACTCAGGGGGAAGTTATTAGCATTGTTACAACATAGAGACACTTTTACACTTAATTTCACAAATGTAAACATCTCCACAATTCACAACCTTCCATCTTACAATGGAAACTATACTAAAATTCCTCCAAGTGCTTAAATCCACACAATCACAGTAACTATTCCTCTTGAAGTTTACAATGTAAAATCTTTTCATTTAAGTGGAGTGAAACTATTCCTCTTGCGCATTTAGAAAAATCAATTCTTGCAATCAGCACAAAAAAGAATGATTTAACTCACAAATTATAAAAGGTGACTCAAAAATCACAATAATATAGAAATCAGAAAAACCATAATATCATTATTCTGTCAACAACTATCATTGCAATATGAAGGCATACAATGAAATCAACATAAAGTCAAATATCATTCAACACATAATATTATAAAGAAAAGAAAAACAAACCAGAATATCAAAGTATTATGTTAAAATAAGTTAAAAGGATATAAATCCATAAAAACAAGAAGGGGGAGTGTCAATGGGTAGCTGAAGAAAATAGAATAGAGAATTTAAGAAACAACATTTGGTAATCCAGTAATATATAAGTTCTAACATTAGTACTCCAAACTTCTTCAACAAAGGCGCAAAAACATAGTTCTAACATTAATACTCCAAACTTCTTCAAAAAAGGCAAAAACATAACATTGCAGCCTTTAAGAGATATTCTTCAAAATTGCATTAAAACCTTCGTGTTTGCTTCAACAGATCTGCAATCAAGTAGATAGAGAAACTTCAGCATAAAAGCATTAAACATTATGACAAAAAAAACTATGAGTAAATCCAACTATAAAATTAAACATAAAACGTTAATTAGCAAAAATAAAGAATGTAACTACAAAATGTAAAATAATAGAGGTTACATAGATTCAGAAAAAATTATAGCACAAGGTTGAATTCCTATAAACTCTAACAGAATAATATAATATCTGTCCAATGTTGACTACATAAAGTATAAGTGCATTGGGAAGTATGAAAAATTGTTAATAAAAAATTATAGCATAAAGCTAAAGTTCGATAAACTCAAATAAAACAACATAAAGTATCAATACAATGTACTGATACGAAAAATTGATTAATATAGAACATGATAACCATAATCTCACAGTTGTGGGTGACCCCTTTAATTCCTCCTCCTAATTTTGCTTTGGTTTAGTCCCACGAGTAGTGTTAACTTAGATTTTGCAAATCCTTATTTAGAATTTGCAAAATGGATATCCATACAGTATCTGATACATGCCGAAATGGATTGCACTAGAATGTAAACAAGATACAATCACGAGATATGCTCGCACCAAGCTCTTGAGAGTTGTTTCTCCCTAAGAGCTCAATCTAAGGAGAGATTCGATGATAGACTTCAAAGAGGGTACTATTAAGCCGGAACCGCGGCTGCCTAGGCGAAGTGTGCTTGGGAAAAGAGAGAGAGAGATACCATAATCTCATCAAAGGGGAGAAGGGAAATAGAATACTTCTTGCTTACATTTACAAGACCCATGTGGTAATTTAAATAGAGAATACAAAAACATAAAGATAATTAAGCTCCCAACACTTGGACTACGACATACAAAATAATAACACCATAATAAAAGATGACATAATACAACCATAAGACGAATAACATAATAGCCGGGTAGACGAATAACATAATAGCTGGGTATGAAGCCCAAAACATCTCTCCCGCCGTTCAGAAAGAGTTTGCCCTCAATCTCAGTAAAGATCAATGACATTTCTGCACCAGATGCCTCCCTCATCAGAATCTTGATAAAAAAGTCTTTTGCACCAATGTACGCAAGTATACTGCTTGTCATAGTTATAACATAATCCTTGTGCGCGTCAATCAGACATTTCCGCATTCGATGGATTTGTGGGGTTTGGGTACCTCGACACGTCCCTCTTGATTCTGCGTGCAAGTAGTGAAGTAGGAGTCCTGAGCCAACTGAAGTTGAGGGGCACACAATTTGACTAAACACATGAGCAGTCACCAAGTCCCCGGGAGTCTCAAACTCGACATCCAAGCACAGTTGATCGTGAAGCTCGGCAGTGAAGATGATGACCTGCATCTCATATGGTATCGTGACGTAAGCCAGAAGAATTTGAAATTGTTCTAGATATCAAACAATCGACCTGATCTGACGTAAGGGAACCAAGGGAATCAAGGGGGTTGTTGTGAATCGGAGGGGCAAAACGCTAGTTGTAGGACCGCTTAAGTTGCGCCAAATCATCCCAGGATTGTCGACTAGCAAACGGTTGAATCATAGCTGAGAAATATCAAGCATGTGGAAGGAGGTCAGCCTTATCCATTATGTATTGTTGATAGCTACAAAATTGTTTGCATCAGGTGAGTCACTCTAAGGGGTCGTCCTTCCCATCCTAAGTTGGGAATGTCAACTTGGTGTAACAAGGCACGATGTTGAATTCAGGTGGTATCGCAGCGGGGAAATCTGGTCGAAGAAGCAGCGGCGGAGGCGCCTAACTGCCGCAAGCTTGCTCATGTGTGGGAATGGTGGAGGCTGGTAGATCAAGGCGCTTGGAAAGGACAGTAACAGACTCCTGATGGCGCGCCTTAGCGGCAGTTTGATGTACCATGAGAGCTTGCATCATGATAAGAATTTAATCTGATGCGTCACTCGTGTTATGTTGGGAGCGAGAAATTATGTGAGTTATGGGTCGACTGGATTCAGGCGGAGCGAGCAGATTGGACTCGCTCAAACTAACCACGTAAACCACGACGCTACCCTATATTGACCCCCAAAGAAGACCCACAATAGTCTTTGGAATTAATTAGTCAAATAGAGAAATTTCTAAGTCACGCGCAATGGAACCGACTCAAAAAAAAATTGCGGGCTAATGGGAATATGCGCGCAGGGCTCGAAAAAGAGCAGGTTGCACAAGGCTCGAGACGAAAGGTTGATCGATCAAGGCATATAAGGGAGGTATGATGTGTCGGGCTCGACATAGGACGTGGCAGGTCTTTCGATCGACGCAGGACGCAACAAGTTGCTCAGCTCATACATTTTGGATAGGCAATTGTTGATCCAAATGGTGATGGTCTGCTGCATATGGAGCTGGAGGGGTAGCAACGTGCAGTCAACAAGGTTGGATGTCAATGATGAAGGAACTGCGGAGGACGGTGGCCTATACTTACGTCGACAACGAGAGCTTCTCCGGAGGCGGTAGCGTGAGGCAACGGAGGCTGGTGTCATTGGCCTATTCGGTGTTGTACGACAAGGGAATAAGAGGTTTCAACAGTGACGATAGAAAAGGTTTCGTCAGGGAAAAGCTTTCGACATTAGTTATTAGAGATCTAATCAGGGTGTAAAAGGAATTCCAAGAAACATGAAAAGCAGAGAATGAGAATAAATAAATGAAGTTAGCATCCTTCAAATACCACAAATATCTGAAAGTGCGAGCAGAAAATTCCCCAATGATAGAGGGAGTAGTGGAAATATAAATGCAAGATAATAAGAAAGTTTATTCATATTGTCTTAAGAATCAGAACTGCTCATTCACACAACATTAGTTCAATGAGTAAAATGTTCAAACCTCTTCACTCCACAATATAATTTTGAAATCATAGGTTTCGAAGAGAAGAAAGAGAGGGAAATCATGCTTTCACTCTTTCAACATATATTACAATTTTGCTTCTCAGCCAGAAAATTTTGGGAATTAAATTGACTAAACCTTAATAAATTTGTTGATAAGAATCAAAAATAGGGGTAAACTATTTCTCGACAGTAAAAAAATATCAAATTGAAAGGGAAAGCCTGTACCTTTCTTCAAAAACCCAATAAGAGAATTGAAGAAAAACAAATTTGTCTTCTTCCTAAAGTCCAGCTAGAAAAAAAGGAAAGAAAAAGGTCAGAAACAAAATCGGCGATGGATGTTAATGTCGGCTCCCTGCGCTCTCTCAAACACAATATTTATTTGGAATTGTACATTTTAATTTAAATAACTTTTCATGAAATCTTCATATGAAGTACATATAAGTTATCCTGTGATGAAATATTGTGATGGTAAAAACACAATATCAAAATGCCATTCATGCAATTTTCAAAGTGCCAAGTAGAACCATAAAATGTTCTGTAGCCTGGGCAGAGAAAAGACCTTCCCAACTTCTCCATATAGATGTCCTCCAACACTACCCAAATGCCTCTGTTTGTTAATCATTCCGAGAAAAAAAATCAGGTTAAAAGAATACATGCAGGTTCATTTATAAAACAGAGGACCCATATGACTATTGACCAGGGGACCAAAATGATAACAAAAAGGTGCAATGGCTAAGCTTCTCCTTTTCTGGTTGAGAGGGAAAAGGTACTCAAAGGCCCCTAATAAAGAAATGAAATGAGAGAACTAATATTTCTTGTTCCTGGAACTTGCCAATCTTAGAAATGGAGTAACACTAAAAGTGTCGTAATGAAAGAAAAAGGGAGTATTTACCTCGATATCGACTTGTTTTGGAATGAAATCATCCGACATCGGCCTGTTTGATTGAGAACCGAGATGTGAGTTTTGGAATGACCTTGAAGCTACGTGAACGAAGGGGGAGCAGTGAAAGAAATGTACTCAGAGGTCATACTAAGGAAATGGAGTAACACAAACTATCAAAAGGGGAGGAAAAGGAAGTATTTACCTCCATGGAGAGGATGAAATGTCGGACCCCGAGTAAGAAGAGGCGAATGACGATTCCCTAGACGTCGCGGGAGGAAGGGGAACGCAGGTTTGCGGGAGAAAAATGGTGCACAAATTATTATCGTGGGAGGGCTTTTGGGTTTGTAGAAGATGGAATCGTTGTGGAGGAAGCTGAGTTTGCGGAGCAGCTGCGATGGAGTAGCACGTCGATGAGGTATGCAGGATGAACTGCCGAGAAGGAGCTCCGTGTAGTGTTTTTGTCGAGGAGCGGACAGAGGAGGAGACGTATAGGAGGCGCTAGAAGGACGCTCTACCGAAGGAGTTGACCGGTAGTATGGGTTCGGCGATGATGGTGTTTTTGGGGAGACGAAAAAGAGTGGAGGGAAAAGAGGGCGGGAATACCATATTACCATAAAACCAGATTTTTTGAAATAAAAAGATGATAATATGGGGTATTTTGGGAAGATGAAAGTTACACCATCCTTAAAAATGGGTTTCTTTATATAATAAAGATATATATATATATATTACTTTAATTTTCACACAACATTTATATTTTTCTAACTTATTTCATTATTTTATTTTATCGTTATACTATAAGGAAGGGGCAAAAGAGTCATGGTGTAACATTTGGATGTTCAAAATACCCTCCAATCTCCATAATAAGATTAATAACACATACAACTCAATAAAATTTCAAAACAGTTCAAAAATACAGGGTAAATTACGTACAAATACACACCCCGCCACTCTTCACAAACTCCTCATAATGCCCTAACCTAAATCGAACCGGTACTCCTCCCGCGACTTCACAACGCCAAGCTCGCCTTCCGCCTTCTGCCTTCTGCCCCCATCCATCTCCATCCGATGAATCTTCATTCCGCCAGCAAAAGCCACCGTTCTTATGCTCAGGTAGCGCATCGGCATTCCTCGCGATCTGCAGTTGTAAGTCCTGTCAATCAC
Source organism: Platanthera zijinensis (assembly GCA_039513925.1). Lineage (NCBI taxonomy): Eukaryota > Viridiplantae > Streptophyta > Magnoliopsida > Asparagales > Orchidaceae > Platanthera > Platanthera zijinensis. The sequence goes on from CM077091.1 coordinate 174,719,666, forward strand.
TCTTCATTCCCGCTCGCCGCGCATCGTCTGTCGAAGGGCTTCTGCGATCATTTCTCCCCCTCTCTGTCCCTCTCCCGTTCTTTCGCTCTGTTTGAGTCTCTGTAGATTCCCCTATTCTTCTTGATCTCTGACAAAGTATCAACCTCTTCTTACAGTGCTCGGTACTCCTTCCCTGGACTATTGCAGCAGCCTTCAAAAACTGGTTTCTCATTTATAAAATAAAGAAATCGATTTTATTCCTTCCAATGCTTGGTGCTCCTACTCGATATGCCCACTATTGAGGATCTATACTGATATATCTGCCCACTCTATAGATCCCCCTCTTCAGCTCAATCTCCAACAAGACATCAACCTCTTCTTACAGTGTTCAGTACCTCTTCCTTGGACTACTGCTGCTGGCTTCAGGAATTGGTTTTCAGGTATGGTTTCTCATTTATAAGGACAAAGAAATAGATTTGATTCCTTTCAATACTCGGTGCTCCTACTCGATCTGCCAACTACTAATGATATATACTAACATATTTGGCTGTGAATGTTTGTAAATGACATGATGTTCACATTCAATTCTTTTTATTGTCTTTTAGGCTTCTCCTTTCATTTTAATCAATTCTTTTTGTTTCTATTTGTTGACTGGGGAAAGAGATTTGTCTAAGCAGGTTCAATAATTATTGTGCTGCCTAATAATGAATCTGTAGAATTTACTTTTACTATTGTCTCATCTCAATGCCATAACCCTAGCTTACTGTATGCCAAATTCTGCTGTTGTCATGCTTCTGACATTCATGTAGTGCTCCTGACATTCAAGTAGTGCTCCGTGAGTTGTAGGAGCAATTTCTTCAATTATATGAGGGTCTATATTATAAACTATTTTTTGGTTATATGATAAACTATTCTATCACCTACCTAGACTGGACTATATGAGGATCATTCAATCCAGAACATTTTTAGCTAAACAAATATTTGTCCTTCATTACTTATTTCATATATATGGCACAGCAGTCTTTTGATTGAATTATTTACGTGCTCATTTCATATTAGGACATTTTCAGTTGTTTTTATGGATAAAACTAATTCTAGCAAAGGTGCACAAAATTTCCACTAGCAAATTTCAGATTACCTATGAAGTGCAATGCATTAAGTTCCTCCATTGTTCATGCTTCCGATTATGTTATATGTGCACGTAAGTTGTATGCCTATTGAGGTTTTCCCTTCATTCCAGAATCTTCATTCCACCATAAATCTATCTGCATATTATAATTTTTATAGCATCTGCACATTCTACCACTTGAATTTTTATGAGTTCATATAACTTATTTGATAGATTTTTTTACACATCCTTAATGATGATGTTTACTAGAGCTTTGTTTGAGTAGTGTCAAGCCCCATTGGTCACTAAAGAAATGGCTCAATGGGGGGTGGCGACCTTTTTTTAGTTTCAGAAACACCTCAAATGCATCCTAAACAAGGATAACGATTGTTGACCATGAAAACAAAAAAGAAATTAGATAAAGATCTTGACAATCCCAAGCCTAGCAAGTTTTGCAAGTCCATTAAATACACCTCATACATAGCTAACAAATATTGCATGGAGTCCTTCTGCAGCATCGAAGACCACCTCCAGGATGACTTCTGTGATGCAAGGCATGATCGGCCTTTCTGTCATTGCAATAATATGAACAGAGTGTTTGCATCGATTCATGTGCGATTATTCTTCTCGACAGGTTGTTTGTTCATTCTTCTCATTATATATACTTTGTTTAGTTTGAATACCAATCAATTAGAATCTAATTAACTTTATTATCTCGGTATGAATATGTCCATTGCTTCTCATTATTATCTTGGCATGAGTAAAGTGATTGATTTCTGCAAGAGATATAAACAGCACAAAAGTTGTAGGAATATTAGCAAACTGTGCTTAAAATTTCATGTTTCTGCAAGAGATATAAACAGCACAAAGGTTGTAGGAATATTAGCAAACTGTGCTTAAAATTCCATGTTTCAAAAACATATTCAGTTTGTTTTGAATTTTATTTGATGTTATTTATTGTTTGCTCAATTTTACTAGTTGTTGCGGATCTTATACAATGCTCTTTATTTATTGTGTTTTAGAGGTGGCCCTGCTAACATGATGGGAAATGAATATTTGTTATTAATTTATTATAATTCTAAGGATAACTTGGGTATTGAAAGGAGCATAATTATGCAAATTGTTCTAGCTATCTGCTTTCCCTGCCGAAGATTGATGTCCACACCTGCAACCGGTGTTCTTGCCCAAGACCGATGTCGCCGCCCATGATTGATGCCGCCCACGATCTAATTCCAATCTTTAAGAATAGCACACCACTTCTCTCTTTTAGGAATCTTATAGAATAATTGTTGTGAGATGGTTATTTTTATTTCTTGAATTGTTTGCTCTGCAGTACCTTCAAGAAATATCAGTCTATTCAAAAAATATGAATCTATTATTTTTTCGTTTTTTATGGTACTGATTTTGAGTTTAAGAGCATTCTATATGCATCACTTATTTTCATCTTTGTTTAAAATTGTATTCTTTTCCTTAAATATGCATCTTCCTAATAATTTAGACCGATGTCGCCGCCCGCGCCCGATGTCGCCGCCCGCGCCCGATGTCGCCGCCCGCGCCCGATGTCGCCGCCCGCGCCCGATGTCGCCGCCCGCGCCCGATGTCGCCGCCCGCGCCCGATGTCGCCGCCCGCGCCCGATGTCGCCGCCCGCGCCCGATGTCGCCGCCCCCTGACCGTTGTTGCCTCCCCCAACTGATGTCGCAGCTTACGACCGATGTCTCCGCCACTGACCAATATCGTCGCCTCCGACCAATGTCGCCGCTCACGACCGATGTTGCCGTCCACGACCAATATCGCCCCCCACGACCAATGTCACCACCCTCGACCAATTCCCCCCACCCCCACGACCAATGTCGCCCCCACGATCAATGTCACCCCCACGACCAATGTCGCCCCCACGATCAATGTGTCACCCCCACGACCAATGTCACCCCCACGACCTATGTTGTAATCCACGACCAATGTCGGCGCCCACGACCAATGTCGGCGTCCACGACTAATGTGTTCATCACCTGCTCTCTTTTCCACTCTCCGATTCTCCCACTCTCCTTAAACTATGTAAAAAAGATTTTTAAAAAAGAATAAAAAGGAAAGTATCAATGTCCCTCAAAAAAATATGCAATATATTAGCTACTATAATGGAATTTTGCTAGTGCTAACTATATCATCATACTAAAAATGAATTCCCCTAATGTGTAGTCTTGAGTAGCAAGTTGTTTTTAGTTTTTCCTCTATGCCTTCTGCATTCATTATGGTTATCCAGCACACTAAATCTTCTACTCTTATGTGCCTAGTTTCTACAATATCAACAACGTCAACCCACCAAATCTCAAACAATCATTTTGCCTTACATTCATCTTCACATTCTAATTTCTATCTGTTGCAACCGGTTTTTGTATTTTTGGAAGCATGGATCCGCAACCTCTATGGTCCTTCTTTCACAATTTATGGAACTTAATCTTTAAAACCCATGTTATTTTCTATCATACAGTACTAGCCATACTTCTCATTTAACTACCTAGATCTAATTTTATGATCTCCATCTTTTTATATCCCGGCAATTTGTACAAAGTTAAAATTCACTTTAAGCAAATTCTAGGTCAACTGCAAAAATATAAACCAAATATCTATTTTTTAATATGTAATAAGTATTTTCATGACTGATACCAAAGATGTGGGTAGATAATAGTTTAAATAAACCACCTCTACAAGAATACTACAGTCACTCAACAATTTGATTTAATTGATCATTTACCAACCCTAAAAATCTTTAATAACTTAAGTAGACATTTTGTACACCTTTATTCCATATATACCGGCAAATAATTTGATTGTTGTTCATATGCCTTATCAGTAAAAGTAGAAGTATAGGAAGATCATTTTTAGAGTTCTTTATATTTTTGATTATAAACCTCAATATAGCAAATCGCCTCCACTATTTTCTCAAGTCTTTGTTCAATAACTTTTTTCCATGATTTTGATGAATGACTCTAACGCAGGACGAATGTGCCAAAATGTTTATGCCGACTGTATGAATGCCTAAATGAATTTGACGATTATCCGGCTACTAAACTTGCAATGATAAACGTTATAAATAATACGACACGATAATCAGTAGATTGTGATTATGCTACTGTGTTTGTTATAAATAATCAGTAGATTGTACAATAATCAGTAGTAAAAGACAATGTTAGATATATGAGAAAAATTGTACATAAATAAATGGCTACTCAAAACAGAAAGTAGAAAAGTGCATACAAAGAACAGAAAGTAGAGCATTCTTTCAAAAAAAAAACCCTCTCTAACCAGCAAACAAACACAGTAGCAAAACAAAGAAGGATAAAAATAAAAACATTAAGCTTAATTAGGCATCAACCAACAATCTATTTTCTCAACCAAAATAAACAGCACATTAAATTTTGATTTACCAATGACTTCTAAGAAATGGAATCAGAAGCATCCTTGTTTGCATCGTCTTCTCCAACACCCACTTCAGCATCAATAGCCTCTCCTTCAGCCTGATTCTTGGCAACGGTATCAACAACTTCATCTTCAATAGGTGGTCTCACCTGTTCTTCCTCGGGAAGTGGCTCCTCCATATAGTCATTATCAAAGGCATCTACTGGCACTTCATATATCCTCACTTGTGGCTTCATTGGATCCTTCACAAGCACATACTTCCCCTCATTCAACTTCATGCAGAGGTCGACAATGGACTTCACAATTCCCCACATATTTGAAGTATTCAAATTGATCTGAGCTGCGAAATCCTTTGGTTTATGACCAATCACACTAAGAATGACATGGCTAAAATGGTCTCTCGGATGAACTCTTGATACATAGCCTAGCTTCATTAAATCAGCTCCAGCAAGAAGAGCTTGTGCAGTCCATTTTGCAAGCTTATTGGCATTGTTCTTGAGCTCAGTGGCAAGCACAGCTCCTCTCTGGGTCTCCAACTTCTGCCTCCAATCCACGCCAGAGTATTTTGAATCAAACTCGTTCAGTGCATTAAGAGTCAGGAATCCCTGCTGCCCCCTAACATCAGCAACACTGTGAACCTCGCAGCGAGCAATGAGGTATGTATCCTGATCTAGCTTCCAGCGACGGTATCTGTAGGCAACCGAAGCGATTTCCTCTCCCTCCGAAGCGAAGGGATTGGGCTCATCCAAGGTAACCTTATTACCATCACGAAGAAGAACCTGCTGGGAGAAGTTCTGGTTGATGTCAGTGGCCTCAACAGCAAGAGAATGTGCGGAATTGATGTCCTCCTTGGCCTCTGGGAGGACTTCAGATGAGGTCTCATTAACAGAGAGGAGATCAAGCTGGGATCCATCGCGCTTGTCGAAGAAAAGCTTGTTTCCAACGCGTTGTACAACAATATCCCAAGAATAGACAGAGCGAGGAGCACACATAAGTGCTGAGAGGATGGCATCAGTAGCAAAGACGACAGCTTTATCTTCGTTGGCAAATCGACGAATAACAGGATCGTCTGTGGTGGTGACCTCGAAGAAGTTCCGGGATTTGAAACGTTGGAGGCGGCGATCATTCTTTGGGTTGACACGATCGAAAGATTTGTCGTAGACCTCGAGGGCGCCGCAGAAGAGGAGGTCCTCAGGAGGATCGGGAACAGAGAACGACAGCTTGGAGAAGGTGGAGAATGAAATTTGATCGAGCATAGTCCAGTCGGGCTGGATGTCGACCGAAGATTTGAGGGTGGGGGCATCCCGACGGTTGGGGCCCTGACCGCCGCCGCCGGCGACAAAGGAGCGGTTGAGATTGTAATGGCGGTCGCGGCGGGAGCGCTCCTTCTCGGCCTCGCGCTTGCGGGCCTCGACCTCCTCGTCGCGGCGTTGGGGGAGAAGGGGGCGTTGCTGAAATCGCCAGCGAGGGCCGAACTTGGGGCGAGGAGGGGGCTTGCCGTCGACCAGGCGGAATGAGGAGTCCTTTTCGGAGGCAGCGGCTAGAGCTGCGGAGTCATGTAGGGCGAAGTCGAAGACGGCGTCGCGGCCAGCGCCGGAACGAGGGGGATTGGTGAAGTTGGTGTTTCGAGTCCAGTCGGCAATGCGACCCAGTTTGTCGGAGCGGGAGAAGGGGGAGAAGGGGATGTGGGAGGCGGCACTGCCCCCCGGGGTTGATCCGTCACTGCGGGGAAGGAGCGGGGCGACGGGGGAGTCGGGAGGACCCCAGCCATGGGGATTGTAGGGAGCAACAAGGATGTCCATCGGGATAGGAAGAGGAAGCGGCGGCGGGTAGGGTTTGACGCTCAGGTTTACGAATTACGATGGAGGAGGAGATCGGGGGATTTTTGAGATTATTAAGAGAGGGATTTTTCATTTTTGGCACTTAACGCAATTGAAGGTTTGGGTATTCTAAGATTTATTTTTTATTTTATTTTCTTTTGACACTTTTCATCCCCACAATCCGGTTAATATCCTCAATATTTTTAATTCCATTTATGTTTTTCCCCATTCCATTCCGTGCAATCCAAAGGGATTTGGGCTGCTTTTGACAACCCGGCAGTGCGCCATCCCGACGTGATCGATCCGGAAGGAAGGTGTTTGGGAAATCTGAGAGACGTCCGCTTTAGAAAGGCCGGCATGAAAAGACAGTTTTGCCGCTGACCATTAGAGGACCAGCTACCGTGTTGGACATGCCGTTTAGATCTTAATTACGGCCTTTTTTCCACCATTAATGGCATTCAACACTGCATTTTTGGCAGGTTTAGCTGTTAATGGAGGAAAGAAATTGGCCAGAAGATGAATAGTAGAGAATATGCTATATTAATTATATATTAAATATAATAATAAATTAATGATTTCCTCTGAAAAATTTGCTGCATTAATGATAAATTTAATGTAATTGTGTTGAGCTTTGCAGATTAAATATACTAATAAATTAAATTTGGAAATTTTTTAATATAATTTTTAAATCGGCGGACCAGAGTTTACCCAAACACAATCTTAGTTTTAAAATCTCAGTCTTGAATCTTCATTTTGAACTGCTCCCTTTTAAAACGGCATCGGTATCTCAAATAAATCCTTAATTGCGGATCTATGATGCAATTTTCAAAGACGGACTTGCCGACGATTCCCTGAACTAACTCAATTGAAGATGTAGGCCATGTTTTATTGTACGTTGCAGTCTGCAACAGGCACTGCAGCTGCTGGAGATGGATTTTTGAATTCACTAGTGGATGCTTTTGGGAGAAATTTTTGCAGTTTATATCTACACATTGATTAGCAGAAAATTTTCAAAAAATAAAAATTCAAAAGGTTGTTGTATTATTGTTTAAAAATCAAAAGGTTGTATTATTATTTAGAAATTTAAACCTTCAAAATTTTATTAAAAAGTCTTCCTAGAAGAGAGAAATGTTAACAATTATTATATCGCTTCCTTTTAAAACTTAGGGAGTTTGTTGAGAATTAGGCTCCGTTTGAGAGGACTTATTTTCTCCGGTCGAACTGTTACGATCGCATAAACCGGATCTTAAGTAAAACGGAGCCTTAGTTACAGTCAATTGGAGAGGAATCTTATTATTAATATCTATTTATACTCTTTATGAAGGGATTAAAGAATGAAATTTATGTTTGTTTTATTGCATGGATTGTGTTATCATTCTTGCAATTTTTGTTGAATTTTATATTTGGGTGTTGACAAATTGAGATTGTACTGTCATGCTTGCTCATGGAGTAATCCTGTGGACACCGGTGCATGGGAAATTGCTACATAAATGAAATGTAATTCCCTGAATTAATAATAACATTGACAAATTGCTACATAAATGTAACTCTCCCTACCCAAGCTTAGTAGTATATTATACATCATAACATTGACAAATTGCTACATAAATGTAATTCCCTGGATTAATAGTATACAGAACCCTGAACCTAGGCAAAATCTCGTTTGAGCTTGAAGTGCTCGGAATGGCGGTCATCTCCGGCCCGATAGCTCCAGGGCAGGAAGATTGTTGGTTGAATCGACGATCCCATTGTATAAAAAAATGATTGTACGCAGGAGATGTTATTTGTGCATATTTCACTTTTTTGATGTAAAGCTGTAAGAAAATAAAAATATGTGTGCATTTAGAAACAAAGTTTTGACAAGAATATATAATAATCCTAAAATGTTGGAAGAATATAAATGAGCACACAAATGATACCAATAAATTGTATTATTATTTTGGTTCTCGGAATGTTGCAACTCAACTTTAGTAGGTTCACACAGCACATCAACCACTTCATATATATTTTGATATTACAACTTACAACACAACACTTTGCAACAAGCACTCGCACACATGCAATAAAGCTCGCAACTAATGTGATCACATGTTACCACTTCTCCAATGTCACGAGAGCTTGCAACTCCTTTTCCCAGCTTAGAGTTCGCTCAAACTGGCTGTCTGCATGATGTCCGCACAACTTTGGGCTCCGTTTGGCACGGTGGTGGCAATCATGAATATGGGGACTAAATTGTCATTCGTTAACATGCCCGCCTAATAGACTTCATCCACTTTTATGTTTGAAGAGATGAAATTTCTTGGGTGGGCGTTAACAAATGGCAGTTTAACCCCCAAATTCACGACCGCCACGTACCACCGCGCCAAATGGAGCTTTAATGTCCGCCACCGCACCACCCTTTCATGTTCGCCCAAACTCTTTCACACCGTTTCAGCTAGCCTCAAAAATGTATCGGCCCAAGCTTGCTCCTCTGCTGAGTTCACACGTCCTAGAGTTTGCCATAACTATCAACTTCCTGATTTTTGTTGTGTTTGGGGGGACTTATTTTCATCGGCCAAGCAGTTACAAGTTACAACCGCATGAACCGGACTTTAAATTAAGGTCCGATTCATGCGGCCGTAACCGCTTGATCGGTGAAAATAAGTCCCCCCAAACGGAGCCTTTTGTCTCTTCTCATTCTGGAAAACCTGCACTAATAATCAAAAGCATTTTTCAATTTCTATCACCAACTAGATCAAACATTGGATGCCACATCCCTTTACATCTTTTTTTTTTCAATTAATGATTGCTTTTAAAATCATTCAACTACATATTTTTTTGATACAGTCAAACTCCATTGATTAAGTCAATGTTGCCACACCAATTTAGGCTCCGTTTGGAGGGACTTATTTTCACCGGCCAAGCGGTTACGACCGCATGAACCAGACCTTGTAACCGCTTGACCGGTGAAAATAAGTCCCCCCCCCCAAACAGAGCCTTAATCTTCTTGCAACAATGCAGAAAACAACTCCTTTTTCGATGTCGCGCTGCAACTTTACCAAATTGCAGTCCTTGGTGGCCACTGTCGAGATAACATAGTCAAACGTCGGTGGTGTTTGTGCCGATTCCGACGAATGTAGAAGCTGATTGTTGAGGCCTTGCAGAAGGGTTGTCTTTCCCACGCCGCCCATGCCTCAAATACCTATGATTCTGGAACTGTCATCTTGGATGTGGGCTTGGAGTCTGGAGAGATAGGATCCCATGCTTACATTGATTGGCCACTCGGCGGCCACCTCCTGCACTCCACTTGGCGGCAACCTTGTGGCAGCAGTATCAAATTCAACGGCTGCCAATGCCGTTATTTCAGCCAGGCACGCCTCGGCCCGCCGATTGACACGGCACCGAAATGAACGACCATTGGGATGGTCATTTCGAATTTTAGAGACTTTGACGACGTCAAACTTCCCCAGCCAATACCTAACTTCATGGGTCGGCGTTTCTCCGGCGAGCTCCACAGAGCGTAGTCTCTCGATCAGATCTCCCCTCTTGCTGTGGAGATTATCCATGGCGTTTTGCAGGCGACTAATGCCGGATGCTTGAGATATCCTAAAGGCCGTTTGATGGCCGTCCATGTGGCTGAGATGAGTTTGATTGGATCTATGGAAACTTGAAAGGAAATGCACATGGCTATGTTTTTGCTAACAGTCTCAAAGAACCAGAGCATGTTGGTTAATGGTGGCTTAAGAATGAAATTACCGGAGGGAAAATGACAATGTTGCTGGTGGAAAATTGCAGAGAGGATACAGGATGTTTTTTTTGTAATGAAAATTTTACTTGACTTCTTATGCAGGTTTTACACAGGTTTTATACCAACAGGAGATACTTCTAGACTTATTACAGAATATTCTGGATTCCTACATATTACAGAGTTTTACAGAAGTTTCTAGATTTGGGCTGATGTGGGCTTCAGTGCAGGCTTGGCCCATGACATATATTTGGGCTTTTACACCCCCTCTAAGTCTGCACTGCTGAGTACTCCTATCTTTTTCCTTAATTCCATAAATCGCTCCCGTGGAAGGGGTTTGGTCATTAGGTCAGCGAGCTGCTGCTTGGTTGGGCAAAACTGGATCTCGATCTTCTTCTTCTCCACGAGCTCTCTGATTTAGTAATGTTTTATATCGATATGCTTGGTTCTGCAGTGGTACACCGGGTTTTTGGAGAGGGCGATCGCTGCGCTGTTGTCGCAGTGGATTATTACTTCATGCTTTTCTCCTCTTCTTCCTCCTTCGATCTCCTTCTTTAATTTCTGCAGCCAAACCGCTTCACAAGCGGCGTTGTTTAGGGCTACGTACTCGGCTTCTGCGGTAGATAGAGCAACAGATTTTTGCTTCCGCGAGCTCCATGATATGGGTCCGCCTCCTATGAAAAAGATGAAGCCTCCTGTGCTTTTGCGATCTTCTGTGTCTCCTGCCCAATCAGAGTCGGTGAAACCGTGAAGAGAGTTGTTGTGGCTGTTATGGTAAAGAATTCCATATTCTTTTGTTGCCTGTAGGTATCGAAGGATTCGTTTTGCTGCCGCGAAGTGATCCTTGGATGGATTGCTGACGAACCTTGCCACGATATTCACTGAGTTTTCGATCTCTGGTCGCGAGTTTGTAAGATAAATGAGGCTTCCGACTAAACTTCTATACTTTTCTTGATCTGCGCCTTCTTCTTGTTCTGTTTTTGGAGTTAATTTTTTGGTTGTTGACATTGGGGTAATTGCAGGATTGCAGTTCTCCATGTTGTATTTTTTTAACAGCATTTTTGTGTAATGCTCCTGGGATATGAAGATGTCGCCTTCGAACTGTTTGATCTGTAGTCCCAGGAAAAATCTCAGGGACCCTAGATCTGTCATTTCGTACCTCATCTTCAGTTTGTCTTTAAACTTCTCTATCTGTTTTTTGCTTGATCCTGTGAGAATCAAATCGTCTACATGCAGGCTTACAATAATTTTGCCTTCTGTGTTGAAACCGGAAACCGGCCTCTGTGGAGTTCGACCCTTGGGGAAGGGGGTGGTCTCGCACCTACTTCGCTCCTGCAAGAGAAACAACAAAAGAGAGAGAGAGACAGAGAACAGGACCAAGGGCCCGGCTCGGAGGTCCCACCACACACCCGGAAGATCTTAGAGCGCTTCCCCTCCTTAACCAGTGGCCGGGCTAAGGTACCTCAGAAAGCGCTATAAGACTTGTGAACTAGTAAGCGTGCCTTCTGAGGTACCCCTTGGGTCCTATTTATAGATTACCTTGGATGGTCTGCCAATAACCTGCCCCCGGTGGCCTGAATTTACTAAAAAGCCCCTTGGGTTGGCCTGCCAACAGCCAAACCCCGCTGTTCTGGCTGGTTATGCGCACCTCTTGTCGAGTCACCCCCTGTCATCTGGAGGGAGATGGACTACAGCCGATCTGCCTGAGAGAGGCGGCTGGGGCCCGGCCCGCCTAGGAGATGCGGGCGGGGGCTGGCCCGCCTGAGGGAGGCGGCTGGGGCCCGGCCCGCCTAGGGGATGCGGGCGGGGGCTGGCCCGCCTGAGGGAGGCGGCTGGGGCCCGGCCCGCCTAGGCGATGCGGGCGGGGGCTGGCCCGCCTGAGGGAGGCGGCTGGGGCCCGGCCCGCCTAGGGGATGCGGGCGGGGGCTGGCCCGCCTGAGGGAGGCGACTGGGGCCCGGCCCGCCTAGGAGATGCGGGCGGGGCTGGCCCGCCTGCTTGTTTGGCCCCTTCGGCGGACACGGGGTTGTACACAATCCCCGATCTTTGCGTGCTTCGCAGAAGCTCGGAAAGAAACGTCCAACCCTCGTGTCCGGCGACGTCCTTGCTGAGCTGGAGGGAATCTTTTGGTGGGACCCGCCTTTCAGCTATAAATAAGCCACCGGGCCTTCGATAACTGGCCCTCTCCTCTTGCTTCCTGCGTGGTTTGAGGCCAGGAGATGCCTGCGTCTGAGGAGATACGTGCCCGGTTGGCTGCCGCGAGGGAGGAGGGTCGGGAGGAGGCCCTCGCGGCCGCCCCGTGGTTGGCGCCCATATCCGCCGGCCCGCAGTTTAAGCCGGCAAAGGGAAAGGTTGTCCGCCGTTCCACGCCGAGTGATGATCTGGGTTCCGGCGGCTCCGAGGTTGAATCTGGGTGCGTGATTTCGCCCTGTGACCTATGCTTTCCACTGACTTTTTCCTCCGCAGGAGACGCCCCATGAAGATGCATTGGAAGGGGGCTCCGGGAACCTTGCGGATCTCTCCATGGAGATAATCGGCCTGGGCGTCAGCCCATTCTCCCCAGCGCGCAGCCTTCCTGCGACTCCTCCCCCGCTGAGAGTCCAGGGTCTGGGGAAGCCGCTCGTCGCCCCGGGAGGGAAATCATTCCAAGGTCGGCCGGGTTCCTCTCGGTCTGCTCCCGACGCGGGAGACGTACCGACGCCAGGTAACCCCCCTGAAATTAACCCATTCGCCGCTTGTCTGCTTCTGACCCCGCTTCCGCAGGGCATCGCGCCGCTTCTTCCGATGTCGAGATGAGCGAGGGGTACTCGCCTCCCGTGGAGCCGGAAGACATCGCAGACTTCTTGGGCGACCCGCACGATAGCGAGAAGATGAAGGCGCAGGTGGCACGAATGTTTCAGAAACACACGATGCTGCTCAAAGAGGCCTTCGTGGGGATGGAGAGAGACAGAGTCAGGGCGGAGGAGCGACTCGCTGCTTTGGAAGGGGCAAGGGGCTCGGCTGAGGAGGATGAGCCGACATCTCCGGGCGCGCATATTACGCGAGCAGAGGAGCGGCTGACGAACATTTCGAGACAGGCCGATCAGACCAAGCGGGAGCTGGCGGCGGTTCGAGAGTATCATGACTCTCGCGTGCCGCCTCGAACCGGCTCGCAGAGGCGGGGTAGGTGGAAATGGGTCGAGTACTAAGCCACCTGCCTCGCCTGCCCGTGCCCGCAGTTGCTCGCGGGGTCTGAATCGTCTCGAGGCGAGCCATCCTAGATTATCGGGGCGAATATCATCTAAAAAACAATGGCTTGTAATAATTCAGGGACCTTCTCGCCCGTTTATGGGCGCATGCTGCTATGATTATCATTTATTATTTGTTATATATTTTGCTGAACTCTTAGCTTCTACCTTGGAGCGCCCACCTAGCAGGAGCGGGCGGGGCTGGCCCGCCTAAAGAGAGCCGAGGGCTGGCCCGCCTAAAGAGAGGCGAGGGCTGGCCCGCCTAAGGAGAGGCGAGCGAGGGCTGGCCCGCCTAGGAGAGGCGAGCGAGGGTTGGCCCGCCTGGGAGAGGCGGGCGAGGGCCGGCCCGCCTGGGAGAGGCGAGCGAGGTCCGGCCCGCCTAGGAGAGGCGAGCGAGGCCGGCCCGCCTAGGAGAGGCGAGGTGTTCGTTCGTTCCCCCTCGACTGGGCCTCCCTCTCAGCCTCCGCTCTGCGCGAGAGAGGAATGGCTCGCGGCTGGTGGGGAGACTCTTGCGGCCGGCCGGCGACTCGATGCGGGCCCGCGCGGGGCTCGGGAATCGAAGCGTCGGGGTTGGCCCCGCTGTAAGTTCGCTTCCCGCCTTTTCCGATTTTTCCCGCCCTTTTTCCGGCCCTATAAATAGGCCCTTCATTTATGGTTTCACCTACCGTATTCGAGAGCCCTTCCCCCTTCTTCTCGCGAGAACCCTCTCTTCTCTCTTTCCTCTTGCTCAGCTAGCTTATCAATCCCGCGAGATGACGGGCGGCAGTGGCGAAGCGGACGGGAGGGGCAGGTGTGCCTGGGTCTTTGCAGACCACAGCTTCCCTCCCGCCTCGGTCTCGGAGAAGGAGTTTCTGGACACCGTTAGCGACTTCATCCCGCCTGGCTTTGTGGCGAGGCGGCCCGGGAAGGATGAACGGATCAATGAGCTTTCGGGCGACGAGCTGGCTCTCCCGACGGCCCACTTCGAGGCGGGGCTCCGGCTACCCTTCTGGCCGGAAGTCCGCCAGGTCTTCAAGTATTACGGGGTCGTCCCGGGGCAGCTGACCCCGAACTCCATCGCTGTCATAGTCGGGTTCGCCTGCTACCTGCGCGAGGAGAGGATCGAGTTCAGCCTTGCGGTCTTCCGCAAGCTGTTCTCTTTCCGCGCGAATAAGGACGGGACCGCGTGCTTCGCGAGCATGCACGCCAAGGTGCGGGAGACGGTCAACAAGAGCCACAACTGGCTCAAGAAGTTCGTCTTCGTCAAGGGCGACTTCGGCAACATTCCGTTCTCGCCAGTGCAACTCGGCGAGGCGAGCTATCGGCCCCCTAGCCTGGGGGGCCATGAGGCGAGGCTATATGAGTTCTTCGCCGGGAAGAACTTCGAGGTCGCCTTCCTCCGCCGGAATCTGGACGACCTCGTCCCCGTCCCGCCTGGGGAAGGTAAGCGGCTCGCTCGCCTTTGCTTTGATCGTACCTTGGCTTTTCTAACTCCTGTTCCTGCAGGCGAGCGCGACGTTCCCCTCCACCCGCCTTACGAGAGCGCGCGGTCCGCTTTGGGCGAGCTTGGCCGTGCGGAAGCGGCAGCCCTAGCTCACCGCGAGCTCTCGGCTCCCGTTGGCCAGAAGCGGTCCGGGGGCGAGCTGTCTCAGGGCCCTCCAAAGAAGCCGAATAAAACGGGCGGTCAGGCTCCTTCGGTCGGCGACAAGGGCAAGGCCCCCGCGGATCAACCATCTTCTGCCCCTGCCCCTGCGGTTCCCTCGACCGCTGATCCCGCCGGCGGGGCGGCTGGGTCGTCGCGGCCGCTCGCGGCGACTCGGCCCGCCGAGAAGCCGGTTCCTCGAGGGCATCCCAACTTCGGCTACGGCGAAGGGCCCACGGACCGAACCGGTGCCCCGTTACTTCAGTGGGACAAGGAGGGCAACCGCATCTCGGTATCCTCGCTGCTGCCTAGCTGGTCGGAGCAGGACACCGCCTCCAGGGACGCCTTCAATCTCTCCTTCGGCCTGTACGGGCGGGAGGACGCCTCTACCTACGGCGAGGAGGCCACGCGGGTGCTTATCTACGAGAGCGCGCGGGCGCAATTTCAAAGCCTCGCCCTGGCCCACATGGTCGGCCGGCGGTGCCTCCGGCTGGACAGAGATGCCCCCTCGCTTCACAAGTTGATCGATGAGAAGGAGGCGGCCCGCAAGCTCGCCCAGGAGGAGGCGGATGACCTGCGGAGGCGGCTCGAAGCGGCTGACGCCGCCCTCGCGCAGTACCAAGGTGGCGCGGTAAGCCGTCTCACTCGCACCCGCCTTTATCTTGCGACTCGTCCTAATAAATTTCTTTTGCAGGATGCGGTGACCGCCAGCCGACTTGGCACCGAGATCGCCACCCTCCAGCTGGAGAACCAGACCCTGCGGGCGCGGGTGGGTGAGCTCGAGGCTGCTGCTGCCGTCCCGCCGGCCTCCTCGAGCGGCTGTCAACTCGTTCACCACAGCGAGTATGACCTGGCGGTTCTGATGCAAGAGAACGGGGCCGACGCGGTGACGTACCTCTTCAAGACGTTGCAGCGGGCCAAGCTCCTCAAGGACGAGTGCTCCGGCTTGCGGGTGACCGAAGTGGTGCCGGAGCTGTTCCTTCCAGTACCCAAGCCAGGCGGGTTCCACCGCATCTGAAGGGCCCGCCGCCTTGTGGCTTTTATCTCTCCCCCCCTTCTTGGGACATGTATTTTGTTTATTTTTTGTGTGGTCGCGCCGCGGGCCACAGTTGTAATTTTGTAAAAGTTAATATATTTACTGCATTCACTTCTCAATTGCCAATTACTTCCCGCCTCGCGGTCGTTACTGTGCACCGCTTGTTGATTAACTCTGATTTTCGTTGCTGCGAGCGAGCGAGTGAGGCCACCCGCCCGTTTGTGGTTCGGGACATAGATCTAGGTTCGCGGGACACTAACGCTGGCGCGACGCGAGTGGCGAGTCGCGCCTTCCGCCCGGGCTTGTTATTTTGACCGTATCTAGGTGCGGACTGGGCCCGGCTTCCGCGCGTAACGACTTCGCGCGGGCCGGCTTCCCGGGGAGGGTCTTGGCGCGTCCGACCTTTTGCTTCCCATCCACCCCGGGAACCCGCCGAACCGAAGGTTGGGGCCGGCGCTGCGGCCTCCTAGGGTCATCCAGACCGGCCCGCTCACCTGATCTCCGGCGACGTGAGTCCAAAACTCTCCACTCGCGCGCCGTGCTTAGGGCTCGCTCCTCTATGCGCCGGGCCCGGCCTTCTTGGCTCGCCGACTCCTCTTCTTGGCTCGCCGACGCCCCTTCTTGGCTCGCAGACTCGCCCTCTTGGCTCGCGTCCCTTCCCCGGTTGCTTGGCGGGGGATTACCGACTCCGAATGACATCCCGCCCTGTCAGCTCGGAGAGAGCCTGGCAGCGGGATCTGCTCGGGGCCTCCTCCGAGTGACATCCAGCCCTGCCAGCTTGGAGAGAGCCTGGCAGCGGGATCTGCTCGGGGTCTGGGGCAGACTCCTCCGAGTGACATCCAACCCTGCCAGCTTGGAGAGAGCCTGGCAGCGGGATCTGCTCGGGGTCTGAGGCAGACTCCTCCGAGTGACATCCAGCCCTGCCAGCTTGGTGAGCCTGGCAGCGGGATCTGCTCGGGGTCTGAGGCAGACTCCTCCGAGTGACATCCAGCCCTGCCAGCTTGGTGAGAGCCTGACAGCGGGATCTGCTCGGGGTCTGAGGCAGACTCCTCCGAGTGACATCCAGCCCTGCCAGCTTGGTGAGAGCCTGACAGCGGGATCTGCTCGGGGTCTGAGGCAGACTCCTCCGAGTGACATCCAGCCCTGCCAGCTTGGAGAGAGCCTGGCAGCGGGATCTGCTCGGGGTCTGAGGCAGACTCCTCCGAGTGACATCCAGCCCTGCCAGCTTGGTGAGAGCCTGACAGCGGGATCTGCTCGGGGTCTGAGGCAGACTCCTCCGAGTGACATCCAGCCCTGCCAGCTTGGTGAGAGCCTGGCAGCGGGATCTGCTCGGGGTCTGAGGCAGACTCCTCCGAGTGACATCCAGCCCTGCCAGCTTGGTGAGAGCCTGACAGCGGGATCTGCTCGGGGTCTGAGGCAGACTCCTCCGAGTGACATCCAGCCCTGCCAGCTTGGTGAGAGCCTGGCAGCGGGATCTGCTCGGGGTCTGAGGCAGACTCCTCCGAGTGACATCCAGCCCTGCCAGCTTGGTGAGAGCCTGACAGCGGGATCTGCTCGGGGTCTGAGGCAGACTCCTCCGAGTGACATCCAGCCCTGCCAGCTTGGTGAGAGCCTGACAGCGGGATCTGCTCGGGGTCTGAGGCAGACTCCTCCGAGTGACATCCAGCCCTGCCAGCTTGGTGAGAGCCTGGCAGCGGGATCTGCTCGGGGTCTGAGGCAGACTCCTCCGAGTGACATCCAGCCCTGCCAGCTTGGAGAGAGCCTGGCAGCGGGATCTGCTCGGGGTCTGAGGCAGACTCCTCCGAGTGACATCCAGCCCTGCCAGCTTGGTGAGAGCCTGACAGCGGGATCTGCTCGGGGTCTGAGGCAGACTCCTCCGAGTGACATCCAGCCCTGCCAGCTTGGTGAGAGCCTGGCAGCGGGATCTGCTCGGGGTCTGAGGCAGACTCCTCCGAGTGACATCCAGCCCTGCCAGCTTGGTGAGAGCCTGACAGCGGGATCTGCTCGGGGTCTGAGGCAGACTCCTCCGAGTGACATCCAGCCCTGCCAGCTTGGTGAGAGCCTGGCAGCGGGATCTGCTCGGGGTCTGAGGCAGACTCCTCCGAGTGACATCCAGCCCTGCCAGCTTGGTGAGAGCCTGGCAGCGGGATCTGCTCGGGGTCTGAGGCAGACTCCTCCGAGTGACATCCAGCCCTGCCAGCTTGGTGAGAGCCTGGCAGCGGGATCTGCTCGGGATCTGAGGCAATGGCATTCATCTCTCATCGGGGGGAAAGACAAGTCTACCGCAAGAAATTCCATTAGAGATTGAGCATGGTTTACATAATTTCAAGGAAAAAAGCGCTTCAAGTCGTCCCCGCTCCAAGTGAGACTTAGGGTCTCGCCCTCCACATTTCGGAGGCGGTACCCTCCCGACTTCAATGCCTCCTGCACAATGAATGGTCCCTCCCAATTGGGATGGAGCTTTCCCACTGCGGCTGACCTTCCCGCCGCGTCCACCTTCCTTAAGACCAAGTCTCCCTCAGCAAACTGCTTGACTCTGACGTGCTTGTCAAAATACTTGGCCATTCTTCTCTTTATCTCCTCCTGCCTCACGGCTGCAAGGTCCCGCAGTTCCTCGACCATGTCGAGAGAGAGTCGCAGCTCCTCTTCATTATTGGCTCTCCATTCCTCTTCGTGCTCTCCGGCCCCGACCACCCGGGGTGTCCGGACTTCAAACTCCACCGGAAGTACTGCCTCACACCCGTGGGAGAGTTTGAAAGGCGTCTCCCCTGTCGCTGTGTTGGGTGTGGTTCGGAGGGCCCAGAGGACCGAGGGGAGTTGCTCCACCCAACTTCCTCTCAAGTTCTCCACCTTCTTCTTGAGGAGGTTTACGATAATCTTGTTTGCCGCTTCTACCTGCCCATTGCTTCGTGGGTGATGAACTGAGGCAAACCTGAGGTCGATCCCGAGCTGCTCGCAGAAGCTGGTGAACTCGGCACTGGCGAATTGAGGGCCATTGTCTGTGACGATGGCCTGGGGCAACCCATGACGACAGATGATCTCCCCCCATACAAAGTTTCTGACGACCTGGGAGGTCACCTTGGCCAGCGCCTTAACTTCCAGCCACTTGGAGAAGTAATCAATCATCACGAGCAGGAACCTCCTCTGGCCGCTGGCTTGGGGGAAGGGCCCGACCAAGTCCATTCCCCAGATGGCGAATGGCCAGGGAGCTGTGATACTCCTGAGGCGCTGGGCCGGTTGCAGTTGGAGGGGAGCAAATAGCTGGCACTTGTGGCACTCCTTTGTGAATTTTGCCGCGTCGAGACCCAGGGTCGGCCAAAAGTATCCCTGCCGGACGATCCGGCCTTCTAAGGTTCGACTTCCAGAGTGACTCCCACACTCTCCGGAGTGGACCTCTTCTAGAATCTTCGGGACCTCCCTCTCGCCCACACAACGCGCCAGCATCCCTGAGAGAGTTTTCCGATATAACTGGCCATCTCGCATGAGGTAGTATGCCGACTTGTACTTGAGTTTCTTTCCGTCCATTCCCGTGGGGTACTCCCCGGTGGTCAGGAAAGTGACGAATGGGTCCATCCAGGAGGGGTGTTGTTCCACCTCCATCAGCTCCCCCTCCTCGATGGATGGGCGAAAGAGGTCTGTGATGGTTCCCCCCGCCCGGGGTCCATGCTTTGCCAGCTGGTCCACCTGCTCGTTATCCTCCCGAGGCACGTGCCGGATGGAGAAAGTCTGAAAGGTGCCGACGACTCCCTTTACCTTCGCCAAGTAACGCTGCAGGGTGGGATCCCTTGCCTCGAATTCCCCGTTGATCTGGGAGGCCACCACCAAGGAGTCAGTGAGGACCTCCACATCGTGCACCCCCAGCTCCCTGGCCAGGCGTAGACCCGCAATCACGGCCTCATACTCGGCCTGATTGTTGGTGATGGGGAAATGCACCACCACCGTTTGCTCGATCCTCACCCCCTGGGGGCTTTCCAAGATGACCCCAGCCCCTAGGGAGTGCCTCCCTGACGCGCCATCCACCATGACCTTCCAGGGAACCGGGCGAGCGAGTTCTTCCTCCGCCACCTCGACCACATAGTCAGCTAGGAAATCGGCCATGGCTTGGGCCTTGATCGAGAGGCGAGGTACGAAGGAGATGTCGAACTCGCTCAGCTCCACCGACCACTTGGCCAGCCTGCCAGAATGCTCCACCCCCTCGAAGATGTTGCGGAGAGGGTGGTCAGTCACCACTCGGATCGAGTGTGCCTGGAAATAGGGCCGGAGCCTCCGGGCCGAGATGATGAGGGCGAAAGCCAGCTTCTCTAGGATGGGGTACCGGAGCTCGGCCTTCCTCAAGACCCGACTTACATAGTAAACTGGGAGTTGTCTCTTCCCCTCTTCCCGAACTAAAACAGAGCTCAGGGCCTCGGTCCCAGCCCCTAAGTACAGGAATAAGTCCTCCCCCTCCTTCGGTCCTTGCAGTAGGGGGGCCTGAGTCAACTGCTTCTTTAGGGCCTGGAATGCCTCCTCGCACTCCGAGGTCCACTCGAATTTTTGGCCTCCTCTCAGGCTTTTAAAGAACGGAGAGCATTTCTCCCCGGCCCGTGAGAGGAACCTGCTCAGTCCCGCCAGCCTCCCAGTCAATCGCTGCACTTCCTTCGCATTCCGCGGGGACTCCAACTCCAGGATTGCCCTCACCTTGTCGGGGTTGGGCTCTACGCCGGCAGGGGTGAGGAGATGCCCCAGGAATTTTCCTCTGCTTGACCCGAAGGTGCATTTGAGGGGGTTCAGCCTCATTTTGCACCCGCGGAGAGTGGCAAAGGTCTCCTCCAGGTCCCGGAGATGGGAGTCGAGGTCCGGACTCTTGACCATGAGATCGTCTACATAAACCTCCAGGTTCCTTCCCTTTTGCCCTTGAAAGACCCTGTCCATCATTCTCTGGTAGGTCGCCCCTGCATTTTTCAGCCCGAAGGGCATCATTTTATAACTATAGCACCCATCCCCTGTGATGAATGAGACGTCTTTGACGTCCGGAGGGTGCATCCTGATTTGGTGATAACCTGAAAAGGCATCTAGAAAACTCATCAGAGGGAAACCGACGGCTGAGTCAACCAGCGCGTCGATCCGAGGCAAGGGGTAACAATCTTTAGGACATGATTTATTAAGAAGGGAAAAATCGATACACATCCTCCACCGGCCGTCTCCTTTTTTAACCATTACAACATTGGAGACCCAGCCGGGGTATTGGATTTCGGATACAAAGCCGGCCTTGAGGAGCTTTGCTACTTCCTCCCTGATGGGCTCGGCGAGCTTGTCCGCAACGGGCCTCTTCTTTTGTCGGATGGGGGGAGCCTCTGGGTCCAGGTTGAGGCGGTGGCAGGCGATGTTGGAGTCGATCCCGGGCATCTCTGCGGCACTCCATGCGAAGATGTCCACGTTCTTCTGGACGCACTCCAGCATCCGGCCTTGAGCCTCCGGGGTCAATCCTCCGCTGATGCGGATCCTCTCCACCCTGCCTCCGGTGGTGAGAACCTCCATCTCCACCACCTCCTCTGCCGCCTCAAGGCGGGACTGTGCCTCCCACTCCTCAGTCTCCCCCTCGTCGAAGGCGAGGACCTCCCCCTCAGCCTCTGCAACGGCCATCGCCTCAGCCGGCTCCTGGCTCTCCTCAGCGACCTTCTCCTGGGCGCGACTCTCCTCCACCTCCATCTCATCCCCGCCCGCTTCCGGCTCCTCCCTCAGCCTCCGCCCCATCTCCTCGGCTCCCTCCAGCCAAGAGATGGAGTTCACCGCCGTGACATAGCACTCCCTTGCCTCCTTGGGGTCTCCGCGGACCCGAACCTGGACCCCCTCGACGTTAAATTTTAGGCATTGGTGGAAGGATGAGGGGACGCAGCGGAAGGCGCTGATGAGAGGCCTCCCGAAGATGGCGCTGTAGCCGCTGGGGGCGTCCACGATGACGAACTTGCAATTGCGGGACTGCCCCCCCAGAACGACATGGAGTCCCACTCCTCCCTCAACCTCCTTCCTCTCCCCTGAGAAGCCGAACAGGGGTCCGTCCGAGGCCAGCACCCTTCGGGCCTCCACCTTCATTGCGTCGAACGCCTTCTTGAAGATGACGTTGACCGAGCTCCCGTTGTCAACGAGGATTCGGGGGACGGTGAAGTCCTCGATAGCTGTCTGGATGACCAGCGCATCGCAGAAGGGGTCCTCGTGACCCGGCATGTCCTCCCTGGAAAAGGTGATTTTCTCGTCCGGGGGCGGGGACTGGGACGTGGAGCCAACGCTCCTGCGGTACATGGTATGGAGGCTCGACTTGCGGGAGGCCTCGATCCCAGCCCCCCCGTGGATCGCTCCGATCCTTCCTCGGGAGCCCACATCCACCCGGTCTTCGCACCGGCCTTCCTCTGCCCGAGGCCGAATCTCCTCGATCCGCACTTCCGGGCGTTGTTGCTGCTGCTGCTCCCGACGGTCCCTCATCTCGAGGAACTCGGGGCACGTGGCTGTGGCGTGCCCCTCCTCCCGATGGAAGTCGCAGTAAGGCAACTCCACCCTCACATCCCTTCTTCTTCTCCGTGCTGCTCTCCTCCTTTCCCCCAGCGCTATGGCCATAGCCTGCTCCTGGTCGGGAAGAGCCGGCCTCTGGCCCTGCATCCCGCCTGGAGGGTAGAACTGACCCTGTCCTCCTTGACGGTAGTCCCCTCCGCGGAACCCTCTCCTTGCCCCGGGTTCCTGCCACTCGGGCCTCCAGCCCAGCCGAAAGTTCGGCTCCTGCCTCCCCTGCCTGGGTTGCTGCTGATGCTGCGGCGGCGGCGGCTGTTCCCTCTGCCGGGGTTCAACCCTTCTCTCCTCCTGCCCTCGGCCACCCCTTGGCCTCTCTTCCTCCACGGCCCACCTGGCCAACCTTCGGGCAAACTCCGGGTGTGCCGCCTCCATGTCGGCCTCCCTAGCCGCCCTCTCTAGGAGCGCCTCAAAAGATACTGGGGGGGACCTCTTGAGTTCCATCGCGAAGAACCCGGATTGGAGACCCAGGGTGAAGGCCACCATCATAGTGTGCCCTGGCATCTCCTGCACTTGAGACAATTCCTCTTGGAATCTGTCCAGGTAGCTCCCCAGGGTCTCTCCTACCCTCTGCTTGACGCGGAACAAGGACTCCACCTCCTTCTTCCTCTTCTTGGAAGTGGTAAACCTCAACATGAACCCCCGACGCAGGTCCTCGAAGCAGTAGATGGACCCGGTCGGGAGCTGGTGGAACCATTCTCTCGCCTTCTCACGGAGGGTGATGGCGAAGAGCCGGCACTTGAAGCCGTCTGACATCTGTCGAATAGAGACCATATCCTCGAACCATTGGATATGGTGGATCGGGTCTCCTTTCCCGGCGTAGTAGGTCATCTCTGGCTCGCGAAACCCCTCGGGAACTGGGGCTGAAGAAACAAACTCGCTGAAGGGGCTCCCTCCCTCAGCCGGGCGAGACGGGAATTCCCTTCCTCCAGTCTCGCCGAAGTGGTACTCGGCGGCCGAGCCGGGGAACAAAACTCGCCCCTGGAACTCGCGTTCGCCTCTCTCGGCGGGCTCCTTCCCTGGGCGCCTGAGCGGCGCGTCATCGCCGAGTGCGGGAGCGGCGACCACCGGGACTGCCGGTGTCGCACTCTCGGCTCGCATGCCGAGGGCGGTCCTGACGAGCCCGAGGATCTCCTCCCTAAGCTCCGCCGGCATGCTCGTCGCTGGGGGTGGGGGAGGGAGTGGCGAGCTGCCCCTGCCTGATCCTTGTCCTTCCTCTCCCGTCATCGAACTTGCTGAAGGTTTTCCTTGCTGACCACGCTCCACGCTCACCGCACCAAAATGTTGAAACCGGAAACCGGCCTCTGTGGAGTTCGACCCTTGGGGAAGGGGGTGGTCTCGCACCTACTTCGCTCCTGCAAGAGAAACAACAAAAGAGAGAGAGAGACAGAGAACAGGACCAAGGGCCCGGCTCGGAGGTCCCACCACACACCCGGAAGATCTTAGAGCGCTTCCCCTCCTTAACCAGTGGCCGGGCTAAGGTACCTCAGAAAGCGCTATAAGACTTGTGAACTAGTAAGCGTGCCTTCTGAGGTACCCCTTGGGTCCTATTTATAGATTATCTTGGATGGTCTGCCAATAACCTGCCCCCGGTGGCCTGAATTTACTAAAAAGCCCCTTGGGTTGGCCTGCCAACAGCCAAACCCCGCTGTTCTGGCTGGTTATGCGCACCTCTTGTCGAGTCACCCCCTGTCATCTGGAGGGAGATGGACTACAGCCGATCTGCCTGAGAGAGGCGGCTGGGGCCCGGCCCGCCTAGGAGATGCGGGCGGGGGCTGGCCCGCCTGAGGGAGGCGGCTGGGGCCCGGCCCGCCTAGGGGATGCGGGCGGGGGCTGGCCCGCCTGAGGGAGGCGGCTGGGGCCCGGCCCGCCTAGGCGATGCGGGCGGGGGCTGGCCCGCCTGAGGGAGGCGGCTGGGGCCCGGCCCGCCTAGGGGATGCGGGCGGGGGCTGGCCCGCCTGAGGGAGGCGACTGGGGCCCGGCCCGCCTAGGAGATGCGGGCGGGGCTGGCCCGCCTGCTTGTTTGGCCCTTCGGCGGACACGGGGTTGTACATTCTGCTTCTTCTTTGATGTAAAGTGTTGGCTCAATTGGACTCCTAGCAAAACCTTCTTCTAGGAAAAATGAGTCTATATTGTGATGTCATGCTCTTGGGGCCTGTTTTAGCCCGTAGAGTGCTTTGTGAAGTTTATATACTTTCCCTTCTTCTCCTTTTACTTCAAAGCTTTGTGGTTGGCAGACATATACTTCTTCTTCAAGCTCTCCATCGAGGAAAGCTGATTTCACATCAAGTTGGTATACATGATATTGATTTTGTGCTGCTATGGCTAGTATTAGGCGAATTGTGGTTAACCTTGCTACTGGAGCATAGGTTTCATCATAGTCTTCTCCTGGTCTTTGTGTGTACCCCTTAGCAACAAGTCGTGCTTTGTGTTTTAGAACTTTGCCGGCTTCGTTTTGCTTTAGTTTATAGATCCATTTGAGACCTATTACATCTCTATTCTTTGGTCTGTTGACTAAGACCCAGGTTTTATTTTTGTTTATTGTTGTTATTTCTTCTTCCATAGCTTTCTTCCACTCTTCTTTCTTTATGGCATCTTCAAAGGATGCAGGAGTGCTTGATGCCAAAAAGGCAAATTCATTGTTTTGATATATTTCATGTAATGAGCGTACCTTGTGTGCCGATGATGATTCGTCTCCTGAATCAGAGTCTTCTGGCTCTCTTATTTCAGTGTTGCCTTGGATAGAACTTGGCGGTGTCACCGGCTCAGCTGGTAGTTCTCTTGTTTCATTGTTGCCTTGGATGGAGCTTGGTGGTATTCCTGGCTTAACCGGCAACTCAGAGATTTCAGGAGAAACGTAATCTGAGGCCCAATTCCATTCTTCTTCTTCATGGAACACATCATCTCTTGATATAATGAGTTTGTTGTTTTTTGGCTCAAGCAGTCGATAGCCTTTGGTCTGATTGCTGTATCCAAGAAAAATGCATTTGATGCTTGTTTCTTCTAACTTGTCATGCTTTTCTGTAGTCTTATGTGCATAGGCTATGCACCCAAAGACTTTGAGGTGAGACACAGATGGCTTGTGTCCAAGTAGAGCTTCATATGGTGTCAATTTGATGAGAGCTTTGGTTGGGGATCGGTTGAGAACATATACTGCTGCTGTTGTGGCTTCTCCCCAAAATGATTTAGGGAGTGATTTTTGGATCAACATTGCTCTCATCATTTCCACAATAGTCTGATTTCTTCTTTCGACAACGCCATTTTGCTGAGGTGAGGCTGGTGCGGTAAGCTCCCGGAGAATTCCTGCTTCTTGACAGTAATTGTTGAACTCTTTAGATAGGAACTCTCCCCCTCTATCACTTTTTAGGATTTTGATTCGTTTGTCAAGTTGATTCTCAATTTGAGTTTTGTAGGTGATGAAGTGGTTGAAGCTCTCAGATTTTTGTTCCAAGAGGGTAATCCACATGAATCGGCTGTAGTCGTCGACGATGAGCATGTAGTAGCGTTTGCCTCCCAATGACTGCGTCCTGGCAGGCCCCCAGAGATCAATGTGAAGCAATTCCAGTGGCTGGGAGGCCCTCCTGTGCGCAGTTTGTGGAAATGGCAGGCGGTGTGACTTGCTCCGGGCACATGTGTCACATTGCAATTCAGTCTTTGGTAGATTGGGCATCCCTTCTACTAGATCTTTCATCAGGTAAAGGGAGTTTGTATTTATGTGCCCAAGCCTTTTGTGCCACAGTTGGGTCGTCTTGCTGTGCTGAGTACAGGTTAGGGAAACTAATTTTTGTGGCAGTAATTTTATGGTGAAAATGTTGCTGTGGTTTAAGTGTGCTGTCCCAATTAGAGCATCAGACGTAGGATGGTATATCAGACATGCATTGTCATTGAACACTACTTTGTGTCCTTTCCTTAGCAGCTGTCCTACACTAAGTAGGTTTTGAGTAAGAGTAGGGACAAAATGCACACCTTGGATTAATTTTGGAGCTCCTTCTGGGGTGATGACAGCTGCAGTTCCTTTGCCTTCTATTTTTACTTTCTTCCCATCTCCCAACATGACTTCTGACTTGTAGTTCTCATTGAGATCAATAAAGTATTCTCTCTTGTTCACCATATGGCTGGAACAGCCGCTGTCTACGAACCAAAGATAGGGAGTAACTTTGTCTTTTGAGCCTTTGCAGGTGAACAGAAACTGGTCTTCTTCTGTTTCTGTGAATTTGGCCTCCTATTTTTGTTTGAACCAGCAGTTCTTTTCAGAGTGGTTCTGAATTTTGCATGTCTTGCACCGGAAGAAACAATCTTTGGTGAGGTGGTTCTGTTTTTTGCAAATGATGCAGGACGGCCCAGAACTAGTGGCAGGTTCCTTCTGCTTGTGCTGGGCTCTGTCTTCCATTCTTTGTTGATTTTTGAAATTTTTGTTTGGGAAAGGTTTTTTCACATATTTGTTTTTGAGATTCATTTTGGTCTGGAATATCTTTTCTATGGGTGTGTTATCCTTGAGGAGAAGATCTTCATGTGACTGAAGTGAACCAAATAGTTCAGTTACAGTCATTACCTCAATATCATGTGCCTCCATAATTGCTGAGACTACATGGTTGTAGGTTTTTGGAAGGGATCTTAGCACCTTTTCTACTATCTGGGATTCTCCAAGATTACCTCTCAGGGCTCTTATTTGGTTTGCCAAAGAGGTTAATTTGGCAAAGTATTCTTGAGAGTTTTCTCCTTCCTTCATTCTAATTTCGTCAAACTGTCTCCGGAGAGTTTGGAGTTTTATTTTTATTACCTTCTTATTTCCTTTGTACTCATTTTTGAGTCGGTTCCATGCTTCTTGTGCTGACTTTGATCCCATAATCCTTGGATATATGGTAGAGGTGACGCCTTGTTGTATCAGGTGTAATGCAAGTGCGTCCTTCATTTTGTCCTCCTTCTTGAACTTGGGAGCTTCTCCTTCTGCAGTTTTCCCGATTGGTTTGAGGCCTTCGTCCACAATCTCCCATAAGTCCTGAGAGATTAATAATGTCTCCATTTTGTCACTCCACTGTTCGTAGAGCTCTCCAGTGAACAGCGGGATGGATGGATGGGAGAATATTGGAAGCTTGGTAGATGATGATGCCATGGAAACCTGAAATCCAACTTGATGATTTTGTTGAACCAGGGCTCTGATACCACTGTTGGTTAATGGTGGCTTTAGAATGAAATTACCGGAGGGAAAATGACAATGTTGCTGGTGGAAAATTGCAGAGAGGATACAGGATGTTTTTTTTGTAATGGAAATTTTACTTGACTTCTTATGCAGGTTTTACACAGGTTTTATACCAACAGGAGATACTTCTAGACTTATTACAGAATATTCTGAATTCCTACATATTACAGAGTTTTACAGAAGTTTCTAGATTTGGGCTGATGTGGGCTTCAGTGCAGGCTTGGCCCATGACATATATTTGGGCTTTTACAGAGCACTTAGGAAGGACGAAGGAAAGAAGAGAGACAGTCTATCGTCTTCGTATGGGAGAGCAGCAATCTTCTTCGTTCGCATGGGAGAGACCAAGAAAATGATTTCTTCTTCAGAAACAAGCAGGGCAGCTATAATGATTTCTTCTTCAGAAACAAGCAGACCAGCTGTGTTCCGAAGAATATGTATTGTGCTTTAGGAAGAAGCAGAGCAACTATGACGAAGAAAATTTATTGTTCTTCAGAGATATTAGTGGTGGATGCAGGCGGATGCAGCTATGTCTCTGTCTTTCTCTCTTTTTTGGTTGGAGAGAGAGAGGGTCTGGGCAGTCCTAATTCCGGTATCTCCCCCTGCCATGGATAGAATCAATTGCTCTGTTTTTTCCTTCATCGTTCCGGTGATCTAGATCCTAACTATATAATACTATTAAATCATCATTAATATTATTAAGATTATTATTATAATTAGTTTACCATTATGATTATTATGTTGATTAAAACAAAATCTCTGTCCCGCGCATGAACAGATGATAAATCTAAATCCTAATTCCTAAGTATATATTATTATTATGATTACTGAGTTACCCAAATTTTCTGACTCAAACCACTGCACAAAGATTTTGACCCACGGCAAGGGGGCAAGCCAATCCAATCCAATAGGACGAGCCGCGCTCACCCCAAACGATCAAAACCCCCCGAGAAGAGGGCAAAGTCAAACACGCACGCACTCAAGCGACGAGCGCGCACCCTCGGGCAAGCGGCCGGCCCGCGCACGCGCCCCCGTATGCGCCCCGTGCATGCCCCGTGCACGCGCTAACCGTGGCGCTGGGATCAAGACAGGCAACGTCATGGTTTTACATATTTCAAGTGAAATAAAAGGTAGCACAACTTCAACTTCGTGCCTTTTCTTCTTCCTCTTCTTCTGCTGGTGCATGTTATCGATCTGTTCATTCAGGCCAATTATAAAATATATAGATAAAACAGTAATCTGCAATCAGCATCCTTGAAATTCTGAAAAAGATATCTTTATCACTTATATTCTCGTAAGATGTATTTGAAATGTTTATATATTACACTTTATAGCTTCACATAAGATGGTATTTATTGGTGATTTTAAAAAAATGTTGGTCAAAATCTACGTATGAATTGGAAAAATGTAGATGATTATACAACTTTAAGGTATATTCACCACGAAGAATATTGATGTAGGCTCTGTAAATAGTGCAAAATGGTGTGCGACTAGCGGTCTCCTCCTTTTTGCATTTAGTCCCACACCTCGAATTGGGTGTTTAGCTCTCCATATTGTGTGTGTATATACAGGAAATATGTAATAAGTTACTATGATTTGCGGATTACTCATGGAGAAATTGGTTGCCAAAATGGAGGAGGTAGACTTTAAAGTATTTTTTTGATTTCATGCAGATGTCCAAAGGCGAAGGATCGGCTCAATCGTCGTCGCCTCCAATGAAGTTGGATCTTCACCCTGTGGAGCTGAAACTCGATGGATCGACTACATACTTAAGCTGGCCTCATCGGGTGAAGAGGGCACTCTCTGGGAGGAACCTGCAGGGCAATCTGACTTGTGAGAAGAGGGGAGCAGGAGAAGAAATCAGATAGATACAATGAGTGGAAGACCACACATAGCATGTTGCACACTATGGCTCCTAAACTCGATGGTCGCATATACTTCTCACTTCAAGGAGGAGTGTTGAAATTATTGAACTGTGAAGTTGGGGAAGTCAAGCGGACTGATTGTTCAGTTCTCACAGGCCGCAGACCGCGCGGACTAGGCAGATTGATTTGGCGGGTTGCCTAGTCGGACAGCCGGCTTGGCTGTGGTTTCTGGCGGTCTGGACCAACAAGCTCTCTCTGGTGGTAATCGGGCGGATAGGATGTGTATCCGCGGTTTAGTGGGGGACTTCATTGGAGGTTGTCATGGTTGACAGGTTCTCTGATTCGCTAAGGGGCAGCCAGGTTTAGCGAACTGAGGCGGTTTGTCCTCAGGTCGTTGGTGCCTTCTCGCGGTGGGTTGGATCAGAGTTCGTTGGTTGTTGTGCGGACTCTATGGAGCTCGAAGGTGTTCGGCTTGGTTCAAAGCTTTGCGGTCTAGATGTTTGATCGTGAAGCAAGCTTTGTTGCGCGGACAGGTTGCCTGGAGGTCGCGCAGACTGATGGAGCAGTCTGCATGGGTGGTTGCGGACTAGGGTTGTTCAGTTGAGCGTGATCTTGTTATCTGGTGGCGCGGTCTGGTTGGTGACCGCGGGTTTTGTGGACTTGATCTGGGGAGGACAAGTGTACAACCCCATATTCGCAGAGTAAGGTCCTCCCGGCAGGCGCGGGACCAGCTATGAGTTTTAAAGTTTTTGGAGAGGTTTTGCACTCTTGGTGGCCAATTTAGGCCTAACCCTTGTAATATACTAGTAGGGAGAAAGAATCTACCTCTCCCCCCAGCCCCTTTTGGGGGGCGGGTGCGGCAAGATGGACGGCACCCGCCCCTACTTGCTAGGTGCGAGGTGGGAGCAGTGGGACTGACAACCCGGCAGTGCGCCATCCCGACGTGATCGATCCGGAAGGAAGGTGTTTGGGAAATCAGAGAGACGTCCGCTTTAGAAAGGCCGGCATGAAAAGACAGTTTATTGTACGTTGCAGTCTGCAACAGGCACTGCAGCTGCAGGAGATGGATTTTTGAATTCACTAGTGGATGCTTTTGGGATAAATTTTTGCAGTTTATATCTACACATTGAATAGCAGAGAATTTTCAAAAAATAAAAATTCAAAAGGTTGTTGTATTATTGTTTGAAAATCAAAAGGTTGTATTATTATTTAGAAATTTAAAACTTCAAAATTTTATTAAAAAGTCTTCCTAGAAGAGAGGAAGGTTAACAATTATTATATCGCTTCCTTTTAAAATTTAGGGAATTTGTTGAGAATTAGGCTCCGTTTGAGAGGACTTATTTTCACCGATCGAACTGTTACGATCGCATGAACCAGATCTTAATTAAAACGGAGCCTTAGTTACAGTCAATTGGAGAGAAATCTTATTTTTAATATCTATTTATACTCTTTATGAAGGGATTAAAGAATGAAATTTATGTTTGTTTTATTGCATGGATTGTGTTATCATTCTTGCAATTTTTGTTAATTTTTATATTTGGGTGTGACAATTTTTACAGTGATGTTGACAAATTGAGAATTTTATATTTGTGCATATTTCACTTTTTTGAAGTAAAGCTGTAAGAAAATAAAATATGTGTGCATGCAAAAACAAAGTTTTGCGAGAAATATGACAAGAATATATAATAATCCTAAAATGTTGGAAGCATATAAATGGGCACACAAATGATACCAATAAATTGAATTTTTATTTTGGTTCTCTGAATGTTGCAACTCAACTTTAGTAGGTTCACACAACACATCAACCACTTCATATATATTTTGATATTACAACTTACAACACAACACTTTGCAACAAGCACTCGCACCATGCAATAAAGTCGCAACTAATGTGATCACAATTACCACTTCTCCAATGTCACTTGAGCTTGCAACTCCTTTTCCCAGCTTAGAGTTCGCTCAAACTGGCTGTCTGCATGATGTCCGCACAGCTTTGGGCTCCGTTTGGCACGATGGTGACAATCATGGATATGGGGGCTAAATTGTCATTCGTTGACATGCCCGCCTAATAGACTTCATCCATTTTTATGTTTGAAGAGATGAAATTTCTTGGGTGGGCGTTAACAAATGGCAGTTTAATCCCCAAATTCACGACCGCCACGTACCACCGCGTCAAATGGAGCTTTAATGTCCACCACCGCACCACCCTTTCATGTTCACCCAAACTCTTTCACACTTAGCCTCAAAAACCTATCGGCCCAAGCTTGCTCCTCTGCTGAGTTCGCACGTCCTAGAGTTTGCCATAACTATCAACTTCCTGATTTTTGCTGTGTTTGGGGGAACTTATTTTCATCGGTCAAGCAGTTACAAGTTACAACCGCATGAACCGGACTTTAAATTAAGGTCCGATTCATGCGGCCGTAACCGCTTGACCAGTGAAAATAAGTCCCCCCAAACGAAGCCTTTTGCCTCTTCCCATTCTTAAAAACCTGCACTAATAGATCAAAAACAATTTTCAATTTCTATCACCAACTAGCTCAAACATTGGATGCCACGTATCCCATTACATCTTTTTTTCTATTAATGATTGCTTTTAAAATCATTCAACTACATCTTTTTTTATACAGCCAAACTCCATTGATTAAGTCAATGTTGCCACACCAATTTAAGCTCCGTTTGGAGGGACTTATTTTCACCGGTCAAGCGGTTACGATCGCATGAACAAGACCTTGTAACCGCTTGACCGGTGAAAATAAGAGCCTTAATCTTCTTACAACCATGCAAAAAACAACTTTTTTGATACAAACCCCTAACTAGAATAACATCTTTCAAACTAATTTCAATTTTGTCCCACTAGCCCCAAGAAACGCGGCAAAAGCACAGTCCTCACATTGCCGTCCATCTTCAAATACTCCCACCAGCGTCGCTCACCCTGTATCTCCCTAAAGTTTTCTCCGCCCACCTCCGGGTCAAAAGGCAGCGACCTCAAGCTTAAGGAGATTCTTAAGGCTTGGGAAGGCGTCATCCCCTGCAGCACTGATATCTTCATGGTTGTCACGCACTACTTGCTCCAAATCGTGGCATGAACACACAATTTTTTGCAACCATGGATATTCACCACCGTGAGACTCGGCAGCATTCGAGCGGGCATCACTCCTCTCCAAATAATCTCCTTCAGCGCAGGTAGGTTCCCGAGCTCCATGTGATCCAACCTCGATGGATTCCATTTTTGACTGCTGCGACTACTTCCTTGGCCATCGGTTTCCATGGACACTACTTCTAAGGTCCAGCAGTTCTGGATCTTCAACATTTGTATGAGGTCGATTTTGGGGATGGAGTGGTCCTCCAGCCACAAGCAGCATAGCAGGAAGCACTTTCGAATAATATCGTCCGTCAGATCATCATAGCTGATCTTGAGCTTCATCATGATCTTTTCCTCCATGCCCTCCATCTCCCTCGGCCACCACGATTTCTGAAGCATTGTGATGGTGTTTTGCCATTCTTTTGGCAGAAGGCCGTCGCATTCTTTAACCGCCCGGCGGGCGAGCCCCGAGATCCTAGCGTGGGCGCGGATAGTCTCCTCGCCCACTTTGTCGTAAAAGAGTTGCCAAGCTTCATCCTCTCCGAGGCAGTCTAGCTTCATGATGGGCCGCGCCTGCATCTGCCTGCAGACTCCCTCGAGGCGTGTGGTGAATACCACCTTCTGCTTCATGGCTCCGGCTCCTGATCGGAGGGGATGTGGGATGCCCACCTCGTCCAAGTCTGCCGTCTGCCAAAGATCGTCAAGGAGAAAAAGAAAGCTTTTGTTTTTTACCAGATTGCAGTCCTTGGAGGCCACCGTCCAGATAACATAGTCAAACGCCGGTGGTGTTTGTGGCGATTCCGAAGAATGCAGAAGCTGATTGTTGAGGCCTTGCAGAAGGGTTGTCTTTCGCACCCCGCCCATGCCCCAAATACCGGCAAGCTCGGCTGAGCGTAGTCTCTGGATCAGATCTCCCCTCTTGCTGTCGAGATTATCCATGGCGTTTTGCAGGCGACTAATGCCTGCTTCCGGATGCTTGAGATATCCGAAGGGCCGTTTGATGGCCGTCCATGTGGCTGAGATGACTTTGATTGGATCTATGGAAATTTGAAAGGAAATGCACATGGCTATGTTTTTGTAACAGTCTCAAAGAACCAGAGCACTTAGGAAGGAGGAAGGAAAGAAGAGAGACAGTCTATCTTCTTCGTTGGTTTGGGAGAGACCAGGAAAATGATTTCTTCTTCAGAAACAAGCAGACCAGCTATGTTCTTCGGAGAAATTAGTATGGAGAGCCGAAGAAGATGTATTGTGCTTTAGGAAGAAGCAGAGCAACCCATGACGAAGAAGATTTTATTGTTCTTCAGAGATATTAGTGGTGGATGCAGGCGGTTGCAGCTATGTCGCTGTCTTTCTCTAATTTTGGTTCGAGAGAGAGAGGGTTTGGGCAGTCCTAATTCCGGTATACCTGTGTACCACAAAATTTAAAACTGCACAGTTCCTTGAAGAGCAATAAATGGGTAGAATCATTGCTCTGTTTTTTTCCTCATCGGTGATGACTGCCGGAGCTCTCTATCTCCCTCTGCCATGGAGGAAGGAGCTCTCTCTGCCTCTACCATGGACGCCGGAGCCCCCCCGTAGAAGCTGAAAAACACTGTTCCGGTGATCTTGATCCTAACTATATAATACTATTAAATCATCATTAATATTATTATAATTAGTTTACGATTATGATTATTATGTTGATTAAAACAAAATCTCTGTCCCGTGCATGAACACATAATAAATCTAAATCCTAATTCCTAAGTATGTTATTATTATTTTATTATTACGATTACTGATGGGTTCCCCAAATTTTCTGACTCAAACCACAGAGATTTTGACGGAGGGCAAGGGGAGAGCCAATCCAATAGGACGAGCCGTGCTCATCCCAAAGGATCGAAAACCCCCAGAGAAGAGAGCAAAGTCAAACACGCACGCAAGCAAATGACAAGCGCGCACCCTCGGGCAAGCGCGCCCGTATACGCCCCGTGCGTGCCCCGTGAACGCCCTAACCGCGGCGCTAGGGATCAAAACAGGCAACCTGATGGTTTTACATATTTCAAGTGAAATAAAAGGTAGCAGAACTTCAACTTCATGCCTTTTCTTCTTCCTCTTCTTCTGCTGGTGCATGTTATCTGTTCATTCAGGCAAATTATAAAGTATATAGATAAAACAGTAATCTACAATCAGCATTCTTGAAATTCTGAAAAAGATATCTTTATCACTTATATTCTTATAAAATGTATTTGAAATTTTTATATATTATACTTTAGCTTCACATAAGAGGTATTTATAGGTGATTTTAAAAGAATGAATGTTGGTCAAAATCTGTATGAATTGGAAAAATATAACCGCCCATTAATTTCAGGTGTTTCAAAATGTTTGTAAATAAAATTAATTTGTTTCCGTTTTAACTTGTAATCTGAGAATAAAGAAGATATCACCTCCAATAGAGTTTTCTAGGGCTGTGCATGGCCACATGGGTCGGTTCGGTTCGGTTCTGCCCAGAACCGGGAACCGAAGCATATAGATTCGGTTCTAATTATTTAGAATCAAAACCGAACCGAGTATTTCTCACCAAGAACCAGAACCGTATTCTCTGTTCCGGTTCGGTTCCGGTTCTAGTTTCGGTTCCTAAATATTAACAAATAGTCAGATATTCATCAAATCATTTGCTCTGGAGGCGGGCCGGAGGAAGGATGGGTAATGGTCGCCAGAAGCTCTAGAGGCGCGCCGGAGCGGCGTCGAGTCCTGCCGAGTGCCGAGTGCCGAGATCGTTTGGGAGTCGGAGAACTGACGGGCTGGGGGCTGATGAAAGAACACACCGAGACGGCGGGATGCGTAAATCCTTAGGGTTTGGGGTTTTATTGTTTTAAATTTTAATGTTTTATTAAGGGGTGAGTTCGGGTCGGGTCAGTTCTGGGTAGAACCGACAGCAGAATCGAGAACCGAGTTGTAACCCCGGTTCTTGGAAATTTAAGAACCGGAACCGAACCGGTAACCGATAGAACCGAACCAAATGGCACCGGTTCGGTTCGGTTCGGATCGGTTCTTCGATTTTCGGGTATTTATGCATAGCCCTAGAGTTTTCCTTTCAATCAAGTTATTTGTCTTCCTCTTAACTCCTTCATCGTAGTGTTGAGCACCGTCTTGTTTTGTTTTTTCCCAACATCTGGTATCAAAGCCAAGGATGTCGATCGTACCTCAAGTCATCGTTCCTCATGTCGAGGCGGTGCGGGAGATCGGCGGTGGGACGTTTCACTACCTGCAGCTGACGATGACAAACTACACGAGCTGGGTGATTCGGGTCCGAGCGATGATGGAGGATCAAGGCGTCTGGGAAGCAATCGAGCCGGCGGACGTAGTGGCTATCAACACAAGAAAGGACAAGAAGGCGAGGTCACATCTTCTCCAAGCTTTACCTGAGGACCTCTTGATGCAAGTGGCAAGAAAAAGAACGGCGAAAGAGGTTTGGGATTGTCTCAAGACAAGGTTCATTGGCGCGGACCGCGTCAAGAACGCACAGCTACAGACGTTGAAGAATGACTTCGACATCATGCGCATGCAGGATGGAGAGACCCTGGACCAGTACGCAGGAAAACTCAACGCCATGTCCGTCAGGTATGCAAATCTCGGGGCGACACTCGACGATGCCGCATTGATCAAAAAGCTTTTTGATTCAGTGTCGGATCGTTTCCTGAATGTGATCGCCGGGATCGAACAATTCTACGATCTCGACATCATACCATTTGAGGAAGCTGTGGGGCGGCTTAAGGCTTATGAAGAGCGAACTCGCCCACACACATGTGGCGGAAACGGCTGGGGAGATGGACAACTCTTGCTCACTCAGGAGGAGTGGCATACGCGGCAGAAGAAGAATGACAAATCCTATGCCCCTACAGACAGTAGCAACCGTGACCGGAGTGGGCGTGGTCGCAGCAGAGGCGCGTCAAGGGGGGTCGCGGCATAGAGCGCGTCAAGGGGGGTCGCGGCGGGGCGCCAAATAAAGGCGACGTAAATGGTTCCGGCGGCGGTGGCCATGACAAGAGCCATATCCGTTGTTTTTACTATAACAAGATGAGGCATTATGCATCTGAATGCAGGACCCCCAATATGACTCAAATGAGTCTACAAACTGAAGAAGAATTCAGATGGATACGTGATCAAGCATAAAGCAAGGCTAGTCGCGAAGGGGTATGCACAACGACAAAGAATTGATTTCGAGGAGGTGTTTGCACCGGTGGACAGACTCGACACCGTGCGCGTCATTCTCGCCATTGCTGCCAATCGCGTCTGGCAAGTTTACCACCTCGATGTCAAGTCTGCTATCCTGAATGGGGAGCTCAAGTCTGCTTTCCTGAAAAAATCGAATCTGGACGATAAAATTGATGTCGGGCGAAAAATCCGCGTATGTTAATTTTAATTTCACCTCCGGGCAAAAAAGGCGCGCCTGAAAAAAACGCGTATGAACGAAAAATATCACGTTCGGGCAAAAAAATTGCGTTTGGGCTTAAAAATTACATATGGGGGAAAACATCGCGCTCGGACAAAAAAAATCGAGTTCGGGCAAAAAAAACGCTTTCCCATGAAAAAACCGCGTTAGGGCTAAAAAATCACGCTCGGGCAAAAAATTTTCCTCCGGTCTAAAATTTTGCGTTCGGGTCGAAAAAATCGTGTCCGGACGAAAAAGTCACGTCTTGATGAAAAAATTACGACCGACCAAAAAAGCCGCGTACAAGCGAAAAAATTATGGTCGGGCGAAAAAATCGGGTTTTTTATTTTTAATTGTGATCATCAAGAGCATTGATCAATGTCAATTCCTATGACAGAAAGTCTTCCTGCAAATGAATAGTAAAAAGTGATCAATGACCGAAAGTCATTATGCGGCCAAACAAAATAATTGGATTTAAACTCAAATGTCATTTCTCATGTGTATTGATATTGGATTAAAAGTCAATACATCAATATCAATGTCATTGAAACGAACGGAGCCTTATAGTTACGTACTACAGTAGGAAAGACAAATGCACAGCTCCAAAAGCTTTCCCAATATGTGCCGAAACTTCTTGGCCTTGCAGTACGTATCAGGATCCTCTCCATTTCAAGTGAAATGGAGGGGATCCATTTCACGGTCGAGATTGAAATGCTTTCGATCCAACGGGTTCATCATTTCCCATGTTTTTTTAGATTTTTTTAATCAAAAAAATCTCCACCACAAGATTTCTTACCAACTTGTCTTATCCATTAGATGTTGAAATGGATCCCCTCCATTTCAAGTGAAATGGAGAGGATCCGGATCCTTGCAGTACTAGCGTCCTTACCTAAAACATAGGTGTCTTTGTTTACAATAGGCAGCGAACACGATAGCTTGAATTTCTCAACAACAAAAAAAGACCACTGCTAATGTCACCACGACCACATGAATTTGTGAGCATACTCGCACGTAGAATTAGATGACATATGCTCTCTCTCTCTCTCCTTATAGGATTATGTGAGGTGCTCTTTACAGTAAAGTGTAGTATCAATGGGCTGCGTGAATGCCCGTAAATATCTTAAAACAGACACACCTCAAATTTGATCCGTTGATGGCACGTACAGGAAGGTCCGTTCAACCTCAAAAAAAAAGAATTTAACCCAATCAAAAATTATTTTTTCTAAAATAAATTATAAAATGTTTATTATAATTTTCTATTTTCATTTTAAGAACTTATTTTCCTATAATTTTTTTTAAACAACAAAATATGACCGGATATTGCGCCGTTTTAAAAGCCAGCGGGATATTATTATTTTTTATTTTAAATTAGGAATTTTACTGAAAGTCAGATCAGTGATGGCACAGCTAAATCTTGAACCAACCTACCTTTACCTCTAGGCCCGATAAGCATTCCAAAATTTTCCACCTACTATGTAGTGCATCAGTGCACAAGTGAATGGGTGAAACCAAGCTTTTGAAAATCGGACCGGCCGGTCCGACCGGTTGAACCGCTGACTGGACACACACCCGGTCCGGTCCAGGTAAGAAACCGCCTCCATCTGCGGACCGCTTGGAAATCGCCGAACCGGGCGGGCGGACCAGCGGGCCGGGGAACCGGGAGGGTTTCGCGTAACCGGGCGGGCCAAGCTCAAAAAATTAAATGAGGGAAATTCATATCCGTGTGGTTTCGAACCCAGGAGATTCTCTAATTCAAGAAAGAAGCTGACCACTGCACCATTTGAATCTTGCTGTTTTATCATGTATTATAAAATATAAATATAAATGTTAATGTATTTATAAAATAAACATATATATATATATATATATATAATTATATAAATATAAATTAAATATTTCTTAGATATATTATTATAATAACTTATTAAATTATCTTTAAAAAATTAAACCTTATGATATATTTAGGCTCCCTTCGGCATGATGTTGGCGGTTATAAACACGGTAGTTATGAAATGTCGTTCTTTATCACCCGATTTTATCTGAGAAACTTCATCAATTTTTACGTTCAAAAGTCAAAACTAGTTTTATTTTCTTTATTTTTATTGTGGTCTTAACTATTGTTGTGTCAAACATCCATTTTATTACGGTGGTATTTTTGTCCAAACTCAATAGAGGAAAAACATTACGCCAAACAAAGCCTTAAAAATATACTAACATAGTGATAATGAATATATCATTTTCATTGGTATCACAATAGTCATAAAAAGTAACAATTTATATGCAAATTTTAATGTGGGTTAATTAATTTTTTTTCTTATATATATATATATATATAACGGTTCGATTATTGTATATCCCTTGATGTGTTTAAAGAAAAAAAAAATTCCTCGAAAATTGGAGGAGAAGAGTGGTCCCGGACAATTAATGAAAAAGTTGAAATGATGAGATTCTAGCGCAAAAATGTATTTAATTGCATGAATCTGACGTCTTTGCAGGCTCCACATTCAACCCGGACCTCTGGACGTAATTATTGTTCGTGTTTAAAGCGTGGAAGGAAGAAATTGCGCGTCGAAATTATTGATAAGGGGGCGGCATGTGCAGTTGTATTTCTTATGGAAACGTGTTAGGACCAAACAGCGAACATCATTTTCCACCGCTCATAAAATACTAAGACGGACTTCCCTCCGCCCACAAACGGGGTCTAACCACCCATACCATATCTCCTCCTGCTGGTTTTAATTCTTCTTCTTCCTCTTCCCCGATGAACAACAGTCTGAGAGCAGCGATCAGCCTCCCGGACGCGGCGGTCTCATCCTTGTTCATCTTCTCCTACCGCAGCCACGCTCGACTAGTAGAAGAAGGCTATCCGGCGTCCAGGCAGAACTATACCGCCCTCCGGGCCCCTCATCATCCCACATCTTCATTCTCCGCCTCATTTCCGATCGATCATCTCCCCCGATTAGCGCCGGCTTCCAGGAGGACTCTAACCAGGGCATCTATCTGGGATTCCGACAAATCGCCCTACGAAACTCTTGGTACCGTCTTTGTAAATCTGTGTTTGGAGCATTTAAGCAGAGCAGGCTACTTCTATGAGATGATGGTTTAGTAGTATTGAGTTATTCTTGTTTCTGTCGATGCTTGCAGAGTTGGAGAGAGGCGCCGATGAGGAGAAAATCAAGATTGCGTACAGGAGGCTTGCTAAGTTCTATCACCCCGACGGTGTGCCTTTTTGTTCTGACCTTGATTCTTCATCTTGCTTGCAGTTAGTTGCCATTAAATTCTCGACCTAATTAATTTTATGCTCCGCGTATGGTTTTATTTTTCATATTTCTCAACTTAATTTCCTGTATCTCTCATTCCGATTGCGTTGCTTCTTCTCATAATACACAGCACGACTGTAGGATTACGATCTAAATCGCTAAATAAATCGATCATATTTGTTTTCTTGCTTTTGGATACCTCCTGTAGCTCTCAAGTTCATCTTTCCATTGCATCCTAATTTTCAGGTTAACGCAGTAAATAATTTCCTTAACAAGCAACTGGTGTCCATGCATATCCAACAAGCTATATTATTTAAGTAATTAATTTGACCAAACATGAATGAAATGATTATCATAAGATAGAGGCTTTTATAGAGCTGAAATCCATTTCTCAGGTATGGGTAAAAAATCTTTGGTGAGAAAAGTGCAACCCTACAGTAAATATTCCCAGGTTTAATTATTCTATAGTTTACTTTTAGGTTTTGGAGAGCTTAATAATCTTCTTACGCTGCTTGCTACATTGTTTCCGCTGGTAGCAAAGCGCATTTTGTTTGCTCTTTCCCAAATGACATGTACAAGGTGTTTAGAATCAATTTTAGATGCCTGCTTCGGATAAATTTCAGTCGTATGTTTAGGATGCGCAATGTTGTTGGCCACACAACATGTTGGGTGAACAAGTAATGTCGTGGCAACGATGAACTCCAAAAATTTTTGTTTGTTGTAAGGTATATTATGTGCAGAATAGTTATGTTTGGTGGAAATAATTTTACCAAATATGACTCCTATATTGATAGAAGGGGAGTCTTGGCGTAGCGGTTGAGGTGTTGCTGTGTGACCTTAAGGTCACATGTTCGAGTCCTAGAAGCAGTCTCTTGCAAAAATGCAGGGCAAGGTTTGCCTACATTTCACCCCTATGGCGGGACCCTTCCCCGGACTATTTTATTGATAAAATTAACTATGAACACTCCTTCTCGACGGTCCTACATTTAGGGATTAATTTGTTGAACAACAAATATTATTGAAATATTTTGAAATAAAAGTAAAGAAGGATGCCAAATTTTAGTAATTACAAATCTGATTAATATATTTCCTTTCATTGGGAAGCTATAGGATTTAAGTATTTATACTTTTGCGTTTCTTATTGGTAAAGTGAAAGCAATTGTACAAAAGGGTGTGCATATGCAGGGAGAAAAGAATATCCTATGTTATTTCTTGATGAACAACAAAGAAGTCTAAAATATTTTTTCGTAAGGGGTAAACATTTGCATAGAATTCAACACTCATCTCTGTTAGGAACAAGAAGGGAATTCTGGAGAGAAAGGAGAAATCTAGGGTTTGAGAGAAGGAGAAAGAAATACCTGAGAATACTTTCTTGTCCAACGCCAGGAAACCCTAGGGATATTTATACTCCTTGGGCCATGGAGGGGCCGACCGGCCCCTCCCATAGGGGCTAAACTCGTTCGGTTCAGCTCCCCGCCGTGTTCTTATTTTTATTAGGGAGGGTTGAACCGGATGGTTCAGCCCCGCTTGATGTCGCATCCTTCCGCCATTTTGGTATTATTGTTTCGCGAATAGGCCGTTATGTAGATTCATAACATTTCCTTCCCCTTCAAGAACCAGCTTGTCCCCAATATGAAAATCTGGGTAACGGTAGGGTCGAATGTTGGTCGGCTCAGTCCCTTTAGGCTCATTACAATCATGTCATTCTCTTATTCCCGCAGCCTCTTCAAGAGCAAAGAGAGACCGCTTTCAATTTATCGGTGAGATTTTGATCCCGTGCAGGCAGTACTCTCTCCCATCATGAGCAAACT
The DNA here is from genome assembly GCA_039513925.1 of Platanthera zijinensis. Lineage (NCBI taxonomy): Eukaryota > Viridiplantae > Streptophyta > Magnoliopsida > Asparagales > Orchidaceae > Platanthera > Platanthera zijinensis. The sequence continues at coordinate 174,761,763 of CM077091.1, forward strand.
CCATGATCAAGTTGTCCCAAACCATGGTTACTTTACCCAGCTGTCGCAACCACTGAACCCCCAGAATCATATCTGACCCCTGGATGGACAACAAGTAGACATTCGTCCTGCAATTGTATCCCTGCACACTGACTTCCACTCCCTTCAGCACCCCTTCGCACTACAACTTATTTTTGTCCGCCACCATGACCCGGGAAACGGCTTCCTTAGTGCTCTCTTGCCCTAGCTTTTGTGTCACAGCGGGGTTGATGAAGTTATGTGTACTTCCGCTGCCAACTAAAATGGCCACCATCTGTTGACCATCCGCCCCGCGATACTCATAGTGGGCGATGTGGATCCTCCCTCCATGGCCAGGATAGATACCCCGAACTCGATTGTATCCGGGATGTGCTCATGTTCCCCTCTTGCATCTGACATCTTGTCTTCTTCCTGCAACATGTACACCTGGATCAATTGACATTTGTGGCCTGAGGTGAATTTCTCATCATAGTTGAAGCATAATCCTTTCTCCTTTCTTTCCTGTAGATCTGACCATGTCAGTTTTTTCACCTTCGCCCTTTCCGTAACTCCTTGATCTCTCTTAGTGTTTGGAGGGTTTGTAGTGTTCTTCGTATTTCCCTCTCTGAACTTCTATCGGTTGAGTCGCTCTTCTTGAATCCTGGCCAAGCTGATAGCCTGCGTCAAACTGTGCGGCATGCAGACATGCACCTCATCCTTGATGTGCTCCTTCAACCCCGAAATAAAGCAAATCATTAATGTCTTCTCTCCCCACCGCATCATGTTGGCTAACCTTTCAAACTCTGCTCGGTATTCTATCACCGTCCCTTTCTACCTCAGTTTCTGAAGAAGAACGTTGAAATCTTCGTACTCCGGTGGGCCAAAGCGGACTGTGAATTCGTCAACAAATGCGTGTCATGACACGTGGTCCCATCCTCGGAGAAATCACTGAGTCCACTGGAATGCGCCCTCCTCAAGGTGAATGGGCGCTAACTTCACCCATTATTCTTCTGGTATCTCACTATCTCCTGATAATTGTAGAATAACTTTGTCCTTTTAATCCATTCAATGCGTCTCCTCCTTTGAATTCAGGGTAGTTCATATGTGTCACTTTTGGCGGCATGTATGTCCTCTGTTGCGACTGCCCGGGTTCCTCATACTCTTGTCTGAGTCCCGGCTGTCGTCGATCAGCGACCACGTGTGGGTACCCCCAATCCTCTCCTTAGGGATTTCCAACCGCCAATGGCGGCCTAAACTCCCATCCGCCTCCACCTCTGCTGCCACCGACATATCTCGACATACCTGAAATAGGGAGGAGCCCATCCCGATGTGGGTACCCCATCCCTCTAGGTCGTCGGCCCTCCTGGCTTTCTTCCCGAGTCCAGTTGGATCCCTGGGCATGTGCGTCCTTGCTGTAAGGAGGGAAATCCAAGGCCGACGCTTCGATTCCGCCTATCTGGGTTGCATCGGGCAATGATGGTGGTCATCGTGAGCCTCCTGCCCTTTTGCCGTCGATTTCAAGCCCCATATTGACACTGGAGGCCCGATCAGTTACCCTCATTACCCACACAGTCTTTGTGTCCCGTTGGTGGTGATGGAAGGGCGATCGGGACTGCGCTAGTCTCTTCCGCAACAGTCTTACCCTTGATGTATTGAGTTAACAAAATTTTGATTTCATCTATGCTCATCCAACTTTTATTCCAGTTGCTTCTTCGATGCCCTCAATTTTTCTTTGATGACCACCACTATGTCGGACAACCAGTGTAGTTGTCAACCGATTGGATTTTTACTGGGAGCGAGTCACCATGGTGGGACTCGAGAACTTGTGGTCGAAGTAGAATGCTTTGGCAAGATGTTGCTCGTTGCTGACCTCCTTCATGTGCAAGGGGAGATCGTCGAGGTAGTCTGACACAGCCGACAGAGAGATCGACGTTCGACGCAGTCGAAGGATGGAGAGGGGAGGGTTGCTGCCGTCCGAGAAATGCTGCCTTCCGACTGCCAGGAAGTTGGTTGCGTTCAGAGGAAGTCGGCACGGGGAGGGGTAGGCTTCAGTAAGTCGGCGCTGGGGAATGCTGCGGGAGGTCGGTGCTGGGGAGGAGAAGAGTTGCGGCCCTACTGAAGACGACTACTGCAGAAGAAACTCTTCGACGATCGAACGGAACGTGGCAATTGATCGGGGCGGGACGTCGCAATCGGTCTAACGCCAAAGCCTATCGATCGGGACGGAACGACGCGTTACTGCCGAGGCTCTTGGATTCGTCAGTTTCGTTGGAGGGAAACGAAGGCAGAATTGGGAGGAAAAAAGCCTCTGATACCGAATGTTAGGAACGAGAAGGGGATTCAGGAGAGGAGAAATCTAGAATCTGGGAGGAAGAGAAAGGAATTTCTAAGAATATTTTCTTGTCCATCGCCAGAAAACCCCAGGGGGTATTTATACCCCTTGGGCCATGGAGGGGGGCCGGCTGGCCCTTCCCATAGGGGCCGAATCCGTCTGGTTCAGCCCCCCCCCCCCCCCCCCCCCCCCCCCCACCTTCTTGTTTTAATGCATGCCGCATCCTTCCACCGTTTTTGGTATTGTTGTTCCGTTATGAAGATTTATAACAATCTCCAACAATCTAGCTCTACTTTATCAACTGTCTTTTGTTTTGCTGCATCATTGATTTTTAGCATGGCATTGCTCTTCTCAAAGCAGTTTATGATGGGAGGGGGGCTCTTGGGAAAGGAGAAACAGCAGAAGCTAGATTTATTAAAATTCAAGCCGCCTATGAGCTCCTCATGGATGAGGACAAGCGTGGGAAATATGACAGAGATCATCGCGTCAATCCTCTGAAGGTTTTTTTTTTGTATGCTTAGCAAATGTTTTCTTATATCTTTTGAGTTTAGCTTTAAAGGAAAGGTTTAATTAATTCATGTTGTATTTCACATTTTTTTATTCGTCATTGAAAGAATCGATTCATTCCTGATTCATTTGGAGGTGTGATTTTCCCGAAATATTTGTTCATTCCATCTCATCTGCGCTTCATACTAATGACTGGTTTATGATGAGAGATGTAAACAAAGATTTGTTATGGAGGGTATGTTTGTTTTGGGATATATACAATAGCTTTTAGCCTTAAACTCCGTTTTGGCATGCCGGTGGCGGTCGTGAACGTGATGGTTATGAACCGTTGTCATGTCAAACATGCATTCAATGGAGCCTTTAATCTCAATTATACAACTTCTGGACTCTTTTGTATAATTTAAACCAAATTGAATCAAATGGAAAACAACAAAAACTTTTTTGAATTTCAAACTCCAGAACAAAAATCATGACTGTTTCTCTTGGGATAACATGCATTGTTTCTCCAATAACATGACTGTTCCCTAGGTGCTATCAACTATACCTATTTATTGCACATTGGGTGATTTAAATTATTTAGGGTTGTAAAGTTGTTGTGATATGTTTTGACATTTTGTATGCTTCAATTTTTATCAGGCTTCTCAAGCATGGATGGAATGGTTGATGAAGAAAAGAAGAGCTTTTGACCAGAGAGGTGATATGGCCGTTGCAGCTTGGGCTGAGCAACAACAGCGCGAGTTGAATATTCGTGTACGCCGCCTATCTCGCTCCAAGGTATGCTTGCTGACCAAGAAAAAGGTTGATAGTTGGCAAAACCTTTACGAAGTGTTCTATGCACATGTTAATAATGGTCATTCCATAATCCGATGCCGAGTTTAAATATGAGAATTAGTGCGTTGAATTTTGCTGAAAGCTCCCTAAAAAATGATCTGATGACGACTAGGTACTAGAAATGCATTTATATGTGTTAGAAAAGCCCATGTAATTGGCTCATTATTGGGTCCATGTTCTATTTTATTTCCTTCTTCTCCTATTAATCCCACACCATTGTATAGGATTTCTTCTCTCCTTTTCTCTCATATTCTCTCCTATATATTTGTATTCTCTCCTTGTATTTAGACACACTAGCAATACATACAAGTTTTGAGCTCACTCAACAATATGCTATATATATCTTGATTGATGACCGGGAACAAATGATGCAAGGGTAGAATGTCAAATAATTTCAACAAGTAATATGCAACTTAAATGCAATGAGTGTGAAACAAAGGTGTCACTGTCCGGCTCAAGATCAACTAATAAGTAATTAAAATTTAATAAGCTCAAAAGAACAACTTGCACAATTAGATAACGAATTTAGACGAATAAAGATCAAGTTATGTTTACCACCGAGATGAGACGCAAATATCATTCAAGTACATCGAATGTATCCCGCAAATTAAACGACGAATAAAGATAACAAGCGCATAAGAGAATCAACAACCCATGACATTAGTTCATTACCAAGGCATTCAATAGAGAGAAATTAAAACATCCATACCTAGATTTACTTTTGATTTAATTTTGTGGCATGAGTTTTTGGGGCTGCCACACTAGCAATTGCTAGGTGTGAGCTTCGTGATGAGGTGATTGCGACCCTCAATTCCGCAAGCGTTTCCATTCCATCCGCTAGCCTTCTCGGTCATCCGCCTTGCGAAGCAGTGTATAGTGGCATGCATAGTCTCCATCCACCAAGCAAAGCAGTGCATAGCGGCCTGCATAATAATTTAGTAATTTAGTTTTATTTTGTTTCCGCAAATCAAAGCCCCCTTCATAACTTTCCGACCTAAGGACTTCAATCTGAAGCCCTTCCTTAAAAGATAACTCCACTTTACTGTGTTCCACGTGAGATTCGATAATTGGTGATTCACTCCCACACTTTATATTACTTGTGCGAGCAGGACACTTGTCTTCAAGCGCATCAAGTTTTTGGCTCATGCATGTGGCGGCATGAACTAGGGATGAGAAGATGACAACGTTGTTGTCATTGGCGCGTTGACTGGCTCCACGGAAGGGCTACGGGGGGTTTTTCAGGGGGCTGATCTGGTGTTATCGGGTAGGGGAGGGGCTGCGGGTAGAGCAAAAGGGATGGATCAGGTTGGGGAGTGGTCGAGCTGGTCCGGGGAGGTGTGGGGGGTACGGCGGTTGGTTGGGAAAGGGTGGTCGGGGCTGGGGAGGTACGAGATCTGGTGGTAGAGGGCGGAAGGTGGCTGGCGGGCTGAACCAAAGTGGGGTTAGGAACCACTGGCGGGGCTGCTGGGTGGAGCCTGACTGAGAGCAGAGGAGGGGTTGCTGGATGGCTGTAGGGAAGGCTGGCTGGGGTCGGCAAGGGAAGGAGGACGCGGCGGGGTGCGGGGAGAAGCCTGATCCAGGCGGAATAACGCACGGAGGACTCTTGCTCGGAGTCCACTGAGGGTGACCAGCGGCGGCTAGAAAAGCAACGTCCGATCCCTAAAATTAGCCACACACACAAGTATATATAGGGGGAGAGGGGAAATAAAACTAGGGCACCTTGATTGGATAGCTAATATTCTTCGGGCCGATCGGGTGCCAAATACAACATGAAATAAATAAACATATCAAACTGACTCGGAACGACCATCCGAGCACATCCGCGGATTCGGATCGCCCAAATGGGTCGACGATCATCGCCTCCTGCGGGAATAAACGCGTGTGTGCCGTCGATCTCCATCAACAAAACTCTTGAATTCTGATTATTCTGGATTATTAGTTACCAAAATCCCCAGTGAGTTAGCATAATTATAGACCGCACCACTCTTGTCTTTTGAAATTACAAAAACTTTCCCTCAGGGTTTACATTTCATATCATACATGCACAAAAAACTCCCTTGGAGCTGCCCTCCAAGCGGTATTTTTGTGCAACAATTTTTTTAAAAAAAAAATTTAAAAAGATAGATGAGTGCAAAGTTTAAATTTTGAAACTTACAGGGGAGATCCGGTAATGGAAATGCATCTTTTCTTGGTTGTTTCACACTCTATTGAATCTTAACAATTCAACATAAATTTCCTAGTATTTTTTCAGGTAAAAGCCGCCATGGTAAAATTGGTGGACACTGCTCTTAGGAAGCAGAGTGCTAGAGCCTCTAGGTTCGAGTCCTGAGTGGCCGTGTATATAATAATAACTAATATAGAAACAATAGATCTAACAGAGTATTTCAATCCCCCATTTCAATTCTTAGAAATTAGCCTTAAGTAGAGAGAAAATTGATGAAATTCAGATCTTGGTTAATTTTGGCTGGAAAAGTTTGCCTTCGAAAATGAATTTTGTGATGAATTTTAAAACATCGTGTTGATTTCTCCCCAAAAGAGGGTAATGAGGAATAAGTTGCGACAGATCGATCCAGAGGAAGAAAGAAGGATATTAGCGAAGGAGAAGGCGTCTTCTGCGGAATATCTCAATAATACATTGAAGAGACACACACTTATTCTTAAGAAGAGGGATTTAACAAGGAGAAGGATGCAAGAGGTGGAGGAGAAGGAGAAAATCATCAATCAATTGCTTGCTGCTGAAGGGCTTGAGCTACTTGACACAGATGAGGACGATGACTCACTTCTGTAGTATTATATATATATGCGTGTGTGTGTGTGTACTTTGTATAGTTTTATTAAATCTTTTCATTACTTTTCTGAAAATGTAAAAATGGCAAATGTATATATTGGTTTTACATATTTCATGTGAAATAAAAGTAGCAGAACTTCAACTTCATACCTTCTTCTTCTTCTTCTTCTTCTTCTTATCAGATCATGCAGGCCAATTATAAAGTTTATAGATAAAACAAGGGAAGCTACAGCCAGCATCCTTGAAATTCTGAAAAAGATATCTTTATCCCTTATAAAATGTATTGAATTTATATATATATTATACTTCAGCTTTTACCTTGAAATAAGATTGTATTTATAGGTGATTTTTTTAAATGTTAGTCAAAAATCTATGTATGCATTGAAAAATGTAGATGATTATACAACTTTAAGGTATATTCGCCATGAAGCAGTGCAACCCACTTTGCTGGAAGAACCGATTGTTCAAGGAGATGATGATGTTCATAATGATGTTTCCATCTCTCTGTTGCAATTGGAGAGGAATTGGGAGAAGTCCTCTTCTTGATCGACAATGAAGTTCCAGGAATCGAGATGGAGAACCTCTTTTCTTGATCTACGATGGAGTTTCAAGAATCACGAGGGAGAACTCTGGACTTGAATTCATCCCTGTTTGGCACGGTGGTGGCGGTTGATAGGAAGAATGAATCGCAGAAAATCGGTGCAGGCGCAGACAAGGAAGCACGAGATCGATCGGACAGAGCGGAGCAGCGATCGATCGGAACCGAGGGAAGCTGGAAGGGTCGCCAGAGAGTACTGGGGTCGACGGAAACCGAGCAGGTGGAGAGGACGCAGGAAGCAGGTCCTGTGCGGCGGCAAAGACCTTAGCGACAGGCGGCGGGTTCGGCCGGGATCTCTGCGACGGGTTGCGAGGACCGCGACGACGGGTGCGGCAAAGACGGCAGAATCGGTCGGTACGGGATCAATCGGGTTGCGGAAGAACGGCGTGAGATCGATCGGGACGGGAGGCGGACCTCCGCGACGGGGCTCTGGAGAAGATCGACGAGGACCCTGGAGCGAGCGATCGGCACTGGGTCGGTCGGGATCGATGAGGATTGGGGAAGATGAATGGGGATCCAGAGAAGGGAGGGAGCGGCGAAGCCCTAGATGGGCTCTGATATCATGATAGGAAGAATGAATTTCTTCTGTATTAACACTTGAAACAAACATATTACATATATATGTACAAAGGAGAGTAATTCTAACACCCAAGGTGACTCTAGGCTAACACGACTACACATAAAGTACATTGTATGCAACACATGTATCATCATACTCGACTAAGGGTTTGTTGACACGGCAGTGACGTTCCTGAATGTGATGGTGATCAACCGTTGTGCGTCCAACCTCACATAAGGAACTCTAATCACTTTATGTTTAAATTTAATTCTTTTTCTTAATGACGGTCATAATCTTTGTCATGCCAAACTCACGGGAGCAAATACGCCATGCCAAACGGACTCTTAACTATATTTATTTGATTCACAGCTTTAGTATCAAAACAGGCAACTCATTATATATATTTGATCAAGCATATGATTAAGGCTTGTTTAGGGCGGTAGGGGCGGTCGTGATCACGGTGGTCATGAACCGTCGTTTGTGAATGCCTGCCCTCACCTAACAAAATTCATTTTTTTATGTTCAAAACTAGTTTATTTTCTTGGTAGCTGTCATAATCTTTGTCTTGCCAAACATGCAATCTATGATAATTATATTTTTGATCAAACTCTCCGGAGCAAATAAGCTGCGGCAAATTGAGCTAGTATGAAAGGAACATAAATGGAACATAAATATGCGCAGCTCTGATATTAAAAGGAGATGGTCCATTTTCTCCTCCGATAAGAAGATTAAAAAGGAAAATAAATATGCGCAGCTCTGATATTGTATATGGAGAGGAGAGATATGCCTTCCTCCAAGTCTAAAGCGCTCAACACTATTTTGAATCCATCGACCGTTGCGTTCTGGAATTCCAACATCAGAGCAACCTCCTGCAACGGCCTCCACTGTGAGGCCCTCCTCCTTTACCGGCGCATGAAACGTGCCGGCGTCCATCCCGATCATCTAACCTTCCCCTTCCTCCTCAAATCCTGCGCAAACATCTCCGATTCAGACCTACCCCCCATGGTCCATACCCACGTCCTCAAATCCCCCTTCTCCGCCGACGTCTTCGTTGGCACCACGATGGTGAACTTGTACGCCAAATGCTCCCTGCTGGATCCCGCGGAGCAGGTGTTCGACGAAATGCCCAGTAGAGATGCAGTCGCCTGGAACGCCATGATCCTCGGCTTAGCCGACAATGGCTCCCATGGAAGAGTCTTCTTTATGTTCCAAAACATGAGGCTCGTCGGAATCAAGCCCGACTCCATAACAATCATAAGCTTGACGCAATCCTGCGCGCAGAAGAAAGACTCCAGCCTTCTGCGATCAGTTCACTCCGTCGGAATCAGAATCGGATTCGGAGATTGTGTTTCTGTCTGCAACACCTGGATATCATCCTATGCTAAATGCGAAGATCTATGCTCAGCGGAATCCGTGTTCGAGAGCATTCCCCAATCCACGAAATCGATCGTGTCGTGGAACTCGATGATCGCAGGCTGTGCGCACCTCAGGAGGTCCGGCGAAGCCGTCTCTTACTTCACATTCATGCGCCGTGGAGGCGTGAGGCCAGACTTGAGCACAGTGCTTTGCTTGCTCTCAGCATTTGGCCACTCTGGAGATTTAGCACTGGGTGAGTTCCTCCATTCTCTAGCCATCAAAGAAGGATTCCATCTGGACATCAGTGTTTCCAATACTCTGATCTCACTTTACTCGAAATCCCGCGATCTCACGGCCGCACAACGCTGCTTCGACAGCATGACGGATCGAACCTGTGTATCATGGGCCGCGATCATCGGCGGCTACTCGAAAGCAGGCGACATCGGCCAAGTGATGTATCTGTTTCATGCGATGGAGAGCAGAGCTGACGCCGTCACGGTTGTCGCCATTCTTTCAGCTTGCGGCCAGACGGGTTCTCTAGAATTCGGCAGATCAATGGAGAGATATGCCGATTTGAACATGCTCGGGAAAAATGTCATGGTCCGGAACGGCCTCATTGACATGTATGCGAAATGCGGGAGCATGGCGGATGCCCGGAGAGTCTTTGAAACAATGGAGGGAAGAAATGTGGTTTCCTGGACGAGCTTGATTGCAGGCTGCGCCATGAACGGAGATTTCGAAGAAGCCCTCCGTCTCTTTTCCCGGATGCTTGAGCAGGAGTTGGAGCCGAATCATGTGACTTTCGTCGCAGTGCTCCAAGCCTGCAATCATGGCGGATTGCTGGAGAAAGGTAGGGATTTGTTCGACATGATGAGAAATGAATTTGGTCTGGAACCAAGTTTAGAACATTATGCGTGCATTTCCGATCTGCTGGGGAGGAGGGGGAAGATAAAGGAGGCGCTGGAATTCATTGAGAGAATGCCGATGGAACCGGATTGCGGCGTCTGGGGCGCGCTTTTGGGTTCCTGCATAATTTACCGGGAGACGGAAGCCGGCGAGTTTGCTTGGAGCCGCCTTCTCGAGCTGAATCCGGATGCTGCGGTGCCTTACGTTGCGATGGCGAATATATATGCTTCGAAGGAGAAGTGGGAGGGTGTGGCAAGGTTGCGGCTGACGATGAGGAAGAAGGGGCTGTGGAAATCGCCGGGGCGGAGTATGGTGCAAGTGAGTGGGAGGGTTCATGCATTCGTTGTGGACGATAGGGTTCACCCACAGGGCTCCTTCATATATGAAGTTTTGGAAAGCCTGGCTTTGAATTTGAAGGTAGAAGAAGAGTTGGGGAATGAGGATACTCTTCATTTGAATACAAATAAATAGTATTTATTTCACGGTCGAGATTTATTGTGGTGATGTTATATGCACGTCCTTTTTGGCTATATATGCAGTTGGATAAATGCATGTTCAATTAAAAAAATCATAGAAAATTGTGAGCCCGTATAGGCTTTGACATGCACATAACTGTTATGATATTGCACGGCCTGCACATTACTGTTATGATATTGCGCAGCCAGTACATAATTGTTATGAAATTGCATGGCCTGCATATAGTTATTGTCTTTATTTATGTCTATTCCAACAGTTTCACTAATCATTTTTTATTTTCTTTAATTAAAATTTCGTGCATATTTAGATAGTGGAAATCAATCTTGGTGAAAGAAGATACGAGAAGATTATTTTGATTCTCGCTTACATAATGAAAATTTTCTATTACTAAAAAAACATAAATAAATGTAATGTAAAGATAACTATAATAGTTATTAATATAATAAATAATTTCTTGATAACAGCACTATTCAAATACTATTTTGGACTTGCTATAAAACACGCATGCAGTACTTGTGCGCATGCTTCAAAAAAAATATTTTTGAGGTCCTATTTATATATAATAGTAAAGAGAATATTTATATTCATGATGTGCTGCATTAAACTTTAATGTTTAAATTATTTTAAACAGCTTTGATCCCTTCAAACCTATATGGCTTATCACCTTCCTAATCCCCACCTGCTCCTCTTATAGCCTCTAAAATCCTTCAATTTTTTCTGTTATAAAAAGTATTGTGTATAGATCTTTCACAGTGCGACCTTAAAAGCTTCTTTTCTCTTTTCTGTTAGTAGTCTATACTCCAAAGAGAAGAGAGCAACTGTCAACTTCTCTAATGGTGTGCTTGTGGCATAGGGGAGCTCCATTTACCATCAGGTAGGTGGAAGTCGAAGCAGCCCTAAACTGCGCCTGTGGCTCCGGTGGCCTTCCCGCCCGCCTTCATTGGAAAATAAGAAAATTTCTAGTAGGCCTTTTATTGCCATTGAAGAGGACCTCTATTTGTCACAGCTCCATTTGCGACCAAAACAAAACCCTACTTTTTCCCCCTCACAGCCTAACTATCTGCACTTATTAAAAAACTTTGTTAACTAAAAACTAGAATGAACGCAACATAGACACGCAAACACGCACATGGGCACACGCGACTGTGTCTGCATATACACACGTGCAGGTAGTTTTAAAGAGAAAATCACGTCATTTTCAGACTTGTTAAAAAGCCCATTATATATCGCTGCAAATGAGCATAAATAACACGTACCAATCAAACAGAGAGCCCTCCTCCTATTAATCCTATTTTCCTCCTGCAATAAGGTTTTCCATAAAACAGAGAAGAAGAAAAAACCCATCACATTGACAAATTGCAAAATAAATATAATTCCCTGGATTAATAATATACAGAACTCTGAACCTAGGCAAAAGGTCGTTTGAGAGTGACCGTACACAAATTTCATCACCTTGAAGTGCTTCGAATGGAGGCTATCTGGGGCCGGATAGTTCCACAGCATGAAGATTGTCAGTGGAGTCGACGATCCAATCGGGATTTCTGTGAGGAGCCATGTCCAGGTCGTGGCGGATAACCTCGACTTTCTGCCACTCCTCCCATCTCTCGGCGAGGCCATCGCCTTCGAGCATTCTCACCACTTCGGACATTTTCGGTCTTTCGATGGGCGAACCTTGCGTGCAGAGAAGTGCGACCTGGATGAGAGATTCCACCTCGGCTTCTATATAGTTTTTTTGCAAATCTGGATCAACCAGCATGTCGAGCTTCTTCTCTCTCAGAAGTCCTTTGACCTGAACAGAGCATGAATCAAATTAAAAGTAATTTTGAGTCAATATCACCATCAAGTTCTTGAGTTAACACCCTGCTTCACTAAACATCAAATATCGGACTTCATAGAGGCCCATGTTTTGAACAATTAGCTCACATGATGCTTACTAGATGCAATTTCTGCCATGATATAAATTTTGTGACTAAAAAAATACCCTTGGAATAGTTACAAATTAGTCTCTCGGATGAAGCGCAATCATCTTAGCAGACGCTGTTCATCTCAGATACGAGTGGCTGTTGAACGAGACAATTTTCAGTCCTTTACTATTGGGCGCCCACCAGCTCCCTTCCTCTTATCCTCCAGCAGCATAGACAAAGTTCTCTTAAGATCCCTGGTTCTCATCAAGAACAATGTTGACCCACCATAGACTTCTTGAGAAGAAGAATGGCAGTAGATCTCTTAATTTTTCTGATCCATTTCCAGCAGACCTAAAACCCCATACACATTCTCATCTCTCCCTACAAAAACTTCCCCCTCATAACTAGTTTCATGGTCTAAAGACTCTAAACGTTGAAATATCAGTCGGTTCTGGCTGCACAAGAGTTGAGGTTTGTAAAGGAAAGGTTTTGGACTATACATGTGCATTCAACATCACTAGCTCGTCTTGGAGTTTACAGGGGTATTAATCATTACTGTACAACTCATATTCGTCGAGGGTGGACCTCCCCAGAGCCAGGTCAGCAAGAGTCAAAATCAACAAGTCAAGACAGAAGCCACTCAGTCAACACTCAAGACAGTAGAAGGCCTGATCGAGTATGGCGGGCTCCCCTCGCATACTCGTCGGGTAGGCGACTAGGGCAGATACTCACTATACCTCAGCGAGCTCCCCCAGATACTCGCCCTGTCGCGGAGGGTGGGCTATAAATAAGACCCCCCTCCCTTTGGATTTGCCTATAAATAAGACCCCAGGGGTACGAGAAGATGGACTTCGGAATCTCGAAGAAGATCTCGACCACTTCATTTCCTACACTTCGAGCTGAGCCTTTGAATCCTTTCTTCAGAGAGACAAGTCGCGAGCTAGCAACCATCCATCTCAGTCGCTGCCTTGACTTAGTCGTCAGCTAGAATCTACCTCGTACCCTGCTCGGCCAGTTTTGGTTGAGGGGAAGCTTCTTCAAAGCATCCGGGTACGTGGTGGGGCCTCTCCCTGCCGCTGCACCTGGGATCATGTTTGTTGCCCATCTGTTTCTGTGTCCTAGCCCGCTAGCCGTCGAGCCCGACCGCTGAACCGGTTTAGGCTGCCTTGATCCGAATTTTGGAGTAGGAATCTTACCGGCTTCAACAATTACTAAAAACAATTAGCACTTCAGCGATTTCTAGGTGGAAAAGGGAACGGGAGGCATGAAATGAGGAACGTGAAGCTAGGCAGACGAGGGATGAGTAGGCAAAGCCATCACATGACATGTAAGGATGGAGAGGTGGGCTAGGAGGTGGATGGGGGTGCAGGGAGGAGGAATAGGCGGTGAATGGTGTGGAAAGGAAGCAGGCATAGCCGGTGGGATTAAAGAACCTTCATGATAAAATAGGACGGTAAACTAATGGCTTTTTATATATATAAATTTTGTACCTAAGAGGTCAAAATGATCTATTTAAAGACATGACTTGACTACTGGAATTGTGTTACAATCCTCAATAGCCTGAGTAATATTCACTCAACAACAAATATAGGTTCCAGGCAATTAACTAGCTAGTATGACTGTAAAATAACATAACGAACTATAATATCAATATAATTGAAATCAAATTCAATGACCAACCAAGTACAAAGTATTTAATTGGCAAGTACAAATAAAAAAGACAGCAACGTAACAAAATAAAAAAAGTAAATAAGTTTTACATCTCCAATGGCTGCAATCAAGATCAGAGCTTGTGTTGCTAGAAAATAAGATTATTCTGAATAAAAGTGAGTAATAAATATCAGTAAGCAAACAAGAGAAGATTTCACATTTACCCAATCAAGCAACATGACATCATCATCATTAGCAAGTCGTGCAAGGTCAAATGCCCTTTGTCCTGTGATGAGCTCGAGAAGCATGATTCCATAGCCAAAAACATCAGTCTTCTCTGAAGACTTTCCAGTGGATAGATACTCTGGAGCAATATGACCAATTGTTCCACGCACCGCGGTTGTCACATGTGTATCCTTGTAGTCCATAAGTCTGGCAAGGCCAAAGTCCCCCACAACTGCTTCAAACTCCTCATCCAATAATATATTTGCGGCTTTAACGTCCCTGTGGATTATCTTTGGATCACAGTGATCGTGTAAGTAGGAAAGGCCCCTCGCAGATCCCAATGCAATACCCCTCCGGGTTAACCATTCAAGTGGTGGTTGATTTGGCGTACGTTCTGGATATGAAGTGATTAGATAGTTTAGGAAAAAACAGAAAAAGAGTAGATTCATGAGCTAAAACACAAGGGAAATATGCACATTTCTGATTTAGAAATCATCATGCATCAACAATGTTATGATGAAAGAAAAGTCAAAGACTTTGACAGATTATTCCTGAACTTTAAGGGCCTATTGTTCTACTGTATGTTTTTAGATCTCAATTTCAAAAGTGAGTGGCAATGGTAGATTGGTATCTGTTTGTTGGCAGCAAATCGATTCTTGTTCAGCTTAATTTTTCAAGTTAGTTTAGCTTCATTCAATTTCATTTTTAACCACACAATATTAGTTTTTATTACTCTATTATTATTATGACAAGTATTTTTTTTCATGAAAGACAATTTAGGCTCTACTTGGGAGAGCGGTGTGGCGGAAAATGAAGCTCCGATAAGAAATGGAGCTCCCAACCTTCAGTAGAAAATGGAGCTCAAAATTGAATATTTGGCCTTTTCCCACCACGGTGGAGCTCTAAAATAGATGTTTACCAAACACAGAAATTTCTCTGTTGCGTTTTTATCCCAACGTAATGGAGTTAAAATGCCCAAATAAATAGAGCCTAAGCTTCATCTAGTTTCAACAAAAGAAACATCTATGGGAAGGTGAATTGAACCATTTCGGAAACATACAAGGCAAGTGAACAAGTACCTCGTAAGCAAGAAGCAACGCTCCCATTAGCCATGTACGGATACACAAGCAAACGTTCAGTGGGTGTCATGCAAAATCCCCTAAGTCGAAGTAAATTTCGATGCACAGCCATGCTAATCATCTCTACTTCTGTTTGAAACTGAAGCTCTCCTCCTGGTGTGCGCTCCTCCTTAAGTCGCTTTACTGCAACCAGCGAACCATCTGCAAGTCTTCCCTTGTAAACCTTCCCAAAACCACCTCTACCCAGAATGTTCTTGTTACTAAAACCATCAGTTGCTACCTGCAACTCTCTGAGCGAGAAACGTTTAAGTTGGCCCAGGTGGACTTCTGGATCCTCCTCCGCTGAAAAACTTTACTTGTCACACAACATTCATGAGGACAACAAGTTGCTTATGATCTCAGATACTAACCAGGCACATCAAAGAAGTAATCTTGAGGTTTACGGCGTCGCCACCATGCAAATCCGATGGCAGGTGCAGCAAATAGCAAAGCAGCGCCAGCAGCAACTCCTCCAGCTATGGCTCCAGTGCTGGAAGCACTGCTTCCTATACAAATAACAGACAGAAAACATAGAGAACAGTTACGAAACAGCATCAATCTTACAAACCATAACATCTCATATTCAAACAAAATCTCAAAAACTAAGCTTCATAATTTACACTATTGAGCATAAAATCTTTAAAACCGCTAAATGGTGAAGAGCAAAATCAAAAGAACCTACTTAGGAATTCATGGCGAAGATGTTTACTAAATCAAGTGGATGCAGAAACAAGATATAGTAGAACTCCTTGACAGAAATGATAGTACTATTTAACTAAAAATATATATACAGAATTTTTAATAACTATTTTGAACTTTTAGGAAATTTATCTAAACATAAACAAGATAATGCGTCATATGGACTGAAGTAATGAATCTAAAACCTATGAGGAAGTTCTTAACACAATAAGGTACCAAATTGACTGGGATATGAAGGTTGGATTTTTAAGGACAAAGATTCGCCGCTTCATCCTTACAAATGAACTTGATCAATGTGTAGTCCATAGCTGAATTTCCCTCCTTTTTTGGAAGTCCATTACCAAGAAGCACTTGCATACACTCAATGGGTCCTTAGGTGGAAAAGAGAGCAACATATAATAACGAAAGCTTGGATTTTATTCCTATAATAACTCATGCAATGAGACAACAACTTGAGTGCCCCTCTATTCATAAATGTGACAATAAAGTAAGCGAAGGAGAATATGGAAGTGGCCGGTTTGCATGGGGAAATGAGGTACTTGGTGGCAGCTTAAGTTAAAAGTGGGCTTAATGGATTTCTCCATGGTTGTAGTGGGCTTAATGGATTTCTCCTTGGCTGTAGTGGGCTTAATGGATTTCTCCTAGGTTGTAGCGGGCTTAATGGAATTCTCCTAGGTTGTAGCGGGCTTAATGTATGTCTCCTTGGTTGTAGTGGGCTTAGGAGGCGGATGGTGGGAGTGAAGTGAAGTGGGTTAACTTGATCCTTTTGAGTTTGAGGGGACATTGTGGTGTGATCCCATGATTGAGAGCATGTGACCCCGGAAAGAGGACGGAAATCCTCAAGGGAGGAGGGGGAGGAGACCGTCCGGGATCTCCGGGGATCTATGGTGGCTGCGGCGGCGGACGTGCGGCGCGGTGCGGCTAGGGTTCGGTCGGCGGGGGTTTTCGGTAGAAAGAAGAGAGAGAGAGAGAGAGAGAGAGAGAGAGAGAGAGAGAGAGAGAGATTCCACTAATAAACTTCTTCTTACTTGCACATAACCGGACCCTCCCCATTAAAGTTGAAGTGGGAGGTAAAAATTCAGCCAAGTACCCAAAACATCCCCTCACAAGGCTTAACAAAAAGTGAGGATTGAAATTACTGAAAGCATAAAAGTTCGAATACAAAATATTAAGATAGATTAGGCGGACGCCACTCGAGGCTCGTGACACTTGTACGTACGCCCCCAACGTAGATCTGTAACATCTCCACCCGCCTCGGCATCAAGCTTGTCCTGGGACAGCGGCGAAAGTGGAACCAAGGTCACCGTGGGAGGCTCGCCAATGAAGGCCTTCAGCTGGGACACGTGGAAGACATCATGAACCTAAGCGTCGAAAGGGAGGCGGAGGCGGTACGCCACGTCCCCGATGCGGTGGGAAATCTTGAATGGCCCGAAGAACTTGGGTCCTAACTTCTGAGAAGCGGCCTTAGAGAGGGTAGACTGGCGGTAAGGGCGGCGGCGCAACCATCACTCAATTCCCAGGCGCAAAGAACAGCTCGCAGTGGCCCCGATTGTAGACTGTCTCCATGCGTGCCTGGGCCTGAAGAAGACGGTCACGCACAAGGTGTAGAAGGTCATCACGAGAGTGTAGCTCGGCGTCAACAGCGGCGGAGCGGGCAAAGGAACTCTGATAGGTAAGGAGGTGGGGCGGTTCGCGACCGTAGATGAGACGGAAAGGAGTGGTCTGGAGGGCCGTATGATAGGAAGTATTATAGCAATACTCTACCCATGGAAGCCAACGGGCCCAATCCTTGGGGTGATCCTCGGTAATGCAGCGGAGGTACATCTCGAGCGTCTGATTGACCACTTCGGTCTGGCCATCCGACTGGGGAAGATAGGAGGACGAGAGGGCTAGCTTCGTGCCACAAAGGTAAAAGAGCTCCTGCCAAAACTCCGAAGTGAAAACCTTGTCCCTGTCGGACACAATGCTCTCTGGAAGTCCATGAAGGCGAAACACCCGATCGAAGAAGGCATGGGCCGCCATGGGGCCGGTGATGAGGCGGCTCATGGCATGAAGTGAGCCCCCTTGGAGAACCGGTCGACGACCACGAAGATGACGGAGTGGCCCCGAGAGGGAGGCAAACCCTCGATGAAGTCCATAGAAATATTTGCCCAAATCTGAGTAGGAACCAGGAGGGGTTGCAGGAGGCCCGTCGGGGGCAGAGACTCTGTCTTGTTGTGATGGCAAATAAGGCATGTGGCAAGAAATGTATGGACGCGTTGAAGGGTCTTGTGGACCCCCCCCCCCATGTGTATGGCCATTGACGGACGACGGAATGTCAGTAATCAGTGGGCAAGAGGCGGGCACAAAGAAATGAACCTGGTACAGGATAAGGAAGTCCTGGGCGGTCTAGTGTGGCGGGAGGTGTCCCTTCTGAATGCACTGCAAGAGCTCGGTCAGGTCCGGCGTGTCGAGGATCTCCTGACGGAGGCGGGGCAGCACAGAAGACAATGACGTGGAGACGGCGAAGAGAAGTGTGCCGAAAGTGTCACGACGAGAGAGAGCATCGGCAGCACGATTCAAGTGCCCCGCTTTGAATTCAACCCGAAAATCGTAGCTCAAAAGCCGGCTCACCCAACGCTATTGCAGAACTGTCGTCAAGCGTTGCTCCGATAAGTACTTGAGACTGAAATGGTCGGTGCGGATGACGAAAGCACGGCCCCACAAATAGGATCGTCAGCGGTGAACGGCCTTAGCCAGGCCGATGAGCTCCTGCTCGTATGCTGGGAGCTTCCGATGATGGGAAGTTGTCGTACGACTGAAATAAGCAATCGGATGTCCGTCTTGTCGGAGGACCGCCCCACACCCATGTTTGGAGGCGTCGCACTCCACCTGAAAATCCCTCTCGAAGTCCGGAAGCTGGAGGAATGGGGCCGAGACCAAGGCCCGAAAAGCCATTGTGGAGGCGTCATCCCAAACAAAGTACTGGCGGCGCAGGAGAGAGAGTAAGGGAGCAGCGATCACAGTATACCCTTGGATGAAGCGGCGGTGGTAGCCCACCAAGCCGAGGAACCCGCGGAGCTCCCACTGAGTCTGCGGAAGGGGCCAAACGAGGACGCCCTGAATCTTGACTGGATCGGCGAAGACGCCTAAATGGTCGACAATGTGACCCAAGTATGCCACCCTGTCCGCGCCAAAGGAGCATTTGGACCGCTTGAGAAAGAGCTGATGAGAGCGGACTAGTTGGAGGATGGTGCAGAGGTGATCTAGAGCGGCCACAGTATACCCTTGGATGAAGCGGCGGTAGTAGCCCACCAAGCCGAGGAACCCGCGGAGCTCCCGCTGAGTCTGCGGAAGGGGACAAACAAGGACGCCCTGAATCTTGACTGGATCGGCGAAGACGCCCAAATGGTCGACAATGTGGCCCAGGTATGCCACCCTGTCCGTGCCAAAGGAGCATTTGCCCGCTTGAGAAAGAGATAATGAGAGCGGACCAGGTGGAGGATCGTGCGGAGGTGATCTAGATGGGCTTCCCAGGTCTTGCTGCATACCAAAATATCATCGAAAAAAAAGTACACATCGACAAAGGAGAGAGTGAAATACCTCATTCATGAGGGTCTGGAATGTCGATGGAACATTCGTGAGGCTGAAAGGCATCACGAGGAACTCAAAATGCCCATGGTGTGTGCAGAACGCCGTCTTCTCCACATCTGTCGGAACATACGGACCTGATGGTAGCCCGAGCAAAGGTCGAGCTTGGAAACGAAGCGGGCACCATGTAACTCGTCCAACAGCTCTTCGGCCATTGGTATGGGAAACATGTCCTTCACCGTGACCGTGTTCAGGGCGCGGTAGTCAACAAAAAATCGCCATGAGTCATCCTTTTTGTGAACCAAAAGGACCGGGGAGGAGAACGGTGAAACACTGTGACAAATGATGCCCTGACGAAGCATGTCTGTACACTGCCGCTCTATCTCATCCTTCTGCCGGAAGGGGTAGCGGTAAGGACGGACAACTACTGGGGTTGTATTTGGAAGAAGGCAGATGCGGTGATCATGGCAACGCGAGAGAGGAATCCCGATGGGTGGAACCATAGTGTCTCCAAACTCGTCGAGAAGGGACGAGAGATCGTGTTGCACCGTGGGCTCGAGCTAAAGGGAAGAAACGCGGCTCGAATCTGCGGACGGACGACCCTGCGAAACCGTCGGATAAGGGCCTGGGCCCCAAGTCATCGTCATGCTCTCCAAATCCCACAAAATGGGGTCGAGGGTGCGGAGCCAACGCGTTCCCAGAACAACATCGAATCCTCGTAAGGCGATAACGAAGAAGTCGGCATGAGACTGATAGTCCACCATGATGGGAACGGCTCGGCAAGCCCCGGTATAGGCCATGGAGGCGCCATTAGGCACGACCACGCTCAATCGACTGCGGATGGTGATGGGAAGCTGGAGCGGCTGGGCATCTAGATCACTGATGAAACTGTGCATACTGCCAGTGTCCATGAGGGATAAGAGATGGCGGCCCGCAACGGTGATGGGAATCTGTAGTGTGTCGGAAGTGTGAGGGCCCGACATAGCATTGATGGGAATCTCCAAGTCCCCTGGCCCGTCATCCCCGAGTTCCTCATCCGAGGGATCATCAACCTCAAGCCAAAAAAGACGTTTACAACGGTGTCCTTTCCCATAGGCCTCATCACAGTTGAAGCAAAGCCCCTTCGCGCGTCGTTTTGCCATCTCCAGATTCGACAGACGCTGGATGGTGGAGGGCTACTCCCCCTCCTTGGGCCAGTGTATGATGCCGCTCACGAGTGGGTTGGCTTGGCCGGAACCCCGAAAAGAGCCGTCATTGGTACGATGCCCCAAATATGGTCGGTCCAAGGGAATGCGCTTCTCGCAGATGCGAGTCAAGCTCATCGCAGTAGAGAGATCCGATGGATTCTGAAATTCCACATCCATGCGCAGCCTCTAATGGAGGCACCCGGTGAAGAAGGCTACCTGGTGTGCTGGGGGAACGGGCGGGGGGGGGGGGGGGGGGGAGTAGCTGGAATTGCTCCAAGTAGTCATCAATGGTACTGGTCTACTTGAGAGAGATTAAATCGCCAATAGGATTGCTGCGAGGTGGAAGCCCAAAACAGAGAGTGCACTGACCCTTGAAGTCGTCCCATGTGAGGTTGGGCTTCTCCCGATGAAGGTGTGAGAACCACAATTAGGTCGAGCCCATGAGGTGGAAGGAGGCCACGTCGAGCCAATCCTCCCATGGGGTACGCTGTGCGGCGAAGAACTACTCACAACGCTGCAACCATGTTAGGGGATCTTCGCGGCCATCGAAGATCGGGAAATCAAGCTTGACATAACGGGGCACGGTGGAGTGGTCGAGATAATCTGATGGCTGACATTTGGTCTGTAGGCCGGGAACGGACGGGGAAGAATCCGCAGTGGGGCGGGAGGGCAGCGGAATGCCTTCCGGGCGGACGGCGGCGAGGAGGGATTGGTGGTCGTCCTCCATCATTGTCTTGAAGGACCCCAATATCTGAGCTAAGGTAGGGTTGGCCACATTGTCGTCGTCCATGGCGGAAGAAGCCCGCAGAGGAAGAGATGAAGGTGGCGGAAGCAACCCGGCGGAGGCCACGAAGAGGGAAGTTCCCACGAGGGACGAACCGAGAAGAATAGGAGGTGAGGAGCGGTGGCCGGACTGCGGGCGGTGCAGCAGAAGCTGTTGTAGGGCGCGTTCAGGCCCGAGCGGGGCGGAATGGTGGGGGGAAGAAGCGGGAGTGGGCTGTACGGAGGGGAATGGCGCAGAGAAGGCCGGATCGGCCTCAGCGAGGGCGGAAATTGCCGGATGTGGGGCGGCGGCGGCGGGGAGGAAGGTGTCCTCTGATACCAAGTTGTTGCGAGCCCGTGATTGAGAGTGTGTGACCCGGGAAAGAAGAGGGAAATTCTCAAGGGAGGAAGGGGAGGAGATCGGCCGGGATCTCCGAGGATCTATGGTCGTTGCGGCGGCGGACGTGCGGCGCGGTGCGGCTATGTTTCGGTCAGCGGGGGTTTTCGGTAGAAAGAAAAGAGAGAGAGAGAGAGATTCCAATAATAAATTTCTTCTTACTTGCACAGAACCGGACCCTCCCCATTAAAGTTGAAGTGGGAGGTAAAAATTCAGCCAAGTACCCAAAACGCCCTCTCACAAGGCTTAACAAAAAGTGAGAATTGAAATTACTGAAAGCATAAAAGTTCAAATACAAAATATTAAGATAGATTAGGAGGACGCCACTCGAGGCTCGCGGCGCTTGTACGTACGCCCCCAACGTGGATCCGCAACACATTGCTTGATGATGTGGAGGTAGAGGTGGTTGCTAAGTGAGGTAAATGTGGTGATGTGGAAGAATTTCTTAGGTGGAAAAAGAGAAGCATATAATAACGAAAGCTTGGATTTCATTCCTATAATAAATCATGCAATGAGACAACAACTTGAGAGCCCCTCTATTCATAAATGTGAGAAGAAGTAAGCCAAGGAGAAGGAATAAAGTGGCTGGTATTCATAAATGTGACAAGAAGTAAGCCAAGGAGAAGGAATAAAGTGGCCGGTTTGCACGGGTAAATGAGGTACTTGGTGGCAGCTTAAGTTAAAAGTGGGCTTAATGGATTTCTCCTTGGTTGTAGTGGGCTTAATGGATTTCTCATTGGTTGTAGTGGGCTTAGAAGGTGGATGGTGGGAGTGAAGTTGATGCAGAGCAGAGATGAGGACCTGCAGTGGAGGACGAGTTTTTGGTTTGTTCGGGGCTGATTGGTGACTTTCCATATGTTGTGCCTGGATCGATGATTGGACTTCGCGGATGCGTCCGGATTCGCGTTGCGAATCGATTTCATATATTAGTTTATTATATTTGCGTATTATTTTGATGTATTTGAGTAGCCCCCACCTCCGGTCAATCATAGTCATCGATTGTCCGCTGATTAGAGTCATTGCATAATATGGAGAAGAACATTCCCAGATTCTCGCGATCCCACCACGTAGTCGACTCTGTGGAACCCTAGGTGACGACTCCTAGGTGTGTATCTTCCTCCCCAAGATTTTCCCTAGCTCTAGGCCTCTTCTTTCCCCTCCCAAGCCCCCTCTCTCAGCCTCCACAGCCCCAAATCTAGCCATCATTTTAATTCCTGTTCGTTTTTCATTTCACTGTTCAAAAATGAAATTTCCTATTCACTCCCCATAGCCTCCCCCTATTCCAGCCGCCTGCAGTCTGCTACCTCCCTGCAGCCACCTACATACTGCTACCTCCCTGGAGCCGCCGGCCCAAGCAGCCCCCACCCACTAACCGCTACCTCCCCTGTTGTTTTCCTCTGCTTCCCCCACCCTCCCCCGGCCCCCCTACAGCCTTAACTCATCCATCGACCACTCCCTTCTCCCCCTAATCCACCGCTAGCCACCCCTCCCTCTATTACAGCACCCAAGCCCCCTCACCACCTCTATTTCCAACCCTACAACCCCTCCTTCCGTGGAACTGTTGAAACCGAGATTCAGTTCCCCCTAGAGTTCGGACCTAGGGTGCAGCTCACACCTACTTCTCCCAAGATGTCCCTTGGTGAGAGACCTGAATTTGAAAAATGACCATTGGCTCTAGCGTGGAGGTCCCATCTCACACTTGGAAGACCTTTGAGATCTCCCCCTCCCTAAACAATGCTGAGCTAGGTGCCTTGGAGGATGAAGAGGAAGATGAAGATTGGTCAAAAGACGGATCCCTCTCCAAGGCACCCCAAGGGTCTATTTATAGGTTTTTGGGGATGGCCTACAAATAGCGCAATCATGCTGCTCTAAAATTACTGAAATACCCTGGGGCTAGTCTGCCAACAGCCAAACTCCGATGTTTTGAACAGATGTTCGGAGCCCACCAGGGGCAAAAAATGCAAACCCTCAAGCTGGATGAGACCCTCAAGCCGGGCGAGACCTCCGAGCGGGTGCCGGCCTCCCGCCGCACCCACCCCCCTTAGAAATGAAGTCGGGGCAGGTGTCGGCCTCCCGCCGCACTCGCCCCCTGGAACTGGTCGGGGTGAGTACCGGCCTCCCGTCGTACTCGCCCCCTAGAGAAGGGGCCGAGGTGGGTGCCGGCCTCCCGCCGCACCCGCCCCCTAAAACTGGCTGGGGCGAGTACCGGCCTCCCGCCGTACTCGCCCCCTGGAGAAGGGGCCGGGGCGGGTGCCGGCCTCCCTCCACACCCGCCCCCTAGAACTGGTCGGGGCGAGTACCGGCCTCCCGCCGTACTCGCCCCCTAAAGAAGGGGCCGGGTGCCGGCCTCCTGCCGCCCCCGCCCCGTGGAACTGGCCGGGGCGAGTACCGGCCTCCCGCCGTACTCGCCCCCTGGAAAGTACATTAAGCACTAGCAAGCTAGGCAAAAATTTTTATCCCCCTACTAGAATATCATGCAGATCAACAATAAATTGGCCTCCAGGAGTGCAAAACTACAAAAAAGCTTACAAATGTGTAGCAAGTCTTACGCTTTGCTTGGGGGCCCTATTCCGCGAATACGGGGTTGTACAGGAACCACATTCCCAAAGTCACTCCCCTTCCGGATCAGTCCCGATCTGGAAATTTCAGCCCGGGTCCGATCTCAAAATATCGAATCTACCCTTCTCCGCCCGGATCTACCCATACGTGGTAGGATCTATCCATTTTCGGTTTGATTTCATCTTCCCCCGCCGAGGACAGCCACCTACATCTCTTTCCACGCCTCTGATTCCACTCGGATCGTCGTACATGCATCTCCGGCTTTAGATTCCTCAGTGCCTTGGCCAGCCCACTATTTGGCGAGATTTCGTTGTATTGGTTTACTATTTTCAGCATCACTATATTTGGTTTGGACTTTATACTTGTTTGGGCCTTTTGTATTGTGGTTATTTGTGTGGATAATTATTGTGATTTGCATGGTTTGTTCACTGCGCGCTTTCGCTTTGGCCCTCCACGCGGAGGAAAAACTAAGCTTGTTTTGCCCAAGTAAATTATTTTGCATTACTGTAAATTAAATGTTTAGGATTTATTATTTATTATCTAATTGTGATTTAACCGTCAGATTCGCATGACATGTAGGATTAGGTCATCGTTTATCCGTCACCTATAGATTCGTTCTGGATCAATTGGTATCAGAGGTACGTTACATGCTCTTTTGATACGCAATAGTAGAGTCTATAGGTTTTTCATTATGTCTAGGTGTCACAAGTATTCCTCTCCTCACTTTGGAGGTCTCGAGTCCACTTGCGTCCACCCTCATAGATCCCCTTCATGGAGACCCTAATGACACTAAGATGATTATTCGCGATCGCAGCATACCACTTCCAGAGATCGTGTTGACCCACCGATACGACCCCACTATGCTAGAGTCGATCAGTATGATGATTGTCGTCGTTCTTATCCATATACGCGAGCGGATCGTGTTGATCCTTCGACGCGACTCGGTTACCTTAGGGATGATTATTATGAGGTTCATCGTTCTGAGAGAGATCTTGAGTATCAGCTTTGTACCGTTGCCCCTTCCTTTGGCGGCTAATCGAGACCCGAGTCTTTCAGTTATTGGCTCGTGGATATGGAATATTACTTCGATCATTTTGAGTCAAGTTTGTGAAATATAAACTTTTAGATCAGGCGAGAGCATATTGGTCTAGCGTTGAGAGGACCCAGGAGCGAGACCGTCTACATCACATCACTAGTTGGGTGGACATGAAGCGTACATTGTGTCAGAGGTATCTGTCTTCGTCGTATCGGAGTCGCTTGCTCGACCAATTATTTTTCCTTCAGCAAGGATCCATGTCTGTCGCTGAGTACATGAACCGTTTTAATGAGTTAGTGGTGAGGAGTAATATCTGTGAGGAACCATCCATGACCATTTCCCGATTCCAGCCTGCACTTCGGTCTGACATACGTACTAAGGTAGTTTATCATAGCTCGAAGTCCCTAAGCAAACATATCAGCTCGCTCTTCGTTATGAAAAGTCTTTGAGATCCACAAGAGCTAATCGATGAGATTCTCACCTTGACCTTCGCAGTACGAGTCCCTCCCATATTGAGGTCACCACGATGACTTACCACTATCATGTCAGCCATGACAGAAGTGATACCTGATGTGAATTGCTCTCACCCCGGTGAGGTACTTAGCCCAATGAGTGGCATATCCCTTGTTTCTGACCCGTCTCTTGTGACCTCGACTGAAAGCGAGCCTGAGCGACCTATTGGCTCTGTAGTGTTGTGTCCCTCACCCACGCCTCTTCCTCTGCCATACACCGGGTTGGTTAGCACCCCAACAAAAAACCCATTTCCTGACACCACACCCACAGATCCATTCTTGAGAATAAGCCTATGTCGCTCTCCCATTGTCATTACCCTGAGTCACATCATGACCGAGAGCTCAGAGCCTGGTGTTGATCTCATAGTGGTTATGTCACCCATTCACGAGAACACTACCCTTAAGATGGTACTCATCTGGAGGACCTTAACCCTAGTGACGAGTTCTATGACGAGCCCCCAGTTGAGCCTCTGATGATCCGTCGTATCCTGGTGAGGATGAGATTCGGGTGAGCTCCACATGTATGATTATCGATTTATTAATGCCTCTTCCATTATCGTCCTTGACCGCACCCCGGAGGATGGATATTGTGTGGAGCATCCAATATTTAGATCACCACCTACTAATACATCGCACTCTCGATGAGTTTATGCACCACCTACTGACCCACCAGACGAGTTTTTTATTTTCAGGGATACTCCCCACACAATAGAGTCGCGTCTTCTACTCTGTGTACACGATTTTAACCCCGGTGGTCGTCTCATTCGAGACGACTTTTCGTACCACCCCCTGGTGAGCCCCCTGATATGTTACGTTCCCTTGAGTGCAGGTGTTTCGTACGGTCACCCGAATGCTCAGCACGCACGGGATGAATTTTTTTGCACTCCACCGAGAGAGCCTCCCGATAGGCCACCACATCGTAAAAACACTCCGTCATTATCAAATTTTCCCATAGAAAACATGTAGTGTCTGTCGTGTTTTATTTGCATCATTTGCATGAGTCTGTTGAGCCGTTTCTTCATTATTTGCATGAGTCAATTGTGTTGCCTGATCTTCGTTTGCATGTGTTACATGAGTCGGTCCGACGGAGAATTCATAATAATAATAAATTTTGTAAGTCACATATGGATGTTCACTGGCAAGAGCAGGTACTTCATGAAGGCGAGAAGGTACTTAATGAAGGCGAGCAGGTACTTCATGAAGGCGAGCAGGTGATGGTGAGTGTATAACCCGTAATTCGTCGAGATCAACAATACCCAAGAAGACGGCTATTCGCAGATCATTGGGCGAGCAGAGGCGAGCTTGGGCGAGCTTGGGCGAGGTTGGGCGAGGTTGGGCGAGCTTGGGCGAGCTTGGGCGAGCTTAGGCGAGTAGCCCTTGATACTTGCTAGCAGAGGCAGGATACTTGCCACTACCCCCCCCCCCCTCCCAGGATTTCTCTATAAATAGCCCCCCAGGGGTACTAGAAATGCCACTTTTGGAAGAGGTTGAGGTCCCCCCAAGCTGGATACTCGCCAAATCCATGTCTGCCTAGTACCTCACACAACTTTTGATTACAGAGGGGAAGTTTCTCCCAAACTTCCGGGTACGTTATGGGACCTCCCTGCTGGAGCACTTGGGGTGTGCTTATAGATAGTTTTCTTTCTCCCGTGTTAGCCATCCAAATTGTGGCGTCGGACCACAGAATCAGTAACCTTAGGCTGCCTTGATCCGAATATTTTGGAATAGAGATTTTCCCAGCTTCAACAGTGAGAATCTGCATTGAGAGGCTCCGTGCGAGGCTTTCTAAAATCTTGAGCGCTATACAAATGAATCCCTATATAATCATGAGACGGATCGAAGCAAACACATATGATCGTGATATCCCTGCAAGTATGTGTATCCACCTGGTATTTAGTGTTGAATATATGACTTCGTACTATGAGCCTCGCGAGTACGTGGACCCAAGCAGTGGCGACTCCCAGCCGCCCACACCTTCACTCTCATTGTCTTACCACTCTCATAGTCCGCCCACGTCTGATGGTCACCACTACTCACCCACTTCTGACACCCACACACTCGGGGACTTGTCTTTTTTGGTTCTATCTACGGCGCCGCCGATCGCACCGGGATCCACCACTCGTGAGTTGAGCATTGAGGGCATTTCGGAGACCAGATTTCGTCGGTACTTACAGACGTTGATGACAATTGGGTACTTACAGCAGAGCTTGATCGATTCACCCCTAGACTTCAACTTCAGTACGGTCGTCTTCATTCATCGGAGATAACATCTTTTCGGTAAGGGAAGTTGATTGGTAAGGACACTCTTCCATCGACGACACTTGGATGACCTCTAGTGAGCCTCTTCGAGTCGTATCTGGCATACATTGAGAGAATTTTAATCTTTTTTCATCAGGAGATGAATTCTTTTCAAGATGGGGAGATTGATGCGTAGCAGAGACGAGGATCTGAAGTGGAGGACGAGCTTTTGGCCCGTTCCGGGCTGATTGGTGACTTTCCATATATGGCATGCCCGGATCAATGATCGGACTCCGCGGATGCGCTTTATTGTATTAGTTTATTATATTTGCATTTTATTTTGATGTATTTGAGTGGCCCCACCTCCGACCAATCATAGATGTCGATGGTGGGATACCCTAATTCTCCTTTTATTATAAATAGGTAGTTCGTAGGCTGTTTAGAGTCATTGCAGAATTTGGAGAAGAACATTCCCGGATTCCCACGATCCTGTCACGGTGCCGACTCTGTGGACCCTAGGTGACGACTCCTAGGTGTGTATCTTCCTCCCCAAGATTTTTCCTAACCCTAGGCCTCTTCTTTCCCCTCCCACGCTCCCTCTCTCAGTCTCAAATCCAGCCACCATTTTAATTCCTATTCGTTTTCATTTCACTGTTCAAAATGAAATTTACTATTCACTTCACATAGTCTCCCCCCCCCCTTATACCAGTCGTTTGCAGTCCGCTACCTCCCTGGAGCGGTCGGCCCAAGCAGCCCCACCCACTAAACCTCCACCTCCCCCTGCTGTTTTCCTCTGCCTCCCCCCCCCCTACAACCTTAATTCACCCGTCGACCACTCCCTTCTCCCCCTAATCCACTGCCAGTCACCCCTCTCTTTATTACAGCACCCATGCCCCCTCACCACCTCTATTTCAAACCCTACAGCCCCTCCTTCCGTGGAACCACCTTCCCAAAGTCGATCCCCTTCTGGATCAGCCCCGATCTGGAAATTTCAGCCTGGATCCGATCTCAAAATATCGGATCTACCCTTCCCCGCCCGGATCTACCCATATGTGGACGGATCTATCTATTTCCGGTCTGATTTCATCTTCCACCGCCGCAAACAACCACCTATATTGTTTTCCACACCTCCGGTTCCACCTCAGATCGTCGTACATGCATCTCCGGCTCCCAATTCCTCAGTGACTTAGCCAACCCACTATTTGGTGAGATCTCATTATATGGGTTTACTATTTTCATCATTACTATATTTGGTTTGGATTTTATACTTGTTTGGGCCTCTTGCATTGTGGTTGTTTGTGTGGATTATTATTGTGATTTGCAGGGTTCATTCACCGCATGCTCTCGCTTTGGCCATGCACGCGGAGGAAAACCTAAGCTTGCTTTGCCCTAGTTAATTATTTTGTCTTGCTGTGAATTAACTGCGTTGGATGTTATCATTTATCATTTAATTGTGATTTAACCGTCGGATTCACATGGCATTTAGAGTTAGGTCACAATTTATCCGCCGCCTATAAATTTGTCCTGCGTCAGAAGTGGATTAACTTGATGATGTGGAGGTAAAGGTGGCTGCTAAGTGAGGTGAATGTGGTGATGTGGAAGACTTTCTTAGATGGTGTTGTCAAATGTTGTGGCGGCCAAAGGAAATGCTTAATTCGCTTATAGATCATATCTTTACAATATTAAAAAAGAAAATTTTCATTTGGTGAAACGTTCAAAATTGTCAAAAATAACTTTATTATTTTTATCTAATGACTTAATATATATCATATTTTATTAAAATAAAATAAAATGCAATGCCCATTTAAGTAATTACACCTTATTTTTAAATTAAAAGTAATGATGAAAATCTATAAAATTAAAAAAAAATTAGTAGAGTTCCTATACCATAATAGCCTAGTAGGTATTATGGTAGGCTACTAGGCAAACATGGTCCCATCAAATATTTTGGGCCATACATACAACATACACAATAAAAATACAAAACGAACAAAATTCAAAATACAGCCATTAAACACTACATATTTAATTCAAGACAAAATAATACAAGTAGCTAAGGTGTATTTACATCTTTTAGCATTAAAGTTTAGAATACCACATTTCGGTAGCTCAAAGCATAATAAAATATCAAAGAACATGAGTAAGAAAAGGTCTTATTAGCACAATCCATAACTATCACCTGGAGATGAGGGTGGTGTTGGCACTACAAGTGGAGGAGGAGGAGAGAGTGGAGGAGCACCAGGGCAGGCTTTTGTTGTGCCAGGACCGCATAAAAGTAAATTGTTCGCAAAACTACAAAATTTGGCATAGGTTGAGAAATTTCAGAAACATGGAATATCCAAAAAGGTTCACAAAATTAGACAGGAAAAAACCTGATGGGCGTGAATAGAGAAAATGACCCATTAGATGGAACTCCTCCGGATAAGTTGTTGTTTGACAGATCCCTGCAATATTGTTGGGATAAATGGTTTAAGTACAAGAAACACAAATACGTGCAGCATTAAATCAGTTGTAAGGCACAAAAGTAACATACAGAACTTGAAGTGTAGAGATATTGGTTAAAGATATAGGAATTTGTCCCGATAAGCTATTGTTGTTGAGTCGACTATCCTTCCATAAATCAGAAAAAAAGAAAATAGCATTGAAGTTAGGACATGAATAATGGGTTTTAACATAAATAGAAACAAATATAAGCAGGAAAAATTAACATCATGTTGAGCTGAAGCAGAAGAATTGTAAATTTTCGCATCACAGAAGCACAAGGGGAAAAATATGAGCAAGATATCTCAATCATATGTCCAAAGTTTTGTATGGGGAGATGGAAGAAGATTTTCCACCAATGATGTGAACTATTTTTTGTGGTGCTTTACATTGGAAATTATACAACTTGCTAGAAAATTGGATTTTTAAGCAACTTTCATCGTCCAATTAGAACACACCTTTAATCCCTCAGCCTCAACGAATGCATAACGACCCAAACCATAACAAAGTGAGGTATTGCCATTTTGACTCGGGCCAACCCATAGTAAGTTGAACTTCACAAATTTACCCTTTTTTACAGGGATCTACAAAAATTTATAATAGTTCACTCATCATGATAATACTCTGATCGAAGTAGGTTTAACTGAGTGCATAACTGAACTTCACTACATGCTCTTAAAAGATGCTCACATACTAGTGTATCAATATAAAATTATATAGACTATCAACAATTCCTCCATTTTCGATGTGAGAATCACTACATTATCACACTCCTTTTGTCCTATAAGTTAGCCATCTTGGGCTCTGATGCAGCGTATTAATGAATTTATAATAGTTCACTCATCCTGATAGTACTCTCATCGAACTAGGTTTAACTGAGTGCATAACTGAACTTCACCACATGCTCTTAAAAGATGATCACATACTAGTGTATCAATATAATATTATATAGAATATCAACAATTCCTCCATTTTCGATATGAGAACCACTACACTATCACACTCCTTTTGTTCTATAAGTCAGTCATCTTAGGCTCTGATGCAGCGTATTGATGAAAATGTTGTGAAATATTTAAATATGAAATTTACAATAGAGATTCTATAAAACTACTTCAGAATATCTATCCATAAAACAGACACTAGCTCTTGCACGCAATCATAAAAAGGATGCTGTAAAATTCTTATCTTGCAAAGGATGCTAACACACAACTGAAATTTACACAATTACGAGGAAAACAATAAGCTAAGTGATGCGGAGCAGAGACGAGCACGAGCTTTGGGCCCGTTCGGGACTGATTTGACGACTTACCATATATGGCGTGCTCAGATCGACAATCGGACTCCGCAGATGTGTCCGGGTTCGCGTTGCGAGTCGAGATCATATATTAATTTATTTTTATTGGTTTATTTCATGTATTTTAGTGGTCTCTCCCACCGATCAATCATAGCCGTTGATAGGGATGCCCTAATGTATTTTAGTGGTCTCTCCCACCCTTGCCATCGTTTCCACCCCTCAAATCTCAAAACCACCCGCTGCAGCCCTTCATTCCAGCCCTCGAAGCCCCCGGCCTGCTGCCCTCCTGCAGCCGCCCAACCCGCCACCTCCCCTTCAGTCCACCGCCCCTCCACCGCCGCTACAGGGCCGCCAACCTCCTTTGCCTCTCCCCACTCCTAAGCCACAAGCTCTCCACCTTTCCCTACCGCCGGCCACCCCCTAAGGCTGCCCTTACAGCCCGCCGGCCTCCACCACCCCCTCCTTCCCAATCCGCCAACTCCCCTTCGTGGATCCATCGTCCTAACCCTAAAATTTTAGATCAGTCTATATCTAGGGTTATAGCCACACGATCAGTTATTTCCACCACTCTTACTTTCCTTTTAGCCCGGATCCGCTCCTAAACAGCGGATCCACCATCTTTGTGCCCGAATCCACTCCCTCGTGCCCGGATCTATTTATTTCCGGTCTGATTTTGCCATCCGCCGCCGAAGACAGCCACCACCATCATTTCCACGTCGCCGGTTCCACCTCCAATCGCCGATCTACACATCCAGACCCAAATTCTTCAGTGTCTCAGTTCAGTCCGCTACTTCGTGAGTTTCTTGTGGTACTTGCTTATTTGATTTGACATTTTCATTGGCGGATTAATATGTGATGTGATTCTTGCTAATAGAAAATTATGTTTGATGCTTTATTAATTTGCAGGGGGAGTCATTCGCCGCACGCTTTGCTTTGGCCCTCCGAGCAGAGGAAAGCCGTTATAAAATTGCCTAATTAAATAATTGCTTTCAATTTTGAATAATGCGTGGTGTTGGAAAATTTCATTGCTCAAATTTATTTGTCACCATAACTGATGGCCGCATTGCACTTAGCATCATACTAGAGTCACTTTTGCATTTATACCTAGAGTCCTAGGTTGTGTGCACCCCGTAGCCTACCCTACATCACTAAGAATGAGAAAATACCTGATAACTCGAACTTGTTGTAACATGATTTTCCTTTATCATCAATGACAAGGTGGTATTCATGCTTATAAAGTTTAGAAGCCAAAAGGAGAGGGAGATGATCCATTAAACTACTAATATGCCATACAGCATGCTCCTTGTCTAGGCTTCATTTGCCCAAACAGCACTTCCCGCCCTCATTGGATCCACTAAGCCGCTAACACGGATACCATGGTTTTACCCTTTTTTTTAAGGTAGTCTACAAGAACTTCTCAGTATGTCATTCATAATGACAGTGCTCCCACCCAATCATGCATAATTTAGTTCATAATTACAATTCACCACATGTTTTTACCAGGCACTTGTTTCTCATATATACGTTTAAACATTACTTATATAACCCATCATTATATCCTCTATTTCTATCAGGACCGCTCTTTATTCGGGCTGCACTGCTCTGGAGACACTCTCACCCTCATTGGACTACCTACATCAAGTTTGGGATGTCATGTACGTGTTAAACTAGAATCCATGAAAAACCTATGGGCTTGATTTTGAAGTCAAAAAAGAGCCCAATTATCTTCTAGCATAAAGAGACAGATGGGCTGCAGTCATGTTTCTTCTAGCATATAGTAGCAAATGGGTCACAGCCATACTTCTTCCAACAAAGACATTTTTACTGCACACTTACAATGAAACACAATTGTTTGTGCGATAGCGACATGTTAGAGTATAAAGTAAACTTGGGCCTTTTAATCTATGCATTTAAGAGCCTATAAAAAAGATGTTAGATTATAAATTTTACATCTTGAAATGGACATTAACCAATATGACATACAACTCTTGTAGCATCCCAAAAGGCATTAAATTCTTTCATACAAATGCATATGTATCACAAATTGTGTTTGCCTAAAACATAGATTGAGGACTTGATAGTCCATCACATCTCTTTATATATTTAATATATTCCTTAAACACAAAGAAAAACATCTCTAGTAATTTTAATCCCCTT
Organism: Platanthera zijinensis; assembly: GCA_039513925.1. NCBI lineage: Eukaryota > Viridiplantae > Streptophyta > Magnoliopsida > Asparagales > Orchidaceae > Platanthera > Platanthera zijinensis. The sequence continues at coordinate 174,795,903 of CM077091.1, forward strand.
TGATCCAAGTTTATATCATCTTTATTATCAATAGCTATATATGAACTCTTGTAGCATCCCAAAAGGCATTAAATTCATTCAAAAAAATGCATATGTATTACAAATTGCTTTTGCCTAAAACATAGATTGAGGACTTGATAGTCCATCACTTCTCTTTATATATTTAATATATTCCTTAAACATAAAGAAAAATATCTCTGGTAATTTTAATCCCCTTTGATCCAAGTTTATATCATCTTTATTATCAATAGTTATATATGAATTGTGCAAGCCATATTTAAGGAGCAGTAAGAAATTACACCCCAGTAGACCCAAATGAGTGGGTCTAACCCAATTAGGCGGTGGGCAAGTCCGGAAGTTGCCCGGCTCGGGACTGGCCAAAAGCGGAGTCAACCCGCGGTTTACAGGGCAAGACGGAGCAGTCGGGGGTACTCGCCGATGAGTAGGTGAGGCGAGCCCAGACCAACTGGCCACCGGGCAGTGTGACGCTCTCGCCGCCGAGAGGATGAGGTGATTACATGCCATTTTAACCCTAGTACTCGCCCAGGTCAATAGGCAGGGAATTTTGGTATTGGGGCTATCAGCAGACCGTCAGAGTCTGGGAATATAACTCTCAGAAAGGCGGAGGCCGCTGTCCGCAAACTATCTGGGTTAATATTTTTGTAAAGGTGGAGGCAACTATCTGCAAGCCATTAAAGACCATTTTATCCTCTAGACGTTTTGCCTATAAATAAGTCCTCATAGCACCTCGGAGAGGGTAGACCCATCCTCCTAGAGCTTGCCATTTTTGAGTCTCATCTCCGTGTCGTCCGAGGTGCTGAGCTCAGTCTTTGGCTTTGGGAGGGAAAGTTAAGAAGAAAACTTTCAGGTGTGTGGTGGGACCTCCTCGTTGCAGCTCACGGGTCTGAGTGTAAGCAATCCACTTTTCATTTGATGAGGGAATCTAGGCTAGGAATACCCATTCGTTAGTGCTTGGCGGTGAGAAAAGTAACACGAGCTACCCCCTCTTGGTCCGAACTCTGTTGTACCAATATCTAGGTTAAAACAAGAACTATTTGGAATTTATTTTATTTTAATTAAAAAACTTAATTTCATAACAACCATTTGGGGTTAGCTTTAAAAATCCTCATTTTTTATTCTCTTGTTACTCCGACATATTAAACCTCATCACAGAAATCATGCATAACATTCTTTAAAGTTACCTTAGTTCGACCTCTTCTCCTTCCTAATAATTCGATAAAAAAAATTTATATATCGATCTAATTCGTACATTTTCTATCTTTTATTTATACATACAAACCACCTTAGTTTTTTATTAAGATTAACTTCAATACATGTTGTAGGAATCTGTATAAAGGTCGTGCGGTTGCCCGTGCGTAACCGCCCGGTGTTGCTGATGCGTTGTAAAGGGTCAGACGGTTACCCTTGTGAAACCACATAGTGTTAGTCTATGTAAAGGGTCAGGTGGTTACACAAGCACACTTGAGTAACCATTCGGGGTTGCTCCTGCTTGTAGTTCGGAAAGTTACAGGTATTGTAACCGCCCGAAGTATATAGTCCCACATCGTTGTTTGAACATTCTTTCTCCTCCTCTACACTATAAAAGGAGGGATACATACAAAAGGTTTTGGAGGATAAAATAATATTTTATTTGTGTTTTGGGTTTCTACATGATATCAGAGAGAGGTTACGCCCGGGCTGCCCAGCAGATTACCTCTTGAAACCGCCCAGTCTACTATGCGCGAACTCTCTTCTGAGGCTTCCCAGGCTCCTCTCTCGGGCGATCCCTGCGTGGCCTCTTCATGCAAGACCGTCCAGTCTTCTCCTTGTGTGCCCTTCCCTGTGCCCGCCCCAACCTTCCTTGCAAAGCCTTCTATGTGACTTGTGCGGCCTCTCTTGCAACCGCTCAGACTCCCTGTTGTGCGGCCTCTCTTTTCAATCATCCAGTCTCCTTGTTGTGTCATGTCTGCGTGGTCTCTCTAATGCCATCACCTAGACTCCTCGTTGTGACCTGTCTGCGTAACCTCCCTATTAAAACCACCCAAAGTCCTCTCTCCCCCTTATCTTGAGCGATCATGAGCAATTCAACCACATCACACCCCACAAATCTTCTTGATACTCAAAATACCTCGTCTCTGAAGTTTATCATTGGTAACACTTTGTACACCGACGTTCAAATATCATTGGTAGGGGATGATTCTCTAATGGACTTTACACACTGGATCTTCCACCCTCCATTCTCCCCTCCATCACCTCCACTGACTAGCACCGACGTCTTGAACATACTCCTCTGTCTATTGTAAAGTGTGTGCTTCCGATTTTTTTTCCCGATTTTCAGTGGAATCATGTATTTACGGGAAGTAACTTAGATAATTTTTTCTCCTCATTATACTCAAAACACCACTCCTTTTTTTTAGTGCATTTAGATAATATGAGGCCTTATAAAATAGCTAGTGTATCCGATTATCGTTATTTTATTACTTTTGTTGATAATCATTCTCGAATGATGTGGTTGTATATGATGTGAGATTGCTCTGAGTTGCTACGGATCTTTCAATCTTTTCTCAATGAGATTAAATCCCACTTCTCGCGCCCTTTAAAATTCTTTGATCTGATAATGATCGTGAATTTACCAGTCACAGCTTTCAGGAAACATGTAATACCTTGGGCATAATCCATCAAACCTCTTGTCCCTATATGTCGCAACAGAATGGTGTGATCGAGCAAAAAAATCGCCACCTCATCGAGGTTGGTAGGTCCCCTTATGTTTCAAATGCAGGTTCCTACCGTCTATTAACTTCTAGCCATGTCTACAACCTACTACCTCATTAATCGTATGCCCTCTTATGTTCAAAATTTTGCCACAGTTTCCCATCCTCTTTCCCAATACCTCTCCCTTCAATTTGACACCTCGTGTCTTTGGTTGTGTCAACTTTATTCATCATTTTGACTCTATAATGGATAAATTAGTTCCCTGTGTGACCAAGTATATTTATTTTGGGTTTCTACACATGCCATTCCAAAAATCTATGCTTAATTTATCCATCCTAATTTTGACATCCATTTTTGTTTTTTCAAGCACGAAATAAATATCATCGGCTTTTCCACTGCTAAACAATCGGATCTATATAGCATCACAAATCTAATGGCAGTTTAATTGTTTTTTCTTTAAATCTCCATAATATCATCTTATCACATAATAAAATTAAGGCACTCTCCAAATTACCAAGTCCATGTTGTTAAAACATATTGATAATTATTAATCCCCATTCATTTATTTGACTTACACAGTAGGACTTAGTGGTATAGTAAAAGATGGAGAAAGATGGGAAGAAGTCCTTGCTTCCATTCTATAATGCGATTCAAATCACGAGGTTAACAGCAGCAGTTCAAACGCCCCAGTAACTATCCCAATGCTAAAAGAAGGTGAGTGGCCTGGATTTTGATGAGATCACATGACGGAAACAAAATAATCAAAAAAGAATATGACATAACAATATTAAACTATCCAACATCTAGAAGCAAAATTAAACTTTAACTCATTATATGCAGAAACACTATGAATGGATTAACCATAGGTTGATAGATTCTAAAATCTGTACATGTGTGCGTACATAAGTAAATATATACTTTTGCTCAAATGGTTTGTTTACTAGATATAATAGCTTTCAGATTAAGCATAGATCGCATGTCAAGTTCCCATGACTAGTGAAGCTTAAAATAAAAGAAACTAAACAAGAAACTTCATATGAAACATATTTTTGAGTTACCATCACGATGATCATCAATAGTTTGTTTATAACTCCACTAACCTACAAGTGCAAATTACTTCTCCCCATGAAAATGAAGTACAAGTTTTTCGAGAGTTAGGGGGAGAACTCACAGAACGGCCCCTCTTACAATGATGGGAATATTTATAGGCACGGGCATCATGCCCATCGGGCAGCTACCGGCGACTGTGGGTAGCCTAAAAAGTGGCAGACAAACCTACTCAGAATATTTATGAGTTTATCGAGTGCTTACAAAGGATTACATAAAAAGCAAAAGATGACATTTGTAGATTATGCACATCCATTTCGTCGAGCAAGAGCACACCGAAATTTTTTGGTGTAATCTAGAAAATTGCATTTTTGTGAAATTTGGCTCATTCTCACTCATCCTCATATGGTTGATGCCTCCCAGAGAAAGGTTGTTATCAAATAGAAATACTTGCAATAGATGCGATCAATTTTGATACAATCATGAGGTATGCTCGTGCCTAACCTTTGGAGGTTGGTTCCTCCTAGAAGTCCTTCTCTCAAAGTACGATATCTCAAATCCTAAAAAAATCAAAAGATCCTCCTAAACTTACAAGCCACCTCTTTATAAAGGGAGGGGGGCTCACATACCATTTAGTAGTGATATGCTCGCGTAACAATATATTCCGCCAGAAAATCGACTTTGGCCCCAAGGTTGAGGTGACGTCTGTCATCTAGTAGTGATATGCTCGCGGGTGGGATGCCGCAGAGGTGCTAGGAGCTCCGTCTGACGATACAATCGTGATCATAAGGGCGTCAAAGTCAGCCATGCCGATCTCGTCCAAGTCATCCCTGATGAGGGTTCGGAACTCCTTGACAGGACAATCATGAGTAGGAGAGTAGGGTTGCTTGCAACGGTAGCACAGACCCTTACTCTTCCATTCATTGTACTCTTGGTTGAAAAGACGGTGAGTGGGACTATGATGGTTGTTGTGTGAACCCATAATGGTTGGGCGAGGTAGAGGAGGTGACGGTGGTGGAGGTTTATACGGGGGAGAAAAATATGATTGGTAGGTAGGTTTTAAAGGAGGTGACGGGGGAGGAGGGTCCCCGGATATCGTCAGAAATTCGGCCTCCACGAGCGGGGAGAGGTTCATGGTTTGGTTGACGGTTGGAGGGTGTGGAGGCGGGATCGGATATGGATTGTAAACTGTGCATGAAATAGCCCAAGTAATGGGCGGGTGGAAGATTTGGAACATGGGTGACCAACTCGATAAAGGCATCAACGTACAAGTCAATGGAGTTGGTATGACAGACCCAACAAAGGCGCTCGATCATGGTGTCGAAGTAGCGGTGATCATACCGTTGAATGAGTGCCTCGGCGAGAGTTGCTTAGGTGAGGTCGGGAGAGGACTGGCAACGCCAACAGACCCTTCCATGCCGATAAGAGCTGTGGAGACCTGCTGCATCTGAGGAGTCAGGTGAATGTCAAAATACTGCTCGGCATGGGCAATCCAACCGAGGGGGTCAGTCCCGTTGAATGTGGGAATGCGAGGCGTAGGTGTTGCAGGGGAGGCAATCCCGCCAGAGCGAGTTCTTCGTGGGACAATGTGTTGGGGGATCCCAAAGCAAAGCTGGCAGGAGGGCCAGAATTGTGTCTGGGTTGCAAGTTGTGGAGCATGATCATAATCGAAGTGAATTGCTTGGCTTGGGTCTCGAGACGTGAGTTGATGGTGGTGAGGGCGTGTTTGAGGGCCTCCGCGCGAGATTCCATCAATTAACGACCCTTTGGCATAAGAAGATGGCACAAGAGCTGGAAGGTCGAGAGAGAGCGCAGAAGCTGCTAGATCCGGCGCCGAGGAGAACCGGGAAGAAAGCTGGTCGGTGCAGGCGTCAGCTAGGTCTGGATCCGGCGGCGGGGTCGACAAAGAGCGGGATCTGGCGTCGTGCAGCATCAGGATTAAGGAGGGCGTGCGGTATCGGGATCTAGCGGTGTGTAGTATCGGTATCCGAAGCGTCGACGTGCGGTCAACGAAGAGGTGGATTTGGCGGGTGACGGGATTGGGGAGGAAGGTAACCTTCTGGATCTGTTGTTGTCGGTTGATGCAGATGTCCACAGCGTTGGCGAGGTCGTCTGAATTTGTTGTCAGACAAGATCGGGAAGGAAGCGGAAGATCGTTGATTTGTTGTTGTGGACGGAATCGGGAAGGAAGAGGACGATCGCTCTGTCAAACGGGATCGGGAAGGAAGCGGACAATTGCTGCGGAACAGACTAGATCTGGTGGGCCGGTGTCGGCGAAGAGGTGGCGTAATGAAACCCAATGGCACGTGCTAAGCAGGCGGGGAGGCTAGATCGGACCAATGTTACCTAATACAAAATACTTGCAATAGATGTGATCAACTTCGAAAAAATCATGAGATATGCTCGTGCCTAACCTCTGGAGGTTGGTTCCTCAGAGAAGTCACTCTCCCAAAATGAGAGATCGCAAATCCTAAAACATCAAAAGATCCTCCTAAACATCCAAGCCACCTCCTTATATAGGGAGGGGGGCTCACATACCATTCACCTAATGTCATTCAAATTAAAATACAAAAAGACAATGATAGGTTATGCACACGCATAACAAAGACACTGGATCTTCTAAAAAGGGCATCCTCATGCCTGCCTATTCGCCTAAGCACGGAGACCTCAAGCTGATTTCTCCTGATTTCTGCCACATGCACCTTCTTAGGAATGATGCGTGGACATTCAATAACTCCCCATAAGCTGCCAATTTCTGGGAATACCAATAGCATTATCCCAGCTCTTTGGGGTTCACATAATCCGCATTTTGAGTAAATAATATAAATTAACATTTGTAACAAATTATGTCAAAAAATAGCCGGGCAAACAATTCAGAATTAAAGAAATTACACAGAAGAATGGGAAGGAAACTTTTGCAAACTAAGGAATAGAAATAGCATTATCCCAGCTCTTTGGGGTTCACATTACCCACATTTTGAGTAAATAATATAAATTAAGATTTGTAACAAATTATGTCAAAAAATAGCCAGGCAAACAATTCAGAATTAAAGAAATTACAGATAAGAATGGGAAGGAAATTTTTGCAAACAAAGGAATAGACATTGCAACCAAAAGAACAAACTGGATTCCAATTAACATAGAGAAGTTTGAGTCATCATACAGAAAACGAAGTTGTGATAGCTTCCCCAAAGTATCAGGTATATTGCCCGTGAAGTTGTTTAGATACAAGTCCAAGCTAACCAGGTTTGTCAGATTGCCAAGATCACTAGGAATTATCCCACTAATGTCATTACTGTAAAGCTCCCTGTCATGAAAATAATTATGTAAACAGTGGTCATCCATAAACTCTTCTGATAAAAAAAATGAAAATTAAGAACTTTAAAAACAAGTAATCAGTAACCAAAAACTCTAGTGAAAGAAGATGATACTCTTAAAATTATTATAGAGGAACTTAACTACAGTGTAAATGTTAATAATTATTTGCCTTAAGACTCCATTTGTTGCAACGTTGTTATGCTTTACGAAATGGGCAAACAGGCGGCACACAACTTTGAACTGTTACTTTACCTTAATTGAATAAACTACTCTTCTACCGCATTCTTTATTGTTATAAGTTATGGAGAGACGGACACATACGATAAGGATTTTACTAGGCATCATAATTTTACTGCAATGGGCCTTACACATAATAGACTAAAAGAAGTTGCACTTCAACGTGAATAATATCAATAAAGAGCAAAAGTAGGTAAGCATCATGGCTCATTATGAACTTCTCTAGAATGTTAAGGTAATGCTAAGTGTAAGAGAAGATATGGAATTAAATATCATATTCAAAACTAGGAAATACTCAAGGAAAATGGTAAACTATATGCAACTTACAGATACTGTAAATTTTTCAACTGTCCAAGTTGCGGAACCAATTGACCAGATAACTGCGCATTTCCAAGATCACTGAAATAAAATACAAGAGTGAAGAGCAAAAATGACAATTTAAAATAAAGTCATGCCTTTAGATTTAAGCACTTACACTCTAATAACACTGTTTTCAGTATTACATGTTACATGGAACCATGTACATGGATTTACAAGAGTAGGATCCCAACTCTGTAGCACATTATTCGGGTCAATCAAATTTGTGCGTAGGCTATGCAAGGCATCACCTATATGAAAATATAACAAGGAATAAGATAAGTTTCTATCAAATGCAAATAGATAAGTGGATAAAAAATTAAGCAAGGAATCCTTATCAGGAAAACCTAGTAATTTGAATTGTTGCCAAAACATATGCAGTAATAGCTCAAATGAAACTCAAATATTTTGAGTTATCTAACCTTAGCACAAACAACCAATTTAAGTGTAGAAAGAATTAGCATCAAAGAAGCATAAACCTCAAAACAAAAAAAAAGTATAATCATGAATAAGGAATTTCATAGCACAAGGTCTCCATTCTAATGCTTAAGATAGTTTTCCTATGCTAATTACATATTTAGCGAGGAAAAACATCTAGAATCATCCCAGGAAGTACTAGATAGACGATGATTGTGGTAGCCAATATATACAAGTAATGGAAGGTGTTCACTTTATCGTTGACATGGAAAACAATACTTATTAGGTATAATAGTTAATTTTTATTAGGCTTTCTGATGTAGGGTAGGCTACGGGTGTGTGAATACTAGAATGCAGCTCTAATGTGGCTTGCGGGAAGATAACTCTACTTACCTTAACTACTATATGTAAAGTGCAAGCTCCGAAGGCGAATTCAAGACATAATAATAAATGACTAAAATGCACGTGTATAATTTTAAAGCAAGGTAAAATTATTTTATTTTAAAAAACAAGGTTTGGCTTTCCTCCGAGAGGACCACAATTAAGCATATCCATGCAAGCATAAAGATCACAACACCATATATTAATAAGGAGAACAGGATCCACAATACAAAATAATAATCACAAGGGGAATGGATGGAGAGTGGAGATTTGATGATCCGAGTGACGGCAACTGCCGTTCGGAGGTGGCGATGGTGACGAAATGGTGAATAGGGTTTAAATGGAGGGAGAGGGTTGGGAGGGATTTCCGCACAAATAGGAACAAAAGTTCTTGCAGGCTGCGGAAGGATTTATGGACAAACAAGAACAAGGGGGGGGATAGATTTTATGGAAGAAAAGGGGTAAATGGAATAGTCCAGTAACAGGAGATCGGGATTCCTGCTGCGAGTTCATGCGGGAGAAATTATTGTGGAATGAGGAGGCGTTCACGGGATTTTTTGGTAGAATAGGGGAGGCGTTCACGGGATTTTTTGGTAGAATAGGGGAGGCGTTCACGGGATTTTTTGGTAGAATAGGGGAGGCTGGACCGGGCTTGGACTGCTGGAGTTTACGTGAATGAAAAACAAGGGTTTGCTGGAAATGGTATCTATGGGAGAGATTCGTAGGGGCAGGCTGCATCGAAAAGAGGAAAATTGAGGGATACAAGATACAAACCTAAGGAGTCCACACCTTAGGGTTTCGCGGCAACGCACCACGAAAGATTGCCGGATTTCGGGAAGTCATTTTCACCAAAATCAGCAATCAAGAGATGGCTACACCCTTCTCCAAATTTATAATAATAAAACGTTAAGGCACGCTAACATCAACGACTATGATTGGTCGAGACTGTCAAGTGTCTGTTTTCACTAAATAATGACTGGAAATACAAAAGTAATATATGAAAAAACAAGTAAACAAAAAACCGGACGCATCCATGGAGTCGTGTTGTCAATCCGGAGAAGCCAAATATGCCAGATGGTCAATCGGCCCCGGACAAGCCTAAAACTTGCGCTCCACCGCGGGTTTGCGCCACCATTCTCCATCACTTTCTGTTGCATATGCATTTCCCTTCAGAGCCACCACGTGAAAAAAAATACAATTCATTTTTATCCCTTCATATTTCAAAAAACCTCTACCATAGCAAACAGTTAAATGTAAGGGTTGTGTAGTGGAGTGAAAAAGAAAATTTTGAGGTGAACAATATGAATGTCAAATGAGCTTGTGGGTGTATGGTTCAAATAAAATTAGTGGATTGAAGTTACTGTGTTCCACAGATCATTTCCTTCACACATGTTAAGTAAATGCAATCAGATGCCTAGATTCATCACAGACATTGCATGTGTTTACTTGACATTGCATTCCAAAATAAACAAAATCAAAAGCCCCACCAAGTTTATACCTCCCAATCACAGGCTCCCAAGCCCAAATAAGAAATAATAGAGTTTTGTGTTAGTTCATCAACTTGTAAATCTCGTGTCACAACTAAATACTAGAAATAAGTTGAGGGTGATGACAATAATGATTAGCTAAAGCTTATCATAAAATGAAAATTTATTTCAGCAAGCAGTATTAATATCTACTATTCAACCTTCATTTGGAAATACGCCATTACTAGAGCTCTTTTATCTAGGAGGTCTGAGGTTCAAGCCCCAACCTCAACAACACGTCATTGAAATTAGCGGTTGGAACCAATCAGATTTGTGGAGAGGGTAGGGGTCACTGGTCTGCAGACCTGTAGCGCACCAACAGTAGAGACCTGTAGCGCACCAACAGTAGACCGGGGAGTTACACATGTCACCCTCCCATGGGTGAAAGTTGCATGTAAGCTCACATGTATAAGGGCAATAGCCTGATAGATTTTTTGGATATTGATGTATGTGCGAGAGAATAATTACTTTAGGTAGACGGTGCATTGGTCTATATATTTTATGGGTTGCCCATATTATTCTAGGTAGTTACTATTCACTTTATGAATAAGGTCAAATTGTAAAGAGAAGAGAGCTTTGACTGATTAAAGGTCGCTTATCTAACAACAACTCTGTAATTTGGTTCTAGAAGTTTAGCTTGGCGGCATCGGGTGTTCAGCTCGGCGGGCTCTCAGTGACCTCCTAGGGATCTCGTCAGGGGGGACCCAATCTTTGCCTATAAATAAGACCCCATCGTAACGGATGGAAGGAAGTTCACGCCCCGCGAAGAGTTGTCCCTTTTGAAGATTTGACGATCTCGCCTGCCTTCCCTCAAACTCGCACGACATTTGGTTCGGGAGGGGGACTCCTAGGTATGCGACAGGACCTCCATAATGTAACACGACTACCTCGTTTGATAATAAAAAAGTCACGGCCTCTCATTTGTTTGCTTCATGCCTATGCCTGCTAATTCAGGGGCAAGTAACTTTCAGACATCCTTTTGGTCCGAACTTTGTGAGCTGAGATCTTGGCCCTTTGCGGACCGAGATCTCGACTCCTGCGTGTGAGCTAATTTCTCAGTTCCAACACCTGTCTCATATTATCGCATGATGATTTTGAAGATAGATTTGATCAAGATAGAGAGTGCTCCCTCTTCCCAATGAAGATCTTGATGCAACAAGTCCTTTAGGAATTTTGAGAGCCCAATTTAGTGCACTTATCCAGAAGGGCGGGGGTCACGTCAAGCATCTTCAGAAGTTTGGATCCCGCCTCACTTCGCAACTTAGTGAATTTCCAAGGTGCTAGAAGAAAGATCGTGTTACCATAGGAAAGCAAAGATAAAAAATTCTCGGTAAAGGAATGTCATCAAAAGGGACAACATGCCATTTGTGGGGTCAATATGGATCATTTGTCGCCATTGCGTCCTATCTTTAGTCATAATCTCACTAATTCCTAAGTACATCATGTCTTTCCTTATAGTTTCATTCCAAGCCTTTTTTGGTCTACCCCTCCCCGGCTTAATAGAGGGGAACGAGAGCATCGGGGAAGAGAGGATGGTGGCATTGATGGGATAATCAATTGTATCCATGGAGGAACTGATTCTGAATATTCGAAAAAGACTAGCATGAGTTGGATGTTCAAAGGAGGTCGCATCAGCCTCCACCTAATGAGGTAGCAACATTCTTTATCATGGATATGCACATGACAGGAAACCTTTCAGTGACATTGTCGCCATCTCCACCATCAAGAACTTTAGGGTAGGGGGAGATGATAGAAACCGAGCACTCGATAAATGTGCTATCAAGGAGGCTTTCGATGAGATGAAAATGACAAAGGTGTTTGAAACAAGTCATTACAACAACAACACTCAAGCCTTTATCCCACTAGTGTGGGGTCGACTATATGGATCTTTTGTCGCCATTGTGCCCTATCTTTTGTCATAATCTCACTGATGCCTAAGTACATCATGTCTTTCCTTATAGTTTCATTTCAAGTCTTTATTGGTCTACCCCTCCTCGTTTAACATGCCTAGTGACTAGACTCTCACAACGCCTAACAAGTGCCTTTAACGGTCTCCTTTGTACGTGTCCAAACATCTTAGACGAGCTTCTCACATCTTCTCTGCAATTGGTGCTACTCATGTCTTATCCCTGATACTTTCATTCCTAATTTTATCCAATCTTGTGTGTCCACACATCCACCTAAGCATTCTCATCTTCGCAACTCCCATTTTTTGCTCATGTACACAATTCAATGTCCAACACTCAGAACCATAGAGCATCGCGGGTCTAATTGCAGTACGGTAAAACTTGCCCTTAAGTTTTAGTGGTACTTTGCGATCGCATAAGACTTATAATGGCCTAATGGGTGATGTCAAGGTTGGCCATCTTCAAGAATCAAGCTATCTAGGGTGCTAGAAGAAATATCATGCTATCGTACGAAAGAAAATATCAAAAAATATCTCTCCTACACTTGGGGGGGGGGGGGGGGTAGTGAAAACTGGGCACTCAAAAAATGTGCTCTCGAGGAGGCCTTCGATGAGATGAAAATGTCAAAGGTGTTGGAAACAAGTTATTATTATTTTTTAAATTATAATTTTATTTTATATTATTTTTGAGGTGTTCACGTCATAGACTCGTGATGGGTGATGTCAAGGTTGGCTCTCTTCAAGAATCAATCTATCTAGGGTGTTGGAAGAAAGATTTTGCTATCGTACGAAAGAAAAGATACAAAATTCACGCTTCTCCTGTAAGAGAATGTCATCAAAAGGGATAACAACAACAAAATACTGACACTCCCATCCGTAGATCTTACTCTCAACGTTCATGTGGAAGATGAGGGAGATGGTGAAGAAGACTATACCAACATTGTACGAGCGAAGAGAGAATATCTTCCTAAAGAGATCGATGTGCCATCAAATCCTCTCCACCAGCAGATATATGAGAAACATGACCTGTCAAGACCGCGCTTGATTGAAATGGTGCAGTAAAAGTTTAATATAAGTTTAGGATGTTGACGATCTATAACCCACAGAGGGGGTAACAAGCCCAAGTGAAATTCTTTGAGGTAGAATACGAACTCCTCGAGAAGCTAGTCTTGTTCCGCTCATTCAGCAATAGAATTTTAGCATAACACCAACCAAGAAGAGAATAATGTGCCTCACAAGAACGAAATCATAAAGTTTGAGGGTTTACAATGAGAAATGATTGTATAAAATGAAATGCTCTGCAACTTACTCCTTGCCTAAGGAGGAACCATTGCAAGAGGAAATCACGAGCACTCGCAAAAGGAAAAGATAGTAAGAAGAGCTAAGCGGTCAAAAGGTCATTTCCCTTTGATAGTGACCTATAAGAAATGAAGAGTTGCAAGAAGTTCACACGGAAAAGATCATGATTGAAGATCTTATCATACCAAAAAGATAAGTGAGGCCATAAAGGTATGAAACAGACAACACTTGAACATTTCAGATATTTAAAGTTTCCTATATTATAACATAACTCATTACATACTAATTCTAAAAAGAGAATAATGTGCTTGTTCTGCTCATTCAGCAATAGAATTTTAACATAACACCGACCAAGAAGATAATAATGTGCCTCACAAGAACGAAATCATAAAGTTTGAGGGTTTACAATGAGAAATGATTGTAGAAAATGAAATGCTCTGCAACTTACTCCTTGCCTAAGGAGGAATCATTGCGAGAGGAAATCACGAGCACTCGCAAAAGGAAAAGATAGTAAGAAGAGATAAGCGGCCAAAAGGTCATTTCCCTTTTATAGTGGCCTATAAGAAATGAAGATTTGCAAGGAGTTCACATGGAAAAGATCATGATTGAAGATATAGTCATACCAAAAAGATAGTGTGGCCATAAAGGTATGAAACAGACAACATTTGAACATTTTAGATATTTAAAGTTTCCTATATTATAACACAAGTCATTACATACTAATTCTAAAAATAGCAAAAAAGAGAGAAAAAGAGCTCCCAAGATCTATGAATCCCATGGAGTATTTGAGATAGCGAGGACTTCTTAGCCTCTTAGTCAAGACATGTGGCCTCCATCACCTTCGGCAACGAGGTTAGGATCTCACCCAAGGCATGCTCAAGGACCTTCACTCTAGCTGATAATTCAAGATCAGTCGGAGGTGGAGGAGTAGGGATCACCATGGCGGCTTCAACAATTTCCATGCGGGGAAACTGGGAAGCCTCCATGAATGATGTGAACAGAAAAAAAAAGGAAAGAATGCACATTTCAAATCTAAGGCACAATCACAGCTCACGAGCGATACTTGAGACACGCATTGCTTAGATTAATCTATTCAGCATTTCATGAAAATTCGAGAAAGGAGAAACTCCCAAAATCCGTGTAAACAAGGAGTAGAACAAAGATATACCAAATATTTACGAAGTCAGGAATATGTAACCGTTAATTCATAAGATTTGGATGAAATAAATTCTACTTTGACACAAATTGATACCCTGAAAGTGTGACAAATTTAATCTCTTATGAAACCTCATTGAATCAGGAAAAAAACAATGCCCATGCACAATAGTCTCTGGTGCATCTTAACTTCTTGCAACGCAAGTTTTGCTTGTCGAGTTTTAATACCAAGGTTATCAAATATAATAGCATTCATTCACAGGAACAAAAAACAGGAATGAAAGAAGCCGCACTCCTTGCATGTCAGTTCAGTACAGAGCATTCACCAGTAATAGATAAAGGAACAATTAACAGGCCATGTAAAAGCAGTAGAGAATACTTTGCAACTTGGTATTGCCTAAAAATCGTAGCCATGACAGTGGAAGGATTCAATCCACCACCAACTACATCACTGTTCAGATCCATTCACTCCCTGGTGAACCAATTGAAAGACAACGGCATCGCATCATCTTCCCCTTTGGAATCACTCCCAAAGTTCATTTATTAAATGCCACCACCGTCTCAACTGATCATTCAATCAGCACACACGCAAATAAACACTAACCTACACCGTCTTCTACGCATCCAGATCTATAACTTGTCGCCAGACTCGACCATCATTACACCGCGATGAAACAAGGCAGCAGCAGAGAAAATCAACAAAATGAGCATAAGTTGATTGCATACCTTCCATGTTAGCTATAACTCCAGCCAGAAGATGTAACACCGCGATGAAACATAGAAACCACCTATCTAACATCTTCCGCATCCAAATCTCCATTTCTCCTACCAAAAAAAAAAGATAGAAACCCTCTCTACTCCAACAAAACGCGCAGATCCATCATAGAACCCTCTCCACAAGCCCTAACTCTCCGAAACCTCGATAAGAACTCGAATCCCGCGCCGATCCTTGGGAGAAACACGCCGCCCTGATTAATATCAAAAAGCCGGTGTTCGGCGGCGGAGATGTGATGAAGAGAGAAAGCGCCGCCAATCCGGAGAAGATTTGGAGAGACTGCACAACCAAACGTCTCCTTGTTTCCTTCTCCCACTAGCTCTATCCTCTCTCTCTCTCTCTCTCTCTCTCTCTCTCTCTCTCTCTCTCTCTCTCTTCCTCTTTGAGAAAAATCGCTGGATATCTTTTTGGTCAGCAGGAGAGTAGTAAGGTGGCCGCCCTTCTGGGACTCGCGTGCGGAATGCTGGGAAGAGGACTGGTCGGCGGTCGAGAGCTATGAGCTGCCCCGAGTATCTGCCCGCTGCCCGGACTAGTCAAACCCCACGCTCAGGCCCGTCCAAGCCGGCGTGATATTGGACCCGGGCCTAACCGGGATATGCTCTTACAATCAAGGACGCGCGGGCTCCACAACAGCCACGTCACACGTGTGATGGTTATTGGTTTAACAGAATTCTAAAAGTCTGCCCCCCTTTTCTTATTCTTCTTAAATCTTCTACTAATGAGACAATTAGGCAAATCGTTTAACCCTCATTAATTATCCTTAATTAAACTCTATTAATAACAATTAATGGCCCCCCACGGCTTTAGCGTCACACTCTATCCAATCAAAGTAATAAATATTCTTTAAAGACTATAGTTTTCGTGTATGCATTTTGACGAATTTCTTTGCTTTTTACTCAAAATTAAATTAAAAAAATAAATGTAAGAAAAGTTTAGGGTGATGCATCGTTGTTTCGGGTGAAATATCCAAACCAACTGAAATCAAACCAAGGTTAGCTCAACCCTCATTGCTGCGGCAAATTTTTTGCACTGCTCTATCGGACGGAATTAGGGATCTAAAATTATAATTGAAGGTCATTTTAAATTTTAAATTAGATTTAACCTCTAATTTCAATTCTAAAGCCGGAATTCCCTCCAAACAAACGAACCGAGCCTTATAGAATAGTAGACTGGGTCTTTCCCGCTAATTCTGCTTAGCATGGAGTTTTGTTTGCAATGCAGGATAACTCATTGTAATTGTCTTGAGAGAGCGAAGAGTCGTTAACACGATGTGCGTCTTTGGTGAGCTTTATCATCATGTTTTTCCTATAGGAAGGAGTATTCATAGTAGATGCTCTTAGAAATCAGATTCTTGATCAAGAAGAGGCCAATCTAACTAAAAGGAATGTCTCCATGCATGGGAGAACTCATAGAGAATCACATAGGAACATCTAAAGAGTTTCATAGGAAGAGAGCTAGCTACACAAGGATCCAATGAGCATTTAGCAGAATACTAGCTCTACAATTTGACAAAACGGTAATCTCTCTCCTTGATTCTAAAAAAAAAAAAGATAATACCACAACACGCTAAATAAGGAGTGAGAAGCACAAAAATAAGAGAGATTTTTCATTGTATTATGCATTAATATCATGTGTGCTATCACCCAATAAAATTGTTGAGACCCACAGGCCTCCGGTCCGGTCATCGCTGGCCGCCCGAACCGTCCGGGGGGGGCACTTTCATCATTTTGCTAAAATTGGTGATCCAGGTGATCGAAATGGAGTGAGTCATTCGCGAACACAAATTCCGCCCTGACGCAATTACCGGTGTATCCCTCCAGAAAACTATAAATAGGTCTGCATGTCTTCATTTGAAAGCAAGCAATTGCAGAAGCAGGAGAGAGCTCTAAGATTTTCCAACGAGATCGTGAGCTTAAGCCGATTCTCCACTTAGGAATTCGCTCATCTTCTCTCCTTGCGCCAAGGTTCCAACAAGTTCCAAGTCACGTCATCCATCTCCGCAAAAATGCTCTCATCAAGGCTCTGCTTCAACAAGAGCACTTCATCCAAAGCCCTGTGGACTTAGAAATATTTTCAGCCGGAATGCTCCCACCAAGATTCCATGAACTCAACGTCATTTCAAGGTCGGAGTGTTTTCATCGAAACTCCGAGGACTTTGCTTCCTCTCCATCATTTTTGTGTGATTTGCAATTGTAACGGATAAGTGGTCTGTCGCCCTCCGAGATCAAATCTCAATCTCTGTAAACTCAAAGAAATTAGTGCATTTTGGCTCGACACGGATCTAACCACGTGATTTTTTACCTTCTTGATTTTCATGTCAAAAAAACATTTTGTCATCTGCTGCTGTTTACTTTAACTGTTTGTGCGCACAGTCCAATTCTGAACTAAGACAGTTTGATTTCTCTGAACCGGGAAAAAACCGATCACCCACAACAATTATTTTTTTAAACAGCAAAATAATAAAAATGAAAACCACTAATTATTAGTCTGAAAATGTCTTTATTTAAAAAACTCATTTGATATAATATATGAAAAATAAACACGACATATATTTCTAATAATTATTACTACAAATAAAATTGTTATTTCAGTTCTACAAAGAACGAGAAAAATAAATTTTAAACAAAAATAAAGGAATTAATGGATAAAATATACTTATTTAGTTATTTATAATATATATATTTCAAAGATTAAGAAATTAGAAATGCCAATGGATTCCAGCTCATGTGATATACCATCCCGGCCTCATTAGTAAAAACTAAAAGGTGGGTGGTCTCCAAATTCAATTCCCTGCACCTATAAATTTACCATTCTGACCGCCTATAAAATTGCCCTTTTAGAACTGCCTGCTTGACCGATTCAGGCTTAGTTTATTGGGGTGTTTCCGTAAAATTCCCATTTCCACGACCACCCTTCAAAACGTCATTTTGGTCATATTTGAGACCACAATCCCATCCATCCATCCATCTCCACCGCTCCAACCCCATTGTGGGACCTCAAAATGTTCATTGTCATTTGTAGGGGTGACCGTACTTAGGATGACTAAGACTCCGTTGGGGGGGAACTTATTTTCACCTGTCAAACGGTTACAACTGGTTCATGCAATTATTCAAAATAATTTTGTTATTTTGAAGCCAATTGACGCACATTTCTTCAGCGTGCCCTCCAATCATCGACGTACACAACAAGCATTTTAAATTTGTTTTCGCCAACTTCACTTTGCGATCGGCGAATCATAATCAACAATCATCGACCGTTGTTTTTTTTAATTGTGGCCGTCGATTTGTGTTTGACGTTCGTCAAATATATCGACGATCAAGCGTGATGTTTTTACTTGCTTTCTGTCCCATTTTTTCTAATCATCATATTTAGAGCTAGCCAGTTAGAAATCTGACTCACAAAGGTTAGTAAAGATAGCAGAAAGTTACTGGCCTCTGAATTATCAAGAACAAACATGAAGCAGACCAGAGAGAGATCGAGAGTCTGCACCACATATATATCTAAAAATCATGAGCCGCAACAAGGAGACTCCGCCACACATTCGAGAGTGTATATGAACTCTCCTCCCAAATCAAAACCCGAGCTAAGTTCAGGAGAAGAATTAGGTGAATATATTTATGGGACTATGGGTTGTTAGCATTGCCTCTCTCTAAAATTTATAGACAAAGAAGATTGGTGGAAGGGTGTCATGTTGTCAAAGAGTGGACCTCACCTGCATGCGAACCTGATCAGGTCATCGGCGAGGCCACACAAGCTAATGCTTACCTCAAGGAGTTGTTATAGAGGTCGAGATAAGTCCTTGAAAAGGTGATGGCAAGTTGCGTAAGCCTCCTTACATGTCCTTTTGGTCAACGGTCAACCGCATGTCATTGTACTGTATTTGCTGAATAAGGCAAAATTCTTGCGTCCGAGCTCCGGTTATAAATTGCGGTCCGGGATAAACATGATTTTGACACGTGGCGAAAAAAATGAATTAAATATAAATCTTTTAAAAACGTCTAAAGCTTGTCAAGTAGCATTTTTTAGCTCTTTCGGGACCTCCCCGCTATTCTCTCAGATATCAAACGACGATGTTGGACTTCTCCTTCCTCGTTGTTGCTCGTCCTTGTCATTTTCCGGCCACTTTCAAGCTTCTCCGCAACCTAGGTATTTCTCCTTTTTTCTAGGTATCTCCATTTTTCATTAGTTTTCCATTAAACTCCTCCCCCCAACATTTTCCAGTTTCCGTCAATCTTCTTTGAAATATTGCAAATGTGATCTGAGATATCTGAGTTGATATACTGGATATCTCAGATATTATTTATGATAGTTCAGATGTCAAAATTGAATCTCAGAAGTTATTATAGACAGCTAAGATGTCATTTTATTAATGATATCTTTGTTGTTGATTTTCGGGATTTCACCATGTCTAAGAGTACTGACAGAGTTTACTTTTTTGTCATTCAGACGTTTTATTTCTTCATTTTGTGTTACAATGCAGCCAACTGTGGATAAATTAGATGGAATGTTGAAGAAAGCCCATGTGAATGACTATTGTTTCTTGAGATAAAAGGACAATAACTATTACGATATTTTGAGTAATTTGAAATACAAATTTATCTTTCACATATACTTATAATTCATAAATGAATGTCAATAGCATATATCAAAACTTAGCAGAAATGAAATCCAAGAAGACATGAATAAAATTTGAGATGTCAATAATATTAATTGAGATGTCAAATATGACAGCCCAGATGCTATTCCATTACTGTCAAATTTCAGAATAAAAACTTTGGATATAATATTGGGTAAAGTATTACAGCGGAAAACTAAAAAAAAGACTTGTATTTAATTCATTTTTATCGTCACGTACCAATATCTCCTTTATCCTGGACCGCGATTTATAATCGGAGCATATTTCCTATCTACAAGCAATCAAGCGAGACTTGAGCAAATCAAATTCTCCGCCGGTTGTCAGGCCGTATTTTCTTCGACACCAGACTTTCAGCATGCTCGCCGCTTGATTGTACCTGAAATGCGGACAGATTTGATGTTTTTTCAGAGAGCAAATCCTAAATATTTCGAAGACTGGTGAGAACTTGTTTCACCTTATCAAGCTTACTCCTGACGAATCTAACTGTTTCATTCATTGAGGGGGTTGGAAAATAATCCTGAAATGAAAGGTTGGTTGATAGAGCAATTATCAAGCACAGAAAATTCATGTAAATCCAGCAATTTTTATGAACTGTGCTGAAATGAAATGCTTCTCAGGGTTTAGAATGACTTAGAAAATTGTTATATTAGAGGAATGATTTGAGTAACATGCAGCCAAAATAAAACTATTTTTTAAAAAAAAGGCTTAGCTGGGTTGCACCAGAGAACAGAAAATGCACATATTAATCGAAAAGATGAAATTGGTGCAGAATGAATAGAAAGTTTTTCAAAATAATAACAAAGAATAGATTTAACAAATGAGGTTATATAAACTACCTGGTTAGAAGACACGTGGTTAATATGAAGTTCCGGAAATCGATCTTCTTGCTCCCTGCAGTTATGAATTTGAAATGGTTAGAAGGCATGGAGAGAGCTTGCCTTTCTTTAGAAACAGACTGACTTCAGAGAAGGATCATATCAACTTCAGATGACAGGAAACATAGTTCGAAAGGTACCGTTTTTTTGATGTTGTATGTGGCTTTGATCCATCTGGTCTTGGAGCTGCAATTAAATAAAATCATCACGCAAGACACATAATGAAACAAAAATGTCGATCCAAGTACAAATTGAACAACTCGCATTTTATCCGTGCAAGGACTTCAATTCTTCTTCTTTCCAATTTATCTTGGGTATCTGAAAGACTCTCAAAATCTGGAGCATAAGAGACCTCCAGTTGATTTCCAAAGAAAATAGACTCATCCAATTTCCTCTTTGCAAACCTTCAAAGGGGAAAACCTTGTGCTGTGAGAAAATAATTAAATCACCATGAAACACATGATACAAAATGATAGACCATAATTTGATGTCAAGTAGCTAACAATATAAATTTTTGATGACATCGAGCATGGCATGTGTATCCAAGACTTTTTGGGGTCTATTCTCATCGCACCAACACTTCCCTTCCCAGCCCAGACACAAGCTTACAGGAATACATGATCACATCACCTCTCAAAAACATTTCCCTCCTCAGTGTCTTTCTATTATAGCTTCACCTCCGCCCTAGTACTATGTGAGTGTTAAAGTTCTTTTAATCTTTCATATTGTAAGGACAATAATGTACTACTTATAAGACAGATAATCTATTCGCCTTTGAACTCTCAATAATTTTCATTTATGACTTGTAACCATCATTTGAAACCCCTGCAATCAATTGTGCTTGGTATTTGTTGGAATTTATTTTATAAATATTTTTATATGCCTGCAAACGTACACTCCAACCCTTCTCCATTTTATTCATGACGGGTTGTTGAGGTCGGACCTCTATCCCTTGACCTCCTTTATGAGGGATTTTATTTATCTCCTCATACCCAACTCCACATAAAGGAGAGGCCCGACCTCAACAGTGGAGTTGGGTATGAGGAGATAAATAAAATCCCTCATAAATGAGGTCAAGAGATAGAGGCCCGACCTCAACAACCCGTCATGAATAAAATGGAGAAGGGTTAGAGTGTACGTCTGCAGACATATACAAATATTTATAAAATAAATTCCAACATAAAGTGCACTTTATGTTGAAATTTATTTTATGTCTGCAGACGTACACCCCAACCCTTCTCTATTTTATTCATGGCGGGTTGTTGAGGTCGGGCATCTATCCCTTGACCTCCTTTATGAGGGATTTTATTTATCTCCTCATATCCAACTACACTTGTATAATTACCTGACACCCCGCTATTGCTTTGACTTGCGTCAATTTCCTGAGATTTCGATGTATTATAATAGATGAATCTCAAGGAGCAAAATGTGGTGGTCCCAAATTCAAAACAAAGTTAAAAACTTGTGCAATACCTTGTACAAATTGTGCAATACCTTGTACAAATTGTGCAATACCTTGTACAAATTGGCAATTTAATAAACAAATGTAAAATAATATATAGGCAACTTTCCAAACAAATTATTTCAAAAGTTTTTTCAGCTATATATAAATTATTCACCTTGCATTGCTGACCTGTGAAAACTTTATCCAATAAACATCAGTGAAAGGCTCGCAGACTTCGGCATCCATAGGTTTGCACCTATCAAATTCAACAACAAAAAAGCAAAAATATTGCAAAAATAAACAAAAATTTTATTAATTTTTCTAAATTCTTATACATTGAAATACAAGTATTTGTACATTTATATAGGAAAGGGAAAGAGAAGAAGATTTCTATCCCAAGATGTGTGACTAAACTATACATAAGAAGGGCTGAATATTGGGCCTAAACATGAGCATTTTTATA
The DNA here is from genome assembly GCA_039513925.1 of Platanthera zijinensis. NCBI lineage: Eukaryota > Viridiplantae > Streptophyta > Magnoliopsida > Asparagales > Orchidaceae > Platanthera > Platanthera zijinensis. The sequence continues at coordinate 174,818,451 of CM077091.1, forward strand.
TTTTCTTAAACACTCCCCCGCAAGATGGAGCATACAAATCGTAGGAACCAAACTTGGACAGAAACTGATAGTACAACAGTCATGGTAAGACCTTGGTGAAAATGTCAGCAACTTGCTCGGTAGCAGGAACATGTTGTAATTCCAATTTCTTAAATATAACTTTCTCTCGAACGAAGTGACAATTAACCTCAATGTATTTTATTCGCTCATAGAAAAAAGGATTCTTAACAATGTGTATTGCCTCTTGACTGTCAGTCTGTCACAAAATAGAATTGCGGGTGAGGAAAGTTTGACTCCCAAATCATGAAGGAGACTTTCTAGCCCGGTAAACTCAGACAAAACAACAACCATTGCACGATACTCGACTTCAGCAGATGAGCGAGCAACAACAAATTGTTTTTTGCTACCCCACGTAATAAGATGTCCTCCAAAGTAAGTACAAAAATCATTTGTGCAGCGACGATCAACCAACATAGTCAGCATCAGAATAGGCAATCAGAGATAGAGAGGAAGAAGAAGATGGTTTATATATAAGCCCTTGTCCAGGGACAGTCTTCAAGTATCTGAGGATCTGCTCTACTTCCTGGAGATGAGAGGTTGGTGGAGCATGTATAAATCGACTGATAACTCCAACAACAAATGAGATATATAAGCCCTTGTCCAGGGACAGTTTTCAAGTATTTGAGGATCTGCTCTACTTCCTGGAGATGAGAGGTTGGTGGAGCATGTATAAATCGACTGATAACTCCAACAACAAATGAGATATCAGGTCTTGTAACAATAAGATATATCAGCTTTCCGACAAGACGTCGATAATACTCGAGGTTTGGAAGTAACAAATTTGAGTAAGAGCCATGAGCACAAAGCTTGTGGTTGACATCCATAGCAGTGTCAGCAGGCTTGCATCCTGAATAATCAGCATCTTGAAGAAGGTCAAGACAGTACTTTTGTTGAGATGTGACAAGACCATCAGGACGTTGTGCTTCCTCAAGTCCCAGGAAGTACCGAAGATTTCTCAGATCTTTAGTTTGAAAAACTGAGTTTAAGTGTTGTTTAATCATTTGTATTTATGTGGAGTCATTACCCGTAATCAAAATATCATCAACGTAAACCAGGAGAATTACTGTGTTGATTGGTTGATGACGGGTAAAGAGAGAAAAGTTAGACTAGCTTCGAGTGAATCCAACATCTCAGGCCACCTTACTAAACTTGTCAAATCATGCCCGAGGAGACTATTTGAGACCATAAATAGTCTTCTTAAGATGACACACACGAGACTCCTCCGTAGTCTCAAACCCGGGAGATTGATGTATGTAGACAATTTCTTGAAGGTCGTCATTTAGAAAGGTCTTCTTGACATCCAACTGATGTAAGAGCAACTGTCGATGAAAAACTAAGGAGATCAGGACCCGAACATTATTCAACTTGGTGACTAGTGAAAAAATTTCATCATAGTCGAGGTCTTGTTACTGAGTGAACCGTCGAGCTACAATTCGAGCATTTTGGCGTTCTACTATCCTATTTGGAGCATGTTTGATGGCATAAACCCACTTACATCCCACGTAAGTCTGTCATGGAGGAAGAGGGAAAGATCCCAGGTCTGGTTAGCCCAAAGGGCAGTCATTTCCTCATCCATGACCGCACGCCACCCCGGATGTTGGAGAGCCTCCTGCAAAGTGTTGGGTAGAGATGTAGAGGATAAAGAAAGCACAAACTTGAGAAGAGGCGGAGAGATTCGATGTAAGGATACATAATTTTTCAAGGGATGAGTCGTAGAGGTCGAGTCCGGATCGGTAGGCTGCGAGATATCTCTGGTAGAGGGTAACTGATGTAGGGCATTAGATTTAGTAGAAAGGGGGTGTAAACACGAAGAGGTGGTTTGGGCTGCATTGGTGTTGGCATTGGAAGAAGCGCTTGAAGTGGAGACATAACAGGGATGGTAGGACGTGGTAGGGGGAGAAGAGGAGCTGGAAGAGAGGAGTGAAAAGGTTGATCCTCGAGAAAGGTGGCATCGGCCGAAACAACCACCTTGCGATCAGTGGGAGAGTAACACGCATACTCTTTCTTAGTGCGAGAGTACCTAACAAACATATATTTGGTAGCTCAAGGATCAAACTTGTCAGTTGGCGGACCAAGATTATGGACATAACAGGTACATCCAAACACACGGGGCGTGATGAAAAATGAGATTGTTGAAGGAAAAAAGAAGACTAAACGGAGTCGCAAAATTGAGAATGGAGGAGGACGTGCGATTAATGAGATAACAAACAGTAGAAACTACGAAATTCCAGTAAAGTATGAGAACCTTCATTTGAAACATGAGTGAGCAGGCGACGTCAAGAAAGTGACGATTTTTCCGCTCAGTCACACCATATTGCTGGGGAGTATAAGCACATGAAGTTTGATTGATGATTCCAAACTCAGTGCACAGATTTGGAAAAGTATGACTTGTATATTCTTGTGCATTATCGATGCAAAGAACTTTGATAGTGGTGGAGAACTGAGTACGAATCTCAGTAATAAAGGCACAGAAGATGAAAGTGATTTCAACACGATCGCGAAGTAAATATAACCAGTTCATACGTGAGTAATCATTAATAAAAGTAGTGAAGTAACAATAATCATAAACACTAGAAGTCTAGAAGTTTTATAAGGGCTACAAATATTAGAATGCACTAAAGAAAAAAGAGAGCATTGCTCCGAGTACAACGGGGAATAAAAGATGCACGATGCTGCATGCCAAAGACACATGATTCGCAAGTAAACTCCTGAAGGGAGATATCTGGAAGAGCTTTCTTGAGAATCTGGAGAGGAGAATGCCCAACACATCAATGTCAATCAATAGAAGTGACCGAGGAGAGAATAATAGGTGGGATATCCAAAAGATAGAGCTCATCAGACATCCGTCCCTTGCCAATGATATCCCGTGTCCGTCGATCATGCACAACAAAGGAGGGGGGAGAGAAGGTTACACAACAATTAAATTCCTGAGTAAGACGGCTAACAGAAAGTAAGTTAAAAGGTGAGCTCAAAACATAAAGGACCGAGGACAGAGAGAGTTGGAGTGAGGTGCAGATCAGCAGCTCCAAAAACCGAGGTAGTGTCATTATTGACCACCGTGATGAATTTTGGATGTGCAGATTGTAAGTACTGAGACGGTTTCTGTAGAGTAATGTGGTATGAGGCACCGGAGTCCACAATCCAGTGGAAGCTATAGGGGTAGGATATACCTTCATTGGAGATCGAGGCAATAGATCCAGATGAGCGACTAATGATCCCTTGGAGATTCTGAAGCTGAGTCTGCAAAGCATCAATATCGTCACGGGTAGAGGAGTAAGAATTGATCCCAATGAAAGCATTTTGATGTGGAGTCAGACCATGCTTGCGAGAGCAGGTGGACTTAAGGTGACCTCGATAACAATGAAAACAATTAAGACAGGGCCGGCCATTACGTCCCCGGCCCTGAGAAGTGGTGCGGCCTCCCCGAGCCGAAGGAGTAGGAGGAGAGGGGAGAGGCAGCTGGAGGAGAGTCGGAGATAAAGGCCCGAGAACATCAGGTGGTGGGGTAACCTTCAAGAGCATTGAGCAAACATCTGACAGAGGAGTCATAGATGAAGAGAGAATTTGAGCCCAAACGCTGTGAAGATAAGCTGGAACATGAGCCATCATCATGAAAATCTTGACTGCTTCTTTTTGTGCTCGTTGTGCTGCAAGATCAGTCGTGGGAGGCTGATGTTGTATTCATGCCTCAACAAGAGTCTTCGATCTCGCAAAAAATGAGGTTAAGTAACATGTTGCTCGGGTCAAGTGTCTGCAGATCGGTGATGATGTCGAACAGGTGCTAGAGGCTATCTTTGCCTGAATAGAGAAAGTGGAGTTCCTCCCACATGGCTTTGACCGTCTCATGATACATGGCCATTTGATATGGTTCTGTGTCCATGGAATTGAGGATCCAAGATTGAACCAGATCGTCATCACGGATCCACTCCTCGGTGGGTGCGAGAGGAGGGGCTTGTGTCAGATGATGAGGAAGGCCTTTGGTCTGCAGAACATGACGAACAAAGTACACCAACTCAAAATTTTTTTGCTTCCCACTTAGAGAGATGGTAGTGATCTGAAGCTCAACCCAAATTTCAGGACGAGGCGTGGCAGTTCGGACAGGAAGAGAGGAAGAAGTCGTAGAAGCCATGGAGCAATAGCAGCGGCGATAAGGAAATACGGCTAGGAGAATTGAATCAGCTGCAGCTAGAAGCGCAAACAGCGGGTAGGAGACCCAACAACTAAAAGAACCACCGGCGGCAAGGACACATGGCGGGAAAGACAGCAGACGGCGGCCTAGAGAGCAGCGACTAGAGAGGATCATGCGGCTAGGAGCGGCTAGAAGTTGTGGGCTGATGGAAGAAGTCAGATAACTGCGGCAAGGGTTGCAGATAGCTCGACGGATAGAACTGGCGGTAAGAGCTGTAAGAAGCAGACTAGTAGCGAGCAAGCAGCGCGGCCAGGAGAGCAAGAGATCCAGTGAACAACTCGCGCGACATAGCAGAGAAGCGGGCTACCGTGCAAGGAACTCGTGCGACAAGAAGAGCTCGCAATCAGACGAGCTGAAGATGTGACTAGGGACCTGCAACAAGTTGATGAAGACAGCGACAAAATGAGCTGTGAGTAGGAGGTGGCAAGGGTGGCACGAAGAACTGCGGCAGGCAGGAGACAAGCGGCTAGGACAAGAAGACCGCGGCGAGAAGATTGAGCGATGGGGTCCACTTGTTAGAGGGGAGAAAACTATAAAACCAGGGAGATTGGGGGCGGGGGGGAGGAAGCCACAGGAGATGGGTAAAGCTGTGGTTAGAATAAGCAGAGACCGCAGAGAAGGTAGTCAAGAGAGACCTGCGGTTAGAAAGGGTCTAACTGCCCAGAGAGAGCGTGGAACCTAAAACAATTTTGTAGGATCAGCTGGCTCTGTTACCATGTATAATAACACAAGAGAGAGAAAAATAAAAAAAAAATTATTAATTTCTCTAAATCCTCGTACATTTCAATAAAAATATTTGTACATTTAAATAGGAAAGGGAAAGAGAAGAGGATTTCTATCCCAAGTGTGAGACTAAGCTATACATAAGAAGAGTTGAATATTGGGCCTAAACATGGGTCTTCTTATATTTTCTTCAACAGCATTGATACTCACAGACAATCAATTGATGCTTCAAGAGAATCTTCTGATAAAAATGTTGGTAGCAAATAGCAAGAATGTGCCTTGAAATTAAGGCTTCGTTTGGCATGGCGGTGACGATAATGAACGCAGTGGTTATGAACCGTCGTTCGTGAATGCCCGACCTCACATAAAAAACTTCATCCACTAAAAAAGCAAGGAGATTGAGAGGGGGAGGAGGAATCCACGGGAGAGGGGTAAAGCTGCGGTTAGAATAAGCAGAGACCGCGGAGAAGGTAGTCAAGAGAGACCTGCGGTTAGAAAGGGTCTAACCGCCAAGAGAGAATGCGGAACCTAAGAAAATTTTGTAGAATCGACTGGCTCTGATACCATGTAGAATAACACAGGAGAGAGAAAAATACACAAAGATTTAATTAATTTCTCTAAATCCTCAAACATTGGAATATAAGTATTTGAACATTTAAATAGGAAAGGGAAAGAGAAGAGGATTCCTATCCCAAGATGTGGAATTAAACTATACATAAGAAGAGCTGAATATTTGGCCTAAACATGGGCCTTTTATATTTTCTTCAATAGCTTTGATACTCGCAGACAATCAATTGATGCATCAAGAAAATCTTCTGATAAAAATCTTGGTAGAAAATAGCAAGAATGTGTCTTGCAATTAAGGCTTTGTTTGGTATGGTGGCGGCGGTAATGAACGCGGCGGTGGTTATGAACCGTTGTTCATGAATGCCCGACCTCACATAGGGAACTTCATCCACTATTATGTTCAAAACTAGTTTTCTTTTCTTGTTGGTGGTCGTAACTGTTGTCATGTCAAACATATATTCTATAATGATGGCGTTTTTGTGCAAACTCACCGGAGCAAAAACATCGCCCCAAACGGAGCCTAAATTAAAATAGAGAAATATTGAAAATTAACTAGCAGAATCAGGGTAAAATACAATAGAAATTCTCACATGAAAAATAAAGTGCACAAATATATTGATCCTTAGCACCAATTTTACACTGCAGGAAAAACAAATAAGGGGCATACATGTGCAAATAGGATGTGGATGTAGGAATAAATCTGAGAAGAGAATGCAAATATGGGCAAAATTCGTTGCGTATGACATGGGAAGAAAGATCATAGAAGGTATCAAGAACAAAGCGAGTGAGGCTAAGGGAAAAGGACGAGAATTTGAGATATATCACATAATGGTGATACAAAGAATAATGAATTCAGAGACCCTGGCAGGCAGATATAGGGGTGCTGATGATGATGATGATGATATAAAGTAAAGAGAATAACATAGGTGGATGCCAAGGCACAAAGATTTGGACATTGAATCCAATTTTGAATTAAATGTGACATCTAAAAATTTGATGAGGGGGGAAAGTGAAGTTTGGCAGCGACTAACAGCGAGAGACAAATAAGGAGGGACTCCAAGCAAGCTTTTTGGAGTGCGGGGGTGAGGGTGGAGGGAAGGAATAAATTCTAAATGTCACATAAGATTGTTGGTATAAGCAAACAAGATTAAACCCAAACATGTGAGATGTCTTTGAGTGCAATGGTTGGAGTTTTATTATAAATCTCAGTTGAGAATGCTTGGGTGGAAGCACTATCAAGATGGATGATCTGCTGGAAATTCCTCAACAATATCCCAAAAGGGCATTCAATTTAGAATGGGTTGGACTGAGTCAAACATATAACAATTAGTTACAATTGGTATTAGATCCCGACCTCCTATAATATGATGTGTGGCTCGAAGATGAATCAAACAAAAACTGATATATCAAATCAAGAGGAGATGTTGAGAGTGACATCGGGACACTTAAACCCGGAGGATTGGCAGTCTATTTGGCTTATAATATGATAAACTTCTAAGAAAAATCGGATTGAAATTTAACAAAAATTTGCATTGAAAAATGAGAAAATTCACTTAAATGTATAAATTGTCTTTTGAATGTCATGACTAGAGTTTTGTGTGGAACTCCAGTTAATGATGTTAGTATAATTGTATACACTCCTCTACTATATATAGAGGAGTGACCCACCTTTTATCAACAAAACAAATAATGAATTTCAGTTTTAACATGGTATCGGAGCCGAAATAGGGTTACGCAAGTACACTTCCGCTATAGCTCGTCTTCCCACTTCCACCGATTCCCAATTTTTTTGCACCGATCAACCTTCTTCCGCAACTCAGCACTCTGTAGCACTGTTACGAAGATGGAAGAGGGCAAGGGACAAGAAGACGAGGACATGATGCATATGTAAATGTCGAGACCAAGGCGTCGTGGACACGGTTCCCAGCTCAAGAACGGACATTCAATAGTAGAGAGCACGGCGTAGCGCACCCGCCATATCTTTTTAATCGCACATGTATTTTGGGTCATGGTTATTTAGCATTTGCCCTCGCATACTTTGGAATTAGGTAGCATATAAGACTGTGTATCTCTCATCTGAATTATCTTGGAAGTATGATGAAAATGGAACCCCATGAATTTTCTCTTCTCCTCCTCTCCCCCTTTCCTTCCCTTCTCCTCTCCTTCCCCCATTCTCTATCTCTGAATCCCCGATTACGTAATATTTGGTCCGATTTGCCATCTTCAAACCACGGTTTTCGCCGTTCGAAACACTATAGTGCCTACACATCTTGCCACCTGATGCGTCTGCACTCCCGCACTCGCCGATTGACTAGGGAGACTACATCTCCTCCCAACGCGTGCTCTTCATCCGATCGATCCTTATCGCGCTCAATCACTCTCAGCCGTTCGACGCCAGCGTCGCTTCCGCCGATCCTTCTCGGGAGCTCAACGAAGTACTCCTTCAATCCTTTATTGGTGCTTGATTTTTTTCGTCCGATCCCACATCGATCCTCCCCACAATGCATCCTCCTCTCCACGACAACGCCAACACCGCTCCCGCAACGACACCTCCCTTTCTTCACGCTTAGGGCTTCCCCTGATCTTCCTTGGCGGCGTATAAAGCCGACGCCTATTTTGTCGGTCCCGGCTGCTCTAGCTCGTATCTCTTACCCTGCACCAACCTTCTTTAGTGTGCATGCCCCCTCGACTTTGTTACATGGCGCCCTCTGACACACCAATGCCTCTGCCTTATGTGGACCGCCTCGATGCTCGTGAGGCGTCCATCGCCTCGCTCCAAGCCTTCCTGCTGCGGATGAAGGCTAAGTTCACACAAGTTCCTCCACTTCCAATGCGGACTCTCCATCGCTTATTGGTGCCCCGCAGGACCTTCCACGGGATCCCGCTCTGCCGCCAACGGGCTTACCTCTAGCTCACCGTTCGTTCGGTGTTTCATCCTTCAACGACACCGACCCCATGGGGTGGATTGCCCGTGTGGAACAACTTTTCGACATTCATTTGGCTCTGCAGCTGCAAAAAGTTGTTACGCCTCTAATCCACTTGGAGAGGTCATCCCTCCATTGGGTTTGTTGGTTGCGACAGAACAACTCTTCGCTCTCATGGGAAGAACTCCAACAGGACCTCATCCTACATTACGAATTTACGATGTTAGCTATTCTGGGACATCGGTTGAACGTTTGTGTGGTGTCTGCAATCAGGACTCCTTGACGACTACTTCGACGAGTTCATTGCCTTGTCCACGCGCGTTCCTAGCTTACCTCCAGATCATTACTAGGGTTTTTCATGCATGGGCTCCTTCTTCACATTCGGTCCCGCCTTTGCACCTACCAACACCAGACGATTACTGATGTCATGGATCTAGCCAGCTTGGTGGAAGCGAACTTCATTATCATCTTCATCAACACCGGCCAGCCATCGAGGAGTTCTACGCCCCCGCAGAGTGCCTACTCTCCAACACTCTTTCGGCCACCACCTCAGGTGCATATTGCGGCTCCCACACGTCTCAGACCACCTTCCCGACCGCCCTGATCGTCGAACGGCCCCCGAATGACCAACTAGAGTACCGCGATCTTCGCACTAGAGACAAATGTTTTTGTTGTAAATAATTTTACTCCCCGATCATAATTTCCCCCTGAAAGAGCTCCCCTTCACCATTGGAGAGGAAGACCCTGAGACCACCCTTGGGGATTTTGAAGCCCTAGAGGGTGATGACTCACCAACTGCCACAGGGTACGTTAGCATTATCCCAAAATTATGTGCTCTGCGGTTGGCGGCACCTATGGCCCCCTCACTATGACGTTTATTGGTTCCATGGTTGGCGCTCCCCGGATGGTGTTAATTAATGGTGGAGCCTACCACAATTTCATCTCCCCGCACCTGGCGACATAGCTCAACAATTGTCTGTCTCCTTAGCCTCCTCTCGTCGTTTGTTTGCACAACGATCGCCACACTACCACTGGCAGCCTATGTACGGACCTGCACATGGCTGTGGGTCCTTGTCCCCCTCTGCGCAAATTTCTACAATTTTGAGCTCGGTGGCCTCAACGTCATAATCGTCGTCGCGTGGCTTTGTACACCCGGGGACGTGTATGTCAATTGGACCTGCATGATGATGTGCTTTTCTCAGGAAGGAGTCCATTTCCACTTGGCAGAGGAGGCGTCCTTTTCAAATCTGTTGGTGGCCTCCCATCCCCCTCTGCAGCCAACGGTAGTAGATTTGGCCGCATATATATGGCACGACGACAAACCAACCAACCCACCCAACCGCCCCACCATCATCCCAACTGTGGTGCGTCCAAGATGTTGGTTCTTCCTTGAGAACAAGGTGAATTTTCGAGAAGGCGGCAATGCCACGAAGACGGAAGAGGGCAATGGACGAGGAGACGAGGACACGGAGCATATGTCAACGTCGGGACCATGGCGATGTCGACACGGATCCCAACTTGATGACGAGTGTTCGTCAGTAGTGCGTACGGGTGTTCGTCAATACTGCGTACAGGCGTAATGCACCCGCCATCCTTATTTTTTATTATCGCACATGTATTTCGAGTTGTGGTTATTTACCGTTTGTCTTCGCGTACTTTGAAATTAGGCATTATATAAGTCTATGTGTATCTCTCATTTTGGAACCCTATGCATTTTCTCTTCTCCCCCTCTCCCCCTTTCCTTCTCCTCCCCTCCTTTTCCCCTTCTCTATCTCAGAATCCCCAATTACGAAAAAAAAACTCTTTCCAATCGTCATAGAAGCCTTCTCCAACGACAATACCTTCCATGAAAATGTAGCAGGGCCCATTTCGACGGACGAATCCACTCAAAATTCCTTTCATAGCTTCATATCTCTCCTCCATATGACATTGTAAAGGGAATCTTGGATTTATTGATTGGATCTTCTTAGATTTCATATCCAAATTTTTGGGGTTCTTCCCTCTTGCTTGAGAAAAACATCTCTACCACAAAACTGGCTCTTTTATGACCCTCAAACCTTCATAATGATGTATTCTTAAGACTTGGCCGGTCTTAATAAAGGGTTTATCACTCTCTTTCAGTTCGGTGATTCTCCGACTATTTCTCTGATGATCGTTCAATGGGTATTTGTTTTTTGATTTAATCACAAGTTTCTCTCGTCCCATATCATTGTTATATATGTCAGATGTTATTGATTCAAGGAGACGATTAATTCTTGCTGGATTTAATCGGGTTAGTCATGATCATGATATCCCTTAGATAACAACTATTCAACTCGACAATACAAATTACTTGTCTCGGTCGAGATCCATTACTTTGGCACTTAAGAGTCTGAAGATATTTGGTTGTGTAAATGGGAGCAAAAGAGAACCCGCAGAAGATATCGCTACCTAGGGGCAATGAGACTCCGAGAACTCATTATTCATGTCTTGACTTATAAACTCTATGTAGGAGTCAATAGCTTGCATCTACTTACTCTTTAATAACGTCGCCGACAGTTGAAATAAGGATGAATCAACTTACTCTAGAAAAGAGAATTCTGCCCAGATATTTCAACTTGGAAACACCTTCGTCAAGGAAATCGTCCTCCATCTGCTTCTCTTCAGTGTACGAGAAGATCGCAACAATGTGTTTGAGTTCTTACACGGTTTTCATAAGGATTTTGATCAAATCATTGTGCAAATTCCTGTTTGTTCCTTCCTTACTGAGGTTTATAGTCTTGTTAAGCAAGAATATGATCTAAACAGTCATGGCTACCTTAACATGCACAAAGAGGCTCTGCTCTTATTAAATACTCAAACTCTGGAGGGCACTCTTTACAGGATTTCAAGCTAAGGACTACCGAAAAAAATTATCTTGTTTGTGACAACTGTGGCAAAACTCGACATACTCGAAAGACCTACTTTAAGCTCCATGGTTTTCCTCTTTTGCGATAAGGACCTAACCCATATGGAGACCGTGTTTGTGGGATATTTCATGAAGAGGACCTTCTTCCTGTTATGCCGCTCATCTGACTAAAAGCTTTGAAGTTAATAATGTGGGGTTCTGACCCCACCTCAGTGCCCGGTCCAACCCTCTCTCTCCGCTTAGGAAATACATGCCTTCCGCTGGATGATGCAAGTCTTGTCTATTTAGCCTTCTTCTGAACCGTTCTCTTGCTTTGCCCGCACAGGTATTATGTGGGCCTACTCTGTTACTGTCCACTCATCTTCTCGTTAAATTATTGATTCCGATGCTACAAATCACATGATTGGCTCTTCATCAAGTTTTGTTTCTTACTTCCCACTCTCTGGCAGAGAGAAAGTATGCATTGTGAATGGATCTCTTTCCTCCATTACAGGAAAATGCTCCATTCCCTATCCTTCTCTTTCTTTTACATATGTCCTTTATATACCCAGCTTTACCCAAAATTTATTGTTTGTTAGTCACTTAACTAACTCCATGCAATGCTCAATTACCCTTTCTGGTTTTCCCCCTCTCATTATGTCTTTCACCACCTGCAAACGAAGAATGTGATTAGCTCTGGTAGGATGCAATGTGGTCTCTACCCATGCTCTGCATGTCTCTCAGACTCCATCTTTGGATTATTGGCATCGTCGTCTGGACTATCCATCCTCTGGCTCTATGAGAATTTTATTTCCTAGTTTTTTTTTCATGTTTTATAGAACTTTCACTATGATGTATACATGTTAGCAAAACGTAAGTGTGTTTTTTATGCATTCTTCATTATCATCTATTATTCCATTTAATGTCATTCACTCAGATGTGCGGGGCTCTTGCCCCCATTGCTTCTATTTCTGGTTATAAATGGTTTGATACCTTCATTGATTATTTTTCACGAACTTAAGTTTATTTGACGCACCAAAGAAATGAGCTCTTTTCTCTATTCAAAAAGTGTATAACATGGTTTCTACCCAGTTTGGTGCGCCGTTAAAAATTCTTAGCAATGATAATGGTCGTGAATACACTAATGCCTCATTCGAAATATATTTGACTACTCTGGGGATTGTGCATCAAACCACAATGTTCATTCTTCTACTCAGAATGGGGTCGTTGAGCGAAAGAATCACAATTTTCTTGAGGTTACTTATTGTCACCTCTTTATCATGCATCTTCCTCAGTACTATTAAGGAAGTAATGTTCTATCGTTGCTTACCTTATCAATCGTCTAGCTACTCATGTCTTAGGAAACAAGACTCATTTTTATACATTGGTGTCACTCCTACTCATCTTACCCAAAAAATCTTTGGGTACCAAAGCTTGCTCATGTCCATAACATTGCACACTCAAAATTTGACCCTCGTGCCCTTAGGTATGCCTTCATCGGATACTCCCCTATTCAAAAGGTTTATAAATGCTACCATCTACCAGCCAAGAGAAATCATGTCTCTATGAATGTCACCTTTCGGGAACTGGTCCTTACTATGAGGCCTTTCTTCAAGGGGTCTTCACTTACATTAGAAGTGAATCTTGCCACCTCCACATTATTGATCCCTCCACCATCTATCATGTTATCCTACAATATTCCTAGCCAGGGGAATACTATACCTCCTCCACCAAACACAAATCTATGTAGGTTAATATTAGGAGACAAAAGGACTCGATGACTCATCCTCCCATGCAAGAACCAATCACGGCTTCGCCTGCTCTTGTAAAGTTACTTAACGACCTATGCGAAAGTAAGGGTACCAAACACACATTGTCTAAATATGTTTCTAATGCAGAATGGAGATGCGGACACACGACGAAGGACGAGTTTTGGGCCCGTTCGGGGCCGATTGACTACTTACCATATACGGTGTACCCGGATCAATAATCTGACTCGACAGGTATGCCGGTCCGTTGTTCCGACACGATTTCATATATTATATTGTTATTTTGGCTTTTATTTTGATGTAATCAGGCTATCTCATCTACGACCAATCATAGTCGTTGATGATGGGATGTCCTAGTATCTCTTTATTATAAATATGAGTGTATATGGGATGCCATGTGGCGTTGCAGAATTTGGAGATTATTATACCCGGATTCTAGCAATCTTCTCACGGTGCCGACTCTGTGAAACCCTAGGCGACGACTCCTAGGTGTTCTTCTCCCTCCCTAACGTATTATCTAATCGTAACCTCCATTTTCCACCATCCCTAGCCCTAGTCGCCCCACATATCACCTCCCAAACTATTGTTTTCTACAGCAGGCCGCCCCCCTTGAGTCCCTTCTAAAACCTCCCCAATTCCCCTATCTTAGCCGCCCAGACCTCTGATGCCACCACCCCTTCAGCCCCCTTGAACAGTTGAACCCTGCTGCCACTACCCGATCCAGCCCAGAAAGTCCAGCCCCCACCCTTGCTCCACCACCCCAACCACTACCGCCCAGATCCAGTCCACCCTCTCAGTTTTCCCCCACCAAAACGCCAAAAACTGCCAACCAGTCCCTCCACATCAAGAATCTGTCCCCCTCCACTTAGATCCACCCAAAACTAGTCTCGCACCTTCCAAAGTAGTTATTCCCACTCAGATCCAGCCATCGACACTCATATTTCAGCCGCCGCATCGTCGCCCCTCGCCAGATCTCCCGTCCTACAGCAGGCCCGCATCTTTGTGAGTTTTATTTACTGTATGTGCGTTTATTTTCAGCATTAATATATGGCATTAACTCGTGCTTAATTGGATCTATAAACTTTGAAGTACTTTGCTTTGAATTATTCTCATACTTTGCAGGATTTATTCGATGTACGCAATCTTTGGCCCTCCACGCGGAGGAAAGCCGAAGCTTGCTTTGCCCTAAAAAATTATTTGACTATTGTTAAAATCATATGAGGGTGATTTAATTATTTATTATCTGATTTTAATTTCTCCGTTGGGCTTTGCATTGCATTAGGGTTAGGGCATCGTTCATCCTCCGCCTATAGATTTCCCCTGTGTCACACTCAAATACGAACTCGTAAAGAGCCAAATGTCTCTCAGGGAATGTGACACATCAGGGGCCTCACCCGGAGGTATGTATGAAAAGTCATCGCGAACTGGCGATCATTGTATTTACAATGATCCCTGGAGACGTTATCTATGCTAAGTTAGCGTGGAATATTTACACTCCACCAAAATTTGAAGCACATCTCCAAGAAGGAATAACTATCTATGAAGTAGATGAGATGATTTCTTGATTATTCCAAGTAAGGCAAGCACAGTGCTTGATGCACTACATATGCAAGCTTCAACCAGCACAAAATGGTCACAAATAATTGAAGAAATTAATGGGTGGGATCTTTTTGTGATAAAATCCTTCATAAGACGGAGAAGAACTCTTAGCCCAAATCATGATTCAGTTCACTCTACTTTCCATTGGACTCCCAAATCACACGTTATTGAATAAGGATGAGGTAAAGAAAGGCCATATGGAAGACTTTGAAGTTGACAAAGATAAATTTTTAAGAGACAAAAAGAAAGTTTGGATCCCCAATGCAAACAATTTGATATGATGTTATGCATAAGGTGCGCCATACTTGTTGTATAGTTCATTCAGGAAGTAGCATGATCCACAAAAACTTTCAGAATTGCTCTTATAGCTAGGTACAAAGAAAAATATAGAGTATTTTGTGACAGAAAAAAAAATCCTCGAAATGGGTAGAAAAGGTCGAGCATCAAAAGTCAAAAGAAACAATTGATAGACTTCATAAAGTCTCAAGTGCTAAGTTATTCTTTAGCACAATGTCCCACCCTCAAACTGATGATCACCCTAAACCCTAAATCAAATATTAAGGACTTACACATAATGTGTCCTCAATTTTAGTGAAAGTTGGGAAAAAATCTCGATAGATGAATCGTAGGAGCAACCTTGTAAGACGAGATCGAAGATAGGTTTAAGGCAGCCAAAAAAAGAAGAGATAATTTGATGTCATCACAGATTAGTGAACACATTTTTTTGATTGAAACAACACATTCACAATAACCTATCAAAACCACAAAATTCGGAAATTAGGATAACATTCAGATGCGCTGCACTAACATTTAACACACAAAAAAAGTTTGGAATATCTGAATCAGTAACAAAGTACTTACTCTTCAATCTCTCCGTAAGATCCAAAGAGCTTGGACAGATCCTCTCCACAGCCAAGAGAGGGCACATTCCTCACAATTAAGTACCTGGAAACTTCAGAAACGTTAGAAGATGATTGAGGATTCAAACAATATGAAATCGGCAGATGGTTTTGCATCACGATTTCTTTCTTACTTGGATTCGTCGCAGATGGTGTAGACGCGGACAGCGGGTGGATCGTCCCGGCTACGCGGCATCCTGTGCACGCCGTCGATATCCGCTCGAGCTTTTTTCACAGCAAATTTTCCCTCTAACCTCACCGGCAGACTATGTACTCCACTTGCCGGTGCAATTCCGAACTTCTTCCGCTCTCCTGAGGCAGATCGACGGCCACCACTTCTGACCTGAGCATGCAATTCACCGGCGAGGGTTGGGTGCGGCAAAGGGGAGAAGCTAAATATTAATTTAGGTGATTGTTAGCCATACAGCTATCCGCACCCATTTTATTTGGGTGGTGTTAAAGGCACACCATTTTTCTAAACCCCACCCAACTAAAGCCGAAGCAGCCTGCCTCCCCCTTTCCGATACGCGTCTTTTTGAATTGCGTCTTCTACGTGCATTTTTATGAAACATGTTCAACATGAAAGTTGTAAATCTCGACGATATCTACAACTTTCATGTTGAACATATTTTGATTTAAAGCCGTGTAGGCCCCCAATTTGGCCTACGAAAAAAAACACGCGGAACACTTTGATTTGAAAAATCACGCGTTATTTTTTTCGGGGGCCAAATCGGGGGCCTAAACGGCTTTAAATCAAAAAGTGTTCAACATGAAAGTTGTAGATATCATCGAGATCTACAACTTTCATGTTGAACACGTTACATAAAAATGCACGTAGAAGACGCGGTTCAAAAAGGCGCATATTTCATTTAAAAAAAATTATGCAATCACGGCAACGTCATCCTCCCCACAGCTCTTTTGGACATGTACTGCAGATGTGGGTGCGTTGAAGCAGCTTTGGAGGTGTTCCGCCGGGTTTCGAGCAAGGACGTCGTGCTTTGGAACGTGATGATCGGAGGGCTCGCGATGCACGGCCATGACCGTCTTGCCGTCGATCTGTTTGCTCTGATGAAGGAGACGGCAACGGCGCCCAACGAGTCCACATACATTGCAGCTATGTTTGCTCAGACTGTGCACATAGTATTGGTGTGCACAAAGCCGAAGATGGTGTGCACATAAAATTTCAATGGGTGCACATAGTATTGGTGTGCACAAAGCCGAAGATGATGTGCCTTTAACACCACCCTTTTAAAAAACTTTTTTCTCAAATTTTACTCGCATCTCATCTTCCCCATTTTGCTGAAGCCACACCCCGTCTTCATCTTCATCGAGCTGCTCCCGTCTCTGCCATCTTCCTCGTGTCATCTTCCTCTCTGATTAACAAGTCGGCGCTCCTTCCAGAGTGCTCATTTCGTCGGCACCCGTGTGGCCGTGTCCCCCTCTCCGGTTAGGAGAGGTGGCGGAGTCTAGTGCTTCACGTTTCCCTCCAGTGCAGCCCAAAGCTTACAACTTTGGGCAGCAGAAAGTAATTCGTCGACCTGATGTGGTGACATGTACGATTGGTCTGAGTTCGTTTACTAGCTTAAAATCATTTGCGGCATTTTGCGTTTGTTGCATGTATGCTAGGCTTCGTGCTCGTTTCTGATTATACCGCTAGAGTGTTGTTCGATACGGGAGCGTCACACTCCTTTCTCGCGGAAAGTTTTATCCAGAGAATTGGTGTCGAGCCCTTTGAGACAGATGCAGAGCTTAGGGTGTGCATGTTTAATGGGTCTTTCATGATTACCGGGAAGAAAGGGCGCGTTGGTTAGAGTATAGGCGTAGCTGACTTCGTGTTGTACGTGCAACGGCAATCCTACAATTAGTCGAGTTTGACGTGATCTTAGGGATGGACTGGCTTGCAGGACAGCGAGTCGGTATTGAATGCCTATTGAAGGTGATGACCTGAGAAGCGAGGTAAGAGAAGATGTCAAGTTTGAAGGCTTTAGTGGAGTGTCACACTCCCAGATTTCAGCCATGCAGTTGGTGCATGCAGTAAACCAAGGAGGTGTAATGTTCGTGACTTTGTTGGAGGTCCACTTTACGAAGTTGTCGATTAGAGATGCCAGTGATGGCAGAGTTTGACGTTGTGTTCCCCGAAGAGCTTCCAGGAGCACCTCCTCAGCGTAAGATCAATTTCACTATTAAATTGGTGTCGGGAGTAAGACCAATGTCGCGTCCTCCTTTTAGGATGGCACCAAAAGAGCTAGTTGAACTCAAAGTGCAGCTGAAGGAGCTATTTGAGCATGAGTATATTAGGCACAACCTTCGTTGTGGAGCACACCAGTGTTGTTTGTAAAGAAGAAAGATGGTAGCATACGTTTGTGCATAAACTATCGTGAGCTGAATAAGTTGACCGTCAAGAATAACTGATTCTACAGATAGATGACTCGTTCGACCAATTGGTAGGGTCGGTGGTGTAATCCAAGTTGGACATAAAGTCAGGGTATTACTAGTTGCGTATTCGAGATGAGGACATTCCCAAGACAGCATTTGGGATGGGTATGTCACTTCGAGTTCTCGATAATGTTGTTTGGTTTGACGAATCCGCCATCAATGTTCATGGATTGGATGAACCGCGTGTTTCAACAGTACTTGGACTCGTTTGTGATGGTATTTATCGACGACATCCTAATGTATTCCAAGTTGGAGGTTGAGCACAAGACTCACTTGTGAGTGGTCTTGCAGATCCCAAAGGAGAACCAGCTTTATGTTAAGTTCTCGAAGTGGGAGTTCTGGTTAGAGAATGTGGCATATTGGGTCATGTGATTAGTGGAGAGTTTTGCACAATTACTGAAGACTGTTGAGGAGCAAGCTTCTTGTTTGGAGACGAAACTAGGGGCTTCGAAGGCCGAAGTGGAGTGACTTTGCTCAGAGCATCGAGTGGTGGAGCTGAAAGCTACATGACTTGCTGAGTATATGGACTCCTTGTACTATACATGTGATTGTTGCTTAATTGTTGAGGAGATCCGTGAGGATATCTGAAATAGAGAGGTAGAGCCTCAGATGGAGGATATCCGAGAAGTTGCTCTTAGGAGAGGAGTGTAGAAGGCGCTTCAGATGGTGGTCAGGAGTCTTGGGTGTAATGTCTCGGGCCTTAGCTTTGATGACTTTTCTGATGATGACGATGGTTCAGATTCTGATTCTGACGTGAATGTGGTCGGCCAGTAGCCTCTTGGCCTTTGTCTTGCTTTGTCAGCTGAGTCAATATGATGTTGTTACTTTGTGATGGCCATGTGTCTGTCTTTGTACTTTTTGTTCTTGTACTTTATATTATCTTTTATATATGCTGCTTGAGAGCACCTTTTTAGATTGCCTTTGCAATTAACCTTCTGAGTTAAGCTTAGCTTGTGTGATGATTTTAGACGTATTGTCGTCGTTGACTAGTTATCTGTTGAAGGACGAGACTTGATGACATCTTAACTTGCTGTCCAGACGAAGATTAAGATATCCGGACTGAAAATGTCATTGATTGTAGTGACCTACCACGGAGAAGAAGGGCGCACCTTCGATCCAGGGCAGAGCGAGGTTAGTTGATGACGGCGAGGGGTAGACCCTACCAGCCGTTTGTTGATTGTGATGGTGCAAACAAACCTTCGACCAAGGCAACCGCGAGGGGGCAGGCTTTGACAGCGTCGTGACCTACCGCGGGGGATAAGGGCGAACCTTTGATCTAGGGCGGTGTGAGGCCACTTAGAGACGGCAAGGGGTAGACCCTACCGGTCATTTTGGCATACGCAAGGGGGGCATGCATTGGCGTTATTGTGACCTACCGCGAGGGAGGGGGCTTAGACCCAGGGCGATGCGAGGTCATTTGGGGCGTGGCCCTGCAGCGTGTCCCCATCACAGGGGAAAAGGGTGCACTTTCGATCCGGAGAAAATAAGGACTACCGTGATGCTGACTGTTGACGATTGAGTATATGTGCTCTGAGTGTTCCTACGATAGCCAGATTAGAAGCAAGCAAAAGTGATTAGATTAAAAGATAATGTGCGTGTGTAGATATAATAGTACCTTTGTCTAGGTTAATTGTAGCGGATGAATTAAAAATAATGTTTTATAAGCAGAAGAAGCATAGTAAGGTGTTTCCTCTCGGTTTCTGGTTCCTTTTCGTCGATGGATTTTTAGGCGTTGATGACTCCTGAGCGCGTGGCTACTTCTGGTCTCGGATGAGTTTATTGCAAATAATAACCCGTGCGAGCGCACGACGCATGCAAGGCCGGCCCGAGCGGCCCCCATGTTGCGCCCCCAGGCGGTCGCGCCCCGCGCTGCGGGCCCCACCGCCATTGGCGGCCCTTGACGCCGTTGACGACCTCTGCCACCTCTGGCTGCCATCGCCGCCTCCAGGCACCTTGCCCGGGCTGCCCAAACTTCCCAGGGGAAGGGGGAACTACTGTCATTTCGACAAAAATGGTGATCCGTGTGATCGAAACGGAGCGATGTCATTCACCATTACAAATCACTCCTCAGTGCAATTACTGTCGCGCCTCTCAAGGAAACTATAAATATGCACCCAGACCTTCATTTCAAGTCAAGCAACTCCAAAGACAGGAGAGAGAGCTCTGAGGTTTTTCGACGAGATCGTGGACTTAGGCCAATTCTCCGCTCAGGAATTCGCTCTGCTCTTCATTTCGACGAGAGCGCTCTCATCTCGGCTCCGCATCAACGAGAGCGCAACCGTTAGAAGCTCTGTATACTTAGAATATTTTCCAGCCGGAACGATCTCATCAAGGTCCCGCGAGCTCAGTGTCATCTCAAGGCCGGAGCGTTTCCATCAAGGGTTCAAAGACTTAGTTATTTTTCTTCATTTACCGTACTTGTAACGAAGTAGTGGTCTGTCGCCCTCCGAGATCAAACCAATCTCTGTAACACTCCAAGAAGCTAGTGGATTTTGGCTCAACACAGTTCCAACAACGTAGTTTTTCATCCTTTCTGGGATTTCTACGTCAAAAACGTCTCTTATCCATTGCTGTGGTTTTCTTTAACTGATTGCACACCCGGCTCGACTCTCAGCTAAGGTGGTCCCATTCTCCGAATCGGGAAAAGTCGGGTGACCGCTCTATGTCTGTTGAAAGTCCCGCCAGGACAAGCCGCTTCTCGACAACGAACATGCTGATCTTGAATGTACAACCCCGTATTCGCAGAGTAGGGCCCCCTTTGGTAGGCGCAGAGCCAATTTCAAGTTTTTAAGCTTTTTAGAGATTTTGGACTCTTGGTGGCCAATTTTGGCTTGGACTTGGAAATATACTAGTAGGGGGGATGAAATATTTTTCTCCCCCCCGGCCCCCTCGGGGGGTCACCAGGCCGCCGAGCTCCCCAGGCCGCCGAGCTCACCAGGCCGCCGAGCTCACCAGGCCGCCGAGCTCCCCAGGCCGCCGAGCTCACCAGTCCGCCGAGCTCCCCAGGACGCCGAGCTCTCCAGTCCGCCGAGCTCCCCAGGCCGCCGAGCTCCCCAGTCCGCCGAGCTCCCCAGGCCGCCGAGCTCACCAGTCCGCCGAGCTCCCCAGGCCGCCGAGCTCCCCAGTCCGCCGAGCTCACCAGTCTGCCGAGCTCCCTAGGCCGCCGAGCTCACCAGTCCGCCGAGCTCACCAGGCCGCCGAGCTCACCAGTCCGCCGAGCTCCCCAGGCCGCCGAGCTCCCCAGTCCGCCGAGCTCCCCAGGCCGCCGAGCTCACCAGTCCGCTGAGCTCCCCAGGCCGCCGAGCTCACCAGTCCGCCGAGCTCCCCAAGCCGCCGAGCTCCCCAGGCCGCCGAGCTCAAGGCCAATTGGTCGTAGGTGCATTTCGGTCATTTGACCCCCAGGACTTGGAAAAACTATAAATAGACCCTCTTGGGTACCTTTGGAGAGGCATTGGCTTTTGGCTTCCTCCTTCCTAGTTTCCTTCTTGGTAGAGTTGAGAGAACTCTCCAAGGTACCCAGCTCTCATTGGTAAGGGAGGGGAAGTGTTCTTGTGACCTTCCGGGTGTGTGGTGGGACCTCCGCGCTAGAGCCGAGGGTCTGTTCCTAGTTTCCCAAGTCTTCGGTCCGTGACATCCCCCCGAGTGTAGTAGGTGTGAGGTCACCCCTTCCCCAAGGGTCGAACTCCACAGAGACCAAGTTTTTGGTTTCAACATTTTGGTGCGGTGAGCGTGGAGAGTGACCAGCACAGAAGATCTCGGGAGAGTGTCATGGCTGGAGATCAGGGAGGTAGTGATGACCTCGGCGGTCTCCCCAACCCAGGACCCTTTGTAGGAAGGGAGGAGTTCATGGCTTCCATCGAAGGCATCATGGGGATGCTTAGAAGCATTGCCCCTCGGGCTGACAGCTTAACCCCCACCCCCCAGGGACTAGCTCCCAGGGGTCTCGGCGAGCTAACCCAGAGTGGTCTCGGCGAGCTGGCTCCCAGGGGGCAAGGCGAGATCACCCCAGCAGGGGGAGAAGCAAGTGTGCCGGATAGGAGACCTGGGAAGGAAAGGATGGTAGAGGGGGTTGAGCGAGACCTCCCAGGCCGAGAGCTGTTCCCCAGCCCGGCGAGAGCTAGCCCTCCTGGCGAGTAGGTCGCGCGAGTAGAGGTGGCGAGAGCCCCCCTTAGGAGGTCACCCTTTAGTGAGTTGATCATCTCAGCTCCCGTTCCCGAGGGGTTCAGAGAGCCAGACATGGCTTACTATACCGGGAAGGATGACCCCGTCCAACACCTGCAGTGGTTCGAGGATGCCGTCTCCATCAGGCCAATGACGGACGCCTTCAAGTGCCGTCTATTTGCGATCACCTTGAAAGAGAAGGCGAGGGACTGGTTCCATCAACTCCCTCCAAGGTCCATCTTCGGGTTCGAAGACTTGAGCCGGAGCTTTCAACTTCGCTTCTCCACCTCCAAGAAGAGGAAGAAAGGTCCTGAGTCCCTCTTCCTGATAAAGCAAAGGGCTGAGGAGTCGCTGGCCCACTACGTTGACAGGTTCCAGGAGGAGGTCCTTGACATCCAAGAGGTGCCAGGGTATGCCCTCCAGATGGCGTTTACGGTGGGGTTGCGCGAAGGGTTCTTCAAGATGAGCTTGACCCGGAAGACCCCCCTTTCCTTCGAGGAGCTGATGGAAAGGGCAGCAGAGGAAATAGCCATGGAGGCAGCCAACCCGGCCTTTGTAAAGAAGTTGGCAAGGTTGACAGAGGTGGAGTCAAAGGAGCAAGGTGGCTCGAGGCATCATGAAGGGAGAAGGAGAGAGGAGCATAGAGCTCAAGGGTTCCAGAGACAGGAGGGTCCAGAGCCAGGCTGGAGGCAGCAGGGAGGACCTGCCCATAGTCCAGGAAGAGCTCTCATCCAGGATGGAGGGAACCATCATGGGGGCCAAGGGAGGTTCAACTTCCAGAGGCAAGCCCCAAGACAACTCCTGCCCCCACCCCAGCAAGCGATGGCGATCGGTCGAAGGGAGAGGAGGAACCGCACGGGAAGAGGAAGAGTAAGAGTAGAGTTACCCTACTATGAGTTCCACCAGGAGGAGGGCCATGCAACAGCTACCTGCCCCGAATTCCTGGAGGTGAGAGGAGCGAGAGGTCAAGCCCAGCAACCACCCCCGAGGCAGATCGAAGCCCCGCCCCAAGCCAGGGAGGAAGACAGATGTGAGGATCGGGTCGACGTGGGCACCCGGGGAAGGATCGGTTGATGCAAGAGGCGAAGGAGCCTCGCCTCAATAGGATCTTGTATTTTTTTATTATGTTGTACTGAGTCTAGCCGCCGACCCACTGAGTCGGGAGAGGTCATGTAACCCAACTATTTTCCCCTTTTGAGGATGTTGAATTTTGGCAGAGTTCAGGTGACACGCCCCGTCCCTAAGTCCCTTAGCTCCGAGATGATTCCGCTGCCAGGCTCTCACTAGCTGGCAGGGCAGGTTGATCTCTCGTGGGAGCTAAGTCCTTTTGCTCCGAGATGATTCCGCTGCCAGGCTCTCACTAGCTGGTGGGTTCAGGTTGATCTCTCGTGGGAGCTAAGTCCTTTTGCTCCGAGATGATTCCGCTGTCAGGCTCTCACTAGCTGGCAGGGCAGGTTGATCTCTCGTGGAGGCTAAGTCCTTTTGCTCCGAGATGATTCCGCTGCTAGGCTCTCACTAGCTGGCAGGGCAGGTTGATCTCTCGTGGAGGCTAAGTCCTTTTGCTCTGAGATGATTCCGCTGCCAGGCTCTCACTAGCTGGTGGGTTCAGGTTGATCTCTCGTGGGAGCTAAGTCCTTTTGCTCCGAGATGATTCCGCTGCCAGGCTCTCACTAGCTGGCAGGGCAGGTTGATCTCTCGTGGGAGCTAAGTCCTTTTGCTCCGAGATAATTCCGCTGCCAGGCTCTCACTAGCTGGTGGGTTCAGGTTGATCTCTCGTGGGAGCTAAGTCCTTTTGCTCCGAGATGATTCCGCTGCCAGGCTCTCACTAGCTGGTGGGTTCAGGTTGATCTCTCGTGGGAGCTAAGTCCTTTTGCTCCGAGATGATTCCGCTGTCAGGCTCTCACTAGCTGGCAGGGCAGGTTGATCTCTCGTGGAGGCTAAGTCCTTTTGCTCCGAGATGATTCCGCTGCTAGGCTCTCACTAGCTGGTGGGTTTAGGTTGATCTCTCGTGGGAGCTAAGTCCTTTTGCTCCGAGATGATTCCGCTGCCAGGCTCTCACTAGCTGGCAGGGCAGGTTGATCTCTCGTGGAGGCTAAGTCCTTTTGCTCTGAGATGATTCCGCTGCCAGGCTCTCACTAGCTGGTGGGTTCAGGTTGATCTCTCGTGGGAGCTAAGTCCTTTTGCTCCGAGATGATTCCGCTGCCAGGCTCTCACTAGCTGGTGGGTTCAGGTTGATCTCTCGTGGGAGCTAAGTCCTTTTGCTCCGAGATGATTCCGCTGTCAGGCTCTCACTAGCTGGCAGGGCAGGTTGATCTCTCGTGGAGGCTAAGTCCTTTTGCTCCGAGATGATTCCGCTGCTAGGCTCTCACTAGCTGGCAGGGCAGGTTGATCTCTCGTGGAGGCTAAGTCCTTTTGCTCTGAGATGATTCCGCTGCCAGGCTCTCACTAGCTGGTGGGTTCAGGTTGATCTCTCGTGGGAGCTAAGTCCTTTTGCTCCGAGATGATTCCGCTGCCAGGCTCTCACTAGCTGGCAGGGCAGGTTGATCTCTCGTGGGAGCTAAGTCCTTTTGCTCCGAGATAATTCCGCTGCCAGGCTCTCACTAGCTGGTGGGTTCAGGTTGATCTCTCGTGGGAGCTAAGTCCCTTAGCTCCGAGATGATTCCGCTGCCAGGCTCTCACTAGCTGGCAGGGCAGGTTGATCTCTCGTGGGAGCTAAGTCCTTTTGCTCCGAGATGATTCCGCTGCCAGGCTCTCACTAGCTGGTGGGTTCAGGTTGATCTCTCGTGGGAGCTAAGTCCTTTTGCTCCGAGATGATTCCGCTGTCAGGCTCTCACTAGCTGGCAGGGCAGGTTGATCTCTCGTGGAGGCTAAGTCCTTTTGCTCCGAGATGATTCCGCTGCTAGGCTCTCACTAGCTGGCAGGGCAGGTTGATCTCTCGTGGAGGCTAAGTCCTTTTGCTCTGAGATGATTCCGCTGCCAGGCTCTCACTAGCTGGTGGGTTCAGGTTGATCTCTCGTGGGAGCTAAGTCCTTTTGCTCCGAGATGATTCCGCTGTCAGGCTCTCACTAGCTGGCAGGGCAGGTTGATCTCTCGTGGGAGCTAAGTCCTTTTGCTCCGAGATAATTCCGCTGCCAGGCTCTCACTAGCTGGTGGGTTCAGGTTGATCTCTCGTGGAGGCTAAGTCTTTTTGCTCTGAGATGATTCCGCTGCCAGGCTCTCACTAGCTGGTGGGTTCAGGTTGATCTCTCGTGGGAGCTAAGTCCTTTTGCTCCGAGATGATTCCGCTGCCAGGCTCTCACTAGCTGGTGGGTTCAGGTTGATCTCTCGTGGGAGCTAAGTCCTTTTGCTCCGAGATGATTCCGCTGTCAGGCTCTCACTAGCTGGCAGGGCAGGTTGATCTCTCGTGGAGGCTAAGTCCTTTTGCTACGAGATGATTCCGCTGTCAGGCTCTCACTAGCTGGCAGGGCAGGTTGATCTCTCGTGGGAGCTAAGTCCTTTTGCTCCAAGATGATTCCGCTGTCAGGCTCTCACTAGCTGGCAGGGCAGGTTGATCTCTCGTGGGAGCTAAGTCTTTTTGCTCCGAGATGATTCCGCTGCCAGGCTCTCACTAGCTGGTGGGTTCAGGTTGATCTCTCGTGGGAGCTAAGTCCTTTTGCTCCGAGATGATTCCGCTGTCAGGCTCTCACTAGCTGGCAGGGCAGGTTGATCTCTCGTGGGAGCTAAGTCCTTTTGCTCCGGGATGATTCCGCTGCCAGGCTCTCACTTGCTGGCAGGGCAGGTAGAGGTTGACTTTTTACCCTGAGGGGGTCTCGCCACCCAGGCTCTCATCAGCTGGCATGGCAGGTTGACCCCCCAGGAGGCTAAGTGTTTTTTACCTTGAGGGGGTCTCGCCACCCAGGCTCTCATCAGCTGGCATGGCAGGTTGGCCCCCCCAGGAGGCCAAGTGTTTTTTGCCCTGAGTAGGTCTCGTCACCCAGGCTCTCATCAGTTGGCATGGCAGGATGACCCCTCGGAAGAGGCCTTACAGTCTTTCGACACCACGAGAGCAAGCTGTACTCAGCGAATACGTTGGGTTGGATGTTTCTTTCCGAGCTTGTGCCAACCTCGAAAAGAGCGGGGATTATGTACAACCCCGTATTCGCAGAGTAGGGCCCCCTTTGGTAGGCGCAGAGCCAATTTCAAGTTTTTAAGCTTTTTAGAGATTTTGGACTCTTGGTGGCCAATTTTGGCTTGGACTTGGAAATATACTAGTAGGGGGGATGAAATATTTTTCTCCCCCCCGGCCCCCTCGGGGGGTCACCAGGCCGCCGAGCTCCCCAGGCCGCCGAGCTCACCAGGCCGCCGAGCTCACCAGTCGCCGAGCTCACCAGGCCGCCGAGCTCACCAGGCCGCCGAGCTCCCCAGGCCGCCGAGCTCACCAGTCCGCCGAGCTCCCCAGGACGCCGAGCTCTCCAGTCCGCCGAGCTCCCCAGGCCGCCGAGCTCCCCAGTCCGCCGAGCTCCCCAGGCCGCCGAGCTCACCAGTCCGCCGAGCTCCCCAGGCCGCCGAGCTCCCCAGTCCGCCGAGCTCTCCAGTCCGCCGAGCTCCCCAGGCCGCCGAGCTCCCCAGTCCGCCGAGCTCCCCAGGCCGCCGAGCTCACCAGTCCGCCGAGCTCCCCAGGCCGCCGAGCTCCCCAGTCCGCCGAGCTCACCAGTCTGCCGAGCTCCCTAGGCCGCCGAGCTCACCAGTCCGCCGAGCTCACCAGTCTGCCGAGCTCCCTAGGCCGCCGAGCTCACCAGTCCGCCGAGCTCACCAGGCCGCCGAGCTCACCAGTCCGCCGAGCTCCCCAGGCCGCCGAGCTCCCCAGTCCGCCGAGCTCCCCAGGCCGCCGAGCTCACCAGTCCGCCGAGCTCCCCAGGCCGCCGAGCTCACCAGTCCGCCGAGCTCCCCAAGCCGCCGAGCTCCCCAGGCCGCCGAGCTCAAGGCCAATTGGTCGTAGGTGCATTTCGGTCATTTGACCCCCAGGACTTGGAAAAACTATAAATAGACCCCCTTGGGTACCTTTGGAGAGGCATTGGCTTTTGGCTTCCTCCTCCCTAGTTTCCTTCTTGGTAGAGTTGGGAGAACTCTCCAAGGTACCCAGCTCTCATTGGTAAGGGAGGGGAAGTGTTCTTGTGACCTTCCGGGTGTGTGGTGGGACCTCCGCGCTAGAGCCGAGGGTCTGTTCCTAGTTTCCCAAGTCTTCGGTCCGTGACATCCCCCCGAGTGTAGTAGGTGTGAGGTCACCCCTTCCCCAAGGGTCGAACTCCACAGAGACCAAGTTTTTGGTTTCAACATTGAAAAGAACAGCATCAAGCTCACGCGGATCCTCGAAGCCAAATAACAGAGTAAAGGAATTCTCCTCCCCCTTCAAGCGGCGGCAGCGGTCGGGTCATTCCAGACTACGGGCAGTACCCACTGGTTCCTTACGAACGCATACAACGACCCATCATGACGATGATTAGTCTTATCATCAAACGATAACAACCTTTTGTTGCTCCGGACTTCGACACGGTCGTATGGGCCTAGGCGGACCATGCACCACTCGCGAGAGAGGCGAGCCGTCATCCGAGAACCGTGTTCTCGGAAAAAGCAAAGAAGCCACATGATCCTCGTCAATCCCACAAGAGAAAATTGCATCACAGGAACATCGAAGAATCGGAAAATGGCGATCGCCTCCTCAACAGGAGGGATCCGGAAGCCCTCCTTCAAGCAACCCTTCGTAATCACAAGATAGACCAAAGGAACTAAGGAAGGCGTTGAATGCGCTCTAGCAAAGATGGAATAACAACCCCCATGTCCTCTAAAATGTCAAAGCGCTTCCTCCAACTGTTCACGCGGGCAAAAAGGCCAAAGTTGACGGAAGACCCATCGACTGTCACAGAACGACACCCTTCAGCACCTGCAAAGAAAAACGGGCGTCAGCACAAGAGCAAGCCAAAAAAGTTGATCAACATCCATGGGGAGGGATGTGGGCACAAAACAATCCCTGAGAACGAACACAGGCAACCCCGCGCTCCCCACATGGTGTGCCCCGCACGCGCAGCCACAGCCGCGCGCGGGACGCCCCGTTCCCGCGTGCTCGCGCAGATCACCCTACGCGCGTGGTCGTGCTCGCATGTCGGTCGCCCAGCTCCCACACGCTTGCGGGGGCAGCCCCGCGCACGGCGTGCCACATTCATGGGTGTCCCCTTACGCGCCGACTACCTCTTATGTCGTTCTTCGCTCCAACACCTCTTTTGGCGGCGCTCCCTTCATCGCGGTCTCTCGCTCCCTTCGCTCCTCGTTGCCAAGTGATGAAAAAACACTGACCTTCTTTGAGGGAGACATGATGACCGCTAACTCCAAGCCGAGATCCAAAACTCTGAAATCTCTATAACAGTATGAAAAAGAACTAGGTGACCCTCTCTAATTTATAGTCTTTAGAGCAAGACTTATAATTGAAAGACGTCCAGATTTGTAGGATATTTTTTGTCATATTTTCCTATCTAGAAAAAGACAACGAATAAGTCTCAATATCTGACCAACATTCTGCAGAATATGTCAGGTGATCTTCTGACTACTGGAATGTTTTTGGGGATGCTAGAAATTTCTACGCTCATCGCTTCGCGGACCATGCCATGCAAAAAATTGGGTGCATTTAATGGGGTCCCCATGAAATTTCCGAACCGAGACAGTTCAAGTAAAAGTGATCCAAACCGGTCCAGCGGCACGCAGAGGACCGCTAGCACTCGAGAAGCCAAGCGAATGCGTCAGGCCCGCTCCCGCGCCCGCGCGGCCAGTGCGCGCACCCGCGCGGCCAGTGGGCGCGCAGGCCGCGCGTGCCTATGAACGCATGGCCGCGCGCGCGTTCCCGAGAACGCAAGGCGCGCGCGCGGCCCCCAGGCGGCCGCGTGCACCCCGCGCGACCGAGCCTCGAGTTCCCGTGTGCTGCGCGCGCCCCGCGCGGCCGCACGGGGCGTGCGCCCCACACCCACGTGCCGCCGGCGGGCCTTGACGCCGCCGGCGGGCCTTGACGCCGCCGGCGGGCCTTGACGCCGCCGGCGGGCCTTGACGCCGCCGGCGGGCCTTGACGCCGCCGGCGGGCCTTGACGCCGCCGGCGGGCCTTGACGCCGCCGGCGATCTCCGGGCACCGCTACCGCCTCCGGGCACCTTGCCCGGGCCACCTGAACTGCCCAAGGGGAAGGGGGGCACTACTTTAATTTCGACAAAAATGGTGATCCGCGTGATCGAAACGGAGTGACGTCATTCGCCAGCATAAATCACTCCCCGGCGCAATTACTGACGCGTCCCTCCAAAAAACTTTAAATAACTCCTCAGACCTTCATTTCAAGCCAAGCAACTCCAGAGATAAAAAAAACTCTGAGGTTTTTCTGCTAGATCGTGGACTTAGGCTGATCCTCCGCTCTTCTCCGTGCGCCACAGTTCACTCACGACTCAAGTGACGTCAAACGCCTCTGCAAGAGCGCTTCCATCTAGGCTTCACGTCAACAAGAGCACAATCGTCTGAAGCTCCGTGGACTTGAAACATTTTCCAGCCGGAACGCTCCCACCAAGGTTTCACGTGCTCAATGTCATCTTAAGACCCGAGCGCTTCTATCAATGCTCCGAAGACTTGGTTGTTTTTTCTCATTTACCGTACTTGTAACGGAGTCGCGGTCTGTCGCCCTCCGAGATCAAACAAATCTTTGTAACACTCCAAGAAGCTAGTGGATTTTTGCTCGACACAGTTCCATCCACGTAATTTTTCATCCTTTTCGGGTTTTCCACGTCAAAAATGTCTCTTGTCAATTGCTGTAATTTTTTTTAACTGATTACACGTCTAACTCAACTTCGAGCTAAGGCGGTCCGATTCTCAGGATCGAGGAAAAAATAAGATGACCCACGTCACAGAATATATTAAAAAATGCACAATGAATTATAACTCGTCCATGAATTCAATCAAGCTAGCCCAACTCGGACATCAGACACTATGCAAAATACTAACCAAGATTTTGGATTACAAATCAAGGTTACAAATAAAGGTGACATGAACGAAATAACACGCAAGTTTACTGCAACTCAACTATTAAAGCTCCGTTTTGCACGGTGGTGGCAGTCATAGGGTCAGTTTGTTTTAGCGGTGACGGTGATAAAAGGAGCTGTGGTGTTGGAGCCAAAATTGACCTCAACCAATGCTCAAACCAGGGGTGCAGCCAACACCTACTTCCCTCAAGCCCCGCCCCCTGACTGGTAGCTAACGACCTAGGACTGACCCAAAGCCTCAGCAGGAAGGTCCCACCTCACACCTGGAAGATCTCTGAGAGCTTCCCCTCCAAAGCCAAAAGCTGGGCTAGGAGCTCCTCAGAAAGCACTAGAGATTCAGAGAAAAATGAGAGTCCGCTTTCTAAGGAGCCCTTATGGGTCTATTTATAGCCTTCTGCCGACCTGAAATTACTGAAATACCCCAGACTGGTCTGCCAATAGCCAAATCCCGCTGTCCAGAAAACATTAAACGCAACCCCTGGGGGTATAAGGGTAATTTTACCCAAGGGTAATTAAATCATTTTACCCTGGGCCCCACTCGGCGAGAACCCTGAGCCGAGAACCCCCATCGCCCTCGCTTGGCGGGAGCTAAAAAGGAGTGACGAAAGTCTTGAGCCGAGCCAGTCCCTGCGTTATGCGAGGCGCAAACCTTCTCGTCGACTCTGCCGGAAGCGAATCTCGGCTTACCGATGGTGAACGTTCTCGCCTGCTGCTGGGCGCGACGTTGAGTGAGTGGAGCTCACTCAACGCTCTTGCTGTTGACCACGACGTTGAGTGAGTGGAGCTCACTCAACGCCCTTGCTGCTGATCACGACGTTGAGTGAGTGGAGCTCACTCAACGCCCTTGCTGCTGACCACGGCGTTGAGTAAGTGGAGCTCACTCAACGCCCTTGCTGCTCTCCACGGCGTTGAGTGAGTGGAGCTCACTCAACGCCCTTGCTGCTGACCACGACGTTACGTGAGTGGAGCTCACTCAACGCCCTTGCTGCTGACCACAGCGTTGAGTGAGTGGAGCTCACTCAACGCCCTTGCTGCTGACCATGACGTTGAGTGAGTGGAGCTCACTAGACGCCCTTGCTGCTGACTACGGCGTTGAGTGAGTGGAGCTCACTCAACGCCCTTGCTGCTGACAGGGACGGAGCCAGAGTTTTTGTTCAGCGGGGTCAAAAAATAGTAACATACTGTAGAAAACAAAGGGCAACTATTTCATATATAAAATACAAGAGAGAATACAAATATACAGGAAAAGAGAAAGAGAACAATCATATACAAGAGATGTGGGACTAAAGGAGAGAAGGAAATGAGCCTATAATTGGGCATTTACATTTATCTTTCCTATGTCATCTAACACTATCCCGCAAGCTGAAGCATACAAATCGTATGCACCAAGCTTGGACAAGAACTGGTAATACAACTTGCTTGGAGACGGACACAAAAATGTGATTCTATTTCGGCAAGACTTTAAAATTTTTATCCGTAACTGATTACTTTGTACAATGCCTAAACATAAAAAAAAAGCCTAGAAAACATAAAAAAAGCCTAGATCAGATTTGAAATAAATCATAACCACAAAAAAGCCCCGAATTTATTGCATCCAAACTTAAGGAAATCATCAACTTAAAAGGAAGAAGGCGAACTTGTTGGAACATGGAAGTGACCAGGCTTGGAGTTAGAGACGGACAGGAAATCAGGCAGGATTGCTTGGAGGGTGGATCAAGAGCTAAAACCCCCTAAATTCAGAAATCCTACCATCAAGTTACATCAGAGAAAAGGGAATATCACAATCTTTTTGAAACATCAAACCATACAATCAGAGAAAATATTTAAGGAAAAGCACATCTGGCGGGAAGAAGATGACCAGTACCTGGCTTGGAGACGGCCACGCGGCGTGGGATCGCGATTTTCCGGCAACGGCAAGGCTTCAAGAGTTGGAGGCGGGCCAGGCGGCGACTGGGTTCGCGATTTTCCGGCGAGGCCAAGGCTTCGAGTCGTCGAGGCATCGAGAGTTGGAGAAGGCCGCGACTGGATTCGTCCAGCGAAGAAAAAGCATCAAGAGTTTAGGGTTGAAGGAAAATTGAAGCGCCGTGCATATTTATGCGGTGGACTGTTTGGCTCACGGCTCCTAAGTCCTAATTATCCTTCTAAATGCTATTTAATATAGGGTGGTGTTAAAGGCACACCATCTTCGGCTTTGTGCACACCAATACTATGTGCACCCATTGAAATTTTATGTGCACACCATCTTCGGCTTTGTGCACACCAATACTATGTGCACAGTCTGGGCAAACATAGCTGCAATGTATGTGGACTCGTTGGGCGCCGTTGCCGTCTCCTTCATCAGAGCAAACAGATCGACGGCAAGACGGTCATGGCCGTGCATCGCGAGCCCTCCGATCATCACGTTCCAAAGCACGACGTCTTTGCTCGAAACCCGGCGGAACACCTCCAAAGCTGCTTCAACGCACCCACATCTGCAGTACATGTCCAAAAGAGCTGTGGGGAGGATGACGTTGCCGTGATTGCATAATTTTTTTTAAATGAAATATGCGCCTTTTTGAACCGCGTCTTCTACGTGCATTTTTATGTAACGTGTTCAACATGAAAGTTGTAGATCTCGATGATATCTACAACTTTCATGTTGAACACTTTTTGATTTAAAGCCGTTTAGGCCCCCGATTTGGCCCCCGAAAAAAATAACGCGTGATTTTTCAAATCAAAGTGTTCCGCGTGTTTTTTTTCGTAGGCCAAATTGGGGGCCTAAACGGCTTTAAATCAAAATATGTTCAACATGAAAGTTGTAGATATCGTCGAGATTTACAACTTTCATGTTGAACATGTTTCATAAAAATGCACGTAGAAGACGCAGTTCAAAAAGGCGCGTATCGAAAAGGGGGAGGCAGGCTGCTTCAGCTTTAGTTGGGTGGGGTTTAGAAAACCTAAATTATTAAGGTTTATATTTTTTATGGGTGTGCACATAGCCGAAAATGGTGTGCCTTTAACACCACCCTTAATATATATATATTTTTTAAATTCAGGGGGGTCAATTGACCCCCCTGGTTCCTTCATAGATCCGTCCTTGGCTGCTGACCACGACGGGATCTCGCCTACTCCTAGGCGGGAGCTCCCCTAGGCAAGAGCTCTTCTAGCTTTTAGGCCCAAGCTAGCCCAAGGCTGGGCCAACCCCGATCGTTAATGCATCTGGGTCCTACACAGCGAATATGGGTTGTACATGTGGGAATAGAGCTGTGGAAATGAAGCTGTTGGAATGGAGCTATTCAAAATGACAAAACATTTTGGTAAAACAGCGGTGCAAGAGCTGTCCAGAAT
The DNA here is from genome assembly GCA_039513925.1 of Platanthera zijinensis. Lineage (NCBI taxonomy): Eukaryota > Viridiplantae > Streptophyta > Magnoliopsida > Asparagales > Orchidaceae > Platanthera > Platanthera zijinensis. The sequence continues at coordinate 174,852,015 of CM077091.1, forward strand.
GAAGAAACAGTTTGGTAAAACGGCGGTGACGTTTCTGTTAAATTTAATTATAAAAAATTGCAAATTATTAATAATAATCATATATAATAATAATAATAATAAAGCATCTCATGTCAGAAATGTTCACGGGAGGAGGGAGGAGCGTCGGCGGCGGGGGGCTTTCTCATCGTGAATCGTCGACGTTGAATCGCAGGCAGCAAGAGAGGCGACCAAGGCATCACCACCTCCACTCCTCTCTTCAACCTCGCTGGCGCGCGCACAGATCCTCCTGCGGCCAGAGCACTGCCCCTCCTCCACAGCCCACAGCTCCTCCCGCCAGAGCGATGGGATCGCTGCGTTGGAAAGGAGGTCCTGGCTCCTGTGGGAAAGCTCCGTTAGCGACGTTGTTTAGGGCCTCCATTAGTGACGTAACACCCAGCCAAACTGGACAAAAAAAACTTCATTCCGTTCGGAACGCAATGGAGATATAACGCCCAGCCAAATTGACCGATATTTGGGTTAAATTGTCATTTGTTAACGTCGGATTAAGCAACTTCATCTACTTTTATGTTCAAATAGATGATGTTTGTTAGATAATTCTTAAATCCGCCACTGAACGCGATGGTCATAAACCGTCATTTGTGACCGGCCAACCATTAAGGATCTATTTGTTTGGCATTTCGCTGCTCCGTTTTGGGAAAACGTCGCCGAAAGGAGGGTAAACAAATGAATCTCCAGCGGCATTTGCTTCGTTTCCACCCGCTCGCCTTAAGAAATGCCCAAAAAAGCTCCGTTTGGAGCAGCCGCCTCCCCCCTCCGATTTGAACACGCCGGATCGACCCGCCACCGCCGAACCAAATGGAGCCTAAACCCTAAAAAATCAAGTATTTTATGCTCAAAACTAGTTTTGGCGTGGTGGGGGCGATCGTGAATGCGGTGCTCATGAACCGTTGGTCGTGAACACCCGACCTCATCCAAAAAATTTCATGCATTTTATGCTCAAAACTAATTTTTTTGATAGCGGTCATAAGTTTTGACTTGCCAAACATACATTCTATGAGAATGATATTTTTGATCAAATTTACGCGAGCAAATAAATCGCGCCAAACGGGTGTTCATCTGGTTCCGCGGTTTGGAGCAAACGCCGCTGGACGGCGGGTAATCAAACGGTCTATGGCGGCGTTTGCTCCGTATGTCGCCACCGTGCTCTGAAGCGGCTCCTCCCCTCCGATTCGAAAACCGGATTTGCTCCCGCCGGTTCCGCCCGCCACAGCCTAATCAAAGGAGGCCGAAGCTAACATAAGTCAGGCATAATTGCATTGTAGCAAGGTGTCGATAACATTCATCAGAACGTACAGACGATTATTGAAAGACGGACAGACGAACAGACGGACACAAGCAGCAGCATGCGATCGAAATCGACCGCCGGAAAATCTCAAAACACAATCTGCACCGGCTGGGATCCATTATCAATAGAAGCTTTCACCGCATCCATCACAACCTGCGTCTTCCTGCTGATCGCCGGCCACTTGCCGTCGGGCTTCGCTCCGGAATGCTTTATAGCACCAACCAGTCTCGAGAACTCCGCCACCATTAGAGCCTCTTGCGGCAGCACGGTGGAGACAACGTGCTCGCTGGGCCGCGGTTCCCATGCGCTGACGAGATCATTGAACCACGATTCGCAACCAAAGCTGAATCCAGCTGCGCTCTCTTCAAAGGGAACGATGAAATCACTGAGATGGATCGTTCCTTTCGATCCAACGACGGTTAGATCCATGGTGAGGTGAGCGAGGAAGGAACAGCTCAGCGTCGCAACCCTCCCGTCCTCCCAGTGGAGAGATGCGTCGCAGGAGAGGACCACGCCGGCGTCGTTCTTGACAGGGTTTGGAAATGCGATGGCGGTTTGGGGAAGTTCGTAGTTGTTTGCCCAAAGTATCGAGCGGATGCAGTACCAGCCGGCGTCGCCGAGAGCGCCCAGGCCGTCGAGATCGGGCTTCACGCGGATGTCGTTTTCCAGAAATTCAGCCCCTCCGTTGAAGCAGAATATGCTGTTAGTCTGCCATGAAAACGTAGATCGGAGGATTAATTTAGGGAACTGAACATTCTCCATCTTAAAACCGATTCAAATTCAAAATTATTTATGCACACAAAAACGAAATCAATCCAATACAAATACTTAATCGGGATAATTAATTAATGGTATTGATTGATGATGACGATGTTCATTAAAAAAACCCCTTCAGATGTCCTGGATATCCCCCCTAATCAGCTACCTGAGTTAGGGCAAGAATAACCTACCCGTTTTACTTGTCCGAAGCGACTGGGATCGGAGAGGATCTCTCCCATCTTGGCGGTGCGAGGATGATGCATCCACATAGTTCCGTCCATGATTTGAACGCCGTTGGCCTCGCATGCCTCGAGAATCCGGTCGAGCTCAGCAGCAGAGATCGCCGTCGGCTTCTCGAGTAGCACGTGCTTGCCCTTGCCTGCTGCGGATATGGCCCAGTGTGCGCGGAGACTGGTAGGAAGCGGGACATAGACGGCGTCGACGGCGGGATCGTCGAGAAGAGCCTCGTAGCTTCCGTGGGCAACGGTTCCCTCTGGGAGGCTGTTGTCAGCGATGAATCGTCGGGCTTTGTCAATGGATCTGCTGCCGACGGCTACTACGGCGGCGTTGGGGGCGAGGCCGACGGCGCGGCAGAACTTGCGGGCGATGTCGGCGCAACCCAGTATTCCGAAACCAATGGGAGACTCCATCTTCGAAACGGAGGATGTGGCGTCGTCTAGAGAGTTCTCACTTCTCAGCGTGGTATTGTCGCTTATAATGAAGCTCCTTTTGTGGACCTGAAATTATTATATGTAATTATCTCATAGTTTTATAATAATAAAAATTACAAACCTTGTCGTTTTATTATTTCGTATAAAACCATCTTTATATTCATTTTTATAATTATCATCTTATAATGAATATATATATATATATACGAGCATCTTCGCACGGGCTACGCCCGTGCTCGATGCTCTCGAGCGGCCTTCGGCCGCATCCAGGCGGGCTTCGCCCGCCTGCCCACGGGCTACGCCCGTGCTCGATGCTGTCGGATGGTCTTCGGCCGCATCCAGGCGGGCTTCGCCCGCCTGCGCACGGGAAATGCCCGTGCTCGATGCTCTTGGACGGCCATCGGACGCATGTAGGCGGGCTTCGCCTGCCTGTGCACGGGCTTCGCCCGTGCTCGATGCTCTCCGACGGCCTTCGGCGACATCCAGGCGGGTTTCGCCCGGCTCGATGCTCTCGGGCGGCGTTTCGTCTCATCAGCCGGGCTTTGCCCGCCTGCGCACGGGCTGTGCCCGTGCTCGATGCTCTTTGGCGGCCTTCAACAACATCAGGCGGGCTTAGCCCGCCAGCGTACGGGCTGCGTCTGCGCTTCATGCTCTGGGCGGCCTTCAGACGCATAGAAGCGGGCCACACTTATGCACAATTCACCGTATCGGTGCCGCAACCGGCACCGAACGACCTATGATTGTTTGCAAACGTGCTGCACTAATCAGTGTATGGCATTGAGTGACATGAACTCAGTAAACGGCTAGAGGCAGAAGAATTTCGAAGTAGAAATGGCGTTGAGTGAGGTCAATTAACTGAACGGCCCATGACAGAAATAATTCTAAGTAAAATGGCGTTGTGTGAGCTCAACTCATTGAACGCCATGCGATCTAAGGCGTTTAGTGAAATACAATCAGTAAACGGTTCACAGCAGCAATATTTCAAAGTCAATGTTATGACGGCATTAAGTGCTCAGTCTATGCCGTTCAGTGATGACGACATTCAGTGTTCTCAAAGTTGTGATCATGCTGTTGAGTGCAGTCAATCCCATTCAATGTATGTCGTTGAGTGCACTAAACGCAATTATCATGGCGTTGAGTGCATTCAAAGCCGTGACTGCTGGCGGCTTTGAGTGCAGTCAAAGCCGTGAGTTGTGACGGCTTATAATAATGTCAATATCAAAGAAGTAGTACGTATTTAGTTTTGTAGTTGATGTATATCGCAGAGGCTAACGCAGTTAGTTTTATTTGGGCAGATATAATATATCGGAGCGAGAAGAAGAGGCAGACATCAGATCTGTGGGGAATTTATTTTCATCATTATTAAGGTACGATTCATGCGTTGGTAACTGTTTGAACTGTGAGAGAAAGTAGTCTTAAGTGGAGCTTCTACAGTAAGGAGTGCATACGGTAGCTAATACCAAAAGTAGAGTGTATGAAGTGATAATAGCGAGGAGAAACATGAATAAATGATCAACAAAAAAAATTTATATTACATAGTGCTAAGATATTACAATGTTGAAAAACAATTCACAGATATAGGAAGTAGTCGTCAGTGGGTGTTAAAAAAAGTTTTTTTACGCGAAAATACAAATGCATCACAATTGATGAGAAAATGTTTTACAGATATATTTAAAATCTAACTTCTCTATGACGATGCTATGTAACTAAGGAACATCACAGAAGCACCTGAACTATAATTAGAAGCTCGCCGTAGTAATATCAGTATTTGATGACATATTTTCTTCAGTGGTCTTGAGAGACTCTGCATTGGTGGAACATGTGGCGGGGTATTAGTTATTAAATTGTTGATTGAGGTATGGTAGTAATATTTCTAATGTAGTACATGTTAGTTTGTAGATGTTACCTTTTAATCATTGTGAATACGTAGTTCCATTCTTCTTGTGGCGTTAGACCTGGTGGCACAGCTGGAATACGTAATCTGAATCCTGGAATCTCAATTCGTGGTAGATCTGATCATCTGGTTGTAGTTGGTGGATAAAGTTCATCATAGTAATCGTCATCCGAGCCAGTTGAAGTATTGGTGTTTATAGGAGTAGCTGTAGAATAAAGGATACAGTTTAGTTTTCCAAGTTTTTCGTAGTAAAAATGGTAGAAATGCACAGGATGAATGACTTACTGGGCGCTTTTGCGTGTTGATTATGTAATTGTAAGTCGTCAGTTGATGAATTGTTGTTAGTCATCTGCACAATGTGGATATTCATAAACAAATAATCAATGTATGTAAACTGAGATAGTAGTTTGTAAAAGATGTAGAACAGTAGCTGATATGATTATGTATAGAACATTGGTATTTAAGTTTAAAATTTGGAAATAAATCATGTGCAGCATAAGCTGTAAAACTGAGGTCGAAAAAAACGAAGGATTTGCATTAAACATAATATAAAGTAATATAGAATCAAATAAATTTATTATTTAAGTGTAAAAAAATATAAATGTATAAATATTTCGACAGTTATTATTTCTATTAATAGTACAGTGCAGAGAGTAATGAGCACTAAATTATAAAGCATAGAGGGTGCAGAGAAAATATTGAAGATGTGATAAATGTGGAATGTTGCGGATATTGGTTGATAAAACAATATGATAATTGCATGTACCTTCAAATGATTAAAAGGCTGTCTTGTAGTTGAGGTAGTACTGGAGTGGAGGGGTTGTTGATGTTGGTTGTAGTTGACTACAGATGAGGTTGCTGTGAAAGTGATATCCGGTAAGCGAACAGTAACAGTAGTAATGTATAGTTGATATTGTTAAAATAATTATGGAGTATATAATGCACCTGGAGATTAACTTTTGATAGAAGATCTCTAAAAACAATATTCTTTGTGTATGCGCCAGGATATCCAGGTAAGAGATTGTTTTTAATTAATACCTTTGTGTTAGCGGCAGTGGTTCCTCTCGATAGAGCCACGTAGAGCTGTCCATGAGTAAAGACAGGAGAAGGTAAATAGAGACCAACATGCTCTATTGTTTGCCCTTGAGATTTATTTATGGTTAGCGCAAAACTTAAACGGACTGGGAACTGTTTTCTAGTGAGTTCAAAAGGCATTTGTTGATCTCCAGTATTCTTCAAAGGTATACGCGGTAAGAAAACTGTCTTGCCTTTATGTTGGCCTGTAAGAATTTCTGCCTCAATGACATTTCTTGAAAATTGGCGGCATATCAGGCGTGAACCGTTGCAAAGCCCAATACGTGGGTTTAAGTTTCGCAGCAGCATAATAGGGGCACCTCTCTTTAAAGACAATTTGTGTGGAGGAAGATTGCTGGCTGATATGTTGTTTAGTAATTCTTGGGGGTATATATTGTATTTGTCATCTTCAACTGAATCAAAAGAATAGTATGTCATTTCTTCTCCAGGGAAAACAGCAAGACATTTTTCATTTAAATGAGCCACGTCTTCATTTAATGGAGTAAGCAATGCTCTGTTCTCCCAGTAACTATAGTTTGTAATATTGCACGTCATATTAGAGAATATGACGCTGATGAGTGAATTGATTGAATGTTCGCTATCCCAAGGAATAATCATTGAATCGGGAATGCGAACCAAATCGTCTGCACCTGTAGACTCGATGCCATTTCCAATACGAAGAAGGAATTCTGAGAACTCATAATCATTGATTGCGCGCATATTTTCAGTTAATGAGAGTACTTTAACATTTGGCCATAACGAAGATGTAACAATACTGGCGTTAATAATTTGAGATACGGTGCCATTAATGACAACAGGTGGAATTTGACGGAAGTCACCTCCCATGAGTAAAACAATTCCACCAAAAGGTACGTCTTTGCTTAGAGCATCTCGTATTGACCGGTCAACAGATTCAAAAATGTACTTGTGTGACATAGGTGCTTCGTCCCACAAAATAGCTGAACATTGTTGTAAAAGTTGTTGTAGTGCAGAAAGTTTGCTGATGTTACAGTATGACTCTGCTTCGATAGGAACTGGAATTTTGAATCTTAGGTGTGCTGTATTTCCACCTGGGAGTAGAGTTGCTGCAATTCCGGATGATGCAGTGGCAAGTACAATGTGACCAGCTTTGCGTAGGTGGGCAAGAAGTGATTTGTATAAAAAAGTTTTTCCAGTGCCAGCAGGTCCATCAATGAAGAACATACCACCGTTGCCTTGTTGAATAGCTGAAGTAATAATGTGGAAGATGTAGGATTGACTTTCATTTAAGGATGAAATCGAGATGAGATCTGTATTGGATACTGGTAGTGATAGTTCATCCTCAATTAAAATGGAGAAATTTGTAATATTCTGAAATTTTGCAGACATCTGAGGCACATCAAACTGTGTAATGCATTTGTTATGTTGTTGCAGAATGTTATCTATTTCACGTAGGAGCTTGTTGAGGACATATAAATCACTGGCAGATGACGATGAGACGTAATCTTCTATCATCGATGCGTAATTGGCATTCCAGAGTTCTCTAACATTTGTAGGGTTGCAGAATAGCAAAATTGTTGTAAATAATGTACGCAGTGCTGCGGGCATCTGAAATTCTCTAGCATCATCCATACAGTTATGAAGACTATTGTCTTGTTCTAATAAACCATAATGCTCGGCTGCGGAACAAAATGTTGGATGAGTAATATTACCAACTGTCATCAGATGTTCAAAAGATCTTGGTGCTCGGATATGATTTAACAACATGCGTAAGTAAAATCTTTCTCCTTCTGAAGGATGTACTGAGTACATTCGAGCAATAACCTTTTGACGACGTCTTCGTTTATGCCATGATCTTGAATTTGAATTCCATGTGTAATGTTTAGGAAAATCGGTGTATAGATACATCTGATGCTGGTTTGTCTCATTACAATGGAAAAACTCAGTTAACATTGTCCGGGAGTTACGGTCATTTGAAAGAATGTTATTTACTACATCAGTACTGCGGAACTGAACTTGATGTCTGTTTGGCAAATGTATTTGTAAACGGATAACTGACGGATATGTTTGATACATGTTGAATTTGAATAATTTCCAAAAAGCTTCTTGAGGGCATATCCACCGCCCACTTACATATTGAGATATTTCATTTCGATCCGCAGTATCGTGTATTTGAAATGAAACACAATCTGGGCCTTTGTGAATGTATTTGTATAAGTATTTAATACTTTTAATACTACTACAAATTTCAACATTTATGTGACAGTCATACTTTAATAGAAGGTATGGATTATATGGAACAACCATTGATTGTCAATATTAAAATT